>JAIVEN010000015.1:34551159-35760103 GCA_026686845.1 Adenanthera pavonina
TCTGACTAGAGCTCCCTTGATCAAACCCTCATCTATAGAATGGTCCTCTACCCTACCGACCTCAGTTGGATTGATCTCTGCCAAACCTTCCTCTTCCTCTGCCATGACGACCTCTTCCTCCACTAGAACCACCATTGCCACTGCTACTACCAGATCCACTTCCTTTACTGATTCCTCCAGTAGGTCCTAGATGAGAAAAGGCTCAAATCATTGAATTCCTCTTCTTTTCCTCAGTTTCCTGCATTCTCCTGGATAGAACATGCATCTTCGAGCACAAGTCTTCAAAGGACACAAATTCAAACACTGATAACCTCTCTTTAATTTCTGGACGAGCTCCCTCAAACAATGATTGGGCCTTCCACCTATTATCTGGGTAATTGTTCAGATAAGTGGAGTATTTGGCTAAGTCTAGGAATTGATCAATATAGTCATCCACCAACAAATTCCTTGCTAAAAGGCTAGGAACTCAGCCTCCTTCTGCATTATTAGGGCTGGAGGGAAGCACTATCCAAAGAACTGTTTCTTAAACTATTCCCAAGTCATTGAAGCATTCATAGATTCAACACTTGGGAGAATACTCCTCCATCAACACTTGGCCTTCTTCTTAAGCTTAAATGCCACTAGTTGCATCTTTTGCTCAAAGGTGCAATCTATCACACCAAATATAGTCTCCAATTGTTCTATCCATTCTTCAACCAATGCGGTATCCATTGTACCTTCAAAAGTTGGGGGATTGAACTTCCTAAAGTCTTTCAACTGGGAGGAGATACCTCTTCTTTCAGATCTTGGGACTCTCTCAGGTTCCACCTCATTCTCATTCTCATTCTCATCATTATTACCCTCTTCTGCATTCATATCAACATACATACCTACCTCTTCATTCACATCACCATATTCCTAACGATTCAATTGCTCTTGCTTTCTATTCAATGTCTCCCCCTGTGTATTCACTTTGTCACTAAGGTCAGTCAACATTTTATGCATCTGCCTAATCAGATCATTGTTACTTTTCCTTCTTTTGCGAGACATTTTCGCCTACACAAAAGTAACAACACATTTATCCATCTAAGTGTTTAAATTTGTCTCAAGTATTATTCCAAGGAGAAACAATGACCCAAACCATTACTCTGATACCAAAATGTAACACCCTACTCTAGTACACCTCCTAACTTGACCAAATACTTCAAACTCTAACCAAACACAACCCAAAACACCTCAAATTTACTTCCCAAATCATCATAGCAGCAGAAAACATCGTAAAACACCTCAAGAACACCAAAATAGCTGAAACAGAGTGCAGGGCCGCGGCTTTGGTGTTATCAGATTTTAGAACTGTCAAGACTAAGGGATTGCTGTCGCAGCATCACTTCTGGCACCACGATGCCCCCTTGCTGATGCCATTTCAGTAAAAGTTCAACTTTTAGGATGAACTTCCGACGCTCATAACTTTATGTCTGATCTTCGATTGACCTGATTCTAATTCCCACAAGTTAATCTTGTCCCAATCTATTCATAGACACCAATTTCACCTCAATCCATCTCTATATGGAAATTTTAGACATCTGACACCATTTTGGCCACTTTTCAACCAAAACTCACCATAAACCTCCTCTAATTGCCGCCATAGGCAAATGGGCATTCAGGGACCATTCACACAAATCCTAATCAACTTATCCCACTTGTCCAAAGAGGTTTCATCTCAAAGGAACCACTCCTTTGGGATTTGACCTCCTTGAACCCCAAATTGACATAATGGGTTATTTGCCCTGAAACTCACCAACAAAGCCCAACTCCACCTTTGGGCTCACATATACTGCCATATGGACTTCTTAACACCCCAAATCATACATGCATCACATCATACTTATCACATACAACACCATCTACATTGATATCATTAACATTATCATCTCATGTTATCCAATCCAATCACATCATTGTCAACACATAGATTACATGCCATCTATCCTACTTAGCACATCATACATAAACCATACACACATACACTACTATAACTTATTATTCTTAGTACCGAAGTGGCTATACTTCCCTCGTCTTCTCTGGACTAGTGCTAGAACCTTCACCTGAAATGTTAGTACATGGGAAAGGGGTGTGAGACAAAGTCTTAGTAACTGGGGATAACCACACGCATATATATATATATACATAACTCATACAATCTCATGAATACAATAAAATTGAATGCATGTCTCCCTCGCACATAACTAGAACCACAAGCTATCGTCATAACAAGACATTTTGTACAGGTGATTCCCTTCCAACAGTCAGTGAAGCCTAATTTCGGGACATCACCGAGCTCACCTTATCCAAACGCAACCCAGCCAAAGGTTACACTAGAGCTTGGACCATGGCTGTCCTTCCTCTTTCCCACCGCGAATTGGTAGCGATTTAGGGAAGGTGTAGTCCACTGCCGGCCTTTCCCTCCTGGCCATAGGAGGTGATTTAGCTGGAGGGATCTCATCCTTATCCTTCCTTATCATATATCATCATATCATCATATATCATCATCACCACCCATTCCACCTTTCCTCACTGTGCATATGGCGGTGATGTTCATGCCATGTCAATATATATCATCATCATCATCATCATCATATTCTCAATGTCATGCATGCATCATGTCATGTCATATCATTAACATCATCTATAATCATCATCACAATCATCATTCTCTATATATCTAGCCGTGTGCATATCACGATATGTAGAAAAACTATCCACACACACTTATCAATATAGTGGTATAAACGGAAACATGCATACACACACACACACACACATACACACACACACACACACACACATATATATATATATATATCATAAAATACAAACAATACAAACACTCGGTTACCTCAAGTTGTCAATTCCACACACACATGATTCCACGAGCTTCTTGGGTTGTTCAACATGATTGGTGCCCCCTTCGGTCAACCAAATACCTCTACAATACCATAAAATCCTCAATTAACATACAATCCAAATATCCCAATTTCACAATTTCACCATTTAGACCTAACCCAATGTTCCAATACCCTTTCCATACATCATTGAGCTCCTAAAGACCATCCAAACTCTAATCAACCATGCACACTTCAGATTCCTTACTCCCTCTAACAATTCCAACTTAGGGTTAATCTCAAAACATGCACTCCCTTCAAAACTCATATCCAAGCATCATAAACACTAAATTATCCTTCCTTAACCCATTTCATCCATTTTAATCGATGAATTTTGGTCAAAACTGAAAACCCCACTATATACTAAAAATAATCTCAACTCAAAACCGAAGAAAATGGAGATGGAAGAGTAGAGATCACTTAACAACAAGAATCCAAGCTTATGGAGTCCGAAAATCACTCCCAATATCCGAGGATCTCAAACGCTAGCGGAGCTTCTTCTTTCTCCCTGCATTTTCCTTTCGTCTGTTCAATCGAAATGTTTTTGGTTTATACCAGATTCTCCTCACTCCTCGTGGCTTCAGTAAGCCTGCTGCGATATGGAGTTTCTTAGCCTGGTAAATATTTCCAAAATTATAGCTCTCTCGTCACGACGGTCCTGTCTTAAGCCGCGGTGTGGAGCTTCTTTTCTTTACTTTGATTCTTTCCTCCATCTTGGTCCTTCAATACTGTACACAACGCCAAATACACTTGGTTAACCAGAGACCAAGTTGGGATAATGTAGTGAGGGTTGTTACAGAGAACATGTATACTCTGCCTAATTTATAAAAATTATCATGTTAGAATTTTTTTTTCAAAATATTTGTCACTTTACACTTTCAGTAAAGCATTAACTACTTATTTTACAATTTTATCATTTATTAATGTGAAATAAATTATTTAAAAGAGCATTTAAGTTAAAGACATTTTAGTAAAAAGCTATTAATTAAAGATCATTTAATTATTTCCTTCTTTTGTGTAGAAAACCCCAAAACTGACACTTTTTATTAACGAAGGAGTACAGTACTAGAAAAAATGAAATTAGTGACAGAAAACTCCGTCACTAATGACAAAATTCGTCAGAAATTTGGCGTCACTAATTTAGTGACAAATATGTATCTATCACTAATTTTGTGATGGCAAATTCCGTCACTAATTTATTAACCTTCTATCACTAATTTATTATATATATATATTAGTTATTTTGTGGGTCCTATCATCTTCCCTCCATATCATCTACCACATATACCTCTAGTGTCACATCACTTGTCATGTGTCCCATCCAAGTCATCTACCACGTCACCACCGCCACATGTGTCTCACCACATCACTTGCCATGTATCCCATCTAGGTCAGTGTTGTGCGTGCCATCAATGCCACATCATCACCACATTGGTGCCATGTCATCACCACGCGTGCCACCTATGCCACATCACCCCTGTTCATTTTCATTTAAAAAATGTCTTCATCTGGTTCAAACCTGCGACCTATAACTCCTCTTTTGTGTTCTCATTTTTCCCAGTTGAGTTGAAATGTACCTGCAATTTTATTATGCAAAATTTATTATATATTATTTAATGAAAAAAATTAGTGATGGACGTAAATCTGTCACTAATTATGTGATTTTTGACAAAATAGTGACACTTTTTTAAATCCGTCACTAACTTTTACTTTTAGTGATGGATTTTGGGCTGTCATTAAATGTCCATCACTAATACCTATAATTAGTGACGGTTCAATCCGTCACTAAATATCCGTCACTAATTTTAATTTTTCTAGTAGTTATAGTTTTGTTTTAAAAAAAAAAAACTTAACCATGCTTCTTAGCATCTCATTAAATTGAAATTAACATTATGAAGAAAAATGAATGAAGGAATGATAAGTTTCCTTTTGACAACAAATCTTGTTGAGTTTTTAAAATAACATATATGAAATTTTGCTGTGCAGATACAGTCCCTTCAAGATGATGGATTGGTTAAAGTCATGTGTGGTACTTGCACTCTTGCTGACACTATTTTCAGTTCAGGACCTGATTATTTGGGTGATGCTTTTGCATGTAAATTATAAGAGCATAGGTTCAGGTTTAAGCTCAAAGATATCTTTATTTGGCTTTGTCTGTGCGTGAGAAATTCATCTTTACAGCTACAGGGGTATAGATACTGGTTGAAGATTCAAGTCATATTATTTTGGCTTTATCTTAGTATGAGAAATTGGTTCTTCTTGTCACATACACGTGGGTTCTGTTTTATGCCTTTTAAAGCTGACCACATGCACATAGACCAAGAAATGTGCAAGTTATAATTTAAAGAAATTATATATATGTGTGTGTGTGTGTGTGTGTGTGTGTGTATACTTAATACTAGGACCTTCACAATGTGCAACACGTACTTGGCTCGCTTATTGGCTTGAATCTTTAGATAGATTTTTAACTGAAATGAATGTGTACATTTCATGCCAATATTTTCAATTTTGTCTTCCTTGAAGCTTGGCAGAGAGCAAAGCAAAATTGATGAATTAGGCTTCCTCTTGTACAAAAACTATGGAACAACTCTGGCTGGTCTTAGGGTATGATCTTCTAATAGTTTTTTTCCCTCAAAGATTGGTTTCTTTGTTAAATTCAGAACATACTGATAACCCATGATTGATTTAGAAATCCCCTGTATGTTTTTGAGGAGAACTTTTTTTTTTGTGTGTGTGCATTGGATGCTGATTCCTTTGGCAAATAGTAAAAATTAGAATTAGAATTAATAGGATTGTTTGTATAACTTTCTATAACCCCCAATTCTACAACTGCGTGACAATTATTCTAGAAAATTCATTTTAACTATTCTAGAAATGCTTTTTTCCACTAGTAATAACACTGTAAATTTTTACAGCTTCAAAAGAACATTAAAATAGAGTGATAATTTTCACAATTGAAATTAGAATTTGTGATGCACATTTTATACGTTATATAATTATAAGTGCTTTAGAAAAATCTTTTTAAAATAAAAAAAATTGTTTTTTATATTTTTTAAAATATTGAAATATTTGTGAAGTGCAATGCAAGATATTTCTTAAAGTGATAGGGACCTATAAAAAATAATTATTTAAAAAAAAGTAGCATTTGAAAATGGAAAAAATAAAGAAGGAAAGTTAGGGCTACTTAGCTAATAAACATTAATTACATGGTAAAAAAATAATAATACTAAAAGAAAAGCAGCTGAAGTTTTGTTTGATCATGAGATGACTCCAAACACTTTGGACAGAGCTCAGCGCTTGCCTTAAATGTTATGACTTCACATGGAGTAAGAATTTTCTGTGGTTATTAAGTAGTGAATATTAAAATATTTTTCTATGTATGTGGTTTTTATGACAAATTAAAGAAATATAAAATATAAACATTTTTAAAATGAATTAAAACAGTGTTAATTTAGAGGAAAAAATATACTAAAAATATGTCCAAATTTTATTACAAATGAAGAATTATAATAAGATAAAAATTAAAATAAAATATAAAAAAGAGTGATGCCATTTTTTTTTGCCAAAAAAAGAGATTCAATATTATATATGCCGAAGCAAACGGATTGAAGTTGTGCGCGGTCCCCATACCATAGCTTAAAAAACTTTAATAAAGACTTTAAAAGCAAAAGCATATAATAAAGTTAAATTATTTAATTTCCATAGGTGACTTTAAACTTGATCATACCTTTGTTCAATTGTATGGTCTTCTTTAAAACATAAAAAGAAAAAGAGAAGACTTGATCATGCCACTTTGCTTGTCGATAAATTCAATTTAACTTTATGAAAATTGAATGACGGAAGGATGAATTTCCTTTTAATAGAAAATATCATTTGCTTGTTCTTATATAGATTTATTTTTTGAAAAAGGCTTTGAGCGTTAGAATGTAAAACTAAAATAAGTATAATCACAATTAATTTCATTTTAAGAGACAAAAATATTCTTAAAGATATACTCAAATTTTATTGCAAATGAAGAATTATAATAAAAAATCAAATAAAAAATTAAAAAAGCTTTGTTGCCAATCCCATATTGCAAGATGACAAGATTCGAGATATACACACACACACACATAAGCAAGGGCAAAAGGGTTAAAGTTGAGTGGTCCCAATGCGCTTTAAAAACCTTGACTTTATAAGCAAAAGCATAATAAAATAAATTCTTTCATTTCCATAGTGGACTTAAAGACTTGATCATGCCTCTTAGCTAATCCATAGATTCAAATTAAGTATGCAATATATATTGATTAGCTAATCCAAAGAAAAAGGCATACTCTAAAACATTTATATATATCAATTGGCACATTGATTGAATGTTCACTTATATATATATATTTTATATAGAGAATGTTTTTAACTATTTTTAAAGACTTAGATTATATTTATACAATTTTTCTGAAATTAGTTATGAATTTTTAAAATTTAGTAAAACAAAAATAGGTGATCAAATAAACAGTCCACTGTTTTGGTTCTTATGATAATTCAAAGCTTTAAAATGAATCATTTGGACATTAGATATAGTGTAATATATGGAAAATAAAATATAAGAGTAAGGTGTTACATTCTAAGCTAAGCTCAATTTACACCGCAGTGTAGAGCACCTTTGATCCCATTTTTCACTTCCTCTGTGTTTCCTGGTTTCCTCTTATACGTGAGATTCCAAAAATACTCTTTCATAAGTCCACTTATATGCTGAAACTGTTAAATTAGGGTCATTATAAATTCCTTTGAGATATATAGAAGTGGTAAAGCAGGTCAATACGCCTTAAACGGGTCGACTCACTATAAGCCCATTTTTTGGTGGGGCGGGGTAGGCTGAGGCACTCATAAGGATGGGCCTGGAAATTTTCAACCCGTCTTGCCATATACGGGGTTGCGAGCCAAACGGGTCAGCTCATTTTTTTTTTATTTGATTAAATCATGAAATTCCTCTTTTTTTTTACTCTTTTTGTTTGATTAGTTCCTTTTTTCTCCTATTTAGTTAAATTATTAATTTCTTATTCACTATCATAAACTAACTACATCCATAAAATCTTTTATTAGTTTGGTACATGAAGTCTTAAAATATGATACATTAATGCATTAATATGATAATACCACAAGTAATATTTAGTTCAATAAAATAAAATATAACTAAAATTACATTATAAGAAAGATTGAGAAAGAAAATGATGTCTAAAGCTTTTTTTTTTTGAGTTTTTATTTGTCTAGAAATAAGCATATAGGGTAAAAAAAAAAAAAAAAAGGGGCCAGCCTACAGGCTAGCAGGACAGGCCAAGTTTCTTACACCCATTATGAAGTATCCCAATGTTTTTAGCTCGTCATACCATTTTTTGCGGATTAAGCGGGCCAACTTGCCAGCTCTAACTCATTTTACTGGCTATAGAGGCAAGGAGATTATCATGATACTTTATTCTATGGCTTCTCAACATGCAACACACTAGGGCTACCAACATATTAATTTCATATGGCATTTTAAATCTTTATATTCTGTTTCATCTTCTGCTAATTAATAGGTATTACGGTTTACAATTTTTTAACTATAGGAATTCATTCTAAACTTTACTCTTGCGATTTACTTTTTGAATCTCCTATTAAAAACTCTAGTTATTAATTGAATGTAAAGGAATTAAACATGAATTTATAAATGTCAAGATCTGCAATGTAACTTCAGTAATTGTTTCAATTTTACTAATCTGAATATACAATTATTTTATCCATTATGGGCCATTTGCATAAATCGTACATATGAAATGGTTTGAGATATAAATTTATTTTTTTCTGGTTAACTTGGCTTGGATGTTTCATATTAGGACTTGGCCGGATCCGCATGTTTAAGGTTTAGGATTTGGAGTTTAAAACTTAAAGTGAGGTCTTACTTTTCTGCTCCAAAGAATTGCTTAGCCATAAAATAAATTTAAAAAATAATTTTTGAAAAAAAGATGCATTACAAGGAAAAAAATAGAATTTTAATCAATTTTGATATTATTAAAATTTTTATTATTCGAACTTATATCTATTTACTTCCATAAAAACTTTTTTTTTTGTAAAATTTTTCTTCTCAACTAAAACTAATAAAATAGTGTTCTTATGAAAAAAAAAATATAATAACGCACTAATATGTTCCATTTCTCACTTCTTAAATAATAAATAATAATTAAATAATATAACAATGTAGATATTTTTATTTCAATGCAATCATAACATTGTAATTTTTTTTATAGTTTTTACTCATTTAAAATGAAAATTAAATTTAGCAAGATAACGAAAACTTATCTAGCCAATTGTCTTTTTGGAAGCATTTAAGGCTGACTTGATTAACATATCTATATCAATAAATTTAAATTGAATCTAAGTCACTTTTAACTACTCAAAAGTTAGTTATATCATTGAATTTATCTAAAAATTTCAATAA
This sequence comes from Adenanthera pavonina, assembly GCA_026686845.1. NCBI lineage: Eukaryota > Viridiplantae > Streptophyta > Magnoliopsida > Fabales > Fabaceae > Adenanthera > Adenanthera pavonina. The sequence continues at coordinate 34,560,535 of JAIVEN010000015.1, forward strand.
TTTTAAATATTTCTAAAAATTCCAATAGTTTTGAATATTGTCCTTATTAAGTACATGAAATTCCAACATCAAATTAATTACCCTTAAAATTACTTATAGTCCATATATGTCAATTGGGATGGTATTTCTTAATTGCATACAAAACAAATCAAAGGCCTTATTAGGAAAAAAAAATATTGGTCCTGACATTTTGCAAAATACCTTGTACATGGAACTAGAGTACTATTTCCTTATTTCAGACAAAAAAGAAAAAAGAAAGAGTACTATTTCATTATAAATATGCATTTGACAAACATTTTTCATTGTGCATGGCAAGCAAAGCAAATCTAGTTATAACTAATGCCATGATGTTACGTAATATATAAATATATATATATATACTTCCACTAATCTTAAATATAAAAGAAAAATTTTTCATTACATTTAGATTAATTAATATTTATTGATAACTACAAAAATTTATATTTTTTCTCATATTTTAAATAAATCTCTTTTCTAAAATTTTTTTATAATTAAAATTGAAGGGAGTATATAAATTAAAATATTTTTTAATCATTTGTGACTTGAAAGAATAATATTAATAAAAATTAGTCAAACTAATTTATAACAAAGTCTGTCAACCAATGATTTTAACTTTACTTTACGACCTTCTTCATCTAGAGACAGACATAAAGAGGCCTTTTTATTTTTTCGGCCGACATTACAAAGTAGCTTTTGATAAGCCTTCAACGTCAGGCCAAAAAAAACAAAATGATAAGCCTTCAACATAATAAAGTCTGTCAACCAATGATTTTAACTTAACCATGACTTTGTTGACATGTATGGTTTTCTTAAAAACAAGAAAAAGAAAAATTGGCCACCTTGTTAGTAGCTCGTCCATATATTTAATATGGGAAAATTAACCTTTTGATCCCTAAATTTTGCATCGATTTTGAAATCAGTTTCTGAACTAATTTTTTTTTAAATAATGTTCCCTAATCTATTTAATGGTAGTATAGTTAGTTCCTCCACTATTAGATCATTTGAAAATTCGTCTCTATGAGTGCCACGTGATAAGATTGATGTAAAATGATGCTGATGTGGCAACCAACATTGCTGACATGGTAGACGAGTTGCTAATGTGGCAGATATATGGGTAAGAGATGCTGACTAGAATTAAGGAGTAGCTGATTTTAATCCCTAGATTTTACCATAATTTATAATTTAGTCCTTAAACTTTATTATTTTTCTTATATTCATCCTCAAACTTTGCTTTTATTTAAATATTTATCCTTTAACTCTTTAAACATTAATTATCTCATCTATAAATATGACAAATGATAAGGAAAATATGAAAATAAATATGGTGAGTTTAAATAAGTGAGTAATGAAGAATAATGATAAGGAATTTTCTTTAAGAAGTGAAGATTATCATTTTCTTTGCCCTTATTTCAAACTTAAACATTCAAGTTGCAAACTTAGATTTCAAATAATATTGAGATAAGTGAAATATAATTCCAAAATAACTAGGGGCAGTATGAGACATAAATTATATAAAAAGTATGAGAGATAATGTAATTAATAAGGATAAATAGTAAAAAATATTGGAACTTCTAAACAAATTTAATGATCTAACTCATTTTCTTAATATATGTAAGACCGTTGAAAGTGCTTTATATTTAGGATTAGAGGAAGTATATTATTATTATAAAGCATATATAACTCAATTAGTTATATAATATTATATTATAAAACTTATGTCATTTTTAGTAATTATACATCTAAAAATATTTTTAACTTTTATAATTAAAACATGTTTCAATTTGTCAAGTTTACTTTTACAAAAAGAATATCCAAATATAATATCTTACAACAAACTTATTTTTACCCAAACTTTATTTTTACAAACTTTATTTATTCTAACTTACTTTTACAAACTGAAAACCAAGCGAGCAATAAATAGTTGAAGGATGATTGCTTAAATAGAAGTGAAGTTTGAGGATGAATATAAGAAAAATAATAAAGTTTAAGGACTAAATTATAAATTATAGTAAAGTATAGGGATTAAAATCAGCTACTCTTTAATCATAGTCAGCATCTTTTACCCATGTGTCTGCCACATCAACAACTCCATTTGCCACGTCTGTGACTCTATTTACCACATCAGCACCGTTTCATATCAATCTTGTCACGTGACACTTATAGGGATGGATTTACAAATGATTTAATAATTGAGGGACTAACTATGCTACCGTTAAATAGATTATGGAGCATTACCCAAAAAAAATTAGTTTAGGGACTCATGTCAAAACCGATGCAAAGTTAAGGAACCAAAAGTTAATTTTTTCATTTAATAAAGTTGAATAAATAAATGAGAAATTTCCTTTTGACAAAAAAATCCAGTCAAATTAATAATCTCAGTCTTCCTATCTAACACTCAAGTCAAATAATTTTGACATCTCGAGAAGAACATTAAAATTAAATTTCATCCTCGAACCATTAGAATTTGTACCCATTTTATGTGTTACAGCTATATAGGTTCTTTGCTTATCGAAAAAAAGAAATGCAGGTGCTTTAATGGAATTATCTTTTCAAAATAAACCACTTGTGTTTCGTATTTTCAAAATATATTGAAAATGTTTGTGATGAGCAATACAAGATATGCTTTCAAGTTGTAGGGACCTATTAACAAAGCATTATTTGAAAAGAAATACCGATGATATAGAAAAAAGAAAAAAAGAAAAGTTACGAATATTTAGCTACTAACCTTTAGATGGAAAAAAAGAAAAAAAAAGGAAAAAGAAAAAAGAAAACGAGAAGCCAACTGAAGTTTTGTTTCCATGAGTAAACGTTAAGATTTTAAATATATACTCTCTTTTGCCTAAAATATAAATCATTATTTTAATGATGTCTTTGTCCAAAATATAATTCATTTTTAAAAATATCTATTACATTAATTATCTTTCCTATAAAATAGTCTTGATCTATAATTAAGAGGAGAGAGATAAAATGTATGGGAGATGTAATTAATAAGAATAATGGCAAAAAGTATATAAGAATTTTTTTTGACAAATTTAATGATTTAACTAATTTTTAACTCACTTACTTAATTTACTTAATATGCTTAAAGTAATTAAAAATAACTTATATTTTAGACAAGAGTAATATTCTTTCCATTTCTTTTTGACTACTTTTAAAGAAAACTTTTGTTTCTATTTTTCTATCATTTTAAAATTTTAAGATAATATTAATTACTAGTTTTATAACTATACATTAATCTGTCATTTTAAAAGTCAAATATTATATTTTTTTTTGTTCTTTTTATAAGAGACTTTTAACTAAAATTATATGGATAAAAGAAGGTAGTTAAAATTATTTAATTTGTAAAAATTTACTATAGCATTCCTAAAATACCCTTAACTTTTATCCCACATTAATCCTTGAAGAGAGAGTTAAAACTATTAAGAGTATGTGTGAAAATCACATATTAATGTATTATTAAATTTTGAAGAGACTCTTATATTAAGGATAAGAAAACTAATTTAAAAACTCTTACATTTAGGACTAAGTATTAATTACTTATTTCTATATATCCATAAATTTAAAAAGAGCTTTTAACATATTGATTATATTTTTTTTTATTTGTATGCTAAAAGTTTAAAAGATAGAAAGTGAACATCAAAATCTTTTTCTAGCTATTTGGTTTTCTTTTAAAAAATAAATACCAATATAAAACTTTTTAAACAACCAAATTAAAATGTCCAGAAAAGTACTATTCACAAGCTAAGTTGGAAGACTTTGTTTCCTAACCAAATTTATATTAATTATTAGAAGATTAATAGATATATTAATAAATATAACATTTGATCCTACATATAAGTTAAATAACTCTTAGTCTTAATATAAGTCATTTTAGAGAATTAATAAAGTATTAAATATTTATTTCCAAATCTAACATTCATAATTATGATAGAAGGATTAAACGGTTGATGGAGAATGATAATTAATATGGTTAGAATTTAATGACTTCATGGTAATTTTGAAAAGTTATAGTATAATATAATTTTTTAAAAATTCAAGGCCATTAATTTTAACAAATCCTCTTAATTTAAGTAAATTAGTTAAAACTGACTTATATATAGTACTAGAGCTAGTAGTAGACTAGATACAACTAATGTTGTAAAGCTAGATCAAGTTCTATTCCTGAAATTTTTTTCAAAATAAAATATTTGTAATGGATATTTCTTTAATATTGTTTTGTACTCCCTCCAATTTCATATATTAGAGGCAAAGAACCAATTTACACAAATAAATAATGATGTTTAAAAGTAGTTAATCATCTTAAATATGTTCCAAATTGAAAATTTTTTTTCAAAGTACCCCTAAATTAATGTATGAACCACTACATTTCTCTCCAATAAGAAAATGTTGACTCACATTTAATAAGAGGTATAATTAAAAAAATAAATAAATGTAGAAAATAAATTACTCCCTCCGGTCTATATTATAAGGTATTTTATATTAATTACACGCATATTAAGAAAATAATTTTTTCAATTGAAATCAATGCAAAAAGTAACCACATTTCCTATTTTACCCTAATTAAATATCTCATTCTATTATCATTATAAAGTTATAAATGAGGAGAGAGGGAGCATTAAAGATGGGATAAAATGGAAAAAAAATATCCAATACCCTATATTTTATACTAAAAATTTATCATATAAAGTATCTTATAATATGGATCGGAGGAATATTTATTCGTTATATTTTAAACCAAGAAAAAGGAAGTTATATTTTAATTCATACGTAATGCGTTCGACCCTTTGGTCCCAGATATGATATATAAATAAATAAGACTAAGAAATATTTCCTCCACTCCATTATAAGATATTTTGTATCAATTATATTTATATTTAAAAAATTATTTTTTCACCTAAAATCAATACAAAAAGTACCTATATTTCTTATTTTACCCTTATCAAATATTCCATTTTACTATTATTATTATTGGGTTATAAATGAGAGCTATAGAAGCATTAAAGATAGAGATGAAATGGGAAGAAAAATATCTAATATCCTATATTTTTGACCAAAAACTTGTTATACAAAATATTTTATAATATGAATTGGAGAGAGTATACTTAAAAATAGTTGGGATCATTTAATTTGTTAGAAATTCAAAATAGTTTCTAAAAATGTCCCCATTTAATGTTTAACACTTCTATAATATAATTAATAAAAATTAATTGCATTACTTTATTTAATACAAGATCAAATTGAAAAAAAAAAATAAATGCATCAAATATTTTAAATTTGTATCTTATGTTTTAGACTAAAGAAAATATTATATTTAAAACCGAAAGTAGTATATAGTAATCTTTCTAAATGAAACTATTTTTTTTTTTTTTTGTATATTTTCACAGTTTTGGGAACTTTAAAAGCAACAAATTACTTCAGAGATATTTTTTGTAGTCTAAATTTAATTATTATGTATTCCTCTACTTAAAAGTACTTTTCATCCCTAAATAATTAACAAATATACAGATCATAGACCAATACTACCTGATGCGCCCCAGACATAATGAACATAGTGGCTACCAACAGCCATCTATAAGTACCCCACCATTAGTGTTCATTCCTCACCTTGTTTTGCAGCAACTTCATTCTTCATTCCTGGCCTGCAATCATGAGTGGCTACTCAAATCTTGTGTTTCTTGTGCTTTTGTTGTTCTTTCATTCCTCACAACTCTGCTTTTTCACAAACTCTACCTCTACCTGCTATGAACAAGAGCGACAAGCTCTTTTGAAATTCAGATCAAGTTTCTCCAACACCTCTTTTGAACCACTTGGTTCTTGGGAAGGACTTGATTGCTGCCAGTGGAAAGGTGTCGGCTGTGAAATTATCTCTGGACATGTCATCAAGCTTAATCTTTCGCCACCATGCCCTACAAGTTATAGATGTCTTGAAGCAAAAGGTGTGAACCCTTCCTTGTTGGAGTTGGAACATTTGGATTATTTGGACTTGAGTGGAATCTCTTTTGGTTCAAATTCTATTCCAAAGTTCCTTGGTTCCATGAAGCAGTTGTGTTATCTTAACCTCTCTTACACAGACGTTAGTGGCAGGATTCCCCATCATCTTGGCAATCTTTCAAACCTTCGTGTTCTTGATCTTTCTCACAATTGGGAATTACACGATGATGACGTTGGTTGGGTTTCAAAACTTTCGTCATTGAAACACATGGCAATGAATGACGTGTCCCTTAAGAAGGCACACAACTTGTTTCAGGTACTTTCCACGCTTCCTTCTCTGTTACAAGCACAGTTTCATCGTTGTGGGATTACCAACATCCACTTCACTTGCGCCCTCATTAATTCTACATTTTTTCCAAATGTTGAGCTTCTAGATCTTTCATCCAACGGCCTTCATGGTCCAATTCCTAATGCTTTTCGAAACATGACTTCTATAAGAGCCTTGGACCTTTTTGACAACTCACTTTCTTTAGTTCCACACTGGCTGGCTCACCTCCACAGTCTTATCCATCTTGATCTTTCTGTTAACCTTTTCAACGAGATTGAAGCCTCCATCGTGTCTATCCTGAATTGTACATGCTCTCTCCAGTTCATAGATTTATCAGATATCAACATACTAGGATATGCAGGTGTGGACACGCTGAGTTTTGGTGGTGGAAATTTATCTGGATGCGAGGGGTATGATCTAGAAGAATTATTGATAAGTGAGAGTGGAATTAGGGATACTTTGCCAAGCTGGATAGGAGAACTAAAGAACTTGAAAAGCCTTGATCTTTCGAACAATTTTCTCTATGGTTCTCTGCCAATAAGTCTTGGTAGATTGTCTAATTTAGTTGAATTAGATCTTTCTGATAATAATCTGACAGGAACTATTGCGAATATTCTTGGACAACTAGTAAATTTAAATACCTTCAGAGTATCTAATAATCATTTCGAAGGTATCTTTTCCAAGATTCACCTCGAAAAGCTCTCAAATTTACAGAGCTTACAAATAGGATATAACAAGCTTCATGTGAATATTGATTCTAATTGGACACCTCCATTTCTATCCTTGGTTGACCTAGGAATGGCCTCTTGTAATATAGACCTAGAGTACCCACAGTGGCTGTTAAAACAAGAGAGATTAGTGAGCTTGGATTTATCTTACAACAAGATAAGGGGAACAATTCCAGAAAATATTGGTGATCGAAATCCTTATTTGAGCATTTTAGTGCTTAAAAGTAATCTTATAGAAGGTTCAATACCAAACTCTTTGTGTAAGATAGACATCACCATTCTAGATCTCTCGTATAATAGATTTTCTGGTCAAATTCCCAACTGTTGGAGAGATACCGAGGAAATTCATATAATAGATCTTTCATCTAATAAGCTATCAGGCACTATCCCAAGTTCATTTAAAAATTTTTCTGGAGTGTTTTGGTTAAATTTGAGCAACAACAAACTACATGGAGAGCTTCGTCAAGTCTTGAAAAATATGCCAAACCCAATTGTTTTAGATCTTTCGGAGAATCAATTTACTGGAGTGATACCTCCTTGGATAGGCATTTGGCATAACCTTGCAATTCTAAGATTGTCACAAAATTTGTTAAGTGGTGATATTCCTTCTTCCCTTTGCCAGCTCTCTTCACTGCAAATCTTGGATCTTGCTAGTTCTAATTTGTCAGGTTCAATCCCTTCCTGCATTTGCAAACTCAGTGGAATGATTCTGGAAGAATATTCAAATATCTCATCTTACCTACGTATTCTTCTTGATGGACCTGCAACATTATGGCACAAGACGGGTAGTGGTCAAGTTTTGAAAGGATTACAACAAAATTACACTTCAAATTTAAGGTATTTGACAAACATTGACCTGTCAAATAACAGTATGAACGGTTCGATTCCTGAAGGCTTAACTTGTTTATCAAGATTGAATGGCTTGAACTTATCACACAATAAATTTTCGGGAATGATCCCAAGAAAGATAGAGAACGTGAAGTCATTGGAGTCCATTGATCTATCAAGCAACCAACTTTTTGGTCCAATTCCCACCAACATGTCTACCTTGACTTCACTAAGTTATTTGAATTTATCAAACAATAATTTCTCAGGACTCATTCCAAGAGAGGCTCAGTTCTCTACCTTTGGTCCATCTTCTTACAGTGGCAACCCATATCTCTGTGGAGATCCTCTAAATAATGCATGTCCTCAGATTGGGATAGCCCAACCTCCTACTAGCCCTGACGTTCATGATGATAATGATGATGACGAAGATGGAAAAGAAAAGGTATTATTTTACTTTGTGATAGCGGTAGGATTCATCATAGGATTTTGGGGAGTTATTGGACTTCTAATGGTGAAGACTAATTGGAGGTATGCATGCTTTCGACAAGTGGATAACTTTGTTGACTTCATGTATGTGGAAATAGGGATCAGGAAGGCAAAACTCAAGAACAAGAGCAAGAGAAATGAGATTGATCGTTAACAACGTTTGTTATTATATGTATGATCCATTTTGTGTGCTCCCACAAGCCCTTTTTTTTTTTTTGATAGTTCCTTATATTTGAACCACAAGCTTTTTATTCTCATTGTTCCGTTGTTGATTGTGTCGCTAAGAATGTTAAATAATGTTGTCCATGCTTATCTTTTGTTTCATATGTATATTGCCATAAATAATGAATAAACGTAAATTTTATTGTAAAGAAGTTGCCAGATTCTCATATAAAGCCACGATGAATATGCTAACATTTGTATGTAAGTGTATTATAATTTAGGGTATTCTGATAGTATGGACTAAACAACTACAAAACCCATTATAATATTAATCTGTTGACCTATATATGAAGTGCTTCAAAATCAGTTGTGTAAATAGACAGATATGATAAATTATACCGAGTTTAAAATGATTTGCACTATTTATGTATAATACTGGTAACCTATATATTATTAAAAAAAAATTATTCTTATTTCTGGCAAAAATTTGTCCACAAAATATTTACAATCTTTTTTCAGAGATGATTTCAAGATTATTGAATAATTTGGATTCAAGTTGGGTTATGCGTGGTATATTCTTTAAATATAACAATTTAACTATATTTTTCAAGGCAAACAATCCTATTCTGATGCACAACCAAGGCTCCTTTGCATTGCCAATGGAAAAGATTGGGTAAAGAAAAAAAAAAAAGAAAATGTTTTTTAATGTCTATTATTATAATCTTAAGATCATTAGGCAATAGTTTTTATGAATGTTAAAAATATTAAACCAATCATCGTGATTTAAGGTTTAATGATTTGATTGTGATTAACCAAAGATTGGACATAACTAAATTAATATATTTTAAATTATATATACTTAAAAGATGAAATAATTATTCATCCAAAGTTAAAAAGGAAAGATTTAATTCTAAAAAAAGTAATATCTCTTTAAAAAAAGAAAAACATCAAAAGATGATATTTAAGAAGGTAGAACTACACAATAATTGAGTTTTTATTCAAATACACAATCATAAAAAGTTAAAAATAGCTCACTATATTTATGCTTCTAATCTGCAAAATTACGATGAGTGAGATAAAATGAAAGCAAAAAAAAAAAGGCATGGACAAAGTAAGATATGTATATTATTGAAATATTCAGTTAATAATAAAATAAAAATTAAACTAAAAGGAATATAAAAATAAAAATATAGTCATAAAAATTGTAAATAATTGATTAAATACTTTTTAAAAATAGAAATATTAATATTAAAACAAAAGTATTATATATAATCAATAAACAAGACACGGCTTCTACACGCAGTTCAATAGCTTCCCCACTCACACAGAGGGCTTGTGTCTGAGCAGCTTACCATTTGAACTTAGGATGTTTTCTCGTTTCCCACCTTCGACTCTTCCAGCAATATCTCACATGTAAAATCAATTCCTCATTCAGAGTTTCAAGATAATATTAACATGTGATCTTAGTCCATTCTAACCTCTAACTAAAATAAAAGTAACAATATACCAAATATCCGATAAACAAAGCAAACTTCAAACATAGGGACAAAAAAACATCCTCTCCTCTATTGAGCAGTAAAATTTACTATTTCCTCCAATACGTTGATATAGAAAAATTGTTATAATTAAAAGGAAAATTAAATTACAAAGAATTGCCAATGTATTAACTAGTTACATTGGGCCAAAAAAAAAATCTAGAGTTACATAAAAGTGTTTGCTTTACAATGTAACTTTAAAATTTCTTAATGACCCTACACCATGTAAAAAAACACAACATAAAAAATAATTAACTTGCCCAACATTAAAGTCAGGCATGCCAGTTTATTCCTTGTGTTGCACGTCAACTGGATAAAAAGGTTGTAAGATTAAAATCCACAAACGGAATTAGCCAGACTTTGCAGCTTGATAGAAGTCCCCCACCGTCAGAAACACATGCTCACCAAGAACCACTTGGACAGCAGGTTGCATCTCAATTGAGTCAACCATTTTCTACAACCCATAAGATACACAAATCAGTGCATTTCACATGTAAGAAAAAGGGGAAATGCATCCTAATTAAGGCCTCATTAAATTTGTAACCTTTTGGTGACAACCCAGTATCCAGTATTACCAACTAATCCAGATTCAAATATTGGTTATCTTTAAAATTTTGTTAAAATTACTGGTCAGAGAAAAAAAATTCGTTAAAATTAACTTCAAGACTGCTTCCCGGATTCAACAATCTTTACAAACCAGCAATGAACTGGGATGACAATGCATATATAAGAGGCCAAGCAAAGACTTAAAGAATCAATTGGCCTCTTGCAATAAAAATTTTAACTGGTTTTTAAACTTTTCATCTAAAAACCATGGTTTCTAACCATCATTTTTCCCGAAATTATCCAAACAGATTTATGATAAACTTCTTTACTTTTATCCAAACTTCATTTTTGTAAACTATGGTTATTCTAAATGATCTTTTACAAAAAGACAAACCAAACGGACACTAAGTCATAGTTCAGGGTTCTCTTACAATAAAGCTTATGTACCAATTTTGTCATTAAACTGTTGGCACATGTTCTATTTATTCCGCTTATCTGGCTACTTTATTAGAATCATATTAATTCTGGAATATTATCCTGATTTATATCTGGCAGATTGCTGACCAAATCATGCATTTATTTACAGATTTGGCTCAACAGTCTAATAGTTTATTTCCTTCCTTGTTTAGAGCCTTCTAGCCGTCTGTATTTAGGAGCCTTTATGTATCTTTATTTTCTTCCTCTTTTTGTATTCTTTTGAACGTTACCTTTAGTCATATATATATTGAGGAGTCTTCTGTATTCTACATAGTGAAAAATATATTCAATACATTCTTTCCATGAAAATCTTCATGGTATCATGGTACCATAGAGCCAACCCTATGCCAAGTATAGCTTTCCAACAACATCCAACCCCACTGAAACCAATCCTGGTTCCAAATTCTGGGATGTCAAACCCAGAAAATTCTGTAGCTAATGATGTCGCACCAATTTTTATCACCGGCCACAAGTTCAATGGGGTATAATTACCCACTGTAAAGCAGACTGTTGATGATGTTCATTTGCGAAAAGGGAAAGGAGGGGTACATTACAGGTGAAATTGAAAAACCAGCCACAACTGATCCAAAATTGGAAGGCTGAGAATAAACAGGTTATGACCTGGCTCGCCAATTCTTTGGAAAAAGATTTGGAGAGACCTATATGTATTATGAATCTGCTGCTGAAATTTGGGAAGATGCTAAGGAAGCCTTCTCAACTCAGGAAAGTGCTGCTGAAATCTTCAGTACGTATTGAGTGTGCTTTGCATGAGGTAAAGTAAGGAGAAAAATCTGTCAACCACTATTTTAATGAGCCGTCAAAATATTGGCAGCAATTGGATTTCTTGGGGTCCTACACTTGGAAATGTGCAGGGGACGCAAACGCAAAAGCATACAAAAAGATTGTTAAGAAAAAACACATTTACAAGTTCCTCATGGATCTCAACATCAGCTTTAATGATGATAGGGTAAGAATTCTTTCTATCAAACCTCTTCTCTTAAAACTCTGTTTTCGGAAGTCAGGAGGGAGGAGAGCAGAAAAAGGCTCTACAGAACAACTACTACAACACCAGTCAGAATTCTGAAGGTGCTGGCTTAGTGATCCGAACCACTACTAACAATCTCAGCAAATCTCCAACAACAAGAAGTAAAACAGTGAGGGATGGTGTGAGCACTGCCAGAAGGGTGGACATACAAAAGAAAACTGCTGGAAGAAACATGGAAAACCACCCAACTGGAAGCCAAAACAGAAGAATGAGAATAGAAGCAATACTGCAAAGAGAGAAGAGCAGCCTGAGCCTGAACTGAATCTTTTTTCAAAGGATCAGATTGAGTACTCAAGCAAACTTCTTGATAATCTCAAGGGAAATGGTAGAACTAGTAACATTGCTCAAACAGCTAATTTTTCTACCATTGGATAGTGGACTCAGGAGCTAATGATCATAGGACCTATGATGAAAGTCTATTTGATTTCAGTAAACCTGTCACTTTGAGTTTAACTATTAAGATTGCAGATGGGACTGAAACTAGAGTAACTGTTATTGGGAACATAACCATATCTGATAAGATTGTGCTAGAAAATGTTCTCCCAAGTCCCTAAACTCTACTGTCACCTGATGTCTGTTAGCAGAATTGTAAAAGATAACAGATGTGATGTTTACTTTCTTGACGATGGTGTTTTCCAGGACTCAGTATCCAGGAAGATGATTGGCACTCCAAGTGGGGAGGGACTAATGAGCCGAACCAGAACAGAGAAGCATGTTTTTGCCACCAACTCTGATTCTGAAATTCAGTTGTGGCATAACAGATTGGGGCATCCCAACTTTCATTATATAAAAATGTTGTATCTGAATTTTTTTAATAATAAAAGCAGTGAAGTTAATTGTGAAACTTGTGAAATAGCAAAACAGAATCATTCCCCTTACCCAACTCACTCTTATAATCCCTCTCAACCCTTCCAACTAATCCATAGTAATATATGGGACCCACCTAAGGTGAAGGATATTACGGGGCGTAGATGGTTTCTCGCTTTTGTGGATGATCACACCAGGGTTACTTGGGTTTATTTGCTCAATGAAAAATCTGAAGTTCTTACTATTTTCAAAAATTTTCATCAGCTGATAAAAACTCAATTTCAAACAGATATTAAAACTCATAGAATCAATAACGGAAAAGAGTGTGTTAACTGTACACTAAAACCACATGCATTTACATCCCACAGCAAAATAGTATTGCTGAAAGGAAGAACAGGCACATGCATGAGGTAGCTAGAGCTATAATGTTCAATATGAATGTACTGCCCCCAACAATTTTGGGGGGAAGCTGACACTATCTCAATCTATCTAATTAATCGAATACCCTCTAAAACTCTTTCTTTTGAAACTTCTTGTGATACTCCTCATGAATCTTATCCAACCAATCAAATCATAAATAACATTTCCATACAAGTTTTTGGATGCACTATGTTTGTACACCAACATCAAACTAACAAACTAGAACCAAAGGCACTAAAATGTATCTTTGTCGGGTATGCAACTTCTAACAATGCCTACTGTTGTTACTCTCCAACTACTTCTAACACTGCCTACTGTTGTTACTCTCCAACTCTAAAGAAATTTTATTACACCATTGATGTTACATTCCATGAAGAAAAACCTTTTTTACCAAAAATTACACTCAAGAGGAGAATATAGAGAAAGACCGGAGTTTTTTCTATACAGTTGCTGACACTATCATCACTGAGACATTGACACCGAAAACACATAATTCTAACCAGAATTCTCACATTTTTAATGGTCCAAACGAACATGAAACCAGTCACACGTCCGAAACAGGAAACAATCCAAATACTAATACTAATACTAATAATCAAAATAATAACACTACTCTGCCTGAAACTTCCGGTATCACCCCAACAGAAGAAAATCTGGAAGTATTAGACAGAAATATAGATCCGAGAAATAACTACGACGGGGCAAGAATAAATAAAGAAAATTACAATTATAATCAAGTCTACTCTAGGAGACATACAAAGGAAAGTACTGAAGGTCCCTCTTCTCCTAGACAACCACAAGTCACCCTGGATCCAAGTCCAAGTTCTGGTAATGATGACTTGAATTGGCCTATAGCTCCCAGAAAGTGTGATAGATGGTGTACCCAACATCCTATTGAAAGGTATGTGGCCTACAGCAAAGTCTCTAACAAACTTAAGGCATTTATTCTATTGTTGCCCATGAGAAAATTCCTCAGAATATACAGGAAGCTCTAATGCGTACAGAATGGAGAAAAACTGCAGAAGAATAGATTAAGGCTCTTTAGACAAATAAGATGTGGTAACTTGTTCAACTTCCACCCGGCAAGTGACCAGTTGGAAGTAAGTGGGTGTTCAACATCAAACACAACTTATATGGGAGCATAAGTAGATACAAAGCTTGGCTGATGGCCAAAGGGTTTACTCAAACCCAAGAAATCAACTATCAAGAAACCATTGCCCCTGTAGCTAAATTAAATTCCATAAAAGTCTTGCTAATTCTTGCTCCCAATCTCAATTGGCCTTTACATCAACTTGACATAAAGAATGCTTTTCTCAATAAAGACTAGAAGAAGTATACATGAGTATGCCTCCCAAATTCGAAGTTGAAGGAAAGGGAAGACTTTGTAAGCTACAAAAATCCATCTGGGCGTGGTTTACAAAAGGCTCAAGTATCAGAAAGAAGGTCATCGTGATTGTATATGTTGACGATATTTATCATTACAGGAGACTATGATGAAGAAATCAAGAAACTAGAGGCATTAGCTGAAGAATTTCAAACAAAAGACCTAGGAGCACTTAGATACTTCCTAGATGGACGTAGCTCATTAATCTAAGGGCATCCCCATTTCTCAGCAAAAATACACCAATGACATGTTAAAGGAGACTGGAATGCCCAGATCAAATCAGCCAACACTCCTATGCAAGTGGATTACAGAGCTAAATTTGCTCAACAAAGCCCCCCAGTGGACACTAAGAGATATCAACAACTAGTGGGAAAACTGATTTATTTATCCCATACAAGACTAGACATGTTTTGCAGTTAATGTTGCAAGCCAATTTATGAATCAGCCATGAGAAGTACATCTTGAAGCAGTATACAGAATTTTGAGATATCTCAAAATGGCCCGGGAAAAAGGAATTTTCAAGAAAAATTCCCGTCGTACCACTTAAGTTTACTGTGATGCTGACTGGGCAGAGGATCAATTAATGATCACAGGTTAACCACTGGCTATTGCACCAAAGTTTGTGGGAATTTAGTTACTCAGAGATGTAAAAAACAATCTGTTGTGGCAAGGAGAAGAGCAGAAGCTGAATATAGAGCTATGGCCCTTGGAAGATGTGAACGGATTAGGCTTAAATATATACTAAGTGAACTGAATATCAGTTATGAAGGTAAAATTAAAGTTTTTTGTGATAACATGGCAGCAATCAACATAGCCAAGAATCCGGTCCAACAGGACAAGACTAAACACCTAGAGATTGATCAACATTTTATCAAGGAGAAGGTTGAATCCAATGAAGAGTAAGTTATATATACACCTACTAAGACACAGGTAGCTGATATATTGACTAAAGCCATACTGAGAACAAGAGTTGAAGAACTAGTGAACAAGCTGGGGTTAATTAACATTTACACCCCATCTTGAGGGGGAGATTGTTGGCAGATATTCTATTTATTCTGCTTATCTGGGCACTTATTAGAATCAGATTAACTCTGGAACAATATCCTGATTTATATCTGAGAGATTGCTGACCAAATCATGCATTTATTTACAGTTTTAGCTCAACAGTCTAATAGTTTATTTGTCACCTTGTTTAGAGCCTTACTAGTCTCTTGTATGTAGGAGCTTTTAGGTACCTTTATTTTCTTCATTTTTTTTATTCTTTTGAACATTACCTTTACTCCTATATATTGAGCAGTCTTCTGTATTCTACAGTGAAAAATATATTCAATACAATACATTTCGCCGTGAAAATCTTCATAAATTTTAGTTCAAGCAGTAAAATGTAGCTTCCCTGATTAAAAAATGAAGGCTTATGCTTAACCAAACCTTTCCATTTCCTTCATGAAACTCGCACTTTAAATTTGAATGATCTCTTGATAAAAGATACGTTTGCAGATTATGTCCGAATTTTGCTTCACCTGTAACCATTGGAAGGTATGAAAAACAGTAAGTCAGAGCAAAACAAGGATTGAATGATGAATAACAGACAGAGAATACAAACCTGCAAAAAGTGAAACAATTGCTTCTGAATTAAACATCAGAGTAGGTCTTGCCAAGGTGATACCAAATGACATGCTGGCAATTCCATGGAACTTTTCTTCACCAAGAACAACCTACAGAATGTACAAAGAATTTCAAAATAGCATGGCTTGAACCTAAAGCACAAGGTAAAAGTTTATTTGTTTTTCCTTATGTTTAGCTAGTCTATTAAGCTAGGCACATCACCAGTTCGTCTGCAGTCTTCCTTTTCCCTTTTTCATTACTTTTATATTTTTGTGCTACACACCAGGCTAACAATTTTAATATATAAAGTTATCTGTGTATTTAAAAATTGTAGAAAACCCAGTTTGACAAGAAGTCAATTGTGATCACAATGTTCATCCAGAACCACTTTCCTTGCTGGGTCTAGATATGTATGGTAAGAAAAGGAACGTCATTATTCCCATTATAGCACTATTATTAGCAATAGCATAAACCAATCATGGCATGGATAAGCCAACGATCAGCAATCAAAGAAGATAAAGAACATGACACACTTAACATATAACTCCAAAAAAAATCCCGAAACTTCACAATTTTACAATGAGAAATTCAACCAAAACCAGGCAGAGATGGGGGTATTATTCTTCTACCAAATAACCCATTAATATTGTAGCAAAAGCACAAGGACCAGTAACATTTCTACATAACAGAATAAAATCAGATTAAATAAAAACTACAAAATTTTAGACCTAACATTAAGCAACTTACAGCATGTGAAGGCATCATAGAATAAAGAAGCAATGGAGAACCAATAGCATCTCTGATATAGGGTTCCTGCAACATTATGATAAAAAAGAAGTGTGAGCAAAATTTAGCAGCAGAGATCAAATGATGATATGTGAACATTAGATGTTGGCAAATAAGCTGTAGTTTGTAAAACCAGTGCAATCACCGTACACAGCAAAAGATATAAACCCAACTGGTATTATAATGAGTATCCACTTGTTCAGAAAAATTAAGTTATTCAATGAATACTGGTCAGATTCTTATATGAGGGGAAAGGAAAACAGTTGCCCCATGAAGCGTAATGAGTACAGATTGGAAAATATGTATAAATATAAATCTGAAATGAAAACTGATGGTCCTTAAGTCATTATTATTGGATACTGTCTCTCAATGAACAAATTAAAACACTTTAAGTCCTTAAGTTCAAGTTTGTAAACCCAGTGCTATCACCTTACACAACAAAATACATAAAAATAACTGGTATATAATGAATGTCTGCTTGTTCAGAAAAATTGTTATTCAACAAAAATTGGTCAGATTCTTGTACAAGGGGAAGAGAAAACAGTTGCCCCATGAAACGTAAAGATTACAAATCAGAAAATATAAATATATATATATATGAAAGGAAAACTGATGGTCCTTAAGTCCTTATCTGCAACATCCCCTCTCAACGAACAAATTAAAACACCATAACTGTGATATGGCTATCCTCATAATTTGCAGCTGAAATTGGTTTCAAATATTCTAGATAGACCTATAATAAAGTGCCGGGGAGTAACAAATTTAACCTATGGATGTCTTAGTAGGCGCTCCAGAAACTTCAAAATCGCAACTCTCATCTAAATGTTGTTCCAATAACCTCTGTAGGTGAAGCCCATTTTATTATTAGGACCATTTATATTCTGTGATGTTACTTCTTCATTATATCACAGAATATTATGTTTTCATTAGGATCAGATTTTATCTTTATTAGATATTATATTTTATCTTTATTAAGACTAGATGGTCCCTTCTGAATCACAACCAAATCATCACTATTTTCTGGGCGTTTAACTTTATTCTGTGGCTTCTAAACAGGTAACAAGCAGGCCACAGACAAATTATTTTCACATGGCATTTTAAATATTCAGGACTTCGTATGATGTTTCATCTTCTATTAATTAATAGGTATTATGGTTTTACAATTTTTTACTCTAAACCTTTGAAATTTAATTTTTAAATCTCCTATTAAGAACTCTAATTATTGAATTTTAAGGAACTAAACATGCATTTATAAATTTAATATGTGCAATGAAACTTCAGTAATTTTTGTCATTTTAATAATCTGAGTATATCAATTTTTTATCCAATATTGGCCATTCATATAAACTGTATAGAAGAAATACAGACATAGAAATTTATCTTTTTTTTCTAATTAACTTGATTTGCATGTCTCATATCAAGACTTGGGAACATCCACAAGTCCAGAGTTTAGGGTTTAAGGCTTAGGTGTAGTCTTCCTTTTCCGCTCAATGAATTCTTAAGCAACAAAAAAGAAAAAGAAAAAAAAAAAGATGCAATACGAGGCAAAAGAACATATAATACTTCAATAAGAGTTACTGGTATCTAAATTCTACCTGTGAGTGCAAAACTCTCTGAGAAACTGATTTATCTTCTTCTGACGATTCAAAATAAACCTCCACCATGTCCGTTGGTTCCAAAGCAACTTTCTTCCGTAACTTTTGAATTCTGTTAACAATCTGCATGGAAAAATTTTGACCAACAATGCATTAAAAGTTTTAATTTAATTTTAGGCCTTAATGGCATAAAAGGGAAAACTTTAGGTCTAGGTGAAGACAATATAATGAAGACATTTGTTTACTTATTTTATTAAAGTAAAATAATAAGTTTCTTCTATGACATGAGAATTCCATGGAAGTCAAATCAACAACTTAAAAGTTGGTCAAAAATCAACCACTTAAAACAATGTGTATGCAGAGTCAGGAATGGTAACAAACTTAAATTAACGAAGAGTACTGAGAAGCGTTCAAAAGGCCCAAAAATTTACAAATAAACTAATCAAGAAAAATGACATGAAGCCAAGAGTATAAAGATGAAGCAGCTACAGTAGACATCCATGGTACGCGATGTACCTCACGTGCAGCACCAGCCTCAAACAAGGACTCATCAGGACGCAAATCCAGTATTACTAGAACATCACCTAAAACAAAGACAGCAGTGTTGGTCAAGGATACAAAAATATTATATTTGACAGACGATCACATACTAGCAACAAGCCCAGTTTCAACAACAGGATCTTCCATAGATGCAGGGAAAACCATAAAAAATTATTAAAGATTCTAACCATCCCCTGACGCATCAATCTCTTTCTCTGTCATACCATCAGGGCGTTTAAAATCACGGAGAACCTGTAAAACACAGAGAGAGAAAAAGATTTAACTAGTTTAACAGTTTCCAGCCACTTTGAGATCAAACTCATTATATGCCCCTGAAAAGAAAAACCGAAACCCATGATTCCTTGGATGCTCCTGGAGAAAAAGCAGTTTACGTGCCTAAAATTCTTGAATCAACTACATCTGATGCTCAATTTATATATAACTAAAGGAAATGCTGCATTAGAAATTATTAAACATCACATTCTTAACCGTTGGTCAATTTTAACAAAAATTATTCACAAATTTCCGATACTGACCAATGATCTTCTCAAACCACATTATTTTGAAGATCCAGTGGTTACTTCTAAGAGAGAATGTTAATGACAGTTGTTTTCTGATTCTGAAGATATGCCATGATTATTGAGGTTCTTCCGGAAAAATCAACTTCATCATCATAAAAAGAAAAACACATTATAATAATATACAGACATCCTAGGTTCTTAGTTCTGGGAATACTAATCCTTTATTAATTTTAATCAGGCTTCGTTCAAATAAGCAATACAATATACAATGTCAACCAATTTAAAAGGCTGTATATATGGAAAAGGGTATCATGACTAGCTCCACAAGATTGGCACCTTAATATCAGTCTGCTTCAAACAGTGATTTGCAATCACGACTTCTCCAGTATTCTCAAAAGCCAAAATATTTTCCTGGGACATTGCTTTAATCTCTTTGGCAACAACACCCATAGATTTTCCCAGTCTCTTGCCCAATATGCTGCATAGTTAAAAATTACAACGATATAATGACTAAGAAAATTATCTCAAAGAAAATGGGCATGCCAGGAAGCAATATGAAATGCTTACCTGAAATCAGGCTCAGCACGTAAAGATGCATACTTCAAAGTATCATTGCATGGTACAAGTGATCGTACATTTAGTTCCTCCAAGACATACTGCAACACATAGAATAATACATTTCAAAATACAATTTAATTCAGTCAGGAAGCCATAAGAATAAGAAAGGACTGGAAAAGTATAAGGCGTTCCTAAAAAGTTCTCAGTTGTTAGAATAATGCAACTCTATTGTTCATGTTTACAATGGGGGAAAACTTAATCCCAAAACCATCAAATGCATCTCTATTGCGTACTCCGCTGAAATGGGCTACAAATGCTACTCACCAACCATAGAAAGAGCCTACATTGCAATGGACATCACATCCTTCAAAAACTAGCCTTTTTACTGCAAAACACTCATTCAGGGGGAGGGTGAGAATACGCAGGAATGGAGCTTGTGGTATTAAGTTAGACCTATAACTACTGAAACTACCTACATAAATCAAATAGAAATTAGCCCTCAGCCTAAGCAAACTTTCCCTGAAGCCCAAAAGCACCAATTCAATTTCTATACATCAATACAAGGAAGTCAAAGTCTAAGGATTACATTAACAAACAAATGGAGCTCATAGTTTATTCAAGACTAAGAAAAATGTAGACAATTATAGAGCCCTAATATCCGGAACATCATTTTAATTATTTCTGCTACCTTTTTATCTATATTCTTTCTTAGATTGTATGAGCATCTGTTAGTATCTTTATTTCTCAATTGTTGTGATTTATTCTCTCCTTTTTTGTCCCTTGATTCACGGATCAAAGTAGCTGGATTGTAGCTACCTTTTCCTTTATATTTTATATGAATCATTTGAATATAATTAGAAGGGAAACTAGTTTCTGGAGTTTCCTCATGGCATCCAAACACCACGCCCAAGCATCCAAGGTCCCATTTGGCACAAGCATCACAACAGCACACCTCCTGCACCATTAAGCACATCTGAAACTCTTCCCAACAAGATAATTGGGCATAAGCTACTGGGAGCAACAGCATACAATGGTCCCAAATCGTGCTCATCATCAGAGGGAGGGCAAAAGGGAAATACCTCATTAGATAGGCCGAATAGCTAAGTGCAAAAGATCCAAGGTATAAGACATGGGTTGCCGAGAATAATATGATCATGTCATGGCTAGTCAACTCCAAGACACTCGAGATAAACAAAACCTACCTCCTCTCAAAGGCTACCAAAGAATTTCAGGATGCAGCGAATAGAACCTACTTTTCTGTGGAGAATATAATAGCCCTATTTCAAATAAAAAGGCTTTAGTGGGAGTTAAAACAAGGTGACTTGATTGTGACTCAATATTTCAATCCCCTAGCGAAGTTGTGGCATTAAATAGACTTGTACAAAACGCACCATGGGTTTGCAGCAGACATATGGCTTATTTCAAAAAGATTGTGAAGAAAGCAAGGACCTATGAGTTCCTCCAAGGTCTGAATTCTACATTTGAGATGTTAGAGGAAGGTTTATGGGTACCCAACTAGTACCATCCTTCCATGAAGCCTTCAACTTGGTCAAGTAGGAGGAAAGTAGAAAGCAATTAACTAAAAGTGCTCCGCTTAATCCTCAGATCGAAGAGGTAAAAGGCGGATAATCCTCAGATCGAAGAGGTAAAAGGCAAGCAAAAGCTTGGTTCTATCATTGCCACAAGAGTGGCCACACCATTTATGTGCTTTGAAAACACCATGGAAAGCCGCCAAACCTCAAATTGAAACCAAGGACCCAGAATAAGGGATATATACATATACATACATATATATATGGCTGCAAATGATGAGAAATCCATACCTGTAGAGGCAAGGTTCACCACTAAAAAGATGGATATTTTGAGAAGTTTTCTGGAAAAACAAAACCAGCATACTTCTGAACATGAAACAGCTACTCCTACAGGAAATCTAGCCTAATCAGGTCATTCTTCTACTGCTCTCAATGCCATGCTACAACACAAGATCACTTGATTGTAGATTCAAGCGCAACAGACCATATGACAAGTACTGTGTCTCTTAAGAATTTTCAGCCTTGTTACGGGGAATTAATGTTAAGGTTGCCAATAAGACCTTCACAAAGGTCTATTGGTACTGGTACAGTTGTTATTTCAAACAAATTGATGCTAAAAGATGTTTTTATTGTCATTGGAATTAAATGTAACTTCAGTCTATTACTAAATTCTCAAAGAACCAAGATTCTGTTGTTAAGTTTGATCCCAATGGCTGTGTTTTTCAGGATTTGGAATCAGGGGAAAGATTGGCAATACTAAGGAATGTGATGGACTCCATGACCTTGAATGATCAAGGGAAGAAGTAAAAGAAATGTTTTATTTAGAACTTACAAACAAACAAGTCATGTTATGGCATTATAGATTAGGACACCCTAGGTTGTTTAGTTATATGCAATAAACGTTTCAAGTTCCATCAATAAAAACTCTCTTCCCTTTCGAAGTGGCTTTTGCTAATCATCTAAACTTATTAAGAGCTCTTATCCTCCACATTCCTATAAAGCAATCCAACCTTTCACCATTATACTATACAGTGATATATGGGGACCTGTAAAATAGGAAGGGTGTCAAAGTGAAGATGGTTTGATACATTCATTGATAACCATACTAGACTAACTTGGCTATTGACATATGCTCTTAACTATTGCAACTTCCATTAGCCATGGGAGATAAAAAGCGGGGACAAACACAAACAAAAGTAGAAATTTTCCTACAATAAGTTGAACGTTTCACATAGAAAGAACAGTTGTGTATTCTAAATGACATTATTGTTGGAAGTTGATGAAATATAATATAATTAATGGAGAGATTTGTATCAATTAAAAAAATATTCTAATTCTTTCCAGTTTTGGGATACAAATCTCAGCTCATTTATTACCTTAGATCTCCTCAACGGTACAATACTTATTCTTTATTTCTTTCCTTTCCAGGTGTAGAACGTTAAAAGTTTTCTCCTTATTCTTTACTTTATTTCCTTCCTGTTTGTAAACACATCAGTACAGTGAAATAAAACAATCAAAATTTTCCACATATCCATGAAATTGTTCAGTTTTAGATACAACCAATGTGAGACTCAAAACAATGAAGAAAGATAAATTAATAGTATTCTATCATATTATGACTCTGATGTTTCAAACATTGTGCTTGCTAGTTGACTGTCTTAAAACTCAAATTAAATATATATTTTATGAAGTCCTAACTGATCAAATTAAGGGTTGTTGCTGTCATTCACAAAGTTCTTATGTGTTTCAGTTATTAATCATAACATCAATAGTATAGCCACATATAGGAAGCCTACAATATGTGTAGGGTCTTTCGTTTTTTCATTTGAAAAAAAGGGGGGTCTTAGATGAATGTTTACTTGAAATATCAAATGGAGAGATTTAATAGACACACAGCATCCAGAAAGAAATTCGTCATTAGCTTGAAAAGGAGCCATCAGTTTGATTGGTATTTGATAGATGGTTGGAGGGAATTAGGGTATGAATTAATCTACTAGGCTAGATCAAGTAAGAATCCCACTCAAAATATACTAGTAGCCGATGGAGAATCTCCTGAAGGAATAAAATAAGTCTGATTATAATTCAAGGTGTTTCTACATGCTGTCAAATGCCTTATTTATAGGAAAAATAAGTAATCAGAATCCCTAAAATATCTGAACCACTAAGAAACTGATTGCATAACAGACCTGAAATATCTGAAAATAAAATACTAACTGACTCCCACATTCCTAAACTTGTGCAACAACTAGAAACACTAAAATCAGACTTAAAAAATAAAAATCAGACTCAAAAAAGAATTTAGACTCTGTCAACTAGCTTCTCATGTGCTGCCACGTGGCTTCCTACGTGTGTAAGTAATGAGAGGCTTCTCAGTATTCAACCTCACAAAGTGATGAATACAATGAACAGGTTAACCAGAATACAATAGATGTATTAAGCTTACCACTATCAGAACAATTAACAACAGGATCCTAAATAGATAATCAAAGCACAAAAAGTAAAAGAATTTATAACATCACCCATATACCTCTCTCAGCTTTCCAGCTATGTCCTCAAGAAAATCAGCATCAGGATGGACTATCACCATTTCCCTATGGTGGCCAGGAATATGATTAGAGTCCTTGCTTTAAATAGAGAGATCCGGTGTGTGTGTGTGTGTGTGGAAGGGGAGGGTGGATGGCCACAGTGAGCACATACAGAGACATATCTATTCAAGCTCAAAAAGCAATGTACCTCAATGGCGTTTTAAGAGGCTTGTTATGACGCTCACGGATGTTCCGAGCAAGATCAATCATAGTCATCATCCTTGAAACACTTTGTTCAATTCGTTCCCCCCTCTGATATAATCATGCAGAAAAAAGAGGTAATACAATTTATTAGGTGATTTCAATGTAATATGGACAGCTAAAGCCAGAATGAGAAACTGCAAAATCTAAATACTTGAGTTCTTCTGTTTTCAGATTCCAAGACAATCAAACCTCTACAAATGATCCAACTGAACTGTTCATTTCTACCATTGTCATAAAATCATGCCAAATCAGCTGGGTCTACCAATAAATTGGCAAACCAGAACCTGGTTTGGCCTGGAAAGTCTCCAAAATCATCTCAAACAAAAATTGGTAAAACCATTCAAAACTGATTAGATCATGGTTCAACCACAACCCAACCAATGAACCTGGAAACATTGGCTCCACTGATCCAATGACCAGTTTGATTTTAAAAACATTGATTTCTTCTTCACAAATAGACATGTACAGGAGTATAATGTGGTTGTCAATGGTAAGCACAAACTCTTGTGCACTTCTATTTATTTAGTTGTGTGAGTTTGCAATTGTGTACTTCTAGAATGTTATGTGTGCTTGTTCACTTTGCTCTAACTAATTTATCATCAGTAAATAAATAGTTCAGAAAAAGGCTCAAAGTGGTGGCCAATGATTAACGGAATGTAATGAAATTGACTCTGCGGCCTGGTTTCAATCAGCTCCCACAATTTCCCATAGGTAATTCAGTTCAGATTTTTCAAAATTTTAAGTCAAGGCCAAAAAAAGTCCAACAGACTTGTAGCTAATAATAAACATGATTGTTAAGTTTACCACTTTGTTTATAGGGAAAATTTAGCACAAAGAGAGAATTCAAAAAACATAGACGAAAGTTACGTAGATATTTTAGATTTTCCAGCATAATTGTTATGGCTTACACAAGACATGATATATGACTTCAGCATAAATTAATTTGACAAACAAAAACTCAAATCAATCATTGACAGAGACTTCTATCAGTAGTTTAGAAGACTCAGAACACATTGATTCATTGAAACATACCTTTCCTTCTTCTTGAGGAAAACTGCAATAATGTATGCTTTCCTCTAATCCATTGCAGGCTTTCCGCATATTTTGATAGAGTACCTCAGTGAAGAAGGGTGTAAATGGAGCCATTACTTTACAGGTCAACAAAAGAACCTGAACATATAAATGATTTTAGGTCCATTGTCCAATTGGTTTATGGAATTATACTCGAAGGATCTCAATACCCAGAAATCATAGAGTACATATCATGATAGAAGAAACCATAGACATACATTGTAAAGAGTGGAGAGTGCTGTCCGGCAGTCATCTTCTCCAGTACGACCTTTTAGTCTCTTGCGGTTGAACCGCACATATATATTTGTAAGGTTATCAAGAAACTTAAGAAGATGTGGAACCACCTACAAGAATTGTTCAATATAATGGCAATACTCTAGTGAATTAAGGCATAATGTAAATCTATTACACATCTAGAATAAAACAGTAGCAAATTAATAAACAGTGGGAACAAATCACACACATACATAAGGAACAATTTTGCTCATGGCAACCGCAGATTGGTGAAAAATACCAACCAAGACCTAGTTATTCAAAGTCCTTCAATAGAAGAAATATAGTTCATATGAAGTCTAGAATTAATAACAAAGATTATAAGCTTTTTCTAGCTAGATATAATTTACTTTAAGTCCAGAAGTAATGACAAACAGAAATATCTTGTATGAAATACCTACAACATACATTTTTAATTTCCAAAATAAGTTAGGTTACTTATGGATCCAAATCCAGTTCCTCAGCAAACCCTAGTTTGGCTCACGCTTTGTAACATTAGTTTCAAAATGTCCGGCCAAATAAGGTCCATACATTATTTCAGGCTGATGTTCATTCTCTATCTGTTCCCGTTTTTTCAGTGTCTTGAGGACCCGTGGAGACTATACTATCCTCTGATTTCGTTATCTTTTTCACTTGTATTCAATTCTTTTACCAAAAAAATTAACAATGAGGAATTATCAAGAACTTATGAGCTGTCTATACTTGTGCCAACTTCATTCCCCAGCTTTTAAATCTTACAGGGCAGTGCACCATCACATGCTTAAAAAATGACATGCGCATTAAACTCACTATGCTAAATCATATAGACAGCATATGTTATAGAAAAGAAGCAGTAATGAAATGCATTGCATAGACACATCCACAAAGTCCGAATACGTAAAACCATTACAATTTTATAGCACTAAGCATGTAACAGAAACAAATTAAGAAAAGAATAAATTGCAGAAATACATAACTGACCGTGTAAAGTCGGTAACCATCCATTTCTTGGCGGACAAAATGAACAAGGCTCTGTGTGGCTGAGTTGATCCACTGATCAAGAACATTAGATGACTTCTGAAGTGTAGAATGATCAATGGGAACAAAAGGTGCTAGCCCCTCAACTTCAAGTCTCTTTGCATTTTGAACAAGGAACCTGTACGCATTATACCAAGGTAGGAAAACATCTCTAACCTGGGACAGTTCAACACAAGTAAAGCACCAGCTGATAAGTAGAATTGAATCAAACAATTTCAATATAAATAAAATTACTTGAAACACAACAAAAGTGAACGAAAAATTAACAGCTGGGTGATACTGACAACTCCATAAACCCCTTCCTTCTTGAAACGCAGAGTCTCAGCACGTACTACAGGAGAGTTTATAAGGTACAGTCGCAATGCATCCTGGACAACAGATGAGAAAAGATCATGATAAAGCATTCAAAAGATAAAACAAATTAAACAGTTAAGTTGTTTTCCCATCACCTACAAAACCAAGCAAAACATGAATCTTCATATTACATGTGATACCATAAATAAATAATTTAACAAATGGGGGAAAATGAACAAATATGTGAGCACAACTAGCTCACCGCTCCATAATTATTAATGACTTCCATTGGTGAAGGATAATTTTTCAAGCTTTTGCTCATTTTTTTCCCATCTTCAGCCAGGACAAGTCCATTGCAAATTAAATTCCTAAATGCAGGCTTCGCAAATAAGGCAGTAGCCAACACCATAAGTGTATAAAACCTGCAAAATGAAAAGAAGAAAATAAAAATAAACACTTTACTTAAAAAAGAAAGAAGGGCTCAGTAGCAAAAGAAAAACAAAGCACTTCAAAACACCAGAAAGTTGAGCAATGGAATACCTCATTTCAAACTTCAAAAAATAAAAAAACAAAAGTGTGATAAATAAGTTAGGCCATTCATGCTCAACAGCATGAAAAATTTCTAACCCATATTTCATTAATTTATCCTATACAAGCAGGGGTAAACAATTCTATTACTGCTAACACAAATTATTGTAGAAAGTAACTTCCTCTAATCTACCAAGCAACAAGAAAATGGCACAATCTAAAGGTCTGGCCAAAAAAATGGCACAAAGTGAAGGGCAACCATGAAAGTCAACACAATCATGTCTCAGAAGATTAAAATCAAGGGATTCTTTAGGCCAAAATGATACACAATTGAAATTCCATTTAGAAACAAGAAAATAAATTTATAACCCAGTAATAATGAACTGAACAGCCCCCTGAAAACAAAAACACAAAATATGAAACTAACCATCCACGGGTTTGATCTAGTCCTTCAGCCACAAAATGTCCAGGAAAGTTCTTTTCAAACAGCTCTACATTCTCAAAAGGATAATGGATATATGCATATGGCATGGATCCACTCTCAAACCAGCAGTCAAAAACCTGAAAAATAAAACAATTGATCTATAACAAAGAACAAAGCACCAAATTGATACAAGATATTGGGTGTCTCGCTTTTATCTTATGTTTTATTCACAAAATACTGATCAAGAATTTCTCTACTATTCACTTTTAGGGTTTGAAACATTAAAAATGTTCATATACTTATTCAGATTCCTGGATTTTGATCATGGATATGCAATTTATAATGATAAATTTGCATGTTTATTAGGATTTGGTTGTATGATGAGAAAGCACATTTTTGGAACAAAAGAACACTTTTATTAGCATCACAACATATATTATAACTTGGAAACTGAAAAAGAAAACTACAAAATACAACAAAATAGTGCGGCACCACACAACCAGAAAACTATAAATTAGCATTCTTACATCATCAACCCTTCGAAGAACACCATATTCTGGACCACGTTCAGATGGAATTGTAATATGATCAATGTTGTGACGATGAAGATCAGAGACCTGTAATGAGCATTAAAATAATATAGTTAATATTCAAAATTTTGAAAAAAAATATCAATAAGAAATATCCATCATTGCCATCTAAACAAGAAAACATCTAACCTATTAGAAGAAAAAATTCATCAACAAGAATGAAACCTATACGTGTGAACAATAAAACCTACTAGCAATAACAAGAATAAACATTTGCTATTTCACAAAAGTGAAGACAAAAAATCTAACCTTTACACCAGAAAGTTTTTCAAGTTTTGCAACAGAATCCATGACAATTTTTTCTTCTTCATCCTCACTAATCCATATAGGAAGAGGGGTCCCCCAAAATCTACTACGACTAATTGCCCAATCTCTTGCATTTTCCAGCCAATTGTGGAATCGCTTCTCCTGTATCAAGGAGGAATATTAGAAATATTGACAAAAATAACAGATTAAACTATATATTTCAATTCAATCAGTTATAACACTGCCTATTTTATGTATGTAAGTACATAATAAATTAGAAATTTTCACACACAAATGGAATGATTTTGAAAGAGGAGATACAAATAAGGGTAGTATTCCTCTAAGGTAAGAGGTCCAATGCCAAAAATAACATAAGTAAATCTTCCGCAAAGATGGAATAGAGTTTGAACCAAAAGATCATCTGCAAAGCTTCCAAATTCCTTTACATATTCAAAAGTGGCATCCTGGAAAAAGCTATGAGCAAAACACAACTGAGCAACCCCAAACTTATTCCTTTACCAAAAGGAGGTCTAAACACAGAAAGACACTTAAAGCATGAGCAGCATTTTGTTCCAGCCAGACATTCCAAACCTCAACAAACAAATGCCACACAATGGCATAAAGTTCCACATTCCTCAGTTCCGCCTAATAAATATTCAAATTCCTTTGTGATAGAAGATTTGGAAATATCTACTCTAGAAGAAATATAGCTTTTATATTTTAATTGCATTTTCTTTGAATATTTTATAGGTTTCTTAGTAATTGGGTTTTCTATCTTTCCTTTTGTTATTTTATTACATGTGAGCAGCAAGTTGCATGGTTTCCTTCATGAGAAGGAAACATCACCCTATATATATGTTAGTCACGTACTGAGTTAGTTGATGAATGATATTTTGGAGATGTTATGTTCAGTTCTCTGCCTCTCCATCTCATGCTCTCTCCCTCTCCCTCTGTTTCTATCTTCACCTCTCCCCTCTCACTTCCTTCTCTCCCTCAGTTCTCTCCCTCCACCCTATCTCTTCCCTTGACCCACCAATAGAGCTGCATCACTTTGATTATTGGAAACTGTAGGATCTGGACATTTATTTCCCCATTGATAGGCCCTTGCAGTCGAACATGAATCAACCATTTATTGCTAGCAATTATGGTAGATTCCTTTCCCCAGTCTTCCTGTAGCGGTTGGGTAAATTCTATTATTCACAATCTCTCCTTACCTTTACTGGGGAGGCAACTTTGCTCTCCCATAATTCCCTTTTTATTTTCGTATCATTGTAATTAACCTTCTCCTGAAGTGTATATGTTTTTTCAAGTCTAGGGACTCCTTGTTAGCTCACCCCTGCATATTATTGCATGCCAATTTCGTTGTAAAATATATGACACTTTAACCATCAATCCTCAACCACCAACACCACTAAAAAGTATATGGAGAAAGTGCTCTAAATTCCATACGTATACACAGCCTGTAGTCAAACATCCCGAACAACTTATTTCCCAATTAAGCTGCCACACACACAGCGTCCCTCCCCCCGCCCCAGCCCCCAAAAAAGGGGGAAAAAAGAAACAACTCATGCTCCACAAAATGTTTGTTATTTATTTCTCTTTTTACCTGAACAGAAAGCATCGTAGAATTTTGAATAATTCATGCACGAAGGAAAAACTTATATTCCCATTTTAAAACAATTATCTAAATTTATCTAATTATATAACCATTATGAATATCTGAAAAGATTTTTTTTCCTCTCCCTCTCTCTGCAAATCTAATAGTTTAAAATTTTATATTTATCGCCGGATAATTTGGTCCTCATGGCAAATCTTCTAATGATATTATCATAAGGTACTGAGTTGAAAATTTTATATTCATCAGAAGAAATAAACCTAGTCAATTACTGAAAATTACAATACATAATTTGTTAACAATAAAAGAAAAAGGCTCTCTCAATGATAAACCAGAAACAGGAAAATATAAAAAGTTTATAAAAGCATCTTTCGGTAAGCAACAGACTTTACCTTCACAAAATCTGGAACCCAATAAGTCTGCTTGTTATTTTCCAACAATTGCTCTTTCAACTTCTCCACTTGAACAAACCTAACATGAACAGAGGTAAAGTATCAACACTGAAGTGGACAATTGAAATTTTATTATCAAAAAATCTAACAACATTAGCTCAGTCAATATTTGAAAAGTAAAATTTATTAGAAAGATAGAATTACAGGAGATGAGGATAAGACAGTTAAAAAAGGCTAAACACTTTGAATTTAAACAGACATCACTGCTGCTTAATCCACCTTCATATCGGTTAATCAACTATTTTCCACAATCAACAAAACTCAGGATTTTCATTTAGGAAATACTGTTTTATATTAAATCAAAAGAGAAGGTTTCTTGCTTTCATCTGAGAGTGAATGAATGAGGACAGGGATGTAATCAGTCAGTAGTTCTCATATGAGAGGGTAAACTCTGTTTGTTATCCGCCTTTCATGAATTGGAAAGAGCTCCATTAGAGATAGAATTCATCAGAAAATACCTGAGTAGGTGAAGTTCTTATAGCATGTGGGAGGCTGAAAGATAGGGGCAACTACCTGATAGTTGACTGATATTTTCAAGGTTGCATGCCAGGTTAATGTTGTGCTTGCTGGTCCTTTTGGGAAAGGATGGCAGTAATTTGGGAACATTCTCAAGAAGCTATTGTTCAAGTTCTGCTAATCCATACATTTCTACCTCTAATGGAAAAACCAATGTTATCAAAGGTGCTCACTGAGGCACAGCACCATCCAGGCCTAGCACCTCTCACAACATGAGAAGCACTTTTTGGAGCCATGAGGCACATAACTTTTGAGCTTTTTCCATTATAGAAGGCATATGCCTCAGGTGCCTAAGTTGAAGCAATCAGCCTAAGCCCAGAAACTAATTTTTGGATCTGTATCTGGTGGTTCAGATTTTGATTTTTTTATAACTAATTTGATAGGCTCTTAGACCGTATTTTAATATCTTCAAAGAATTTTTTGACCTTTTGCAGTGCATTTTTCTTTTGTTATTTTTTAATGGCTCATGACTGTCATAGCTACTACATTTAACTACATTTTGTTCATATGCCATATTTTATATAATTTATGTCATTTATGTCAAATGTGATCACAAATTACATTATATATCTATATATATAGCATATTTTTTCTTACTTTTTCATCTTGAATCACTCACGCGTGCACATTTCTAGCACTTCTCGCCTAAGGTGTTCCCTAAAAGAGAACTTGCTGTTCTCACTGAGTAAATGATGGCATCGTATCACTAGGAACTACTCTGAGGAAGTCATCAACCTCAAACAAGCTTCAGCTGAGGAATTTGAAACTAAGGACCCTGGCCTTCTAATATACTTCTTGGTTATAGAACTAGCAAGGTCAACCAAGGGCATCCTTATACCCCACGAAAATGTACTATCAATCTACTCACTAAAACGTGGATGTTGGGATGCAAACCAATCAACAACCATACGGAGGCAGATTACAAGCTCAAGTTCACTCATGAAAGCCCTCCTATAAATAATGAGAGCTTCCAAAGATTAGTAGGTAAATTCAACTACTTGTCTTAGACAACTTGACATATACTTCCCTGTTAACATATTCAGTCAATTCATGAAGAAACCATGTGAGGTTCATCTCGACATTGCCTACAATGTTCTAATGTGCCTTAAATTTGCCTAAGGAAACGGAAAACTCTTCAACAAGCAGAGATGGAACTTGAGAGGGGCAAGCACCAAACTACAAAACACATGGATGTATAATTTGTTTTAATTTCATTTGTGAAAAAATTAACAAATGAAACTCTAGATCCATCACTATCCACAAGAATCCATGTTATACAACGGATGTATATTGGGATGCTGACAAGACCAAATCAATAACTGATCCAACATGATAGTACAAAACACATGGAAATGGATCAACACTTTATTAAAGAAAAGGCAGACTCTCAGATCCCCTAGCTATCTTTTTTTATTTTTTTATTTTTACATGTGCACCCGATATTATAGACTTACCCCACTTCAACTAAAGGATTTATTAGAATTCAAACTAATCCAAATCAAACCGAGTAGGACTCTTTCGAACGACAAGCTCTACGATCAAATATTTAACACAACTGCATTTTCAGGGCCTTAGTATCTTTATACCCCTAACAAAATTCAAGTTGCCAATATACTAACAAAAGCATAATTCAAAACAATCATTGAAGAGCTTGGATGCAAGTTAAGGAGCTGATTAACATCTATTCCCCAATTTGAGGGGCATGTTGGTAGGTGCATGGAGATCCTCAATGTTATAGTGCGTTAATTTCATCACATAAGCCAAGGAGATTCAACACCTCTCCAACAACTTTTTTCCTTTCATAAAGTAACAAGTTAGTCTATAGTGGTGAATGTTGGGCTTTGAAGGAACAATAAGGACATAAGATGGGAGTACCGGAGATGAGAATGTTAAAATAAATATGTAGTCATACAAAAATAGATAAAATACAAACTGATTGTATATGAGAAAAAGTTGGAGTAACATCTACAACAACAACAACAATAACCTTATCCCA
This sequence comes from Adenanthera pavonina, assembly GCA_026686845.1. NCBI lineage: Eukaryota > Viridiplantae > Streptophyta > Magnoliopsida > Fabales > Fabaceae > Adenanthera > Adenanthera pavonina. Next base: position 34,594,181 of record JAIVEN010000015.1, read on the forward strand.
CTAAGTTGGAGTAACATCTATTAAGGAGAAAATAGTAGAAAACCGTTTAAGGTGATTTGGACATGTACAAATAAAAGCACCAATTGAGCCAATGAGAAGAGTTGATCAGATAGCTTTTCACCCTATAAAAAGGTGTAGAAGAAAACCAAAAAGGACACTAAGAAAGGTTATAAGATGAAATCTTTTGATAAATAATCTATCTGAAAAGATGATTTTTTATAAAGTCCAATGGCGCCGTATGATTTATATAACCAAGCTCACTTAGTGGGATGAAACTAATCTTATTGTTGTTGTAGAGTAACAAGTTATTCTGTTTAATTAGCCTTTAATTTCCACCCATTTTGACCTTTACTTTTCACCTTTACTCTGTTCTTTACTTTCTCTTCCAGATTCCCATGTTTTGTTATATCAGAAGCAGAGGATTCCATTATATCCTCACAGCTGCGTGTATAACTCAGTGAAATTCAATTATATTTAGGTACTTTCACAGTTCAGACTACAATACTCAAAAGGATGATCGCTAATGATATAATGTAGGATCAACGACCAATGAAATTATTGCAAAGATGACTGCAATAGCTCCACAAATAATTTTCAAAAGGAAAATCTTGATGAAACACGCTTACCAGCTAGGAACAGCTCTGTAAATTAGAGGCGTCCCAGATCTCCAGCAGAATGGATAAGAATGTGTAAAGGTTCCCAACTTAATTAGCCTACCCTTTGCCTAAAAATACAAAAGAAAGAAAAATAAGTAGGCAACAAGGGAAGAAAAACAAAGCTCCAGAAAAATACAAAAAATAAAAAATACACAAAGCTGTAAGAAAAACAACACTCTCAAAACTTTACCAACATCCATCAGATAGTGTCAAACTCTAGAATTGATAATTACTTCACCACAAAAGCAGAAGAGGGAAATATAATAATAATTAATAAATAGTCCTCCATACTGTTTCTTCCCAAGCAGATAACAAGGGAAGAGTTTAAAGAAAGCAAAGAAGTAATGAATAGACTTACACCCAAATATGTATGCCTTCACATCATAGTTTATCCAGTTAATTTCTTTTTCCTAATAAATTTTTTCCCTGTCTGAATGTCATGAGACCCTCTTTCCCCAGTAAATAAATAGGGCTTCCTCTTAGAAATCCGTTCCATCAAAGTTCACATATTCATCATACTCCTCTCTTTTTCCTCTAGTAAATGTGATTGAACTTCATCTAGAGCACCTTTTGCATCAGTACCACTCAAAGGAAAATAGGGCTTCCTCTCAGAATTCCATTCCTCCAAAGTTTACATATTTATCATACTCCTCTCTTTTTCACTAGTAAATCTAATTGAACTACATCTAGAACATGTGTTGCTTCTGCATCACTTAATGATTCTTTCATTTCAACAATGATACTTCTCTCTTTTTCACTAGTAAAAATAATGATTTGATGGAAATTCAATAGCCACAAAAGCACTTTCTTCAGACCCGTCACAAGTGCGTTTCAACAGCTAGATCCTTCATTTGCTTTTACTCTGCCCTGTAGTCAACAACTATAAATCAAATATACCTTTATGGCATTTTTGTACAGCATTGGGTCTGTCCTCCGAATTTGACACAATTTATGTTGGTTAGATTCAGAGGTTTTCCTAGGAAAATATGAGCATGGCCACTCAGAGTTGGGCAGTTTATAGTTACATACATTTGTGGAAAAGGCAGAAATAGTAGTGAAAGGGTTCCAGCATAATAACTCGCAGTATGTGTGATTAAACTAGAAGGGAGTGTTCTCATGCTTTAGATGAAACAAAAGACATTTGTGTATTCAATGTGAAAGTTGTTATGGAATAAATTATAGGAATTACAGGAAATTTTTTAAATCAGAAATGAATGATTGTGAGGACAGGATATTATTTGAAGATGAGCAGTTCAGAGATGCTTCAACTACATAACAGAACACAAGGGTAATTTAAGGGGTTCCGACAGAAGGGGATAGGCAAGCTTTGTCATCAATAGATTAGCTACCAGTTTCTTTTAGTTTTATTCATATTATCTTCCAACATGTTCTCCAAACCAACATGCCAATTATTTCCTTTCTTTCTTCTTCCCCCTTCCCCATTCCCCTCAAACTAACTTTTCAAGCTGAACAGCAATAGATATGTTAAATAAATTCCACAGTTCATCAAAATAAGTTCCTGAATATGATACTAGCATTAAAACATTTGAAATGAAAACATGTCATTCAATGTTTTCTGTAATAATTTTAAGCAATGTTGCAAATTTAAAAGCAACATACATAATTCCAAAATGGACTTATTGGCCGTAACAAGTTTAGATACATAAAACAATTTTTATTTTATATAACTAACAAGTTTTGATATGCAGAACACACCTTCACAGCTTCAACAATATCCTTATCCGCATCTTTGATATACTGGCCACTAAAGTCATTAATTTTGGCAGTAAAGCAGCCATCATCATCAACAGCAACAGTTAGGTTCTCCTACAGACAGACATAATGTTACCAAGAAGGTTACAGAAAAATGAGATAACAGCAAAAGTTATGTTAAAAAGAAGAATAACATAAATGAGGAGGACTGATCAAAAGGAAAAACATTTATCATATGAAGAAATTAAATAAAAAAAGAATAAAAGAAAAGAAGCATGCAGAGAAGTTGCACAGTCTCTCTGAACATTCAAAAGAGACTCCTCAAACAACCCGTAACAGCCGAAGGCCAGGTCTACCAAAAACTCCTATAAACATCTAGGCTTCCTAAATTAATAACAGAACAGAAGAGTAAGACTCAAAAACTCCTAGTGACATCAATCAATAATGGCCACAATCTCAAGTAAAACACCAAACAGCATAGAACCATCACTCTTTGATTCAACTGTTCCAATGAAAATCAGACTCAGGCTTTCGTAGATCTTAAACACATCAGAAGAATACAAACCTTACTAAGAATTTTATTATCAATGCAAACACGGAAATCATCTTCACCAAAAGCAGGAGCACAATGGACAATGCCAGTACCACTGTCATCAGTAACATAATTGTCCGCAACAACTCTAAAAGCAGTACCAGCTAACTCCATAAAGTAATTAAATAGTGGTTCATACCTGCAGAACATGTCATTTAGAATTTGAATAGTGAACAAAACCTCATTTGGAATGATGTCATTTCATAAGTATCGAAAGAGAAAATATAAGAGCGATTAATTTGAAGACCACTATAAGGCCATATGGATGGATTAAGCAACTGAAATAGTTAACATCATGAACAAGAGAAAAGCTATTTAATTTAAATAAATAAAAAATTAACTCTACAAGTAAACTGTCAAGAGAGTAGTTCAAAAACAAGAGAAATGTTAAAGGAAGAACTGCTCACTTCTTTCCTACTAATGAAGCCCCTGAGAATTTCTCCAGCACTTCAAAAGAATCCAAAACATTTTCTGTCTTTCCACTTGAGGAACCTTTGGTCTTCGCTGTTGCTTTTTTGGGGCCATCAATGGGTCCATTAGTAACAGTTTCTTTGGGTTTCTCCGTAGGGAGTGAAATCAGACGTGATTCAGCAACAATATATATTTTACCCGAAAATTTATTGCAAACCTGAATTATTTTGATACACAAACTAGCTGTCAATAACAAAGCACATTGGTGAGTAGAACAAGGAAGCAAGAGGATTGTAGAAGCAATATAGATGTCCTCCATCTAGTGTACATAGAAAATAGACCATAAGTCAATGGCAAAATGTATCAAGCAAAATAAGCAGCAATACGACTCACATCTTAACTTAATAATACTATAAAGTATAAAGTAAATGTTTTGGACTTTTCTAATCAATCTCAATGTTTCATCCAATAACACAAATAACTTATCTTCCAGCCTTACCCTTTATGGGTTTTATCACCTCCCACTCCAGAACAAAAACAGGGCAGAAATGAAAATTTAAAAAAAAAAAAAATCACTTCCTTCAAAAGTCTACCATCTCATATAACACTGCAAGTGTTCTGACCAGATGAGCATTAACACCCCCCCTCAAAACAAAAGTGTTATCAGATTATTTGTTTGGAGCTCCTCACTCTCCTCTCTTTACACGCACATTATCTCAAAGCACCCTATACATTATTGCACTAAATCCCCCAAAAAATACATTTTCAATTATAATTATAAATTATAGATTAATAAAAATCATCACCCACTATAATCATTTACCCACTTCTAGTAGGCACCTTTCTCTTTAACCATTTATGTGAAAATTCTTCATCATTCAAGACATGATGGAACATCATCATAAAAGCTTTCCCACATCCTAGGGTATTTGAAGGCACTCGCCTCAACACCTCTCACGCCATGAAAGGCATTGGCCTGGCAATACCAGTAATGGAGAGTGCCTAAGGTGCCCGCTTTCCCACCATTAGAACATAGCCATTGCAATACTTGTTGTAATAGTTACTAAATTCGGGGCAAAATCCTAATTTTGAGAATCAATTACAAAGAATTTAGAATCCAAACTTGGGCTTGTGACATCAGTCATTTGTTTCTCTTCTACTTTATTCGTTATGAAGTTATGATTTATATAACTAGCCTGGAATAGTAAATAAACAACCTTTGACAGGTTACAAGTAACGAAATAATCTATCTCTGAAACAAAGTCAACTGACCTTCACATATGTAAAGTTAGCATTCACACAAAGAGCAAGATTACTTGGAAGAGTCCAAGGAGTTGTCGTCCAAGCAACAAAAGATGCATTATGTGGATCACCAATCACTGGAAATGCCACCATTATTTCAGGATCAGGTACATCCTGCAAAATTTAAGAATTATAGGCATCACTAGAATTAAAAGAAATATATGTCATCCAATAAAGCAAACAACTGAACTAGATCATAAAAAATAAATAGAATTGTCAAATTGTCAAAAGATGAAGCAGTTGAACCAATGGACAGTAACATTTTAAAATCTTCAACACATCTCCACATCACAAAGCACATTAAGTTTGGAGCCTAGACAAAGCATATGCCCACCATAACTTTATCCAAAAATAAATTTAATAATAAAAAAGGATTTCCAGGACACTTGATCATGAAGACATATGCCAAAGAACTACAGACCCTGAAAAACTCAAGCTATTAGGTGAGGGGAAAGAATGACTTTTACATCTCTAAAGAAAAGAAACAACTGCCTAAAATAAGTCATATTATAAAAACAGGGAACAAATAGAGATTTTAGCCACCATCAATGATAACGAAATTGCAATATCTTCATTACAATAAAAATATTTTAAACAAAATAAAAAATACTAATTGCTAACAAGTCAAATAATTCATAATCCATAGTAAAGATATGTAAAAGTGTGAAATTCCAAACCTTATAATTCTGACCAGCCTCAAAATTAGATAGTGGAGTTTTGCAACCGGTGCTATACGGCATGACCTACAGGAATAACACACAGCACTTCAACTTAACTGCTGAAAACAAAAGGGAGAAAAATGCAAAAGAAAAACGATATTAAAAGATTTTAAAGTGGCCAGCTTAAAACTAAGAAGGCAAGAAACAAAACACAAAAAAGAACTTCCAAGTTGACATTAAGATATTAGGAAAAGAAAAATTAAATTGCATTGACCTCCCTTAATTTAAGTTTTCATTAAGGATTTGGTAATTGGTAATTGGTAATTGGTAATTGGAACAACGCTGAATAAGGCTGTTGGGAATTTCAGGGAACTGCAGAGGAGATAACCTCTAAGAAACATTATGTTAATAGAGGGAGAGGCTTCTAAATAAATTGAAACTGTAGGGGATGTGAATGTAGGTTTGTTGAGAGGCAACTGTCATTTACTCTGGAAAAATAATAATCATATCACTCTAATCCATTAAACAATGATGCCCTGACTACAGCCTCCAAGAAAATCTAAATACATGTTGCACTCACTCCACTGGTGTAACACATCACCACTTGGTTGCATTTGGCAAAAGAATGATATGCAAAATGTATAAAAGTTTGCACCATAGCAACAACTTAGAAATGCATAGTGCTCAAACTAAAATGTTATATCAGCATACGATCCTACACTTGACATACTGCAATGCAATTTAGTTAAATTAGACTTACAATTCAGCAACTAAAGCTATATAATGATACATTATTGAGACATCACATAATCCTTAATTATTAATTAATAGCTAGTACATTAAAAAATTGAACATCATGGTCCGCATCAAGTGCACAGGATTTATAAATTTGTCACCGATTGAAATCTCCTCTGAGCTTTTATGAATATTGAGACATCTCATAATCATTAATTAATCACGAGTATATTAAAAAAATCAACATCGTTGTCCACATCAAGTGCACAGGATTTACAAATTCGTCGCTGATAGAAATTTCTTTTCAGTTTTCGTAAATTTGTAATGCACTTCCTCGGTAACTTCAATCAAACACCTATAGAACTTGTTGCTTAACCATTCTCAATAGATATACGTCTGGACCTGATCAATCTATTCCCTGCCCCAATGCTCTTCCCCCCAAAACCAGAGGATTGTCAGCTCTTCCAATTAAAACGTAACGAAAGAGCCAATTAAGAATTAAGAAATTACATAAAGAAAACTCCACCAAAATTATCACTACCCATTTAAAATACCAGTGCCACATAAAGCACAGCATTACCTTGAAGCTTTTATAGACAAGGCCCTTCTCGTAGAGCTGTGCAAAGACCCACCAAACGGACTCCATGAATTTGAGGTCCATTGTCTTGTAATCATTTCTGAAATCAATCCATCGCCCCGTGCGAGTAATAACCTTCTCCCACTCCTCCACATAACGTGTTACAATACTCCTGCACTCCTCATTGTACTTATCAATTCCCATTTTCAGCACATCTTCTCTCTTCTTAATCCCTAGCTTTTTATCAATCTCATTCTCCACAGGCAAACCGTGACAATCCCAGCCAAAGCGTCGGGTTACATGATGACCCGTCATGGTCTGGTAGCGTGTGACAATGTCCTTGATGGTGCCAGCAAGTATGTGGCCATAGTGAGGGAGACCCGTCGCGAAGGGCGGGCCATCGTAGAAGATGTATTCAGGATTGTTGGCCGTGCGAGCTAATTGGGTCTCGAATGCCTTGATTTCAGACCATAACTCGAGCATCTTCTCCTCTTGTTTGGGGAAGGAAAAATCTTTACCTTCGCACACGTCGTCCATGGCAGATTCGAATTCGTTTCGCAGAGCTACTTCGAACCTGCGAACTCTTCGTTCAGACTGTGTGCTTCAAACGAACGCTCAGCAGACCCCAAAACCTTCCTGAATGAGAGGGGCGACAGGGTTTTGCTTGAAGCGTTAAACCTAGGCATGGCGTCGTTCTTGGCTTAAAAAAAAGAAAAGGGGAAATGACTTTTGAAAGAACACAAGATTTAATTAATGTCATTTCTAGATTAAAATATTTTAAACTTATAGAATCAAGGTGTAAAACTGAATTAAAAAATTGATTTAAATAACTACACTATTCTTCTTAAGTGCTTAGGCATTTCAGTGTGCTTATTGAGCTTGTGACTTCTTTCCACTTATTTTCATCCTTTATTGCATTTCTTCTTCCCACCATTTTCTTTATGATACTCCTTCTCTCCATCTCTATTTAGTGATTGTGTATTACGTAAATGCTTTCTTTCCTTTCACAATCAGTCTTTCCCTCTATCATATTCCTTCTTCCCTTCTTCATCGATCCTACACTATATCACGTGGATGCTATATAAGTTAGTACTAGTCTTTCTATTATATCTCCTCTACTTAGGGTGAAGCCTGATAAATGCAAACAATATTATAAAGTTGTCAATTTTAATATGGATATGTTAATAACCCCTTTACAATGAAGTTGGTGTTGCATAAAACTAACATAAACTTAAGTTATTTTCACTAGTCAAATTCAGTTTACATGCTTCTTCTCTGAGATTCTCCAACACAAAAAAAAGTTGAGGAAATCCAATAAGTGTGTTTGAAGTTACGAGCCCCAAAGTTAATGTGAATATAAATCTTTTCTAACTTAATATGAACCTTTTGAGTGACAAAGTAATGAATAACATAGATTATATATAATGCGTCGTTATGTTAAACTCTTATATTTGCTAAACTATTTGTTTTGTGTGGTGTGTATTAAACATTGACTTATTTTTCTCATATTAATCCCTGTCATATAATTTGCTATCCATCAGTGTCTATTAGGAGATAATTGAGTAGTAAATAAGTGAATATCGGTAGCAAATATTGAAAGGTATGTGAATATTAAAAATTTAAAATTGTATTAGTAAAAGTGTGACAACAATTGGTAATTCATTATGTTTATTATTAAATCATGATTTAATAATATCTCGAGTGCTTATTATAGCATATCTCCAATGCTTAGTAGTGAATATTATATCTCCAGAGCTTAGGAGTGAATATTAATAGCAAACATTAGAAAAAATAGAGTAGTAAATAACTAAATATCAATAGTAAATTATACCAGATTTAGTAGTAAATATGGAACAAGAGTTGAGAAATCATTATTATTATTAATAAATAATGACTTGGCAAAGTAATATACTATTTTATATTTTTTATTTGTCCAGATTGATATATTAGTGGTGAAATGACAAAGAAAATTTTTTGTTATTTTTATTTTGGTGAAGCATTTGAATGGCACTTTGCATTATGATAGGGGGCAATCAAATGGAAGCTTGTTCAAAGAAGGAACTTCACTTGAACAATTGATAATATTAATATTATCATCTATCAACGATGATGTCCATGGTTGAAAGTTGAAGTATACATTAAAATTTGATAATACAACATTTTTAGACCCCATAGATGATAGAGGGATCGAAAATCTAATTAAGTTCAATGATAATTTTGCTTGTGGATATATCATTAGGAATCAGTGGCGGACCTACATATAGAACTGACCCCCCTTAACTTGGACAAATTGTATGCTATAGTATTAAGTTTTAGCATCTTGACACCATTAATTTTGATGTTTTGACCCTACTAGATTCAAGTTTTATTTTTTTAACCTTTAAACTCAAGTTTTGAATACATTTTGATTCAAATTTTTTTGAATATATAGTTCAAAATTTTTGTGAGAATTTTATTAAGTTTAATAAATACAGATATGTAATAGAAAAGACCAACTAACTTAAACTTTCAAATAATTTTTATAATAAATATCATTTTATTTTCTAAAATCTAAATTAATGAGGGAGAGAATTGAGAGATTATTAAATTAAATTTTCTTCATATTAAGTCACCCCCACTAATCCCGGGTCCTAGGTCCGCCACTGTCAGGAATGGTCATCAAAGTATAGAAGTAGCAATAAACTCACATGAATAGTAAGTTTTTACATGTGCAAAAATATAATCATTATGTTGTTGTTTGAAGGAGGTAATGAATTTGTGATAATTGAACATGTAGGATGGGCTTTATAAATAATAATTCACACATTGGCTCTCCCTTTATGCTTGAGATTAATTCTCTACCTTGTGTAATATTAAGTGTTCTATCATCATTACCTTGGCTAAATAGTTCAAAATAGCAAGATGTGATTGTGGGAAATGGATAAATATTTCCTAATGCTGATACTTTTAGAAATGCATTATATAAGTATAACATTGCGTACAAGTTTGATTATGAATTCATAAGAAATAGCCCTGACAAAATGATAGTGAATTGCAAAGTTGAAGGATGCAATTGAAAGCTGACAGTATATGCATTTGATGAGGAGTCCTCTTACTTTCAAGTGACTACTTTCCATAAGGAGCACATTCATTCTATACGAGACAGCCTCGTACTTACTCATAATCCCAAATGCACATTGACATCATCAATTGTTGTTGATATAGTGAGGGACAGTCGTGACAAAACTCCCAATGACATCAGAAAAGAGTTATTAAGAGATTATGGATTAAAACTAACTTACTGTCAAACATTTAGGGCTAAAGAGAGAGCTTTGGAGCAAATACACAGTATGCCTGAACAATCACATTTTCTAATACCTTGGTTATGTAATAAATTGAAGGAAACTAATCCAGATACTATAGCCAAGTAGGTGGCATATGATAACATATTTGAAAGATTATTAATTGCATATGATTTTTCTATCAAGGAATTCTTGCTAAGGGCCCGCCTTATTATCTTTGTGGATGGATGCCATCTCAGTAGCCTTTGCCAAGAAACTATGTTGTCAGCTTCAGTGTATGATGTAAACAATAACATTTTTCCATTGGCATATGCTATAGTTGGACATGAAACCTTTGATGATTGGGCATGGTTTCTTCAAAATCTCAGAGAAATTATAGGTTCTTTGCAAATAACTATTGTGTCTGACCAACATCATGCAATCATTGGTGCTGTGCAAGCAATTTTTGGAGTTGACAAACATGCATTTTGTTATCGTCATGTGAAAGAGAATTTTAGCATTGAGTTTTCAAAAATTTGCAAAGAAAGGGGAAGGAAGAGCAAGGAAGAGGTGTTGAAGGTACTTGATGCAATGTCTATGCATGACTTGAATGTGTTTTTAACATGGCAATGGGAAATTTATGGAAATTCTCTCTAGAATTAGCAAGATAGGTAGAAATTGATGGTGATGTTGATAGGTGGTCAATGTTCAAGTTCCCATGCGATTGGTGGGATCATATAACAACTAATTTGGTCGAATCATTTAATTCATGGCTAGTTAAGGAGAGGGGCCATTTTGTTTGTGTATAGACCAATGAACATAGAGATAAATTGACTAGGAAATTTGTTAACACTAAGGAAGCTATGAGGAAGTGGAAAAATGGTGTTGGTCCTAGAGTTGAGAAAAAGCTAAAAGAGAATGTTTTGAGAGTAGAAATTATGCTAACTAAGTACTATGGAGAAAATATGATATTAATATGAACTAATTTTATATGTTTGTGTGAATTTAGCCTCACAGGAATGTACGTGCAAAGGTTGGAAGATGAGTGGAATTTCTAGTCCTCACACTTGTACAACCATTAAAAAAGTGTATGGTAATGTTTATAACTTTATTGATGAATCCTTCCTACTCAACTTATAAGAGAAGATTTACAGCGGCACTTTGAAATCTATCGAGACACACGACATGCCAAAATTGAATGTCTTCAGAGCAACTGATTTGATGAACCAAACCTTTTCGAGACCACCTATGACAAATAGGCCTCCTAGTAGACCACGGAAAAAGCAAGTTGAGTCCCAATTTTAGCTCAAGAAGCCCTACCAGTTAATTAAGATGTTTTGATGATCATAAAACAAATAAGCTTGGGAGATCCACTATCAAAGGAATACAAGTGAAATGAAGAACAAAGTTGAAACTTCCTGTTGATTGAAGAATTATTTCTCACATACCTAAGAAACTTATTTGTAAAAGAAGGTAGTTGAGCTTTGAATTTCAATTAACCCAATATTAAATGAGATAACTAAATTGAATGATTAGTTCTAAACCCATGATTTCAAAATGTATTCAAGAAAAGAGCTATCTAATGAGGATAAAGGTTCAATCTCAAACTGATCCTACGTGTTCAAATTGGTTTTCATAAGAATAATTTAGCTTATGAGAATAAGATCTCAATTTCAAAGATGTTTCTTAGTGTTTACCTTGTTTTATAAATAATATTTTACCTTATACGCATAACCATTTGAGGTTATGGGGATAAAGATTTAATCTCAAAGCGTTTTCAAAGTCCATCCCTCAACTTCATGAAAAGGGATTGAGGTTATCCGTATAACACAGCTTGGGGATCATGTTCTCGAGTCTGTCTAGGGGGTTATCCTGATAAGGTAAGCATCTTATTCGCATAACATAGTGAACAATGAAGAAAAGTGGTACTGTGTAGCCCGTTATTCGCATAATTAAGGTAGGTTATCCGCATAACCTATATTTCAGAATACTTGAACTTCTCTCAGGTAAAACAGGTTATCCGCATAACCAACAGAGGTTATCCACATAACCTATATTTCAGAATACTTAAAGTTTTCTTAGGTAAAACAGGTTATCCGCATAACCTTGGGAGGTTATCTGCATAACCTAAGTTTCACGAAAACACAGTTTGAGAAAAACTTAACGTTATCTTAATAACTAAGTGGGTTTTCAGGTAAATGATCATGTGCTAAAATTTAGTCATTCTCGGTAGTACGTTATCTGCATAACCTAGCTAGGTTATCCGCATAATGAAAAGGTTCATGTTGAAAACAAAAGCAAACAGTTACCCGTTATTCGCATAACTTAAGGAGGTTATCCGTATAACCTTTGTCAGATGCATTTAATACAGTAGATGAACGGCTATTTTCTTAAGAATGATGGCTAATCTTTATTTTCAATGGATAGTTCTACCCCAAGACTATAAATAGGACCATATTCAAGTTATTGGAGGATGAAAAAAAATAATTTATACGCTAAAACTTTGCTGATTCATTTAACAATTCTTTCAAATCTCAACTACTCTCTATTTTACTCATTCATTGTATATCTACTCTTTTGAGAGGTTTTTTTTTTCTGTAATACATCTAAACACTTGTAGAGTGTACTTAGTATGAGATTACACTTAGGGAGATAGTTTTACTCTTGGTTGAGAAGAGTGAGAAAACTTGTTTAAATCCGAAGTTCAGGATGGTGATATTGCACTTCGATTATTGCAAGAACCCATTCAAATCTTGCAAGAGATAGTGAAAAAATCCCAAGTGGTGGCCTGAGGACTGGATGTAGATCAAATGAAATAGACCGAACTAGAATAAAGTACTGAGTTCTCTTCCCTCTGCTCTTTATTTTTATACTTTATTTTTAGTTATCTTTTTAGTATCACTATTATTTTTCTAATTTGCAAAAAAATTTCAATCTTTCCAATTCACCCCCTCTTGGGAAGCCAGCTGAGCTCACACTATCATTGTTCTCAATGTCAACAAGCTAGTCATACCAAGAAAATTTGCACAAATCCAAATTCAAGCTGACATAATTTCACATGGATACTACATCAACATAAATTTGGTGGATATCTTTTGTTATTATACTTTATTTTATGACTTGAGTGTAGGGAGTAATTTTTTGTATATATACTTGGTAGCTAATATAGTGTTCTTTTGTACAAATAAACACTCCTAATATAGATGGGCTAAGGACATACCTTTGTAAGGTATGGGTATGGGTATAAGTATCTTTTTTGTACATGCAGCTGATATCATGTTCTTTTGTGTATATGAACACTGCTAATATAGATAGCTTATTGAAGAGTATTTTAGGGTACATGGTATAACTGTATATAGGTAGAAGGGTCATTTTCTATATATATCACATCATATATGTAATGATATTATGCCCTTTGGGTGTGATATGAATAAAAATTAAATGTATGTACAAATTACATTTGCTTGTGCTTTATTGAACTTTCTGTAAAATAGGGGTTGTTGAGTGTAAAATCTTCATAGACCATTAGTAAATTTAGCAATTTGAATGTGAAATACTGAATCCGACCAACTAAAGTGAACATAATTGTTTAGTGTAAAACTGGGACAGTTAAGTGTAAAACATTTAAACATAAGTAGTAAATTCACAAATCCTCATGTCAAATACTAGATCTGATGACCTGAAATTTAGTGAACACAATTGTTTTAGTGTAAAATTTGGGTACTTGAGTGTAAAATATTCAAACATTAGTAGTAAATTCAACATACCTAGGGTCAAATATTGGATCTTATCACATGAAGAATTTAATGAACATAAATTTAGCAATATAAAATTAAGGTAGTTCAATGTCAAATCATCGAACATCAGTAATAAATTTAGGGTGGTGAGTATCAAATATTGAATCTGATCACATGAACAATTTTATGAACATAATTTCATTAATGTGAAATTGGGGTAGTTTAATGTAAAATTTTGGAATATGAGTAGTAAATTCAGGAATCTGAGTGTCAAATACTAGATTTGATGAACTAAAAAATTTAGTAAACATAATTGTTTAGTGTAAAATTTGGATAGTTAAGCGTAAAACATTCAAATATAAGTAGTAAATTCATGGATCATTGTCTCAACTATTGGATCTGATCACATAAAAAATTTAACGAATACAATTTCAGTAGTGTGAAATTAGGGAAGTTCATTATCAAATCTTTGAATATCAGTAGTAAATTCAAGGTTTTGAGTGTCTAATACTGGATCTAATCTACAGTCGGAGGAGGTCTTGATGAACTTCATTTACATATCTTACTACCTTCTTTCATATTTGTTTAATTTCCTAAAGAAAAACCCAAATATTAGTTCAAATTATTATGGAAATACTAATCATGCTACAAAGTTTTAATAGTTTCCTAATCGAATGTGTAAACATGTTTACTGGAAGCTCACTCTAAGTATTTGTGGATGAGGATTCGTGTAGAAGTCCATGGATACTGGTTCTCTCTATATCAACCTAATCCTTTATCCTATCTTGGTCCAGTATCGTATCACACTTTGTCCATCAAATCTGGGTGGTGGCCTCAAATGGTCATGTTAGAAAAAAAAAAATCTATTCAAAGGATATTGATTAGATGCTATAAACATTTATACAATAAAAATACAAATTTCTTATGTATCATGCCAGTAGGAAGAAATGGCAGCAACCAATAGTCTTCTTCATCTTTTGCCCTCCATGCAAAGACCGCTTGTATGATGCAATTTCTCTAGTAAGCTCAGATAATACATAATCACACCAATCCCAATCTTTTTCTTGTCCATTTCTGTGGATTGCCTTCGCAATTCTATCAAAACATCTTGTGCTAGAGGTGGGGCAAAGAAACATATCAAGTGTAAAGAGCATGAAGAGGATTTCAAACTTCTTCATTTCCTTTCCACAAAGAATTCTATCCTTCAAATCAACTAGCCATTGTCCAACGAATTGTCTCTTCATTGCCTGAAACTCAGTGCAACACCACTTAAATCAATTTCCTTCCCATTGCAAGGTAACCTAAGTATGATTTCACATCTTTAGCTTGAATAAAATATTTCCTGCCTTTAATTACAAGTGTTTTGGTGGGCGGATCAAAGGCAATCAATAGGTGTTCACACAGTTTCTGTGGCAATTTTTTACATCCAAACTATAATAAGGATCCAAATCCCATATCTTCAATCTTGTTTTTCAATCTTTTATGTTGATTGATTTAGTTAATCACTTCCTTAAATTGACTTGGAGAGCATTGGGTAAAGAATGGTGGTCCACTTCTTGTCCTACCTACTTCTTGTCCCTTTCTTCACTCCTCAAGGACTTTCTTCTCATTTATAGCCTTCTTAGGCTTTGATAGCCTATTCCATACTGCACATATAGCCTCATTTGCTCCTACGACATTCTTGTGTACTCCTTTATTTTTGGAATGAAATTCTTGCCTGCACAACAAAAATCAATGAAACATACATTAGATACAAACAGCTAACAACATAATATTATATCAAAATTGTAGTTTCAATTTTACATAAATTTGATGAAACCTATGATTTTTCAACCTTGACCTTTCGCCATTATTGGTTTATTGACCTGTAAAAGAAAAATTATGTCAACAATCACAGAAAAATCATGTAATTAAGCCTCTTTCCACATAGAAAAATCATGTAATTAAGCCTCTTACCACAAGACAGAAGCAGAATTTGTTTTGGCACTAAGAGTTTTGGTACTTTATGGGATAACTTGCACATATCCTTAAAAGTAAAGATTTTCCATACATAAACTAAGAAAAATGAACCATAGTATATAAATTTCTGAGGCCTAGAATCTAGCATCTTAAGCATGAACTTTTCACCAACTCCTACACTGCTCAACACCATTTTCATGCTTGATTTTACATTCTTTTTACAAGAGAGATCAAGCCATCATATTAGTCAACATGAAGTTTCCACTAAGACCACTACATATTCCAATGCATATTTACATACAAAGTATACCTACATAAAATCTCATTATACAATGACATCCTAACATTTCAACTATCTAACCAATAATTTTCTTCTTTTTGCCTTACTCAGCATTCACCTGTAGTAGTTAGTCGATGATAGAGGCTGTTAGCATGTTATTTTTATAATTGGTATCAGTGGTGAAAATTTAGTATCTAACTTTGTAATTCAGTATATTTTAGGTTGGTTGTCATTCTCAGTAAAAGTGAAACTAATATTAGTAGTCCTACCTACTAAACCGAATAAAGTTGACTCATGGTGCCATAGCATATCAACTTCAACCTCCATACATTCTATTTGTCCACATAGCAAAAATTCAAAAGTTTACACTTAGAAATTTTTGAAATAAAAAATTCTCTAGTGTCAAATTCCAAAACTTTAACTATATAAAGAGTTTCACATTATCTATCTCACTTCTTGCCATTTTATGATCAGAGAAATTATAAATCCCAGCCACTAATAACCAGAAATTATCTCTCTTTAAATGTGCAAGAAAGTAGTTGATTAAAAATGTTAATGCAACCAACTTAGGCAACTTCAAGCAGTAGAAATGGAAATTTATACAAAGGCTAGCAACTTTGATACTCATTACAACAAAATAAAAATTCATATTATGCATAAGCAAATTCATTGAACACATCCAGTATAAAATAGGAAATCTCTAATAAAATTTATGTTAAAAATTTATTGTTTATCATGGTAATAACATAAACTTTTCTTTAGTACATGAAATATGTAGAAAAATGTATAACACATACTACATCGACTTCCATGTACTCATAAGCACCCCAAGTTATAAAGAAAACTGTACCTCTAGTTGTGATTCATGATTCTCAGGAAAAAAAATTCAAACCACAATTTGGACAATAGTTTTCCCAAGACTCGGAAGAATGAAATCAATTGGGAATTGACTATAAAACACATATTGGCCCAAAACAATTGCTTGAGGAAACTATCACCCAAATGTATATACTATAGTTTAATTCTTTTCAAGTCTCGTCTAAAGCAAGTGCAAGATCAACTATTGATTAACAACATGCCAGCGTTGCTACCATATGCCTATAAGCCCATACACCACATATATCATAGGCCAGTTGATCCAATAAGCACTGAGGATTAGGACAGTGTAGTTAAAGGCACTGAGGCAAGGCATAGAGATGCCACAAAGTATCTTGCTAGTTGAGGCAATCTCACTTGGCAATTGGGATGAAGCTAAAGCTAACATTTAAGTAACAAAAAATGAAGAATATTATTAAGCAAGAGAAGTAAAGAAGCTACCTTTTGTTCAGCAGAGAGTAGCGAGCAGCAGGCAATAACTGGTTCAGGGGAGAGCGACAATGCGAATTAGGCAGAGAGCGACAACGCGAATCAAGTATAGAGCGACAATGCGAATCAAAGAGAGAACCACAATGTGAATCAGTTGAGAGTGACAATAGGAGGCAAGCAATGCGACACAATGACCTTCTCTGACTGCCGTGGTACTCGTTTCATTTGGAGAATTCATTCATTTGTCTTAGGGAGCTTCGACAGGGTTTCAACAAGTTAGGGACAATAATGTGGGAGTTAGGGTAGCTTGTCTCAGCATTAAGGGAACCACTTTCACTTGAATAAGGGTGTTTAGGTAATTTAGATTTTTAATTGTATTGAGTTTTGGATCTTAGTCTGATTTTGTAATTTTGAAATGTTTGGATCAAGAAATGGCATTAATTAAATCTTTTGTCTTTCAAATATCATTGCCCCAAAAAAATTCTCAAATAAATAAATACTCCCTCCTCTTCCATTTATATTTTTGACAAGTATTTAAACTAGGACAAGCTATTGAATCAATCGGGGTACCGGTTCAAAATTTAATGATCAAACTAGAATTGAATGAGTTATAAATAAATTAGTATATGTTGAATATTTAGATGAAAAATATAAAAAATATTTATTTATGATAAATTTAAAAAAATCATTAACATTTCATTAAACTTCTAAAATACCTTATATAAATGATCAAAATTTGCTTCGAAAATCTACAAATAAATAGAATATGAGAGAGTATATATATTGTTAGTATATCTATTTAATAAAGAAACTTTAAACCTTGAACTTATATCCCATACCACTTAAGAGCAATGTTGTATCCTCATTTTTCTTACTTACCTAAATGTGTATCCTTTTACCAAGGAATGTTGTATCATGTGAAACTTATTATTTTGATATGCACATATATATAGTACAATTGCATGTGACACTATTAATGGCATATGGAATGATTTAGAAAGATTTAAATGCCAAAATAAGAAGGAAGATTTATATGCCCTATAATGGAAAGAAAAAAATTCATGGCTCTAGGTAAAAGGACATAAGAAAGTATAAATTAATGTAGGAATTAATGCCTCATTTTGCATTGGAAGATGTTTTTATGAAAAGTGAAAATGGAAGAGGAATGGAAATGGAAGTGGAAAGAGGCAAAAGAAGTGGAGTTTAAAAATATGTTAGGTATGTTTAAAAAAATTTGGTATTATTTTTAGTGTGAAGATAATAAAAAGTTATCATGAATGTTTGTTGAGATATCATGATTCCTATAACACCCCCTCACCCTTAAATTTTGATTAGAATCGTTAAATGATGTTTGAAAGTGTTAATAAATATTAAAGTATATTTTTGGATTGATTACAAGAGTTGGAAAATGTTGAAAGTGTAACACCCCTATGTACTTATAACTACCCCCAATGTAATTATAATGATGCTGGAAAATGGCAATGTAGATACATTGACCTCCAATGTATGACTAATGACTTGGAAAATAAAGAAAACATATGATAGAAACTCATACATTGAAAGGGTAATACAGCCTAACAAAAGTGAATTCAATAATCTCAAAGCCCCGATATTCAAATAATAGGGAGGCAATGGATGTATAATGCAATCCAAAACCTAAAAATAGTATATTTTGTGGCCCAATATTCACTTAATAGGGGGAAATGTACTACTAACACATGGTTTATATACCGAATAATAGTCAAACACATCAAAAACTTTGGGTTCTTCAAAAGAAACATGATACTCTGCTAGGGTTTTAATCTTATGAGTTTGAAGGGTGATTTTGCATCAACTAGACTCAGTACTAAGAAGCACTTCCCTATCTTCTTTTCTATTGAGTCTTATAATGATTTATTATTATAATGATTTTGGGATTTCATCCAAGATTGTTGCTAAGATTCATAGGTGTCCATATACCCAAAGTATAGATACCAAAAATACCACCAAAGATCATGATTTTGAGTTGAGAATGATAGTTTTTCAAAATTAAAACTAAGGATTTTCATAGTATATAATGAATCATAAGTTTTGAACTCCAAGAATGTTTAGTAACTTATTAGATCTCTTGTAATAAGGAGTTTAAGCATGTGTTGGGAAGTGAAATATAGCTAAATAAACCTTGGGTCTCTAGTTTTTGGTAAGTATTTCACCATTGCTTGGTTTGTCTTAAGAGAGGGCTAGGATTTTATAGTTTTGTTTATATTTAGTACTCGGTAACACCATATGTGATTCATATGGTATGCTTGTACCTTGTGGACATTCTCAGGTTGATAGAGACATTGGTGACTCTTGAAACCCTAGTGTTGGAAGTGAATCCCTTGCCCTACCTATGGTAGTTGATTCTTATAGTTAAGAGTAAAAGTAACTAGTTTAACTTATTTTCATAATATGATGCATAATACAAGAACATGTAATACATCTTACATGATTTATTCACATTAACATTTGGCATGTTAATTCTAGTTTGACTATGTCATAGCATGATGTAACCCCCTATGCTATGATATTTAACATTGTTGGAGGAAAATCACTAATAGTATGGTCGATAGCCCATTTGGTAGAGATATATAATGGGTGATGTTGTTGATAATGAGAATGATGATGATGATGGATTACATATGTTATGTTATGCATATATATTGTTAAATATGTCATTGCTATTGATTATGCATGAGTTAGAATTGGGTACTTTGGTCTTTTATTACCACATGGTAATTACCACAAGTCCACACATAAGGCTTTGTATAGGAGATGGTGAGGCAATGTGAGCCCATCCCTAAACTATTTGTTCTTTGGCAGAGAGATGAAAAGTGGAAAGGCTAGGACATTCCACAAACCATGGAATGGAAAAAGAAGTGTCAAACATAATGCATTTCACTAAACTAAAGCCATGTAAGGCTAACAGGTGGAATGACATTTCCTAAACTATGAATTGGAAGGGTCATAAAAGAGGAATAGACTATGTAAACTACATATTAAATGAAGGTTGTAGAAGGGTCGATAAAATCTATCAATGAAAGTTTTAATGTGATTGCATCATGTTTATCTTCAATTATAAAACATGTAATCTCTTTACTTTAATATGCCATTGTATTAGATCTTGCTCATTATAATTCATAGCATAAGTAATATATAATTAGAAATTATTTTGATTATTGAGATGTTTATTTTATCTTTGTATCTTAAACATTTCAAGTGATGGCTTGGTACAACTAAGGTAAGGAATTGGAGAAGTAACTCCTTTTCCATTGGGCTCACTTTGTGTGTTAAGCCTATCTATTGGTATAGCATTGTTTTGGGTTATGCATGATATTGATGAGACTAGTTGCCAAGTACTTTGTAAAGTAGTATGGATGGTTTCTCTTGGTTGCATGAAGTTTTATAACTTGATATACTTTTATACTAAGTTAATTATGTTGCTACATGTGACTCAATATTATGAATATGTGTTGTTGGAGACTTGATGGATATATAGATGGTGTCTCTTGATTGCAAGTGAATGTTAATAGTGTAGCTTATGTCAAAGTGTGGGTGATAGATGGCTAATATTGGGCGTTAGTCATCCTTCAAGTTATGCATGCTTAGGAATTTTTAGGATGAAATTTGCATTATACCTAGACAACTTTACATTATACTTATAACTGCTTATATTATACTTATGACAACTACTATTATACTTATAACAACATGCATTATACTTATAACAGATAATGTTATACTTATAACCACCATGTGCTATAATAAAACTGCTTCATTCTTATAATCTGCATACATAAGATGCATCTTTTGTTGCTTTTGAGTTGTGTTATTTCTAATTAAAGAAAACTCATTTTTCTAATGTAGAAATGTTTTCAAAAATTTTAAATACCCCCTTTTATTATGATTTTATTCTTTTTACTTATTAAACAACATTTAATATGCTTGTTAATTGGTTTAGAGTGTAAGGGTGTTACAATTCTAATTTTCTTTTTTCGTCAAATATTTTTATCTTATAAAGAAAGAAATAATAATTTTTCAGTATACTCCACTCATTAATAATTACTAAACTTCATATAGTACTTTATTACTATTTATTTACCAAAAAAAGTATTTCATTACTCTCTAATTAAGATCAAGCATGTAGCACCTTGAATGCAAAAAGTAGGAGAAATGAATAAATGAGAAGACAACAATTTGTAATAAAACGAACATTTCTTCCCATTTGATTTTCAAGAGCCATATTTCTATTTGTGTCTATTTTTGAAAAATAAAGAAGTATTTTAAAGTTCAAGTTTTTTCCATATGCTTTTTCAAAGATATAAGATTACATACCTTTATAACCTTCAAATTCCACTCTTGAACAACTTCTTCATGGAACCATAAACCTATTTTGTTCCTTCCAAGATGATCCTCTCAATATTTGTTACTTTGTTGACTATTAAGTAGTTAATTTTTTTAACCTCCATTTTTCAATAAATGCATCTAATGCATCGTGTAAAGTGTGGTGTCTAGTTTGAAGTGAAGACTAAATCATTGAATTATGCTATTATTGAAGTTCTTTGGATATTACAAGCATCTAAGCTTGTGACAATTGGATACTACAAGCGTCTATTAGTTTTCTCATAATTGCATGCTTTGAAATTGATAGTTTGTTTTATGGTATTTAAATGAGTCTTTATATGAAGAATGTTCTGTTATATGGTATATCTTTACATAGTACTACACATAATGCCCAACTCAGCATATTTGTAATCAATTTTTGTGTTTTATAATTTTTTTAATTTTTCTTTATTTTGTATACATCATTGGAACTAATAATAAATGAAAATCCAACTTTTATGCTTAGTTTTTCAATAAAAATAATATATTCTTTATATGGACTTAGTAGTTAAACTCCGCCTATGTAGTGTCATAGCAGGTCCCAAGCCCCGGGTAAAGGAGGAGGGTTGTGTTAGGTCCTCGACAGCTAATGTAAAAATCTGTCGAATCTTATAACATGGATCAAAGACGTATATATGCTAAGGCTAGGTCGTTGCTCAGAAATAACGCGCTGTATGGCTTGAATGCAGTGTCAAATAAGTTAGAGCCGCTACATCGGCGCCTAAGTGTAGTGTTAAATGAGCAAGAGTTCCCACATCATGCTGGATGGATGTGGGTAAAGAAGTTAGCCCAGAAAAGCAAAATTAGATTTGGTTCTTGGAATATTGGTACGTTAACAGGTAAATCTATGGAGGTGGTGAATGCTATGATTCGAAGGAGAATTAACATCTTATGTCTTCAAGAAACTAAATGGGTGGGAGAAAAGGTTAAGGAGTTAGACACTACTGATTATAAACTTTAATATGTAGAGAAGGTTAGAGCAAGGAATGTAGTTGGTATTATTATGGACAAAGACTGGAAAAAGAATGTGGTAGGAGTCAGAAGGATTGGAGATAGGATCTTATCCTTAAAATTGACTATTGGACATGATACATTCAATGTTATTAGTGCTTATGCTCCTCAAGTATGGTCAGACGCACATATTAAGGAAAAGTTTTGGGAAGATCTGGAGGGATTGGTTCAAGATATCCAACAAGAGGAAAAGGTCCTTATTGGGGGTGACCTTAATGGTCATGTTGGGAAAGAGACAAGGCAATATATGGGAGTTCACGACGGTTATGGCTTTGGAGAAGTAAATGAGAAGGGACATTCCATTCTTGATTTTTCAATGGCTTACAACCTTACGATTGTAAACACCTGTTTTAAGAAGCGGGAGGAGCATTTAATTACATATAAGAGTGGAGTCCAAAGGTTACAAATTGACTTCTTTTTGGTAAGGAACTCAGATAGATTAACTTGTAAAGACTGTAAAGTAATCCCTGGTGAGAGTTTAACTTCACAACATAGGGTCTTGGTCCTTGATGTGATAGTTAAAAACCGTAAACTGAAAATTTGAAAAGTTTTAAATCCTAGGATTAAATGGTGGCAACTAAAAAGTGAGAAACAAGTGATCTTTATGAGGAAAGTTATGAAGGAAGGTAATTGGGACTTGCAAGGAAGTGCTAACATCTTGTGGGATGAGATGACTAAAAGTATTAGGGATACCACTAAAGCAGTATTAGGTGAATTCAAAGGTTTTGGACCTAAGGATAAAGAATCTTGGTGATGGAATGAGAGTGTGCAGGAGAAGGTCAAATATAAGAAAGAGTGTTTCAAAGCCTTGCATCTATGAAATAACGATGAAAATTGGAAATGTTATTGGTTGGCTAAAAAGGAGACTAAGAAAGCAGTGAGCGAGGCTAGATCTAAAGTTTTTGAGGAATTCGACCAGGATTTAGGAACAAAGAATGGTGAACATAAGATTTACAAAATTGCCAAGAGAAGGGAAAGAAAGTCAAGAGATTTGGACTAAGTAAGATGCATTAAGGATGAAAAAGGAAAAATTCTAGTTGCAGATGATGATATCAAAGAAAGATGGGAGAGCTACTTTTATAAGCTTTTCAATAATGGATTGGATATGACTATTGATACTAAAGGATTAACAATCCATGAAGATGATCTTAATTTGAATTTCTATTGTAGGATTCGGGTTAGAGAGGTGAAAGAAGCTCTTAAGAGAATAGATAATGGTAAAGCCATTGGTCCCGATAGTATTCCTATCGAAGTTTGGAAGTGCTTATGAGAGAAGGGGGTTTGGTGGCTCACTAAATTATTTAACGAGATTTTAAGGTCCAAGAAAATGACAGAGGAATGGAGAAAGAGCACTCTGGTGCCCATATACAAGAACAAGGGGGATATTCAAAATTGTGCTAATTATCGAGGGATAAAACTCATGAGTCACACCATGAAACTTTGGGAAAGGGTGATTAAGTATAGACTTAGAAAGGAGTCTCGTATTTCAGAAAATCAATTTGGATTTATGCTAGGACGGTCTACAACAGAGGCTATTTATTTATTAAGGGGTTTTATTGAAAGATACCGGAGTAAAGAGAGGGACTTGCATATGATATTCATTGATTTGGAAAAAGCCTATGATAGAGTGCTAAGAGATGTATTGTGGAAAGCAATGGAGAAGAAATGTGTCCGTGTGACTTATATTCTAGCCATAAATGATATGTATGAGGGGGCAACAATAAGTGTGAGAACCCCTGGAGGTGTGACAAAGGACTTCTCTATAATAATAGGCTTACGTCAAGGATCTTCTTTGAGTCCATACATGTTTGATATGGTTTTGGATGTTCTTACAAAACATATACAAGAAGAAATCCCAAAGTGTATGCTCTTCACGGATGATATAGTTTTAAATGAGGACTCAAGAGAATAGGTTAACTCTAAACTTAAATTATGAAGACATACTTTGGAATCAAAAGGTTTCCGTTTGAGTAGAAGCAAGACATAATATATGTATTGCAAATTTAATAAGAGGCCAAGTAGAAATGATTCAGAGGTAAAAAGTGGAGAGCAAATCATTCCTGAGGTGTCAAAGTTTAAATATTTGGGGTCGATTTTACAGAATAATGGTGAAATTGATGGGGATGTTATGCATAGGATACAAGCTGGGTGGTTAAAGTGGAGAAAAGCAACGGTAGTTATTTGTGACTGTAAAGTGCCTATTAAACTTAAAGGAAAATTTTAGAGAATAGCTATAAGACCAGCAATGCTATATGGTAGTAAATGTTGGGTTTTGAAAGGATAACAAGAGCATAAGATGGGAGTAGCAGAGATGAGAATGTTGAGATGGATGTGTGGTCATACAAAATTGGATAAGATACGAAATGACTGTATACAAAGGAAAGTTGGGGTAGCACCTATCGAGGAGAAAATGGTGGAAAATCGTTTAAGGTGATTTGGGTATGTACAAATAAGAGAGCAAGAGGAGCTAGTGAAGAGAGTTAATCAAATGGTCTGGAGCCCGATCAAAAGGTGTAGAGAAAGACCAAAAAGGACATTAAGGGAAGTTATAAGGAATGCTCTTTTGAAAAATGATTTATCTGAGGAGATGGCGTTTGATAGAGCTTATTGGCGTCGTTTGATCCATGTAGCCGACCTAATATAGTGGGATAATGCTGTTGTTGTTGTTGTTGTATGGACTTAGTAGTTAATAGCTCCTCATGAGTTTCTACATGATCTACCATTAGTTATAGTAGATTTTTCCACATGTATAACATTATATTTTATTTTTGCACCGAAGGTATCCATATAATGCTATATTTCAAAACCATGCATTGTAGAGGCACGA
Organism: Adenanthera pavonina; assembly: GCA_026686845.1. Classification (NCBI taxonomy): domain Eukaryota; kingdom Viridiplantae; phylum Streptophyta; class Magnoliopsida; order Fabales; family Fabaceae; genus Adenanthera; species Adenanthera pavonina. The sequence goes on from JAIVEN010000015.1 coordinate 34,619,606, forward strand.
TATTATGTATATTTCAAAACCATGTATTATAGTAGAGGCATGATATCATGTTATTATTTATGTCAATAGATAATATAAATTTATAAAAAACTAGAGGCATGGCCCTAAGAGTTTGAATTGTTTGAAATGACACTTTTATAATCAAATAGTAGTATTACACAGATTGTACATTCCCAAAGATTATTATGGTCTACATTAGCCCATAAGTGAGTTAAAGATACAGAGAAATATAACATTTATAGTATGAAACTATTAAATGTATCGATGGAAGTTTAAGTTGACTTTTGTTTTAATGCTTAATGTATCTTATTGCAAATTTTCAAAAGAAAATATGTATGATGTTGTAAGCCATGCTATCGATAGGCAATAGCATAATGGAAAATGTCTAGTTATGTTACTATGTGTAAGATGAAAGAAAATGCTTACATACCACATTATATGTGAATTTGTATATTTATTCTCTTAAATAGTGAGTTATTATTTAAAATTTCTTAATTTTATTATTTGAAAATTGTGTAGCGTGGTGACATTTTGTTATTGTCGCACCCGATTTTTAATTTTCCAAAATTGAAAAATAAAATTAAAATAGAGACGTCACCAAAATTTTTAAAGGGAAAATTTAGGAAAACCCTTTTTTAAGAAAAAAAAACATGGTTTACAAAACATAAAGAGTTCGGGAGTCGATTCTGTCATGGGGAAGGTGTTAGGCACCCCATAATATCCATTCATAAAAACGGTTATCTTAAATTGATTATACAAAATCAATGTGGCCTTAGAATTATTTTAATTACCTTTATAAAACATATATAGAGAAACGAGAAAAATAAGATAAATAAATAAATAAATAAAATAGATTATTTACAAAGACAGACATGACCTAGAATAATAGTCTAGGGCCCACATACTCCAATATAGGGATCAAAGTTCACGTAGTTCGGGTAACAAATTTGTGTCATTTGATTGGTATGTTTTTGTTTAAGAGAAAAATTATATATCTCTTTTGAAAAACAATTTTTTATGAGTTTGTATTTTTTAATTTGTGAAAAATGAATTATATTTGTTTAAGAAAATCATTTTTTTTATTATTTTTATTGCTAACATTGTAGAGATTCCAAAATCTTACTTGGTAACCATTCAACTTTTATGCCCATGAAGGTTTTCATAACCTAATGTAGGATATATATATATATATTTATATATTATGAAGTTATTTTTCTTTAAAAAAATCCTTTTATTTAAGATATATATTCATCCTCCCAAAATTTAAGGAACCTTCATTATTTAACGAAACCTTATCAAATTGATTTCTAATATATAGGGTGTCAAATATATATATATATATATATATTTTTTCTTCCAAAAATAAAACATATAATAAAGAGTATATATAATTTGATTAGTATACCTGGGAAAGTAAAATATAATATGCGGTAAATCTATTAAACTAAATGCCCACGAAGGTTCCAAAAACCCACCAGATAGATTCTGAAAGAAGAAAAAAAATCAAAGGTCATGTGTAAATTTGTGCAATCACAAGTACCATCTTATTCTAATAAAATGTAAAACAATGTTACCGTATTGTGACGAGATCAAAGATAAAATCATTAATTGTATCCTCCCTCATCTTGCTTTATGTCGTGAAGCCACAAATGAAAAATCATCCTTATGTAATCCAAAATAACAACACTCAAAAGAATATTGTTAGCTTTGAAAAAAAAAAAGAATACTACTTCACTTTACAGTGTCATAAATCGAAATACAAGGTTTGTCATAAAATGATAAATACACACTAGGGGTATTCATGGGCCGGGCTGGGTTGGGTTTGACCTCGGCCCGAAATAATTCGGGCCAGTATAGAGCCAGTTTCGGGCTGGCCCGATACTATATATCTTTTTTTTTAAAATTAAAAAATAAAAAAAAATTATTTAATAATAAAAAATATATTTATTTATACTTAAAAATAGATTTTTTTAAAAAATAATCTTAGAAAAAAGTAAAATTGTTCAAAATTTATGAATATTTAACCATTATACATTATTTTTATATAAATATTAAGTTAAAAAATTAATTCAAAATTTAAAAAAATTTGAAACATTAAAATCTTAAAAAGTTTTCATAATATTTACATAGTAAATGTATTATATTAGATACATAAAGAAAAAAAAAATTCTACAAAAATCAATTAAGATATATAAAAAATTAGAAAAAAAAATAAAAAATATATATATATATATAGGTCGGGCCGGGCTAGGGTCAGAGTGCTTGGCCCTAACCCTAGCCCAGCCCAATTGGCCTGAAGTGGTCGGGCCGGACCGGGCCAACCGAGCATCGGGCAGGAATGTTCAGCCCTAATACACACCACTAATATTAAGGCATAGATCTATATGTCCCACATATTGTTAACAGTGAAGATATAATGCCTTAGAACATCTCATAATTGGTTTGGATCCACAAACAAATTAATTAAGCATATATATATATACATAAATTAAAAGTTAGAATTGTGAAACCAAATCAACCACTTGGCAATGTAAAGGAGAGGCCTTTAATATAACCACTTGGCAGGCCTTTAATATAGAATAAAACAATTTCAACCAAGTAAAGGATGAAATACAATGCAAAATCCATTCTTTATCCAATCCTATCAAGTTTGATATAATTGTGAGAACATGAACTATTGGCATGGGATTAGAATAGATTGCATGATCCATTAAAAGTAGCAAGATAATTGTTAAAACAAATATATAAATTATAAACACATCTCCTCCATTGTGTGATATTCATAGGAGTGAATAAGTTGTTCCATGGACCTCTCAAAACATTAAATTTGGGATCCATGGAAATATTCAAGAAGAGAAGAAGATTTAAGATTATATTCTAAAAAGGTTCTACCTATAAGAAAATCCCAACTATGCAATGAGATGGAATAAATAAGAAGACGAGAAATTTCTTATCTTAAACTTTATCAAAAAAACCAACATCCACTCTCAACTTTTTTTTCACTCTCAAACCACCCTCACATACCTCTCTCTTTCTCTCAATTTCTTCTTTTTTTCTTCTTCTTCCTCCATCTCTTCTCACCTTGCCTCTATTTATAATACCAAAAAATAAATCATTCAATTAATGCTTTAAAATCACAAAAATCTCTTTTATTATTTTTCTTTGATATTCACATTAAGATTGATTGATTTGCTTTATTTTTTTTCCTTATTAATTTGATATCAAATCTCAATCCTTGATTTTTCTTTTTCTTTTTTCTTTTTTATATTTTTATTACTTTGTTGTAGTTTTATGAAAATCTCAAAAAGGAAAAAATCATAACTCCTCAAAATATGACAATTTTTGGGAGATATTGTTATTTTTTTTCTTTTCATATTTATTAAAAAAACTATTTTTTTAAAGGGATCCGGATAAAATACAGTGTTTACAGTTACATGCAAAGATTTCTTATCATTTTTCAGTATTCACGGAACCATTTCTTATCAATGTCCATGTTTTTCATATTAATTTGACTTGAAATTTTAGTGACTTCTTAATCTACGAATATTATTTACATAAAAAAAAAACTAAATGTACTTTTTGATGGATCACACATGGATATATATAATGTTAAACAATGATAATATAAATACATGGTTAATATAGAGCACATAATAGAAATTTTCTTATGTTTAGTATATGGGAGACTTTTTTTCAAGTGAGACCAACTCCCTCTCATTTGTAGGAGGGTTCTTTTGCACTAATGATGCTATGATTTCCATGGAAAGCTTGTGTTTTGCACAAAAATGTTTTCAATAAGTTTTGTACATTCTCCATTTTCCCCTTGGCCTAGTATATATTTAGAAAAAAAATCTACTGCTTTACTTTTGTATATTTGAAAGATGAAGATTTCTCCAAAGTAATTGAGCTAGTCCAGTGAAAATGACAATATTTTAAATAATATTGAAAATATAAATGAAATTAATAAATATTAAATAATTTGATTAATGAATATTGAAGTCAAATTAATATTAAATCAAAAAAATAATAAGTTTAAATGGCGGGAAAATATGTTCTTTTATGATTTTTTATCAAACAAAATGAGATACTGTAGATAAGATATATTAAATTAAATTAATATACATCATTATATTAAAGAATAATTAATTCCTTCCTAATTTATACCAAAGTTGATTTCAGCCCACATTTATCTCTCACTTCATCTCTTCCATGCCCTTTCTTTCATTTTAAAAAATTTCTCTTTTACCAAGATAAATATAGATAAGGGCTTTTTTTAAGGAAAAAAAAAAGATAAGGGCTTTTTTCTTGTTTTTTCCGTCATGGAGCTCAATTTAATTGATTAACCAAAAATTTAAATGATGATTATTGTTTTATCATGGGCTTTATGAATAGAATAAAAGCACAAGTAATCTTCAATAATTTAAGACAAGTGGATATCTATTTATATAGGAATATATCAAGAGAGTTCCTCATAATAATAATGTATTTAGGAAGAGATGCTTTGATCATAGAAATAATAAGATACATATTTAAATGCTAGCTCATCTAAAAGTAATATAACAATCTAGCAAAAAAGAAGAGAGACTGATTATCTTATCCAAGCATGATATAACTCAAAAGAAAATATCACTATATGAGGAACATACTTGTGTCTTGTCTATTAAATTAAACTCAATTAGTTAACTAAATTAAAATTTATTAATGAAGTAATGACAAGACTAAATGAATATAACCAATCACAAATTAATTTTCTCATGCGAAATCTTTTTTGCCATCTCTTTTAGTTCATTAATCTGTTTTAATTTAACATTTTGGTGTTCTTATAAAAATTTCTCTAAATGATCATTTAGAAATTAAGTTACTATTAATATTATAATTAACTGAAATTTTAATTAATATATAATATAGCACTAACTTTAATGCAAAGCATACCAAAAATAAAATTTAAATAATTATTTAAACAAAGTTAGAACATCACATTATTATTGAAATTAATTAATTACAATAATTAAATTTATCAGAAGTAACAAATAAAGTAGCATGAAAATAGAGAAAAAAAATTTGAATAAATTAAAATAAATTAAACCAAAAAATTATATTAAACTCATTCTCTAATTATATTACCATGTTCATAATTTATGACTGATTACAGTAAGAAAATTAGTTACTCAATAACCCAAAGAAAAGAAGCAAAATTGGTCACAGAGATAATGAGAAAACGATAAAAATAACAGATGAAAACCCAAATTATTTCACGTCTTCAATTTCTTCCTCTCCCATGCGCTGCGCCTTCCTTATTTTCTCCTCTCTTTTCTTTTCCGCCGCGCGATTTTTCTTTTTCTCTTTCATCCGGGTTAAAATCATTTCTTTTTATTCAAAAGATAAAACTACCCTAAATACCCTAAATTAAAATTACCTAAAAACACCTAAAATTAAATATTTATGAAATTTATTCTTAAAAATAAAAATAAAAACTAAAATAAATAAGTTTAAAAAAATATCTCCATTTATGCCCAAAATTGTCTAGCTCTAATTGTAAATTATCTTTAAAAATAAATCTTCATATAATCTGCACAAAATAAAATAAAATTTAGTAAACATATTGTGCGAAAATATAAAATAAGAATTTAAATCTAAGATTGAATTAATAAATCAGATAAGTCCAATTAATTCCAATTTAATGAAAAATAATATAAATTATATTCAATTAAGTTTAAATAATTTGCACAAAATAAAATAATAGTCAATATCTACAATGTGTAAAAAGATTTAATGGGAATTTTAAACATAAAACCCAAGAATTAATCAAATAAACTCGATTAATTCAAAATTAGCTAATAAAATAAAATATAATCCAAATAATCTTAATTAGCTAAAAAATCATTAATAAAAAGATAAAGTAATAAGGATAAAAAATATAAAAATATGATTTATCAGTTATCTTTGATAAAAATCATCAATCCTGATGGCTTGGCAGGGAACCATTTTCACCTTTTTTTTAAGTTTTATTAAAAAAGTGATTTTTATTTTATCTAATATCCTTCTATCTCATATTATAAGATAATATGAGAATTTTTCTTATCTCATAATATAAGGCAATATGCAGAGATTTTTCATTTTTTCCTTATTTATTGTATTATTAATTTTGTAACTTGTAAATAATATAAGATAAAATTAGAAAGTTTTATTTTTTAAGAAGTTTAAGAATGTAATAAATGTTTCTTAATATATGTTAAAATTCTTCTCATTACCTTATAATATGAGATGGAATATTTTTAAAAAAAAATTATTTTTATGTCTTATAAATCAATTCTTAAACTGACTCAATTTGATTGGGGAGAAAACACAAGCACAAGATAAAAAAAGGGCATGAAAAAAATAGTGTGAACACTGAGATGTAAATATTTTCAATAATAGGAAGCAACATAGTCAAAACAAGGAACATTACTACAAGGATAGTGTCTAAATAAAATGGAAAAAAATGAGCAAATAAAAAAATAAAATTATTTTTCAGGTAAGCTTGTATTGGTATTTGCATTTTGTGCTTTATTTTAATTATATTGTCAAACATATATATAGGCTTTTTCCCTACGTATATATTATATCTGCATGTTAATATTAAACACTTAAATTTTGTCTCCTAAAAATTAGTTTTTGACAATGTTTAGTTATAACAGTAAATAATAAAATCAAGAGTTATTAAAAGAAAGAATGGAGGTTCATTTTTACGGTTTTGGATGGAATTTTTAGGTTTTAGAAGCATATAAATTACATAGATTAAACTTCACTTAATGATAGACTAGAGTTACTTTTGCTTACCTGAGATAACGGCAGAGGAAATTCACTCCAATTGATATGACAATGTGACTCCTTCATTTAATGCAGCATTGAAACAAAAAGTATAAACTAAAAAAAGGACATATAATTACATTAAATGAATTTGACATTGAAAAAGAATGGAGTATTTCTTTAAACTAAGGAAATAATAATAATAATAATAATAATCTTAAAGAAAAATATTATATTTTGCTTTCGTGTACTATTATTTTCATTGTTGAAGGCTTCCTCAACACATCCTCTTAAGGCTTCCTCACCATGCTGCCATCTCACCCCTTTGAGGCTTAGCTTGTATACCTTTTGGATTTCCTCAACATTCATATCTCTAGAATCTTAGTCACAAAAAGTGTCTCTTAAAATCTCGGACGCTTCCATGGGATGATCTGTCAGTACTCTTTGGTGACGAGGAGGCTATGCAACGTGGTTGGTATTGTGATATTCTCCCTCCTTTATTCAAGTTTGGGTTATTTTAATGACTTCTCTTGGGTTGAAAAACTCTCTCTATATATATTCTTTTTCTTAATTTCAAACAAAACCCCTTTGTTATTCAATGATTTCTGATGCCTTTCATCTTCCTGCCTTCTTTTATTCTGGAGTTGCAAAGGAAGGTGGCTACAAATTTCTTAAATTTCTTTTGCTTTTAGATGTTATATTGTTGAGAGAACAAAAAGAGGTTGAAGGAGGACGGAGGAACGAGTGGCAACAATAGTGGTGGATTGGCGGCAGTGGTAGTGGAAGAGCAAGCAGGAGAAACGAAGAAGGATGGAAATCGCAATCTTCTTTTTCCTCTCCGGTGGCTCTCCCTCAATCTTTGACTCTTCTTTTGCACCAAACCCTTGGAAAGGAAGGAGGATGTTAGCGCGAGGGAAGCTTTTTTTCCTTCCGTTTTAGCAAGATGTTTAGCTTGCATTTTGCTTCCTTGGCAATCAATGAGGTTGTCCAAAAAGTTGTGGCCTTGGTGATTGGTGAAGAAAATACAAACAAGTATTACTTATCCTATTTTGACTGCTACCATCATTATATCAAGTTTGTTTTGTCAATTTACTTCCACTCATATATGTTCTCTATTAGTTAATAGTATCTTCGAGTTGAGAGTTTGCGTTCTCTCTCTTTCAGAGAATCATTGAAGCAAATAGAGGGGAAAAATCATTGCCAAGAATGACTTGTGCAAGCCAAGGGTCAGTGGACCACACACTGTCTATTTCTAGATGGAGGGTAGAGTATTGTTGTCGAGAATGACTTGGACAAGCTAAAGGTCAGTGAAATAGGGTCACTATAAAGATTTTTTTTAGCTTTATTGACTTTGTTCTTCTTTTCTTTCCAAATTCAATTTCTTACATTGCTTTCTTTATTGATAAGTGATTCTGCAATATAAGTTACTGTTCAACTTTTCATCTCCATCACTCCTTAGTTACCAATGTTAGGAGGTGAGGTTTCCGATAATTTGATGGTCTAAACTCTGTGTACTGAAAATTTCCCAACTCTTTTTTCGTCAAATATTAATAAATCAGAAAACACCAAAAGTTGCCATTCAGATTCAAATAGGACACTTCTTCTAGAATAAGCATGATACAATTGGTCAAGAACGGTGAACTCATGGTATGACCGTTGGATATTTTTTCATATATGCATTTTGGTCACTTGGTTTTATCATGTTGAGTGAAACTGGAGAAAAGCACATACTGAAGTCTACTGAACATCTATCAACCAAGTGATGATATACATCAAGGTTTGTTTAATTTGTCAAATTTTATATAACAGGTGCGTGAAGCCCTAAAGAGACGGAAGCTAAGTCCAAAGATATTGAAAGTTTTGGAAGCTTTTTGAATCATAGAATCCCAAAATCATGTTGACTTTATTTTCCCTCTAAAAGGAATACAAATTAAACTGGTTTTAAAGGAAAACAAGTCTAGCAAGAAAGGCCAAAGTAATACCATGATGTTTATTTTACAATATTGTTTCTTGAGTATTAGGAATTGAACTGAAAGTAACAATGAAAATATGGTTCAATCTATATTTTCACTCCTTTAATTTATTAATTGTTAATATAGGAAATCATGAAAAGAAAATAAGAATATGGTCTGGGAGAGTAAAAAGGCAAAAAGAGGCTAGGAATATAAACTGAAAATAGAAATCTAATCCTAACTAACTTGAACATGGAGTACTCGAAAAAGCCACGAGTAGAAATTAGAGGAAAGCCAAAAGAGCTATCTTATACTAAAGAAACTTCACACTTAAATTCCTGGTTAAAAAAAAATTGTGCTTCTTCATTTCTTCACTTCACAATGTAGGCATGCACTGACTTGGCACTTTGCTAAGAGGGTGAGTCTAAGTGAAATCCTGTTTTTTGTGAAATGGAATGATGAAAATGATATGTGCATTTTTTCCTTTATAATTTTACTATTTTGTCAAATTTTGTATACCTATATATCTTCCTGCTTTTTCATTGATTGTTGAACGTACTATGGGTGGCAATCACTTTGACCATCAACTTACTGATAAGATAGCTAGCAACCCCTTCATTTAAGGTCTTTTGCAATTGGACTAATATGAGGTTTGTTTTGTGCCCTCTTACATCATGTTTATTTGACCATGCTATGCATTGTTTTAATATATTATGACATTACAAGAAAGGATATTAGAAGAATTAAAGAAGATGTGAACAAAATGGCATATAGGAATTTGGAAATAAGATTTTTAAGATGGCTTATGTTGGGGTTTGAGTTGCAAAGCAATAGCCAATTTCACAAATCCTAAATTAGGCTAGAATTCATAAACTCATAAGAGTAGAAGTAAGAACTTGCTTATTTTGAATTAGTGACTAGACACAATTCCTTTTAGCTTATCCTAAATTAGGCTAGAATTCATAAACTCATAAGAGTAGTAGTAAGAACTTGCTTATTTTGAATTAGTGACTAGACACAATTCCTTTTAGCTTATGTAGATTATTGGAAAGTCCATCAATGATCAAGACGGCAAAGAAATATGAAATAACAATTCCCAGAATTAATTAATCTATTAGATTGTTGGATTAATTAACTAGTACTGTAAAGTACACTTATCTTTGAATTGAAAAGAATTACATGGGTTGAATCAACCCTTAGCTGTCAATTCTATGCTAAACTTGAATAGAATGTAGACTATTTCTTCATCTCTTATTATTTTTTCATTTCCTTTTGTTCATTTTCTTCATATGCCTGTTAGCTCATGACTAGGGATGGCTATGGGTTTGGTTATTTTTGTTTAGTGCATCCCGTTTAACGTAGGGAGAGAATTCTAACACTTCTTAAACAATTTGCAATTTGTTACATGATGCTAACTAGTGTCAAGTAATTCATAAATTTTGAATTTCAATCTTGTATAGTTTGAATATCTTATTTTTATTTTAAATATTAAATATATTTTTAAATTTCATTTCTATGAATCATTTTTAACAAATCATAAAACTTATTTATAGTAATCCATATATGAATATTTTTAGTTACGTAATAAGCCACATGCTATATGAATACCATTATTTTAAAAAAAATATCACAATCATTATCATCAACCGCAGAATCTCAAATTAAAATTGGTATATCACACACAAAAAAGCAAAAAAAAAAAAAACAGACATGGGGTAACTTACAATATATTTGGGACTAATAAATAAACTTAAGTTATCTATTAATCAATACAGGGACCTATTATCAACAAATGGCTCACCTTACTGTAGGAAGTAACAAATTGGTTTCTTTTCTTCTTTTTGCTTTATTAGTGTGCAATTGTATGATGGGACAAAAAAAAAATTTCCTATTTGATACAAATAAATAAACAAAAATGAAAACAATTTCATGTCAATTTTGGGATTGTTAAACGGGTTAAAATAAAAGATCTCGTGTATCGCGTGGGTTAAAGCCTCTAGTAGTAGTAGTAGTAATAGTAGCAGTAGTAATAATAATAATAATAATAATTATTATTATTATTATTATTATTTTATAATAATAATAATAAATATTATTATTATTTTATAATAATAATTATTATTATTATTATTTTATAATAACAATAATTATTATTATTTTAGTAGTAGTATGTGTATTTGTTATTTTTTTTTTGCACAAAGCACATGTATTTGTTAAATTAACATGATGTTTGATATTCATTTTATGCATTGCAAAATTCTTGAGATATATTTTAAAAAGGATAGATTGACAAAATGCACAACGAATTGTAAAAGGCTTGGCAGTGACCTGATGCATTTTTTGGTGGGGCAATTGAGTGTGTTAAATGCTGTGTCTCTTCAAGTCATTTGCATACATTGATCATCTGCATAATATGCATAATATAACTTTTAATGAGCTAAAAGTTTCATGACCATGTTTATTATTAAGATTTAAAAAAAGAAAGAAAAAGAACTATAAGAAGCTCTATCACGAGAAGAGCTTTGAACAAAGAATGCTCACTTTAAGCTTCTTAATAATTAAGATCTAAACAAATCATAAAATTAAATAATTATAAACTCTACCAGGAGAAGCGACTTAGCCAACCCAACCTCATATGATTTCAAATTCAAGCTTTACCCATATTCCTTTTCAGCAAATTTACTCAGCAAATTCACTTAATTATGTGTCTTTTAGAATATAGGCTATTTAAGTTAAAGTCAAAAGGAATTAGACCATGTATACTCAATTCAATAAAATCAACAAAATGTACACTATATTTATCATTGTACTTTTATTACCAATTATAAATTATATTATATAATTTGAAATGTAGATGAAGAAAGATTTTTTTTTTGGGGAGGGGGAGGGGGAGGGATAGAATAAAAATGTCTTACTATTTTTGCCAAATACCTAAGATGCTAACTCTTTCCCATCCTTTCCTGTTCTCAAGTTATACACCTCACAAATTGTATGCACTGCAAAAATTAATGTGTTGATATTCTTCAATAATATTTTATAACTCTAGTAAGAAAAATATATCTTACGACCACAAACTTAAAAAATTTAAAGAGAGAACAAAAAATTGAGTACATCTTTAGCCTATATAATTAAGCATTGTTGGTGCCAAAGAACTTACAATCTGATGAGTGAATACAATGGTTAGCATCACCACAAATGTTTCACTTAACTAATAGGGAAGATAGAGGTCGTGGATGCACTTTTGCCAATCCCACACGTGCAACAATGGCAACAGCCAAAATTATCCAAACACATAGCATATTGATGTGTCTATTTTATACATTTAAATACCCACATTTAAGCTTCAAATTGCATCTAAATATATTTACATTGATATATTTTAGCATGATTTGACATATTTTTGTATTTCATGGCATTTTAGGTTCATTTGGAAGTATTCGGAGTAAAAATGTTACAAATCGTTTATGCTGAAAAGTTTCAACACCTTTTTGTATTTTAATCATAACTCTCACATATAAACTTCGATTGAGGTGATTTAAGATGAGTTGAAAAGATAATACATAGATATATAACTTTCATGTTTTGAGTTTTCCCAAATTCCAACTTTATCATGGTGAAAATCGAACTCAAAATGTCAACATGAGCTGGTGACTTTTTGAAGCTGAACAGAAAAGTGTCCGTACAAACAAAAGCACCTGGCGCGGGGTCAAACTCATCCGGCACTGGCTCAACACGAATTTTAAATTTTTCTTCTTTCTAAATCCACCTTGTGCTGTATAGGATAATTATATGACCACCCAGCATCGGGTCAAGGTGAAAAAGCCCACAAAAATATGTTTTTGACGCGTAAACTAGCCTAGAAACCAAACATTCTCTCTATATTATAAATAGGACGCAAGAGAAACATAAGGAGAGATTCAAAAACGCACTCAGAAGCTAGAGAACATAGTTCAAAACGCATTTGGGAGCAACTAGGAGCATCTTATAGAGAGAGAGTAAGGAGATTTGAGAAGTATTAGTGATAGATTCATTCTTCTCTAATATAACTATGTTTTCTTATTATTTTCACTATAATTTCATATTTTTGTTTTGATTTGATTTCTAATTCTATGAGTAGCTAAATTTCCCAATCAGGGTAGGGATGTAGCCTGACTGGGATGGATTTGAGTTGTTTCTCTAGTTAAGACTCTTTAATTTGTTCTTCAAGTTATATTTAATTTATCTTTTTATTATATTTATCTCTTTTGTTTGTTCATGTGGATTTTATGCTTAATCACCATAGAATCTAATTAATGAGTAAATTTAATGGACTAAGAGGTGAAGAGTGAGCTTAGATATAGAGAGATAAACATAAATAACTAATTTAGAGATAGAATCAGGAATTTATGGTGATATAAGTTATAGTTTTCAAGGTTTAATTAGGAACTTTAGTTGCGCGAGAGCGAATTGAATCATAATTAAATAAGAACTAATTGACTGAGAGGTAATTAGGAAGCTTTAGAAAGAACGGTCACTATAATTATGCAAAGTCTAACTAAAGAATAAAACCTAGTTATCTCATAAGGTGAATCCTGATCCCTTGACTCTTCTAGAATTGAATTAAAACTCAGACTTTGTTTTGTTTCCTATTTCTTTCCTTTTTAATTTGAGTTCTTCATTTGATTATCATTTACTTTTGGGATTAAAAGTTAGGACTATAAATTTACTACCTCCCTTGGATTTGACATCTGGAATACTCTGGAGATTTTTTTTATTACTATGATCAACCTTGTATACTTGCAGGATCTCGATCACATATCTCCTTTGATTTTCTTTTTTCCACCAAAGATTTTTTGGATGGCAATATGCCACCAAAAATTTAGCATGTTCATCAGTGATGATAGATTGTTTAAGTTACGCAAAGGCATCAGGAATAATAGTCCATGCCAGAAGGGATTGCTATCTCATGAGATGCCTAGATCATGACTCAAGTACTTTATATAAACAAACACACCTAGAGATCAATTTAATGGGAAGGTTGAGTCAAGTTAAATTGGTAATTTGTTAGGAATACAACAACATATCCTTATCATTTAGGAACAGTGGCAAATAGTGCTAGGAACAGTGGTTTGGCCTAAAACTTTTATCTTTTTAATTGATTGATAGTTGGATATCATAATAGAGTTTAAATTTCAACTAGTGTAATTGATGTATGAATACAATACAGTAGAAAAGTGCAAAAAAAAAAAAACTACGTTGTTTAAATAGGAAAATGAAATCTTTAAATTTCCAAAAATAGTAACACAAATTATCAAAAACACTAAAACAATTAAGTGTAACCATTTTATTTTGAATGGTTGACATGTATATTGAGTTTTCCTTAAAAAAGTATAGAAGCCTATAAAATCACAAATGATGAAACAACTCTCCTTCCTTCTCTCATTTCCTCAATTGCTTTTCTTGGAGCTTCCCTTGGAGCTTCCCTTGCTTAATAAGTGTAAGTTAACCTGCAAAACAAAACACTTAGTATGTAGAAACAGAATTGATATCACACAAAAAAAAAAAAGAACCTCTATTAGCTTTCTTTGCCTTATGAACCTTTTTTGCTACCAAATTCCTAAAGCAATCGAAGAATGAGCATACCCTAATGTTATAAGCATGGAAAGTGTGTGTATATATATATATATATATCTTCCACTACTTTCTACCTTGAGGGTATCTTTTTGATTTTCCAATAACTCCTCCTCATGTAGTGTATATGTTTATCAATGAACTCCTGTAGAAGATAGAATAATTTAGTGCACGGAGACTTTGTCTATTGTAATTTTATTTTTCCAATTTTGCAATTTTTGCTCTGTGTTAAGAGAGCAACAACATAGTGAAACACAAAGAAATGATAAATTTCTTTAGAACTGCAAGAGATCTTGCAATGCAAGAGCTTATAAATAATAATCAAGAACGAGAATTGGCAATTATATGAATGTTAGTAAAATTTATCATTTCTAGGAGGTTTACTATGTTTCACATTACAAACATCACAAATCAATCCATTACCTCAAGCTCATTCAATTCCCCACCAAATTCATAGAAAAACTATATCAGGCAAAAAAATAAAAAGTGAATTTAGAAAAAAATGTCAATAAAGAATAATATGCCCACTCAATTTCATCAGCAAGAAGTTCTTGAAGACTCAACACATATTCATATTGTATGAAATTTAGATCCAACTTCCCAAGTTATATAAAGACTTTAAATTCACAAAGCAAGTTTTCACTACATCAATTACTAGTTTAGGCTCTCCTGGATAAATTATTTAAACCTCGGCACTCTTCTCAAGTTCATGGTTTTAAAAGGTTGGTAAAGTTTATGTTTACATTAACAGAAGTGGACGATGGAGGAGGTATAGTTCTACTTCTCTCAACAACTGGACTACATGTAGGTGGAATCTAGCAATGTGATTGATAACATTATGGAATTGAGTAGTTGTAGTGAAGTAAGAGAAATATAATATGAATAGCTTTTAAAAAAATTTAAAGATATCAAAAATGATAGTTCAACTTCATTATGTTACCTAGGTTGTTTATTAGCATACTAAAACTTTAAAAATTTACATCAAATAAAGATAAATACATGAGTTTGATTAGCTGAACTTAAGCCTTAAGCTATTTGAAGCATAATGAATAGGCTATTAGCTTGAAAACACATTCATCTTTGTTTTTTAGAATGGTGTTATGCTAATTTAGGTAGAAAGAGCTAGAGTTGGGGAACCGAATGTATAATTTGAGATTTCAAGCCACAGGCTAACCAATTTTAGACCACTACATAAGCTTTGGTGACATATATATGCAATAAATCATCAATATATTATACAAAAATAAAAGTGAAATGAGTATGTACTATTACTTTATTACTCATTTAGTGTACATTCGTGTGACCTCTTTTTGTTTTTTTGTTTTTAAACTCTTGTGATTTTCAAAAATTCTGAATCTTTATGCTTATAATAAATATTAATCCTTCATCAAAGTTATTGACATGCTCACCAACGAAAAATATTTGAAGCCACTATTTTTTCTGAGACAACAATAACAAACAAATATAAAATTGTCAAGATATATAATGCACTTGGAAACTAAAGGCAAATAAAAACCACAACGGATTTAATATAAAATGTGAAATAATGGAAGGAAATTTGAATATTTTTTGTAATATTTACAGTGGTAAGGGTACATAAATCAATTTATGTAGGTATCTTTCATTAGACAAATAAATTTAAAAATGAAAAAAATAAAAATTTTAGATTCCAAATTTAATAATTAATTCATTAGATAGTTGAATAGCAAGAATTCATGCTATCCAACAATTCAATGAATTAATTATTTCAAAAGAGATTTATATTTCAATTGAAGTAGTTGATACATGAATGATACAACACCAAAGAAATGCAAAATAAAGAAAAATGTGCTATTTAAATAAGGATATTCTTTGAAAACTCTAGTCACTAGTACAAAGAAAGAGAAACTGTGATGAAAAGAGCATATTCAAAATAATAGTAATACATATTACCAAGGTATTAAAAACCGGACCGGTCATTGAACCGGGTGAGGCAACGGTTCAAGGTTCAATGGTCGGACCAGGGTCGGACCGGTTGTGAATAAATTAATATATTTTTAATAATATAGTCAATTAATATTCTATTTTCATATTATTTGTTAGGTAAATTTATCATTATTAATCATTATAGATTATAATAATACTTATAACATATTATAATATAGAAAGAAAAAAAATTATACTAAAAATAATACTACTTAACACTAAAAATAATATTATTTTATTTTAAAAAAATATTTTTTAAAAAATTTAAAAAAATTAAAAAAAAAAAAAAGAAAATCGGACCGGTTCAACCCGGTTTTGTACCGGTTTTTGACCGGTTTGACCAGTTCTAGACCGGTTTCCACCGGTTCCAATTCCTCCCGATTTTCAGCTATTCCCGAACCGGACTAGGGGCCGGTTCCCGGTCGAACCGGCCGGTCCGGTCCGATTTTTTATACAATGCATATTACAGAGTAAAACTGCCAGCAATACAACAATATATCAGATCTTCTTCCTCTAGGTAAACCATATAATATCAAGTAGACCATGTAAACTAGATAAAACTATCATGACAAAATTAACAAAGATTTAGCAAATGAAATAGCAGCAATCTGTCATGCTCATGTGTTACATTTGAAGTATTTTCTTTAGGTGGTTTGCCATCATACATGCTACAATTATTGTTTCAGAACTCAAGGTTCTTCTTCTTTTTTTTTTTTTTAGCTTGTGAACTCAAGGTTCTTCATGTAATAAGAAAATTGAAACTTGAATGCTTTTTATTTTAATATAATAAGTGTTGTTAAATTAATGGTTAATTATGACAAATTTAAATAAATATGAGAATATTATATATTGATAAAATACAAGAGTAAAATAATACCAATTATTTACAAACCAAGTATGCACAAAAGAAGCATCCGAATAAGCTAATCATATTAGAGAAGAATGCTACCCATTAGGCGAGTAAAAACTGATTGAAAAAGTATGAATGGGCCAACCAATATGGATGAGTAATTCTAAAATAAGTGATTAATACACTTACAAAATATAAAAAATACACTATCAAATTTGAATTGCAGAAGAAAGATCTTTTTTTAAATACACTATCAAATAGAAAACTGTATCAATTTTGATACTGATTAATACACCTACAAAATATCAAGACCAACTAACAACAACACTTACAAACCTTTCAAGATTCTTAGCAACTAAACTACTCGATGGCCGCAAGGTTTACCTAGTCAAGATTTTGAAGTAAAATACCTTGCAAGGATTCTCTCCATGAGTCTATCAAAATTATTGCATCTCCTTTTGACAATGTAACTAAGAATATGGATGATTCAGAAGTGTCATGGAGTGTGAAAAACATGGGGAGAATGATTTGAAGGATAATTTCTCCATTTTACACTATTTGAAAGGAGGAATTACTCCCTAAATTTTTTATGAATTTTGAACAGGTGGTAGCAAATAAGTTATTATGTAAATCATTGCATCTACAGTTTGTACAAAGGAAGAATATATTCGATTTGTTTTGCTTTTAATAATCACCATTCACCACAGAGGACTATTAAACAGAGTTTGAATGCATAATATAAGAAAGATGCAGAAAAGATCTTGCCATGCAGAAAATATCACCAATAATATAGAACTATTAAACAGAGTTTGAAGGATGGAAAAAGATAAGATCTTGCCATGCGACCTTAAACCACCTTGGAAGTATTTTTCTTGACTCATAAACCATAATATTGATCAATAATCCATACTAACCTTCTATAGCAGCAAAAAAACAAAAGCAATTATTGAATCATCCAATCTCTATCCCTTCTGTGCAATTACAGGACTATCCAATCTCTACTATTGCAGTGAAATAGATATCAAACTAGAAAGCAACACCATAAAGGCGTATAAAGGAAATCGATGGGAAAAAGCTCAATGGGTTTGTTTCCAGTTATGATAGTCTCAATAGGTAAAATGAAGAGGATTTCCCTATGAGACATTCTATAAAACACTTTGTATGCATAAATAACAAAGATAAAAATTTATAATGGTGGCAAGAAGAATTGAAAATTATAAAAACCCAAAGTATATATCCCAAAGCTTAACAACCCAGAAAGAATATAAAAGCAAAAATTGGGGAGGAATTTGAGAGGAAATGAAGGATGAGAAAGTTTATTGAAGAATGGACTTCCATACTTTGAGAAGAATGTTACCTGATTAGGCAAGAAAATCAAGCCCAAGATTAAGCTTTAACTGTGCAACTGAAGGAATTTTACAATAGAACAATCATGAAGAGTCTAGAAGCAAGGACACAAAGAAGAAAAAAAAGGTTAGATGCGAGCAAAAGAAGAAGAAGAAAGGATACAAAGAAAGTTGATAGAAAGAGAGAATAAAGAATGATCATAAAGAGAATCCAAAAGGATGAAGAAATAAAACACAACATGGAAACCCGAATGCTGACCCGCTTGTACATGGGTCTTCCTCTCCCATCTAGTCACTGGAAGGAGGATGAAAGAAGAAGAAAAGAGGAAGTCAGAAAAAAAAAAGTGAAGGATCATGAGTGGTGGACCACATTAGAGGAAGAAAATTGAAGAAGGATGATGATCAAAATCGAAGAAGGACAGGGAGACTGTAGCAATGCAAAGTAGTGATTGGAGGGGAGGAGGAGCTAAAGGAAGAACAACAACTATAGCCATCACACATACGGAAAAACCCATAGAAGTCTAGATGAATGGCCATCCTTTTGGTGAAAAATAAAGGTCCATCATAGGATTTTTTCCTGCTATAAAACAAAGGTTAATGATTGCACAAAACCCAAAAAAATAATGAATCAACTGTCATGTGCATTGGGAAAAGGTAGGACAAATTACATGACACATGCATACAAATGAGGAACAAACGGATTGAACAACACACAAATGCACACACATGGCAATGAATGGAAAAGAATAGTGAAAGGAAACGAGGGACGGAAAATCAACAATGTTAGGAACAGGGCAACACAATATTAGTAATAGTGATTTGGGTTGAAGCTTTTAGTTTTTAAATTGATTAACTAATGAAATATATAACAAATGATATTAAATTTAAAATTAAAAATAATTGACATCAATTAATCATATCTAGTGACATATATTCAATTTAAAAGGCATATAAATATTCAATAAAATGATATAAGCATATTATATATATATATATATCATAATTTGTAAATATACATAGATTTTATATGGAATTCATATAAATAGGTAACTTATATCTAATTGCTTGATTATTTTTTTCTCAACCATCTTCTCATGACATGACAACTCTTCGTTATTGAGTCCATAATCACTTATCCTAGCATCCCTTCTTCTCCCTGTAATTCTTTCTCACGTCTTATGTTTTTCTTGGCTCTTCATAAGTTTCTACTTTGCTCTCTCTTCTCTAGGCTATTTCTTCTTCTTCTTCTTCTTCTTCTTCTTCTTCTTTCTTCTTTCATCTTCATCTTTTTTCTTCTTATTTCTTCTTTGTATTACTTTCTTCTTCTCCACATTTTATGTTCACTATGCATTATTGGAAAAGATGATGTGCAGTTCACTTTTGTCGCTTTTCGATTAATGTAAGTATGACAACAAGTCTATTGAGATCTCAAAAAATTTGTCATTATTTTTAATACTTGCATTAATAGGAAAGTGAGCAAAATTAAACCACATCAAACCACTTATATCTTATAATTATGGCAACCAATTTTTTTAGCACTATTGCCATTCGAAAATTGAAATTAAATGTTAGTTTATATTCTAATCACACTCTTAAATAATGGAGGACTAAACTTATGGCTCAACAGAGAAGGCATAAGATAGAGCTTGTAATTGACAAGAGGATGATGGGAGCTTGCAACAGAGAAGAGGATAGCGCTTCAAAGTTATTCTCTAACCCAAGTTATTTTTTTTTAATACTATTATGGGTCAAGTTTCAAGTTTTTTTTTGTTGAGTTTAGCATGATTTATTCAAATCACTTATTTTGGTTTAGAAACAACGAGTTGAAATTGAGTTTTTTTTTATTGTTTTGGTATTTGCAATGTTGGCTTCAATGATTTGGTCATCATGAGGAGGATCCAAGTAGGGACGAAACCCAAAAAAAAATTTGGGGGTGGGGGGAGGGAATGATGGGAGACATGTTAGGAACCTGTCCTAAGAGCCTTCTTTGATATAAAGATCGTGCAACTCAAGGAAAGATGAATTGAACACAAGAACAACAAAGAACAATAATGAACAAAAATGGAAATGTAGAGATGATGAAAATAAGAAAACTAAGACAAAATGTTGGTCGAACGAAATTGATTCCAAGAGAACCCGTCTCTTGAATCCTAACTCTGGGACGCCACAAGGATCACCACTCCTTGATAAGTCCCCATTCTTTCTGGCACTCAAGGATAAGCAAGAAAGAACTCACTGAACAACAACAAAGTTGCTGAAAAGAAATTCAATCATTCATATTGTGGTTTACAAGAGTACAAGAGGTGCCTATTTATAGGTAAATATTAACCCACAAACTAACTCTAGTTCAGCCCACAAATCTAACCTTATTAATGCTCATTAATACAAAAAAGAAACCCTAAGCAAAAAGGAGCATTTAATTCTAATTTTGAATTTGAAAAGTTGGCTCCTCTTTAATGCAAAAAGGAGGAGAATATGATGAAATTCTATTCCTAAATAAAGGGAGATCAAATCAAATCATTATATGCCTTTTATTCAAAAGGAAACAAATTCACTAAATAATCTTAATAAAACTTATTAAAAACGTCACTTTTAGTGACCACATGAGAAGCACGTGTATTTTAAATAAATTCTCCTTGTTGGGCTTTCAAGTTGGGCTTGTTGACTATAATTTGGCTCCACATTTTTAGCTTGCCTCTTTCTTTGTTTTGGGCCTCAAAATCATTCAAATACAATGGTTCCATGTTAATCATATTTTGAATCAACCCATTCATGGCTTGCTTCATTGCTTTGGTCCTAGCTCTGGTCATTGGTCCTCCAATGCCTTGAAGTGGGTCTTGAATTTGTTCATGGCCCATTGTTTCCCTTAACTTGCCTCATCATTCCCTCCGTCCTGAAAAGGATTCATCCTTGAATCTGAAATGTCAAAAAGAGAGAGGTCAGCCACATTAAAGGTTGCACTTACATTTCCATAAGTATGAGGCAAATCAATTTTATAAGTATTATTATTTATCATTTCCAAAACTTGAAAAGGACCATCACCTCTTGGGTGCAATTTGGATTTCCTTTGTTCAGAAAACCTCTCTTTCCTTAGATGAACCCATACCCAATCTCTAGGCTTGAAGATAACCTTCCTGCAACCTTTGTTAGCCTGTTGAGCATATTACTCATTTTTCCTCTCAATGTTTGCTTTTACCTTAGCATGTAAGTCCTGCACAAACTTAGCTTTCTTTTCAGCATCAAGGTTAGCAAACTCAGTAACAGGTAAAGGAAGAATATCAAGTGGAGTTAAAGGATTGAACCCATAGACAACTTCAAAAGGAGAATAACTAGTAGTAGAATGCACAGCTTGGTTATATGCAAACTCCATATGAGGTAAACACTTTTTCCAATTTTTAAGATTTTTATGCAATATAGCACGCAATAAAGAAGAAAATGTTTGATTTACCACCTCTATTTGCCCATCCATTTGGGGATGTGCAACTGTAGAAAACACAAGCTTAGTTCCCAATTTAGCCCATAAAGTTTTCCAAAAATGACTCAAGAATTTAACATCACGATCACTAACAATGGACCTGGGTAAACCATGCAATCTAACTATCTCCTTAAAGAACAGATCAGAGATGTGGATAGCATCATGTGTTTTAGAATAAGCAATAAAATGAGCCATCTTGCTAAACCTATCCACCACAACAAATACACTATCCTTACCAGCTAGGGACCTAGGCAATCCAAGCACAAAATCCATAGAAATGTCCACCCAAGGATGTGAAGGAACATGCAAAGGTGTATATAATCCATGGGGATGCACTCGAGATTTAGCATGCTTGCACATAATGCATTTATCACACATGGAAACAACATCCTTTCGTATATATGGCCAATAAAAATGATCTTTTATTATAGCCAAAGTCTTATCAACTCCAAAATGATCCATTAAACCTCCTCCATGAGATTCTTTAACCAAAAACTCACACATAGAACATGCAGGAACACATAGCTTACTTCCCTTAAACAAGAATCCATAAATCTATAAAAATCATCAACACCATGATTCTCACACAATTTCCAAGTTTCAGCAAAGTCAACATCACATTTATACATGCTTTTTAAGGATTCAAAACCAATCAACTTAGCTTGCATAGATGTAATGAGACTATATCTCCTAGACAATGCATCGGTAATAACATTTTCTTTACCATGCTTATGTTTCAAAAATATGGAAAAGATTCAATAAATTGAAGCCAAATAGCATGTCTTTTGTTCAATTTGTTTTAGGTCTTAAGATATTTCAAACTTTCATAATCATAATGCAAAACAAATTCATTAGACCACAGATAATGTTGCCAATGTTCTAAGATTCTTTTTAGTGCATACAACTCTTTATCATATGTAGAATAATTCAAGCAGGCACCACTAAGCTTTTCACTAAAATATACAATTGGTCTAGCCTCTTGCATCAAAACAGCTCCAATTCCAATACCAGAAGCATCACATTCAACTTCAAAAACCTTAGAAAAGTCAGGAAAAATAAGTATAAGGGCATTGGTTAGCTTATTTCAATGTTTGAAAAGCCCTCTCTTGTGCCTCACCCCATTTAAACACAACATTTTTCTTTACCAACTCATTTAGAGGTGCAGCAATGGTTGAGAAGTTCCACATAAATCTCCGGTAGAAACTTGCAAGCCCATGGAAACTCCTCACTTCATTTGCTTTCCTTGGTGTAGGCCAATCGTGGATAGCTTTCACTTTCTCCTCATCCACTCAAATCCCTTCAGCACTGTAATTTTGTTGATGGCATGGCAATCTATACACATTCTCCACTTGCCATCTTTCTTGGGCACCAAAATGACTGGAACAACACACGGACTAAGACTTTCTTTCACAAACCCCTTTTTTAATAGTCCCTCAACTTGCCTTTGAATTTCCTTAGTCTTCTCTGGATTTGCCCTATATGCAAGCCTATTTGGAATATATACTCCAGGGATGAAGTCAATCCTATACTCAATGCCTCTTATTGGGGGCAACCCATCTGGTATCTCCTCTGAAAACAATTCTTTATATTCCTGCAATAAGCTCAAAACACTAGAGGGAATAGAGTTATATAAATCAGAAATAGTTAGATACACTTCCTTATACATAAGTAAAAAGGAAGGTTCACAAAACAAAGCTCTTTTGATTTCTCCTCCTCCAGCAAACAAAGTTACTTTTGTTTCTTCACTCTTATTCTTTTTCACAGAGCTCTTTTGCTCTTTTCTTTTGAGCTCACTTGCTTTTCTTTCTTTCTCATGCTCTTTCTTTTCTTTTTCTTTCATTTTACTCTCTTGCGTAATTCTCCTTTGGTCTTCAAGAGCCTGCACTGAACTAAGAGGTGTTAGCATAATGGTCTTATTATTATACTCAAATGAGTACCTGTTAGTGTAACCATCATACTTAATCCTCCTATCATACTGCCATGGCCTACCAAGTAACAAGTGTCCAACATGCATAGGTACAACATCACATAAAACCTCATCTTTATAGCTACCTATGGAAAATGTTACAATCAGTTGTTTAGTTACCTTAGCATCCCCACTTTCATTAAACCACAGCAAATTATAAGGTGTAGGATGCTTCAAAGTTGGCAAACCAAGTTTCTCAACTAACAAGGTACTTGCTACATTGGTATAACTACCATTATCAATGATAAGATTGCATACCTTGTTATTAATGAAACATCTAGTATGAAACAAATTCTCGCGTTGCTCTCTCTCATTGCCCACCTTTGGTTGTATGTTAAGAGCACGCCTAGATACCAATACTTCTCCTACAACGGCCTCAGTTATCTGCACATCAGAATCATTTTCACTAGAGTTTATCTCGGCCTCCTTCTTCTCTTCATCACTGCTTTCACTAGTCACACACAACCATTCTTAAGAGCAATCATAGTTCTTTTAGTGGGACATTGTGAAGTAGTATGACTAAACCCTTGACATTTAAAACATTTAACTTTAGAAGAGTAAGAAGAAGAAAATTTAGAAGACTTACCTTTGGAACTAGGAATCTATTCTTTCAACTTGTTCTTTTCCTCAGGTTTGGTCTCACCTTTCCATTTGGAAGACACATTATATTCCTTTGATCTGCCATAGGATTTATATTCCTTGTTTGAACTCCCATATGAATTCACTTTATGTTTTGTCTTCAAGTGCCTTTCAACTTTAATGGCTTTATGCAATAACTCCTCCACATCAAGATAGTTTTGCATCTCAACCTCAGTAGCAATATCTGGATTCAATCCCCTAAGGAACCTTGCCATTATTTGCTCAGGATCTTCATCCACATTGGCCTTTATCATGGACATCTCCATCTCCTGGTAATAATCCTCCACACTCATGGTTCCTTGTTTTAGTTTCTGAAGCTTCATGTATACATCCCTATGGTAATAATTTGGCACATATCGTTTTCTCATAATTGTCTTCATTTCGTGCCATGTCCTAACAGGACCCTCTCCAGTTCTCCTCCTGGTAGTACACAACTGGTTCCACCAAATACTAGCATAGTCAGTAAATTCAACAGCAGCCAATCTTACCTTGCTTTCCTCCGAATATGAATTGCATTCAAACACCAGCTCCACACGCCTTTCCCACTCTAAGTAAGCATCAGGATCAACTTTCTCTTGGAAGGAAGGAATCTTCATTTTTATATTGGAAAGGGGATCTTTCTTATGCTCTTGGTTATGTCTAAATGCATGCTGGTTTTGTCTAGCTCTTCTTGGTTACAGCTCTTCCTCCTCAAATTTAGTTCCCACCTCTTCTTCACCATCATCAGAATAGATCATATGGTGCTTTCCTCGACTTGTTTTAGAGTGAGAAGGGGAAGCTTCTATCACATCTAATCTCATACTCAATTTCTTGAGTTGATCATTTATGGAATCCATGAAAAGTTTCAAATTTGGCATTTGAGTTTCACTACCACCAGACATATTTCCAAGAACTTGAAATGTTAATGCAAGTTCAAAGAGCAATGGACCTCACCACTCTCTCACATGTTGCACTCAAGAATGATGTAAGTTCACTCGTGTTATGCACACTTTAAAGGCTTTTTCCAAAAAGATATAATTACACTCTTGCCTTTTACCACTCACTCTTGCTTTCTATGAGAGTACAAAATTGAATATGAACTTAAATCTAGAAGCAATGTTTTAAGTGGCAATCTCAAAGTCAAAGATCCAAAAATTCAAATTCTCAAAAGAGTTTAAAATGATGGTGACCAACAAACAAAGATAGATTTTCTGTTTTCAACAAAAGAAATTGAATTTTCCAGCCAAGAAAAAAAGAAAATACTGGAAATTAAGATAATGAAGCGCACCAAAAGGAAGGAATTGACATTAGAGATTTGAATAGAACAAAAGGACAACAACAAATTAGGAAAAATAAGATAGGAAGTGATTTGGATAGAATTTACTAAGAGTAAAATTCTAAAAAGGAATATGAAAGCAACTTACCACCCAAGTGAAATGAATATAGACTCCTTTTGTGACTTGGAAACAAAAACTTCAAATTTGGTAATTCAGAAACAAGCAACCCACAAATCAAGGGATGCAATTTCAGCAATTAATGCAAATCAATCCAAAGGAAATTCAATTGGTAAATTGAAACTTCAAAGGTGCTCAATTCTAGAAAAAAAATTTTCTTTTCAGCCATCAAATTTTCTTTTTTTTTTTTGTACAATTTTTTTCACTATTGTTTTCTTTTCTTTTTTTTTCTTGCAGCACCCACAATGTCTCCTTTTTTTATTTTTTTTAATTTCTTTTTTTATTTTCTTTTGAATAATTTGAACTAACACAATGGACAGAAGCTAACAAATTGCAGCAACAATATTTTTTTTTTTCAATGAAAGACTCAAATATGGAAATCACAAATTCTGGACAACAAAATAAAAATGGAGAAAGATAACCGTGCAAGCCACTAAGAGAAAGAAGATCAATAAGGATGATAAGAAACACAAAATAGAGGGATGAAACAAATGCTTGAGATGAAAATCAAGCCATAATATCAGAAGTAATGAATAAACTTAGATCTGACGAGAAAAGAGACGAACACAAAAGAAAAAATCTGGACAACAAGCATGAACAGTGACAAATAGTATGATGAACAGTGATGGATGAACAGTATGGCGATTTTCTAGACAGCAAGGAAAAAAATGGAATGAACAACAAAAATACACCTTGATTGCAAGCCGAAGCTCTGATACCAAATGATGGGAGACACGTTAGGAACCTGTCCTAAGAGCCTTCTTTGATATAAAGATTGTGCAACTCAAGGAAAGATGAATTGAACACAAGAACAACAAAGAACAATAATGAACAAAAATGGAAATGTAGAGATGATGAAAATAAGAAAACTGAGACAAAATGTTGGTCGAACGAAATTGACTCCAAGAGAACCCGTCTCTTGAATCCTAACTCCGGGACGCCACAAGGATCACCACTCCTTGATAAGTCCCCATTCTTTCTGGCACTCAAGGATAAGCAAGAAAGAACTCACTGAACAACAACAAAGTTGCTGAAAAGAAATTCAATCATTCATATTGTGGTTTGCAAGAGTACAAGAAGTGCCTATTTATAGGCAAATATTAACCCACAAATTAACTCGAGTTCAGCCCACAAATCTAACCTTATTAATGCTCATTAATACAAAAAAGAAACCCTAAGCAAAAAGGAGCATTTAATTCTAATTTTGAATTTGAAAAGTTGGCTCCTCTTTAATGCAAAAAGGAAGAGAATATGTTGAAATCCTATTCCTAAATAAAGGGAGATCAAATCAGATCATTATATACCTTTTATTCAAAAGGAAACAAATTCACTAAATAATCTTAATAAAACTTATTAAAAACGTCACTTTTAGTGACCACATGAGAAGCACGTGTATTTTAAGTGAATTCTCCTTGTTGGGCCTTCAAGTTGGGCTTGTTGACTTTAATTTGGCTCCACATTTTCAGCTTGCCTCTTTCTTTGTTTTGGGCCTCAAAATCATTCAATTACAATAATTCCATGTTAATCATATTTTGGATCAACCCATTCATGGCTTGCTTCATTGCTTTGGTCCTAGCTCTGGTCATTGGTCCTCCAATGCCTTGAAGTGGGTCTTGAATTTGT
Organism: Adenanthera pavonina; assembly: GCA_026686845.1. Classification (NCBI taxonomy): domain Eukaryota; kingdom Viridiplantae; phylum Streptophyta; class Magnoliopsida; order Fabales; family Fabaceae; genus Adenanthera; species Adenanthera pavonina. The sequence goes on from JAIVEN010000015.1 coordinate 34,647,254, forward strand.
CCATGGCCCATTGTTTCCCTTAACTTGCCTTCATCAGGGGGAGTCATGAAATTTTTAGGGGATCTTGGTGAAATTTTCATCATGTTTATTGTTGTTTACAAAAATTAAGTGGTCGAAGAGGAAATTTTCAGGTGACTAAAGATGTAATATACACATATTATCCATGCATATTCATTGCCTTAGAGGGCGACCACCCTTTATTCACCAAATGTGGTTCCATCCCTGATCCCAAGTGGTCCTTTCAAAATTTCTTAATGTTGTCTTTAAAATGTGAATGAGGATAAACATGTTTTATATATTAGAAATTCAAAATAATTAATATAAATGGTATTTAATGCTTTGAGAAGAATGGACTTGCCTTTCATATTTTTTTTCTTTTGATATCTAATGCTTTCTCTTAAACTTTGTATTTCCATTTTTGCAACCTAATTTTAAATATTGGTATAAATTATATCTCTATAGTTAGCTTGTGTACAAAATATGCCGTCAACCCTTTATAGATATGAGAAATATATTTGAACTCTTGAAATCATGTTTAGATTTAGTAACTGTATTTGTTTCATTATTGTTACCTTTAGCTTGGCCATATATTGTTTCAAAATATTTCATAAAGTTTTAGCAAATTTTTGTTATTTAATTTGCATGTAATATTAAGACTAGTTTAATATGTCAAACATATAAGTTTTTAAAAGCAAAATTATATTTATTTTTCATATGAAATTTGAATATCTTTTTTTCCATTACATTTTTCCCCTCCCATTTTAATTTACTGAAATATGTACAAAAATATTTTTAAAGGAAACTTTGATTTGATTTTGCCAAAAAAAAAAGCGAGAAAGCTTTGATTTGATTGATCAGATAGCCAAAAGCCTTCCTTCTCTCTATGGTTCATAGCCGGATATTGCTTTTGTTTCCTAGGAGTAGCCAGTAGCCTTCCTTCTCACTGCATTGCACTGCTTGTTTCCTACACATAGATACATTCTCCCTCTCTATCTTGTTTTAGCTATTCTCTACTTCTCCATGCATAGGTACATCGTTCTTTCTATTTTTCTTCATTTTTTTGTTTCTTCCATTGGTTCACTTCTCCATCTTTATTTTTCTATCCTTCATCCTTCTTTTGCATTTGTCTTCCACTGGCAAACTAGAAAAACACAAACCCATAACTTTTCCTGTTATTAATGCATCATCCTTCCTTTCTCTTTTTCTTTCTTCCTTTATTTCTCTTTTTCATTCCTTTGATGATACATACTTTTTGTTTTTTTAGCACGATGTTATACAATTTAAGATGCTTTTCAATGGACTGCTAGAGCTGCGATGTGTTTGGCAGATTGAGGTGCAAATTGGTAATTTCTATGATATGTTATTCCACATACTTACATGTATATATATATTGTCTAACTAATATGGTAAAACCAAAGTGTCTACTAACACCCACTTTGCTCTCTTGCAGTCCACCTTGCCCTAAATGATACTCCTCTCCCACTAGGATAAGATGGGTATATCACTAAATGAATAGATGAAATTTGATAGAGGAATTGATTTTGATTTGTTTTGATGTGGAAAATGAGGCCATCTATCTAGATTTTATTTTTGTTAAACAGGGGTTTAGTAGTTGTAAATTCAAAAGAAAGGCTAGAAAAACCTTTCAAACTCCTGCGATTCCTCTTTATGTTCATAAAATCAATTCTATGACCAAAAAAAATTGTTATAGATAATTTTATTCATATATGTGGTTTCTTTTAACATTTATATTATAATTTCTAAAATATTTAATACTATTTTTCTTTTAATGAGCTAATTTATTGATTATACATATAAATAATTAAATAAATAATTATATATATGCATATAGATTCCCCGTACCTTCATCCAAAAATTAAAAAAAAATTATCATATTCAACATATTGTATTGTATTATACTTGATCACATACACATATTAATGTTATATAGAAATTTTTTAATTTTATATCATGCTAGTCTTGGAGCAAATTTTGAATAAATAAATGGGGGAAGCCTTAATTCCCCTTAAGTAAGATTGATACTTCAAATTTTATCAATGGAAAAAAAATTATATTAGAGTTATCACTAATGTGTTTGGTAATGCTTAAATGTAATATAATAGTATCGAATACTAAATAGTTGTCCAAAAAAAAGAAAGCCTCAATTCGAAATTTAACACTCATATATACTTCATGGACATAAGAATAAAGAGCACAAGAAAAAATTATGTATCAAAGTGAAAAAAATATTGTGATAAGTAGGATTGTGACACGGAGAGATATTTAGAGGTTTGGTTTTGGAGAAAAACCAAATCAAACGAAAAATCAAGACCTAATTGGTTTAGCTACATGGTTTTAAGTTAAGAATAATGGTTTTCCAAGATTAAAACCAAGGATTTTGGTAGTATGTGATGAACCATAAGTTTCCAACTCCAAGAATGTTTAATAACTTATTAGATCTCTTGTAATAAGGAGTTTAAGCATGTGTTGGGAAGTGAAATGGAGCTACATAAACCCTTGGGTTTCTAGTTATTGGTAAGCATTTCACCTATTGCTTGGTTTTGTCTTAAGAGAGTTATTTCCAAATTAAAAACTTACAAAATAGATAAGATGGCTAGAAGATGAGAGAAGTGCAGGGAATTCTGAAGATAAGGAAGAGAATAGAAGTGTAGTGGAGTGAAAGTGAATTGTTTCTATCTTCATGTAGAAGTGAGCTTTTTATAGAGGGCTCCTCTTTGCATTTCATTACTTTTCATTTTCATTTTCATGTCATTTACTGTAGATATAGCATGCGTTACAAACAATTATCTCTGAGCTCTTTTGCTTTTCAGACTAGATTCCTTTTGTCTCAGATATGCCTTCCTTGTGATTAAAGATTTTTTCTTGTTCTTTGGTTTTTCTTTCTCTTTTTCTTTTGTCATTTTCTTTTTTCTCAAACAACTTTTTTCTACTGCCATTTTTTCTCGTCTTTCCTTTTCTTTTCCTTTTCAACTTTTCTTTGTTGATAATGATACTATGCTAGTCTTGGAGCAAATTTTGAATAAATAAAAGGGGGAAGCCTCAATTCCCCTTAAGTAAGGTTGATACTTTGAATCTTGTATATGGGGAAAAATTATATTAGAGCTATCACTAAATGTGTTTAGCAATACTTAAATCTAATCTAATACTATCGAATACTACATAGTTGTATAAAAAAAAGAAAGCCCCAATTCAAAATTTAACACTTAGATCTACTTCATGAACATAAGAACAAAGAGCCCAAGGAAAAATTGTTATGTATCAAAGTTAAAAAATATTGTGACAAGTAGAATTGTGACATGGAGACATATTCAGAGGTTTGGTTTTGGAGAAAAACCAAATCAAACCAAAAGTCAAGACCTAATTGGTTTGGCTACTTAATCAAGTAAATTCAGTTTGATTCAGCTTGGATTATGATAAAATGATTAATTTTTGTGAAAAATACGTTGTAATTTTAAATAAATTGATTTAAATTTAAACTTTTTTTATAATAAAAATTAATACTTTTATTCTTGAATCACATTTTTAATATTTTTTTCTAGTTTAATATGTTTCTTATTTAAAGTTTGCATTGATTATATTTTTTAGTTATGTTCATCATTGATTACATCCATTAAAGTTTCAATGTCATTGTATCCTTATTGGACTATTAAATTAATTATGGGTAAGAATGAAATTTGAACAATGATTAAAAATGCATAAATATCCATAAAAATACATAAAAATATTGGGTTAAATGTTATAGATTTGGTTTGGTTTTGGTTCAGGTTTCAAAGGAGCAAAAATTAAAACTTAAACCAAACCAATCAGTTTAACAAAGCTAAAAATGAAGCAAACCCTAATTGAAATCAATTTGGATCAATTCTTTTTTTTAGTTTGGTTTGCTTCAATTTGAATCAATTTTGAATGCTCTTAGATAAACAAGCTAAGATTAGCGGAAAACTGATGTCAAGTGTTTTATGATTTGACAAAGTCAAAGTTTATAGCAAATATGACAGATTTGTTTTGCCTTTACTTTTACTTTATGTTGAACTAGTCAAGAAGAGGTTATCTAATCTCATATAAATTTATTTATAGGTTACCCATGGGTGCTAGTGGAATCATGTGTCAAGAGCAAGTGAAAGATAATGACTGGTGATGTGTACTAGTCATGAGAGATATCTACATATTATGTTATCAAATATGAGGAATGAATAACATCTAATTTAATCACTCTTTTACATCTTCATTTGGACGGACTTCATTTGCTTTTAATTTAGTATTGATTTTGAACAATGTGTCCCAAGATGGCAAAACAAGTGATTAAGTAGACCTTTTATCTTTGCTAAGAGTAGTAAATAACTTTGAATATAGGAATAACAGTTCTGTTAGTTTTTTGACATCTCAGTCAATGCTATATGTGTGTCATTACTTTTTATTTTCGATCTCTACATGTGTATTATTACTTAACAGTGTCAAGTTTTTGTTGTTAAGAGAACTAGTTAAGTTTATGTTTATAGATACTCCACCTGTGTACTCTGTCAGAAGGTGAATGAATATTCATATTTAAGATTTCAATGTTAGCTTGAGTTTTCCTTTTCATTTATTTCTCTTCAATTCCGCAAGCTTCCTTTCATGGTATGAGAGTGATGGCTACACACATGAAGAATTAGAAGATCAATCGTTCTCATCTTCTTGACACACCATTGTGATATAGACCCCACAATCAACTCTATTCCCTTATTACTCCCATCTTATCTCGCTAAAACTAGATGAAAACAACTATTTGTCATGGCACCAACAATCCATGGGTACCATTCAAGGACACAAACTAGATTCTTGGATCAAGAAAGATAAAGTTCATGCAAAATTTGAAACAGTAGAATATTAATAAGCTAATAAGATCAATGATAACTTTGTTCAATGGCAACAATAGGACCAACTCCTACTTTCTTGGCTTTTGTCATTAATGTCAGATGAGTTTATAACCAAAATGGTGTAGGTGCAAGCACTCTTATGAGATTTGGGAGTGATTGGATATATTCTTTGCATCACCAGTTAAGGCTGAGATTAAGCAATTTGAAACTCAACTAAAGAACACAAGGGTCTAAATGGACATCTCGGGGCTTAGCCCTTAACATAGAAATAGCCAAATCAATCATAAAATCAGCCAAACATCAAAGCAACACATGTAAAACATAAGCACAATGTATCAATGTAAAAGTTTACAGTAAGAGTTATTATCTCAAAACTTTACTTCCTTAGCTTTATACTTGCGTTTTACTTGCCTGGAATCACTTTTTTAACTTGCTTAAAGTCTATTAGCATCATGAAACCTTAACATGTTTAGGGAACCCTAAACTTGAACATTTTAGAAACTAAGTTTCACAATGAATCTCTTAGTCTTTCATAGTTATTTGGTATATTAGGAGTCTATTGTAGGCATTAGTTTCTTCAAAAACTCACTCCCTCCTTTACTTCTCTCTTTGACTGAAAATGGCCTTGAAAAACCCATTTGAGAAAAATCCTTTCTTTTACCAATCTCTTGAAATCCATGCTTTAATCATCATTATAAACTTAACCCAACCATTTGTTAAATAAAACACCCTCTCTCCCCCAAAAAAATCATGCCTTGGCTGAAACATAGGGAGAGATTAGAGGGAGGAAGAAAATGTTGTAAAACCCTAACCTAAATGGATGAAGAAAGAAACTAGATGAAAGGAAAAGAAAGCTAGAAGAGAAAAGAAATTATACCTCTTGAAGCCACCTCCCCTTTCTTCTCCTTCTTTTTCTTCTCTTATTTCCTTCCTCTTTCTTCTTCTCTCCCTCATGCACACTCCTTCTCTTTCTTCACTCTCTCCTTTCGATTAGGGCAAGGGAAATGGATGGGGAAGGGGTTTATTTATAGATAAAATGGGAGAGTATTGTCCCTTGGATGAAATCTTGATCCAATGGCCCATTTTTATTCTTGAACCAATGGCATTTTTGTTCTTGAATTGTTTATACCAATGTCCCATTATACTCATAGATATTTAAACTCGTGAGAGTGTGTGAAAAGGTATTTTTATCCCAGTTTTCCCTCCAAATTTTTAGTCATATCAAGTAGAGAGGGAAAGTGAACTTTTATTTTTTGCAGATAAATTTTACTCTAGTTTGAGTACTTTTGATCTGGGTTTTCTATTACATTCAGCATCATTTCTATTTACTTTTTCGGTAGGACTCATTATCTTTTTCTCTTAACTTCTTCATGTAGGGCCCACTTGTCTTACTTACTTTTTTACTATTCACCTTCTATGATATTTACTATTTACGTGAGACTCATCTTATCGGACTTGTACTTTTTCCTTTTTGGACTCACATATCCTGTATCACTTGTACTTTTAGCCTGCACTGGAGTATTATAATATTATTTTCTCTCTCTTCTCTTGTAAAATGATCATTTTGTCCTTACCTTTTGGCAAAATGATCGTTTTTTGCTTTTAAGCCCCTTTTTGATATTTTTATAATATTTTGGGCTTTAAATCTATTTAATTAAATATCCAAGCTTTCCCAAACATTATAATTTAATTTAGAATAATTTAATATCATTCATAATATTATTTGGTCATACATGAAAAATGGGGATGTTACCCCCTACAAAACAACAAACAACACTAATTAAAATACTTCACATTATCTTTGGATAGAACTTAAATATCAACATTAGAAACAATAGTTGAGCCTTCTCATCAATCAACAACGACAAATGACAAGCCCCCAGCTTAGAAACAAATGATGGTTTGTACCACCATTCATGTATCACTCACACACATAATCTCCGATGTGTACTACCGAACTATAACTTGAATACCAATAGGTAATCTCTCTCCATTACATGGATCTCCTAAGTAGATACAATTACAAACAAAATGACTAAACTCAAGAGAACCTGTTGGATTCTTACCACTCATATAAACAGAAATTGGACAAACATTGTAATTCAGAATTGATGAGTCAATTTAAAAAGTATTAGCTTATCTGTTTGAATTCATTTTGCCAACTAACACGACTAAATTCAATTGTTTAAGGTTATAGTGAAGAAGCCAATCACATGCTTAACTTTTTGCCTTGGAAAGTGAAGAAACTTTTAACGATGGCAAGTTAAAACCTCTTCAACTTCTCTTGGGAAACCTTTCAACCATCCATCCATTAATTGATAAAGTTGCACATTTGGTTGAATTTGACATTGTCAAATATAATTTCATTACATAATGAGGGGTGCTTCTTCACTCTAATGAAGAATTTCCTTCCAGTGTGCCGGGCTCCTTCTTCGATTTTGGTCAACGATATGACATTACTTTGTCTACCCCTACAACCCGATATTTGGCTATCGGGTTCGAACCAGATATCCAAACATCTTCCCACCTTCAGCCATATAGGTTGACGGGAATAACCAACTTGAATGCCATGTCACAATCCACTTGGACAATTTTAATCAAGCTGGCATGACATGTATTTGAGTCAATGAACGTTAGGACCTTCTGTTAGTTTTGGGCAATATTGTTATGATTTTGACACTTTAAGAGCAACATTACGCCAAAAGAAAAGTTTATGATACCAGCAATAACTTCGGGAAAACTTTAGGAGTAGATTTGCACTTTAACCCAAAGAAAAATAAACAAAGTAAAATTCTCAGTCAAACTTCTCAACAATATCAAGGCTTTTACATTGTGTTCATCACATGATAATTAACAACTTGTTCATTCAAGCTTCTCCAACACACCCCCACTTTTGATTAATAGTTTATTCATTGCAACATCTCAATCAAACATGACAAGAATGAGTTAATGAGATTAGGTCCAACGTTGCAATGGTGGAAGAATATGACATGAAGAAATTAAATTGGCAACAATATTGATGACCAATATTTCATGCAATGAAGGGTAAAGATTTAGCAAGCAAAACAATGTCACTTCTTAAAGTGACATTGGCATGAAGTGTGTTGAATCATTGAAACAAATGGATGGATATTCGATTTGTATTGGGCAGAGGGGTAATAGAGTCACAGGGAGACAATTGAAACACAGAATTTGAAGGAAAGGAAGTGGAAATGGTGTACATCAACCTAATTAATTCTTTGTTTTCTATGCATGAAATCAATTACCTCTCCTATTTTGTTTCCATTGAAGCTACAATAGGTCATTCCATCAAAGAAAGAAAAGAATGACACTTGACACAAATGGATATAAAGTATGTGAAGTTGAAATTGCCCTTGTATATATAAGAGACCTGATTTACAAAACCCTACACATTTGCTTCACCAAACTTCATTTGGCAAAAGGCAGTGTCATTTGCTTCTCATGGCTGATGGAGGTTGATATTTTATTTTAGCTTCCTCTTAATTTTAGTAACTACCAGCCTTCTTTTTTATTTATTAATTTTATTAACTACTGGCCTTCTTTTATATTTATTTATTTATTTGCAATGTTAGTTGCTACTGGTTAGAGTTGCTCTTTATTTTTTTGTCTTCTTCCTTTCTCTTTTGCTGATTTTAATGTATCAAATAAGTGATTAAAATTACCTTTCATATTATCATATGCCCTTCCAGTAATATTACAATTTTTACATAGCCTTTTATTTATTCTTTTAACCAACATTTTTATGTAGCTCAAATCAAGATTTGTATGTCATAATGATGTAGTACGGAAGAAATTAATCATTAGAATTTACAAGTTATAAATTGGCAATTCCATTGAAAATTATTATATTTGTTAGAAAGATGCTTGCTATCACACCTCATCTTGGACGCCCTTCCCATGAATACTGCCTCATTTGAATGCAATACAATAACTTATGAGAGATTAAACCAACTAGAAACTTAAAACTATAAAATTCTATTTTTGTGCACTATTTACTTATTTGCGTAGCGAACTTTGAAAAATAATAAATAAATACACAAAAATTATTTCTTAATGATTCAAGTCTCTGAAAATCAACACATCTTGAATTTATGGAAAAATATGAAATTGGAATTTTGACATCAATTACTATAGTTTATTTGTCCAAGTTTACTATTCATTTTTTGCTACCAGTTTTTGTCTAGATTCTAACCCATTATTTAAAAATTTATTTCTCATCATTCACTATGTTGTTTTGTGCAATCTTTATATCATTTGAAAGCCTTGCATGTATATTTTCTAACCATATTTATTTTGTATATTTATTCAATTCATATTGGGAAGAGCATTACTTTAATATATTAGGGGTCAAAATAATATTTTACTAGAACAGTTTTAGGAAAATCTATATAACTTCTTTTGTATAACTCCAAATGCATTCAAACTAGTGACATATTAATCTTAAAACATAGCTCTATTCATACATGTGAGCCACTAATTTTTGGAGCATTACTTGATTTTATACATTATTCCAGAGTCAACAACAATTTCAGACATTTTCCAGCAACCTGTTTTTACATTATTAACTTCTTTGAGTCGTAACCTCTTTCATTCTTTGCCAATTATACATAAACTGTTTTGCCATAACACATATCATTTCCTCTAACTATAGGCATCAAACTTTGACTCATATCCCTTTATCATTTCATGTTAAACATTTTCTATCATTAACATAACTTGAATTGTCATTGAGGGAAATATTCATATTTTAACACTTTTAACTTATTCATCATACATATTTATACATCAAACACATTCCAATTTCCTTTCATAAATTATACATGCTTCATGATCATATTTTCACATAACAAACTTTATAACCAAAACATCATGGTCAATTATAAACATTGACTTGCTCCCTTATCTTTTCCTTTTTCCATTACTTAGCATGGTTAGTAAATTGGAGGAATGAGATTGAGTCTCTCAATAATAAACTTGCACATGCTAATACATCATTACATAACATGAAAACATTTGATAACAATGCACAAGTTTATAAAGCATACAAAAATACCATGTTTGCTAATAAAATTTTAACAACATAATAGCTTAAAAAACATGACATCCCAGGCAAAGCTCTCATCAAATAAACAGTCAATCAGTCCATTAAACAATCAAAGCAATAACATAGCAACATTATTATATCATAAAACATGCATAAGCATTGTGCAATAACATATAAGCAAGGCAAGAATACTAACTGGAGGCTTTAACCTTTCCTCTTTAACTTGGATTCCCTTTACTTGAATCATTTCTTAATCACTTCCTTGCATTTTCCCAAACCTAGAGGCAACCATAAAACCTTGTTAGGTCATCTTATTCTTAATGAACTTATTTAAGGTTCACTTGAACCCTAATTTTTCATATTTTGAAATCCAACTTAAACCCTTAATCCTTTGGCCTTTTTTGACTAATTGGAACATCAAGAACTCACTAGAATTGTTAAAATCATCAAATTTCATACAATGAACCTTCTAGCTTTGGCTAAAATTCTTGCCCCAAAAAACCCAAACTTAAAACTTTGATTTATTCTTGAAACCTTTGCCTTTCCTCTTATAATTTTCATATGAAGAATCCATTTCTAACATTAGTTGCTTGAAATTCCAACTCCTTCCCCTACTTTTAACTTGGCCAAAACCACCTTGTAGGGAAACAAGAGTAGGAATTTCAATACAACTTGTTTAAAACTCATCCAATTCTACTTTCTTGCAACTTTTTCATGCTTTCCCCTAGGTTTATTGTATGAAACCGCTCTCCTTTTGCAAACCCCTATCTTGGTCGAAACATAAAGAAACTTGGGGAGGGAAGAGAGCTTTCAAAAGCCTGACCAAACTTACACCAAATGGAAGAGATAAGAAGAGGAACCTTACCTTTAACTTGCTTTCCTTGCCTTCAAGCTTACTTCTTTCTCTTCCTCATTCTTCTTCCTTCTTCCTTCTCTCTTTTCTCTCTAAAATTTTTCAGCATCTCTTCTCTTTCTTCTCTGGTAAATTTCAGCCAAGGAGGGAGGGATAATATAAACAACAACTCACCACAAAAATCACCCAAGAGTCTTGAAGAATTGTGGCTAATTTAGTTACTTCCTAGGGTTAAACTCTTACAATATTAAAATAATCCTCTCCAACATGTAAGGATATTTTCGGTCAATGAAAGGAGAGGGAGTATCCTTCATATTGTATATTTTTCTTAGTCCAGATACCTTCTATATTGATTACTTTTTATTTGAACAGTTAAAGGTATTTTAATAGTATTTTTAATATTGTTTGTACCTTATTCTGTATAGAAAATAAAGTAGATTGAGATCTATATTTAACTTTATATCATGTCGCAAACTGTCTTTATGTGGGACCTACTTACTTTTCTTTTTACTTTTTCTGTATTTGTGGGGCCCATAATACTTTTTCTTTTCCTGTATAGATTTTTCTGCATTCTGTAGTTTATTTCTTTTTAAACCGATTTCTTTGGTCACAATATATTTTTTCATGGGGTCCAACATGTCTCCATTTTGACATCAGTAGTGCAAATTTCAAAATTTCTGAAAAGTACCATAAAGAACCCAAAATTTTGGATAATTACACTTAAGGACCCATCATTTTGAATTAATTATAATTGAGACCCAATATGGAAAATAACCATTTTACCCCTTCTGGTAGTCATTTATCATTTTAATATCACATCTTTTCTAACCATGCTTTTCTTACATTCATACGGGCTGTCTATACTTATCTTTTTAAACACGTCATAATCATCACTTAAAGCATATCCTAATTACCTTTTAAACATAGCCATGATTATCACATTTTTACTTAATCCTAAAAATCGAAATGTTACTCTTGCCTTTTAAAACCAAAGCCTAGTTTGAATTTGGTGAAAATGAAGGGAATAATCTGGTACATTACTTTATTTCAGAAACACATGAAAGTATGAGGAAATAAATTTCAAAACATTTGACCAACATTCCACCTAAATCTATCTCTAAAAAAATGAATAGAAAATAAAGATAATAGAAGTCATTGGGACAATATAATATATATATATATAGGTGAGTATTCCCACAATAGTTAGTTCAAATGTTTTGGCATTTATATTTCTTAAGTAGAGTTTTGAATTTGAGTTTTGTATATGAAAAAAATTATCACTAAAAGAACTTAACATCCATGTGATATAACTCGATTTGATTCATATTAGTTATTTTGAATTTAAATTCAAATTGAGAAGAGAGTTAACAGATTTTTTTTTCTTGAAGTATCTAATAGTCAGAACCTATTCCACTTTAAATCAAATATTTAACACGACTATATTTTCATGACTCAAACTTGAAACCATTGATTAAACTAGTACAACCCCTTAGTAGTTGAACCAAGTGCTTGGTAGAGTTAACAGAAGCTATTTAGATAAATGATTATCATTCATTTGGGTAAACTTATGTATGCAAACATATTTTTGGCTAACCTTGTGTTTAATTCATTTTAAAAGGTCATTCTCTGTAAAATTATTTTTACCCCTAAGTGTGCTTTTGGCTAACATTGTGTTTAACTCATTTTAAAAGAACATTTTGTAAATTTATTTTTACCTCTAAACGTACTTTTAGTCAAGAAATTGAAAAAATTACTTTGTAGCTCGCAAACATACTTTTATTTCATAATCATTTTATCAAAGTTACTTTTATAATAAAAAACATCTCTACATATAAATCATGTTATAACAAACTTACTTTATTCAAATTTCATTTTATCAAACTCAATTATATTCTAATTTAAGTTTGGAAAATAAAAACCAAACGGGCTCATATCATCCTCCGAATGCATGTGTGAATGCATGAAGAACAGAACTCTCCCTCTTCGTCTCTAAAAAATCTTCCTCTCATTCTCGTGCCATCTAATGTGGAACAAAGAAAGATCCAAACATGCACGTGCAGATTTTAATGTGCAGTTTTTCAAGCTCCACAGGGACATGATTAATTTGATTAGGCCCTCTATTCTCCACGGGAGAAGATAATTTTATTTATACCCTTAATTTGTGTTTATACATTCTAGTTTATTATACAAATAAATTGAAATTGAAAGATAAGTTTCCTTTTTTTTTCCCTACCAAACTGAAAAATAAGGTTGGCTCGTCAAAATAACGAGCTTTTACGTAACCGAAACCACCTTTGGTGTAACACTCGAGCTCAAATCCTATCTCTAACCTCAATTTGTACATCAAGAACAAAAATATTAAGGATATTTCAATAGCCATAATCATTGGTTAAAATATTTCTTTTCAATTTCTAGTAAAAAATATTTCTTTTCAATATGCGGGTATCACAATTAATTATATTTGTACCCTTACTTTTTTTAAAGAAGAGCGATGTTATTTAATATAATGAACAACTTAGCCAATCACCACGTATGTGACTAATTTAATCCATGCATAACTAGTCATTTTTTAGTAAGTCTAAGTTTTGTCATTTGAAATAGGTTTAGGTCTCAATTTTTTTTTTTTTTTATAATCATGAACTAAGTATCTTCAACCAATTGCTTGTGATAATGAGGGTAAAGGATATACTTCATCTAACTAAATTTGCAACATACATAAAAGACCAATAATTGAATCCCAACTACTTGTTTAAGAGATAAAATCCCTTACCACTCATGCTCTATCTTTTGATGTAATTGTTTTGGTCAATTGTGTAACCAAAATATTTTTCCGTTATTAGTGAAGGTTTATCGATAAAATTTGAACATACCTCTAAGGGTGTGTTTAGTTCAACAAAGGGGAAAAAATGGAAAGAATTTTAATAGAAGCAAGGGAAGGGAAGTAAAGAAATTTTAATATTACTTGTTTGGTTTTATAAATTTTTTAAAGATGAATTGAGCATGACTAGTGATAGGGAGGAAATAACAACTCAAGAAGATGAACTGAGTTTGACATTATATTGAAGGATTTGAGTTTGAAAGGTAAAAGAAGCCCTTAAGAGTATAGATAATAATAAAGACATTGATCGTGATGAGATGAGGACATTTTGTGACTCACTAAGCTATTGAACAAGATTTTAAAGTAAAAAAAAAATGTCAAAAGAATGGAGAAAGAACATTTTAGAGTTTATATAAAAAAATAAGAGCATTATTCAAAGCAGTGCAAATTATCGAGGGATAAAACTTATAAGTCACATCATAAAACTATGAGAAAGAGTGGTTAAGTATAGATTAAGAAATGAGACACCTATTTCTGAAAACCAATTTAGATTTATATCCAGATGGTCTACAACATAGGTTATTATATATTAAGGAGCTTGATGGAAAGATACTAGAGTAAAGAAAGATATTTATATTTGATTTTCATTGATTTAAAAAAAAAATCTATAATAGAGTACCAAGAAATGTGTCATGATAAACCCCAAAGAAGAAAGGTGTTTGCATGCCATAAAGGATATGTATAATGTGACAGCAACAAATGTAAAAACTCCTGAATGTGAGACAAATGACTATCTTGTAAGGATAAGTTTGCATTAAAGATCATCCTTGAGTCCATACTTGTTTGATTTAGTTTTAAATATTTTGACATAATATATACAAAAGGAAATTTCTAAGTGCATGTTCTTCACATATAATATAGTTTTAATTGAGGACAAAAGAAAAGAGATTAACTCTAAACTTGAATTATAGAAATACATTTTGGAATCGAAAGGTTTCTACATAAGTAGGAGAAAGATTGAATATATGCATTGCAAATTTAGCAAGATGTAAGGTAGAAATAATTTAAAGATAAAAATTGAAATGCAAACTATACCACAATTGTCAAAGTTCAGATATTTGAGTTCAATTTTACAAAATGACAGTGAAATTAATGAAGATATTATGCATAGAATACAAGTTAGGTGGTTAAAGTAGAGAAAAATTTTAGAAGCTATTTGTAATTGCAAGGTACCTATCAAGCTCAAAGGAAAATTTTATCAAACTATTATAAAACCAGCAATGTTATATGGTAAATAATGTTGGATTTTGAATGATCAACAAGAACGTAAGATAGGTGTAGCAAAAATAAGAATATTAAGATGGATGTATGATCATATAAAAATGGTTAAGCTAAGAAATGATTATATACGAGAAAAAGTTAAAGTAGCAACTATCGTGAAAAAAATGGTAAATAATCATTTAAGTTAGTTTAGACATGTATAAAGAAGAGAACCAAATGAGCCAATAAAGTTGATCAAATAGCTTTTAGTCCTATAAAAAGCAATAGAAGACCAAGAATAACACTGAGAGAAATTATAAGATGGGATCTCTTAATAAATTATTTATATGAAAAACTAATTTTTTTTATAAAATCTAATAACGTCATATGATCCATGTAGCCAACTTCACTTAATGGGATAAAATTAATGTTGATAATGTGGTGATTTAAGAGAGAAAATGGGGGAAAATAAACAGTTTTCACTTTGATTAATAAACAATGACATATATATTATTTTTGCTCCAAAAAATCTTATATATATTATTTATTTGAACTCATAGGGCATTTTTTCAAAAATAATGAAAACAAAATAAAGCTAGTTTAGTCACCAATTTTTGGCTGTCTATTTTCCTCTAAGTACCCCCAAAGAGAAGGGAAAATCCACTTCCCTCCTACCAAATATATTGAACTAGATGAGAAAAAATTTTCATTTTCTATCTTCTCCCCACCCTTCTTCTCGAAATACCCCCAAATCAAACATTATGTGAAAAAAAAATAACTTTTGAGATATATGAAACATACATTTCTTTTGGCCATGAAAACATAACATTTTGATGGACATGTAAATGTTTAACAATTATATCAGCCCTCATCAAATTGGAATTGGAATAATATGCATTTTGAAGGAATAAAATGTCAATTAACTAAAAAAAAATTAATAAACAAGCAGAGCAGGTACATCATTCTGCTGCACGTAGACCACACTACATGAATGAACCAAAATTTCATAATACAGCACCGTATGATGATTAAAAAGGTACTGATATCACATTTTCATTCCGATACCATATGTAACAGACAAGGATAACAATGGTTAAGGTTTATTTTCAAAAGAGAGCAAATAATTTGGATGCCACTCATAATAAAGGAGAATAATTTACCCAAAACAATGGTTTGTAAATTACCCACATTTCAATAAACATTTTAATTTATTTTATTTTTTTGCAAAACCTCTGAAAAGTACAAGTAATTCACTTAGAAGAATTTAAAGTTTCTGGAAGATAACTGTCATACAGGAAAAATGACAACCAAAACCAGGAACAGTTTCACCAATTGAAATCCTGACGAGTTTAATTTGGTTTCTCTCCTAATTTCTTTCTCCAATCCCCCCAAATCCAAAGCAAGGTACTGAAGAAAGAAATCGAGAGAAACCGGGCTTTCACAAGTTTGATGTGGGCAAGAAAACACAATTTCAACAGTGCATAACAGATTCACAGGGAGCCAAAAAAATAAATCAATACACAAACATAACAGGTACATCATGCTGCAGTGAGCCAAAATTTCATAATACAGCATAGTACAAGGATAAAAAAGGAACGAAGATCAAATGTTCATTCCAATTCCAATACTAAGTAAAATAATAATGTCTCTTCCTATCTCAGGTGAACAAGATTGAATGAATTTTGGCAAGTTATTGTAAAAGGCAAGTTGTTCATACATGAACAGAAGCTCCAAGTATTCAACGTTTGACCCATTGGAAACTTTTTCTTGCTTTGGCCTTTCCTGGCTTTTTCCTTTCTACCACACGAGGATCCCTTGTCAAGAAACCAGCTGCTCAAGAATAATCCACTTTAGTACATCATCATGGAGGCACAGTACACTTAGGATTGATTCATGAAGAAGAATAAAATACAGACCCTTATGAATTCTTACGAATACCAATTTCAGGAGTACAGGTTCTCCCCCAAACCCCTCAAAAAAAAAAAAGAAGATTGAATACCATATTGATCCCTAAATTTATTTTATTTTGGTTCATGAACTTTTCCCTTTTTTTCCTCCAATTTGGGCTATTAACTTTTAATTTGTGCCATATTTATTCTATATCCTTCCATCAAACAATGAATATTTTGGAACATAGTTGAAAATCAACTGATCATTAAAAGATCATTTAAGACACAACAGTGTTAAGAAATGACTGGTACAAAAATCAAAGTTAAGGCACCAAATTGAGATAAAAAGTTAACAGGTCAAATCAAAACTGATAAATTGGTTAAGAAATCAAAATAAAAGTGAAACCAAAAAAAATATCCCACAGCTAGTCCCATCCAAGATGGAAAACTATTTATCTTATAAATTATTTTCCCCTCACAAAGCTGGCTTACTTACATGGCCCTCCCCATAATTATTAAAATTTATACAACAATTCAACAAATCAACGGATTTTAATAAAAATGCCCTCAAGTTTATAAAATTAAAAATTTCTCAATTAGTCAAAATTTAACTCATTTAGTAAAAATAAGTAGTTACAGAGTTTGCCCAATAGAACAAAGAATATATACACAAAATAATTTTAATAATAAAATTAACAAATTAAAAGAAAATAATTAGTGATGTCTTATTTCAACAATAATAAGCATATTAAATATATATCTAATTAACATAAGCACTGTTATAAATGTACTAAAATTTTATTATAAAGTAAGTTTTATTATTTACAAATGCAAAATAAATGATAATGAAATAAAGTTTTAAGAAATACATATTCAATGTAATATTTTTAATGAAATAATTAATATTTTCTTGAAAGTATGTTGGTTATAGACTTATTTGTTGCCCTATTCATTGATTTAGAATGAAGGCTGCATATTTTTTTCCATAATAAAAAGAATTAGTTTTATAATACTGGGAAGAGTAGCATAATTTAGCTATCTCTTAATGGGAGAAAAATACATCATTTATCTTTTTTCATAAGATGTATTGATGCAAAAATAGCATGATCAATCAACAGATAAAAGGCATAATGGTTATACCACTTCTTAATGCGGGACGCAAGTCTGGTTCCCAGCTTTGCAAAGCCCTACTGATTCCCAAACGTATTGCTCCAACTTGACCTATTGTCACAACAAATCTTTTAGGTACACATTCTCACAAACAGCAGATGTTTAAAAGAATAAACTGCAAGACAATTAAATGCTTTGAAAAATTACCCAACAGACATTCTAACTACTATTACATTACGTACATCCTCTAGTTTGCTATTGCTACTTTCAAGCATTTATACGTCGAATTTAAAATTTCAGGCAAATAGCTGGGCAAAGGGCCGAAATTAAAGGCAGAAAAATCTAAAAAACACAGAAGATAAATGCAACATGATGATATATCATGATTGTTGCTCACCAATTTTAAAATGTAAAGAATGTAAAGTGTACAGGAAGTAAAAAAAAAAAAGTCAAATCATTTCTTCTATCACAACCACAAGCAAAAGTAGGGCTCGAGGAAACACTTTTGCCCCCAAAAAAAGTCAAAGTATACTCAGAAGATTTTGTGAAGGCCAATTTCAGCTTGTCTAGAGAAGTGCCTACTTTGCCGTGCTAAGGAAGAGACAAAAGCTGCTTTTTAAATATACAGTCTTCTCCAAAACTTCCAAACAATTGATTCCACAAAAAAATAGGCGCAGGACATCGTAAGAAAAGGTGAGCAGCTGTTTTAGAACTCTCTAGACAGACACATGATACAAACATCAAGAGAAAGGACCTTTTAAGACCTGGGAGCGTAGAACACATTGTTAGTATTAATCCTATTCAGTATAATTGTCCAAACTAACAATGTTATTGTTTCCAAGAGTAAGCCTAAGCATTCCAAATGAATTTATCTAGAACAAACTTTTTTTCTTCGAGGAGAATAAACAATAGAAAAGTCTGTAAAGCACCGTCATTTGAAGAAACATTCCTAATTTTTCAAAACCTCAAAAACGTACATGTAAATTCAATTAGAAGAGATTTTTGGAAGAAAACCAGCAGGAAGAATGGTGTATGTATCAGAAACTTTTCACTTTTTGTCATTTGAAATCTGCCACTGATAGAGAAAAGTTCATTCTAGATAAATCCTACTGCCTTACCACTAAATGAGTTAAAACATTTCAGCCACTTAAGTAAAGAGAGACAGGGACAACGAATCCTCCTGCCTCAACACCATCTGTCCAAGAAACCAAACTTGTAAACATCAAGCACCAAGCAAATAAACCAAAAATTTTGTAACTTAATAGAATCTACCCTTTACGCACAAGTATAGTAAAGGTATAATCTACTCATGATTTTTTACAATCACAACAAAACTCTTGACGATCCTTTTACATCATGCTTAAGAATATCCCAAGTTCCCAATAATTTTGAAAAACACTCACACTAAAACCTTTCCAAACCTCTACTGCAGTTTTTCCCCACAATTTCTTTCACGAAAGTATAGAAAGAATGATGATCTAGCCACCTATTTGCAAAAAGAATAGGTCCTCACATATTCAAAAAGTGACTTGAAAATTAAAATCTACAGCCAGCCAAACAGATCCTTAATGCAATTCTTCAAGCCCAGACAATTTATAAGTTTCTAAAAAATGTGATTGCAATAGGAAAAAAAATTGAATAATAATAGTTTAGGTACTAAAAGTGAGAATTATCTTAGTTTTTTATGTCCACGCTACAAGGCTAATAAAACACATCATGTCAGAGTCCTCATCTGCTTTTAAGTTTTGGACTTTGAAAGAACCTTGCAAACCAATATAATTACATGTGTTTGTGTGGACAAGTTTCTGTCATTAAAAACATGTTTGCAAATGCAAAGACACCTAAGTGTCAAACACCCATAAGTATTTACCAATATGCTTAAATGAGCTTAATGCCGTAGGTAACACAGGAAACTAGATATTCTACTAGCAGTATTCACAGGATCATAGAACGGCAAGTAAGAATAGTTAGCTATTTGCAAGGATCCTTGGGGAGAAAATGTTCTGTTTTCTCAAGTTTTCCAGATTTGTTTCATCTTACATGGTTCCTTTGGAATCTTCAAATGCTAGAATTCCCTCTGCTAGAGAAATTCAAGAAGTTGTGGCTATTTTACAGATTATTTATATTAGAGTCTATTCACCTTTGTTCATATTCAGATAGTAGAGTTTGGACTCTAAGTTCATCAGATGTTTTCCCTTTTAAATCCTTTTTTAATTCCTGATTTCTTCACCCAATAGGCCATCGTTTCTACTTGAAACCTTTATTTGGAAATCAGAAACTCTCCTAAAAGTGAAATCTTTTGTCTGGACAGAAACAGTGGTACTCAACAGAATTAATAGTAGTGGCATGCTGCAGATTCAAAGGCACTATCCCTTTGTTTTATGTGTAGGGACAATAGAAACAATTAGAAACTTGTTCTTACACTGTAGTATGCCTACATGTCTTTGGAATACATTGTTTGGTATTGCTGGCCAGCTTTGGCATTGTCCAGAAAAATTGGATCAATTTTTATTGATATAATTTGCGCAGAAATAAAGACAACAAAGTTTTGTGTTAATATGTAATTTTTGCTGTGATTTAGTGTATTTAGTTTGAAAGAAATGCTGGAATTTTTAAAGATGTTTCAACTACTCTTGATGACTAAAGAGGAAATGGTCTTATCTCTTGCATTCTTCTGGTGTTCTATTCCATTCTTTGTGAAGAAATTTGTGCCACATTGTTATTTACTTTCAGTTCATGCTTTTCATTCCCTCTGTTTATTCTTTTCTCTTTTTTGGATATTTTTGCATATAGCAGGGCTGTCTTGTGCAGTTGCCTTTCTAATAAATTTCTTTCCTACCCAAAAATAAATAAATAAATAAATAATGAATGACTAAATAAAAAGGAGATGACAATAACATAACAGAAGCTAATGATAATTGTTGGGAATTCAAATACATAGACAGAAGATGTAATTATATGTCATTAACCTTACCTGAAACACCGCCCCCTTTCACAGTACAATTGACATCCCAAAGCCCCAATGTCTTCGTCTCAGAGAAAGGTCGAAGTAGAGTAGCCCGATGTTCAAGGATAGGGAAATAGACATCAAATTCTTTATCATTTACTATAAATTTTCCATTACCAGGTTGAACCCAAACACGAGCTACACTGCACTTCCTTCTTCCTGTTCCATAGGCACGTCCTTTCTCATCTACTTTTCTCACTCTTGCTTTTGCAGCTTCCTCCTGCTTCTGACGCTCAATTTCAGCTCTAGTAGATTTTTTAGTAATCTTTTCATAGCGCATGTCTTCTATTTCTCTAAGGGTTGGCAAACCTTGAATCCCTTCAAAGTCCTTCAACACCATCAAACTGTCAATCATTTCATCCGTAATTCCAGAAGCAGCAATAAGATCACCAAAAGCACGATTTGGTCCTGTAATAGTAAATAAGAATGATAATATATAAATTTCAGATTTCCTCTAAATTCAACATTAGGAAAGCAGCATTGCTTGCCATGATCTATGACTAAATAAACATATCTTTTACTACAATGTGTGTGCAATGAAAGTAACATATTTGTAACATATAAATAAAAAAACTTCAGTAAACAACCTGTACTAAAAATAGAAAAGAAAATGAAAACGGGAGAATAAACAGAAAATATTTTGATCCAACTGCTACCAGCCAAACTAGAAACATGAAATATAAGACAATCAACAATAATCTAGAGCTTTTAATTTTCTTCTTCCTCCATTGTGGTGATTATTATCAGCAAAAAGATGAAAGAGAGAACAATCTTAACAGTAAATGTTTAGGTTATTCAGGTAAAGCCCCCTTTGAAAAATGTATCCAATATGTGAGCCATGTCCGGCATCACATCTAAAATCATATCATTTTTGCCAATGCAAATATGCATTGCTTAGTTCTAACAGACCTCCACACTCAAATCCCACAGCATATACATCTTATTCTCAATGAAGGTCTGCCTGGTCTACGGTCTACCTCTTCTGTATTCCTTTAACTTATCTCAATTTATGTGTTGTCTACTGTAAAATCCTTATCTTAGTTTAATTTTATGGTAGTCCAGTATTTAGTACCAAAGTGCAACAGAAGAAGTATAATAGCTGATAGAAAGAAAACCATAAGCAGGAGCTTGTCGTAGCCAAATTTTATACTTAATTCCTCATGATGAATTCCATAAATTACTTTCTCCTCAAAATCATCATCACTTCATAGAATGTAATGAGGTGCTGCAAATGATTTTTCCTCGATATTACTTCCTTAATTAAGCATCATTAAACTATCCCTTTCACATTCTTACTAAACTGACCAATTATATAACGTCTTGGCAAGCCTAGAGATATCCAATTCTTAAGGTTTGACCCATCAATTACTACAATATCTCATAATAACAGACAAAATAAAATTACAATCCAGTACTGGGTGATTTCTGAGTTGGAGATTTTTATTTGCATGCATTAAATACACTATATTTAGCACATTTCTCACTGTTAGTCTTTTCTTCTATTTCTTGCTATATTTTCTTCTATAGAAATAAATTGGGCTGGTCTCATCACTATCCTTCCTCTCCGAGCAAAAAAGAAGAGAACACATAAGGCATTGAAGATAGTAATTACACTACATTGAAAGCCTCTTTTCTTTTTCTAACTTTGTAAAGTTTTTATACATGAAAAGTCCTCCTACTTAGCCTGAAAGACTACTTAAGTTTCACATGTAGCATTAGCAATTTTGTGCACTATCATTTGACTACTTAAGTCATTCATAATTTCATTTGCCATTAATGCATTTGGATGTAATTATTAACCATAAAGACGCCTGCTTTCTATTCAGCCACTACTTTTCAGCAAATCTATGCTAATTGATGGCACTTGTAAACATATACTCCCTCCATTTCGCTATATAGTACACTTTTTTGATAAATTAATATTTCATAATATAGTACACTTTACAGATTACGTAGTGTAATTTTTTTATCTTTCCAATATTGCCCCTAATTAATAAACCCAAATATTTGTTTATTATTAAAATATTTCATTCTCAAAGCATTTAATGAGGGTAATTTGAGAAAAGATGGGAAATTTTGTTAGTTATTAATTATTGTCTTGGTCTATGTATGATAGTTAAAAGTGCACTATAAACTGGAACGGAGGGAGTATTTCCTTAACATTTTCTATTGTCATTTTATAATGTTTACAGCTGTCATTAGGTTCTTCTATACCAACACAGCTAGAAGCCTGGAAGCCCAAAACAAAAAGATATATCTTTAAAACAAATTAATACAACAAAGCGCAGTCATCCCAAAACAGGACTGGCCCAAACAGCAAAAGGGGAAACACTAGGAGTATCTTAGCTAAATTCCACTTCAATTCTATAAACCCAAACACCAGGAGTTATCTTAGCTACATTCCACTTCAATTCTATAAACCCATTTGAATGATTGGCTCAACACTGGTTTAAAATAGGAAAAAGAACTCGTTAATCTAGCAGTGCTCAGGCCTAAAATTACAAACTAAGTTTCAGTAAGAAATCACATCACGACTTTAGAGTTCATCAAATAAGGATTGAATTTACAAAACAAAAATTACTTATCGTCCCCTTGCATAACCATTTTTTGCATCAAGAATGATAAGTTGACATTTGAATATGACGATATATACTTACGCACACCAAAATATGATCATCACCCACTAAAATAGCTGAAAACAATGATAAACTACATTCCCGGTTGAACATTCCTGCCAATACGAATCTTGCTATCATGTGCAGAAATAGCTTTTAATTTACCCTTGATAACGGCAGTCAGCTGTTGCTCTTCCTTCTCAAGCTTCTCAGGATCCTCAATTTTCTGACTCTCCATTCTCTCAATCTCCACAGGACTACTATCAGGCCTGAATTCACCCAGATTGTTTCGAACATCTAGGAAATTAAACACATCTTCTTTCCCTTCATCCCGCAAGGACCACGGTTTCAGGCCCTGTGCTCCCATCCATAGCTGGTTACCAAAATCACCACTCTTCTCCTCAGTTTTCTTGTCAACCCCTTTAAATATAGCATCCTCATCTTCATCAAGACCCTTATCTTCTAACCACCATTGGTCCTTGTTAGCTGGCGCCTTGGTGCCTTCATCCACCCCATTAAATCCATCAAAGCTTCCGCTATCTCCGGCGAACGTAGCATCAAACTTATCCTCACTCTCCCGGAAATCTTTCCAGATACCGGTAGTAGATTGGTCTTTGCCATTGTTGTTATTGTCGCCACTGGTGGAGAAGTATTTGGAGAAAGCACAACGATTCCGGGTGTTCGCGGAATAGGTGAAATGGGGTTGGGGATACGGGACAGATTTTGAGGTAATCAATACAAAGCGACGGAAATGGGAGGGTTTGGGTATGAGGCGAGAAAGCATGGTGATGAACAAGGAATAAAATCGAACTTTTCCAACAACAAAGAGCAGTCAATAGAAATTTGACTGACCGAAGGTATCATAACTTCGATTCCGTAAACAATGAAACAGCCATTAAAATCGCTGGATAATTGACGACAACGATGACCGCAGGAGTTGAGAGTCAGTGCACGGCGGCGACGTGGCGATGATGAGTAGGATCAGTGCGGAAGCAGTCGGTGGACGTGAGGGGAAATGGGTTTAACTATCCCCTTTGCTGCCGCTCCGCCCGCTCGTGCTAGGTTTTATGTATATTATTTATTTAAAAAAAAAAAAGTGCTTGCTGGGAATTGGGAAATGGATCGTTTGATGCCATTTCTGTGGCAACCAGTGAATTTGAGCATGCTTTCCATCTATTAAATTTTATTTTTTTTAAAAAAAGTAAATATTTAGTTGAGTTGAATCATTAAAAAAAAGGCATAAGAAGGGATGAGTCTTATTTTTCCCCATTATACCAACTTGTTGGTATTAATTTTGAAATTTTGATGGTTTACGTTTAATATTTTATAAAATGAATTCATTTTATTTTTTTTATTCCTTTTATTTTTTTTACATTAGTTGTTTTAGAATAAATATTTTGTCCTTAATCAACTATAAAACAGTAAAAGTTAAATAAGCCGCACGGTTCATTAGTTCAGCTTATTCAACTTACTCCCTCTATTTCTTAGAACAATTGAAAAAATTTCTATGTTTTAAAATATAAGGAATAAGAAGTTTTATCTGATGTATTTAATAATTTTTTTTTAAAAATACTCATAATTAATAAAATATTTTTCTATTAGTATTAATTACATAAGGTAAAAGTTATTAATATTAAATGAATGTATTTTTAAAAACTATTTTATATTTCAGACAAATTTATTACTTTTCTTGGTTTGTATAATTTTATCTTAAGAAATAGAGGAAGTATCTTATATGACTTATCATAGACTTTGTGTCGTAGCCAATGAATTCTAAACCACCAGAACTATAAAAAAATAATTTTGAAAAAGATCATGCACACCTTGATTGCGATCTGAACTATTTTAATTGTAAACCACACTTCTATTGTAGTTTGTGGTTGTTTAGGTCAGTGCATTGGGAAGGTTATTAGAACTGGAGATTTTCAAAATGGTTGTTGGCTGTGATTAATGTATAGATTCAAAATTTGGTGCAATTTATCTCAATCCCTCTCTGCACAAATTCAATGGCACGGCACATTCAAAATCACAATGTTCATTGGGTATCTAAACACACATTCCATATTTTAGGGTCACACACTTCATCTATTCACCTTTCATCTATTTATCCAACAAATAAGATTGAAAAACTTCTATGTTATCATGATTCATTACTTCACTGTTTATTGACATCTTCTCAGTTTATCTGTGCAATTCTTTAGTTTGTTGTCTTGACGGTGTGGTGTGATTGATTTATCTTGTATACTACTTCGTGCTCTGTTATGCTGGTACTTGAGTGGTGCTTATAATTACTCTATTCTTCTATACGCAGGTTCTTTACAAGTAATGGAAGGAGTTCAACACCATCTTCTCAAAGTATTACATTGCCGGTGAGAAATGTGAAACATAATTGTTAGGATATTACGGTGGATTGTTAAGAGTCAAATATTACCTCAGAATATTTCTTACATCAACATGGTCTTGGTCAATCAAGAGGTTGCTTCTATTTTTTTTTTTCTTCTGACATGGTTTATGTTCTAAATCTATTTTTGTGGGTAGAGATGAAAGATACAAGCAAGTGTTATGAATCCAAATTTGTTTGATAAGAATAATAACAACTCAGCGGAGGAAAAGTGTTGCTAGATTGTATTTTTTGAGGTCTCTGACAACAATCTTGCTTACTGAGCATCATCACATCCCTACAAGATCACTCTTCATGGGCACGCTCTTTTTCAAGGATGTCCAACGTATGAAGATGCTATTTTGAGAGATTGCTTCCAATTTGTGCCTATATGTGACATTGTGAGTGGCAAGCCCAAGATGGACATGTTAATATGTTTCTATTATTCCCATGTATCTTCATACGATTAAATAAGATTAATAATCATTACTATTATTAATATATGGGTTATTAGGGCTATTCTATTTAAAAAATATATATATAAGAAGAAGTGTTAATAGCAAGGTATTAAAAATCGGACCGGCCATTAAATAGGATGAAGCAATAGTTCAAGGTTCAATGGTTAGATCGGAGTCGAACCGGTTGTGAATAAATTAATATATTTTAAATAATGTAGATAAAAAATATAAAAGATATTTATTCATGATCATAAAATTAATATTCAATATAGAATGAAAAATAAATTTAATAATATATAGAAAATTAAAAATGTTATTAATAAGTTTTATAACCAAATATTAAAATCTAAACAAATTAATATTCATCTATAATTATATTTTAAATTCAAAATAGTCAATTGATATTCTATTTTAATATTATTTGTTAAGTAAATTTATCATTATTTATAATTATGTATCATAATAATACTTATTCCATATTATAATGTAGAAAGAAAACATTTATATAAAAAATAATGCTATTTAGTACTAAAAATAATGTTATTTTATCTTAAAAATTAAATAAAATATTTATAAAAAAAAGAGGCCAAACCGGATCAAACCGGTTTTGTACCGGTTTTACTCCAGTTCGTACCGGTTCTAAAGAGCTCTGGTCTTCATCTATGACCGGACTGGATCAGGGGCTGGTTCCCGGTCGGACCGGCCGGTCCGGTCCATTTTTTAATACATTAGTTAATAGGCTTTTACGCTTCCATTATATATGTTTATATTCTTTTCTTAAATAACAAGATTATTGTATTCTTTTGGTAGCAAATGTTATTGGCTTTCTCAACACTTTTGTTACTCTTACAGAATTCAGGAGGAGCAACCAAACTTATCAATATCATAGACTTTGCTTTAGTCTATTAGATCCTAAGTTAATTTTGAAACTTATCACCCTTCTTCGTTATATGATTTTTTCATTGGTTCATGTTAGTGACTGAGATATGATTAACGATAATAGGAACAACAATATGAATGTGGCACTTTTCGGTGAATGTGCAACAAGTATTTTTTTTTTCAAAAAAAGAAGATATCGAACCACTATAAATTGGTTATAATCTTATTAAACACACAAAATTTTGTATATTGCCAAATTTATAAAATATCCAAAACTATTTATGTCCAACACAAAATAATATGTCTAACCACAATCAATGTTAAATACTTATTTAAACTATAGGTCCAAAATCATTTTTCTTACTATATTTGAAGTCAGATTTATATTCAAGATCCTCATTTGATTTTCAATATCACTAAAATGTTATCGACAACTATTTTTTTTCAATTCTATCTTTCCTATAATAACATAACTTGTTGAGATATCTTCACTGTTTTCATATACCTAAACCTCTTCTAGAGTTTTTATTATTAGCTATGTCTTGGACCTCTCATAGAGTGTTTGCTTTCTAAATATGACCATCTTGATTATTTTCTCCTTTCCTTTTTGTAAGATGTTTATCTTTGGAGCCGATTGATTTTTAATACTTCAAATGTAACTCATTTTCATTTGTCTTATTGGAACATGGCTTGGAGCATTTTCATCTAAAATATGAGATTTGGTGATTCTTATTTAGGTTAGTAATCACATTTGATAGTTATTTTTGCAATATTTATGAATGTGATGAACTTATGGTTTTCTTCATACAAGAATCATGATAATGTGTTCACATATTTTCATTACAACTACTTGTTACCTCCCTCTCATGCTGAAAAAAATATTCATACAGTAGAAATCTCTTATATTCATTTGTTTCCTTTAAGAACATCTTTTTGTTTCATTTAGAGACAAATAAGAAGGAGAATCTTAACCAACATTTATTCCCAACTTTCTGTATCCATCTATGTGTATTGCAATTAAGTAATAAGCATATACATCACATATTCAATATTTTAAGATGGAAACCAAAAGCATGTAATAAGGAGAATTTATAATAACTTATTGGCTTGATATGTATAAGTGCTACAACATGTGAAATTATATACTTATATTGAAATGGAAAATCTAGCAAAAAAAATATTGTTCTCACAAACATTGGTCAAGTTATTTATTGGAGGCATTTATTGAATAATTTTGTTAGACCAATATGCTAAATAAGCTTTTCAATTTTTACTTTAATTAACCATTGAAAACTTGATCTATCAAATCACTTGCATTTTCAAGAGAGATAATCTTGATTACATAATCTGAAATTTGTGCACTTAATATAATTAAATAAGAAAATACTCACGCAAACTTTAGGTTGCAAGTCAATAATTAACACATATGTGTGACCATCTTATATAGATGCATATATCAAATTCATTATTTGTGTGGTTCACACGATATCAATCAAAATGGGCCTATGGATATTAACTTAATACATTAAAAAAATATGCAGAGATTATATCTCAATTATAACTAGTGATGATATAAAAATTAATATGCTTTGTGACGAAGTAGTACATAAGAATTATATAATATCTTAGTTGTTCATGATGAATTTTCAAGTTTCTCAATAGATGCCCATATGAATTTTCAATAATCTTTTGCTTCATAATGATCCGCAATGATCTAACTAGTTATACCAAACAATAAATATTTGAATAAGTAACCTTTAGGTTTACTATCATATATTTTTCATTTCCAATCTCAATATGATATTGAATAATACAATAGTATCTTTGAAACTAGACAAATTTATTTGTAACATAATATATCATGAATAATAAAATTTGCTTCATGAGTAATATGACACAATAAAACTCATCCAAATACTTTATCAATTATATACTTTTAAATATATGATAGAAATATTATGATCACTCATTTTCATGTGAAAGAAATATTACTTATATTAAATATCATCTATGTGATTTTTTTTCACTATTTATCTTTTGTCCAACCATAGATTAACATATACACAATAGATCTTTAGGAATTAAATCAATTTTACTATATTTAGTTCATCAAAACTAGCACATATCACATTTTCGTGTATATATATATATATATCACCACATAACATTTTTATTAATTATTAACAAAATGCTTTAATTTTGCTATTTTTGAAGCACATTCAAAGCATGAAACATGGAATCATTAAACTTTTCTTTTACATTTTTCTTGATATCTCTCCATTTGGAGAAATCATCACTTCCAATGCATATATTTTGTAAAATCCTAAAACTCATCCAATAAATTCCTAAGAAGATTCATGATAAAATTAAAAACGAAAATTTCCAGGATGAAAATACATAAGTATCATCTTGCAATTAATTAAGATCCAATAACAAATAATTTAGTAAACCATATATTGGGAAAACAATATTTACTTGTACAAACAATTGTTTTAGTTAAGGATGGAAGGTATATAATTTAGGTTTCTTTCGAATGAAATAGTAAAAGAAATTCATTATTTTAAAGATCTAAAATACTCAAAGTATATAGAAATAAGGATAAATATAAGTAACTACAATTTTTCTTTCAACTTTTCATTTTTTTTAACGACAATTTGGCGCAGAACTCGAGAAAAGAGAGAACAATGCTCTCAATTGGAAGGATTATGATTCTGTTTAAGGATGTGTTAAAGACAAAACAGAGGCCCTATTTATATTGCTTCAGATGGCCATTTCATCCACACACACAAAATAACTGACATTAAAACAAGGAATTAAGTGTAAGGGGAGAGTTATGGGAGTTACGATCATTCATTGTTTTTCTGGGGAGGAGGGTATAGAAATCTTCAATATGGGGTTATGGGACTTCAATGAGATGGGAGGTTACATTTTTGTTTCATCCTCCCTAGGTTGGACGGGACTTGCCCTCGAGTCAAAATTGACATCATCATCAATATATGGCGAAAGGTCAGCAACATTGAAGATAATGGAAACTCCATAAGTGCCTAGCAGCTCAACTCTATAGGCATTGTTGTTGATCTTTCGCCCAACCTTGAATGAACTGCCAGCTTGGGGTGACAACTTGGCATTTGCCTATTTTGGAAAACATTCTTTTCCACAAGTAAATCCACACCAAGTCTCCTACTTGGAAACTCTACTATTTTTTATGCTTATCACATTGATCCTTATATCTCAAGTTTTTCTTTTGAATTCACTAGTGAACTTGTCATGTAGTTTCTTGATTTCTTTGGCCCTTTTGTCTCCATTGCTACTGTATCATTGACTGTCAGATGAAGGAGTCAAGTCCAATGGGCTAAGTGGGCAAACACCATAAACTACTTCGAATGGACACTTGCCAATAGCTTGATTAGTTGCATTATTGTAAGCAAACTCAACTTGTGCAAGGATAAGGTCCTATTATTTCAAATTTTTCCCAACAAAACTTTGAAGTAGGTCACCTAGAATCCTGTTAACTACTTCAATTTGTCCATCCGTCTAAGGATGGTTAGCATTGTTAGATTGAAGCTTGGTTCCCATATTTTTCCACAGAGTTCTCCAAAAGTGGTTGAGGAATTTGAAATCACAATCAGAGGTGATAGTTTTAGGAATGCTATGGAGTTGAACAATTTCTTTAAAATACAAGTCTGCAACTTGAACGGCGTCATTAGTCCTTTGGCATAGAATGAAATGGGTGATTTTCAAAAATTGATCTACCACAACCATGATAGAATCTTTTTTTCTTTGTGTCTGGGGTAATCTGATGACAAAATCCATGTTCACATCTTCCCAAGGTGCTTCTGGAACTGGAAGAGGCATGTACAACCCAGTATTTTGCTCTTGGACTTAGCCAGATGACAAGTTCTGCATCTTTTTATGTACCTATTGACATCTCATTCAAGCCTTGGCTAATAGAAAGTTCCTTCTATCAAAGCCATAATTTTGTCTCAGCCAAAGTGACCTGCCAATCCACCATTGTGGGCCCCCCCAGATTATTGCCTTTCACAAAGAGCATTGAGGAATGCATAAGGCTTTTCCTTTAAATAAGAACCCTTCATGTTTGTAATACTGTTGGAAAGTTTGAATCTCGGTGGCATTCCATGCTTCACTGAAATCAGGGTCATCTTGGTACAACTCTTTAATAATTTCAAAACCTACAACTTTGGCTTGAATAGTAGAAAGCAAAGCATGACGATGGATGAGCACATTAGCTACAATGTTCATAATTCTAGCCTTATGTTTAAGCAAGAATAGGTGAGACTTTAAGGTCTTACTCCAAGAAATATGTCTGCAATGGATCTCCTATTGAGAATTTAAATGCTTAAGGGCCTCATGATCGAAATAAATGATGAATTCTTTATTCAACAGATAATGACCTCAGTGTTGTAAAGCTCAGACAATAGTATAACACTCTTTGTCATCGTTAGAGTATTTGAGCTTAGCATTATTGAGTTTCTCACTGAAGAAAGCAACTGGATGGCCTTCTTGGCTTAAAACAACACCAATCCCAGTGTTGAAGGCATCACAACTGACCTCGAACACTTGGTGGGCTAACACAAGCGTTTTTGTCAGATGTTTCTTCAACTCTTCAAAGCTTTTATGGGATTTGCTCTGTCCATAGAAACTTATCTCCCATGATGCAATCTGTTAGTAATGCAATAATAGAGCTAAAGTTTCTCATAAGCCTCCTGTAGAAAGAAGCTAATATTGGAAATTTTGGTACACATGTAGCGGATAACAGCACCAAATTCCTCCCATGGATCCATTAATGTTACCTAAATCAAGATGTAGAGAAGTAGTTTACCTTTAATGCGTGTCTTTTCAGGTTCTCTTTTACTGTCGGACCCTAGGAACTAATGTTTTTTATCAGCCCCTTTTACCAGTATCCACACAAATGGTCAATTCAACTCAAACGGCATGCTAGCACCACTGTTCATGAACATCCATACGCTTGAAGTCTATGTGCGTCCATACACTCTCTCTCTCTAAGTGTGCGGTCGCTCTCTTTCTAGGGTGGGAGGAAACCCTCTTAGGAATTATATTCTAGATAACCCTAGTCTCTATCTTTTATTTAGATAGGGTTACTGATTTAATTAATTTAAAACAATTATTTAAATTAAATCAAATTTTAATTAAATATATTAAGTTAGATTTAAATGTATCTAATAGATCAAATCTAAATTAATTATTTAATCTAAATCTAAAATTAAATTTAAATTTAGTTTATCATATAAATCAAATTTAAATTATCATATTGGTTTAACTAAAAATCTATTATATAGAATTAAATTTAAAACTAATTCATTTAAATTAATTAAATGGTATATATATTTCCAAATATATTTAATATATCAAATATATCATATATCAAACATATATATATTTTGAACTTTATAAGATATATCAAATATATTTATAAAATTCCCCCCACTCTAAATTAAATTTTAAATTCATCAAATTTAGACACATTTTAGGTTTAATGAATTAGGCATTCTAGCTCAAGTTAGTCTGTTTTTGTATGCGACCCTGTAGGCCCGTATAATATTGGCAGTGGACCAATGACACTATTATACCCACAAGTCACAAGTGTCATCTAGCAAGACATTATAACTACCAAAATCATATGAGATAAGTGATCCGATGCAACTTATCATATAACCCTATCACATCACTTTTGCCTCACGATATGCAAGTCAAGTAAGGAGCATGGAAATGTTTTCCTTATTTTACTTGACTATCACTTTCTAAATCTCCAAGTAGACTCACAGAATAAATGAAAATCCTTCTATTCGAGTATGGACATGTATTTCTCAGTCTTACTAATCAAGAGACCTAGATATATCTCTCCATTAATCAGAAGGACAAATTCCATTTTGACCATCCATCTTCTTTTACATGTATTCCATTATGCCCAATCATAGTCTTTATAATCACCCAATTAAAGGTAACTTTTGACTATGTCAAAGCATATTGTTCCTCATGTAGGAAGCTATGGTGATCTCAGGTCTGAGAGCTCGATAATACAGTTATATTTATGAGATATGCTTATGACCTAATTCACGCAACTATCTCATGACAAGTCGATCCAGCGCCTATTCCCTAACAAGTACTTATTATTTTGATTTGTATCTTCATACATAATTAACACATAATTATCAATCAAAATTATACTAACCCTAGTTCATCATTGTTCTCATAAAGATGATTGACTAGAGATATTTAGGATAAAATACTTTATCCAAGGATATTATTATAAAGAAAAACATACAAATATAATAATGTAATAAAAGAAAAAATTCTTTTTTTTTCATAAACTCTTCATAATGTTGGAGATTGTGCCATAAGCAAATCATTATATTATGAACATTGTAATTCATTATGAAAAAAGAATGTGTTTTTTCCTTTTATCACATTATTATATTATTTACATGTTTATCTTTATAATAATAATATCATTGGATAAATCATTTTATCTTAAATGTCCCTAGTCAATCATCTTTTTGGGAACAATGATGAATTAAAGGCTAGTATGATTTTGATTAATAATTAAGTGATAATTATGTATTAAGATACAAATCATAATCATAAGCTACTGTTAGAGAATAGGCGCTGGATCGACCCGTCATAAGATAGCTGCATGGATTAAGTTATAAGCATATCTCATATATAACCATGTCACTAAACCCTCAGAACTGAGATCACCATGGCTTCCTATATAGGGAATACTATATTTTGGCATAGTTAAAAGTCACATTTAGTCGGGAGATCATAAAGGTTATGATTGGACATAGTGGAACTCGTGTGGAGGAAGATGAACGATCAAGATGGAATTTGTCCCTCTAATTAATGGAGAGATATATATGTGCCCCTCGATAAGTGAGACTGGAAAATGCATGGCTGTACTTGAATGGAAGAGTTTCCATTTGTTTTGTCAGTTTGCTTGAAAATCGAGAAAGTAATGGTCGAGTAAGATGAGGATGATGTTTTAATGCCTCATACTTGACCTATATATCATGAGACAAAAGGGATGTGATCGGGTTATATAATAGGTTACATCTGATCGCCAATCTCATATAACTTGGGTACGCACAATATCTTGCTAGAGGTCACTTGTAACTTATGGGTCCAATAGTGTTATTAACCTATTGCTAACATTATATGGCCCTACAGGGTCGCACACAAGAACGGGTCAACTCGAGTTAGAATGTCCAGATTCATTGAATCTAAAATATGTCTAGATTCAATGAATTTAACGTTTAATTTAGGGTGATTGAATTATATATATTTGATATATATTATATAATTTGAAGTATATATATATGTTTGATATTATATATATTTGATATATTATATTATTTCGAAATATATATATATATATTATTTAAATTAATTTAAATGTATTAGTTTTAAATTTAATTCTATGTGATAGATTTAAATTTAAACTAAAATCTAAATTTGATTTATATAATAATTTCAATTTAGATTTGATTTTGGATATAAATTAGATAGTTATTTTAGATTTAATCTATTAGATAAATTTAAATTATTCTATTTAATTAATATTTGATTTAATTTAAATATTTGATTTAAAATTAAACAAATAGATAATCCTATTTATATATTGACATAGATTAGAGATTATTATATATAAAATCAAAAGAGAGTCTCTACTCACCTTAGAGATTAAGCGGCCGCATACTCACACAAAAAGAGTGTACGGACGAACACAGAATATACGTAAGTTTAGAAATTGAGGTGTTAGCATGCCATTCTAATTGGACTCATCATTCGTGTGGATACCGGTAGAGGGAGCTGATCAGATGCGTTAGTTCCTGGGATTTGAAGAAATGAAAAGAACACCGAAGAGATGCACAGGAGGTAAATTCTTCTTCTACATCTCGATTTAAGCAATGTTGATAGATCCACGAGAGGGATTTTGATGGAGTTTTTCTGCTGCATGTGTACCAAAATTCCCAACACATAATACAATGATTAGCCTAGGACACAATCTCCAACAGTTAAACCATGGAAGCTTCAAATATCTTGAACATACTGTGGAATTGGTTAGCTGTTGATGGCTTCAATTTTACTTGGGTCAACTCAAATATCCTATATGGTGATGAAATAACCCAGAAAAATGACTTCTTAGCATAAAAGGTGCACTTCTTCAAATTAGCATACAGTTTCTGCTCTTGCAGGGTCTGTAGTACTTGCCGTAGGTGCTCTAAATGCTCATCTCAATTCATACTATAAATAAGAATGTTGTCAAAGTAAACAACAACAAATTTGCTGATGAAGGGTCCAAGTACCTGATTCATCAAGCACATGAATATGCTAGGAGCGTTGGTTAGCCTAAAGGGCAACATAGTCCACTCATATAGACCTTCTCTTGTTTTGAATGTTGTCTTCCATTTATCTCTTGGCTGAATTTGAATTTGATGGCATCTGGTACAAAGGTCAATCTTAGAAAAGATAGTGGCACTATGTAGCTAGTCTAACATATCCATAATAGAACAAAACCCATGTTCTGAACTTTTGCTTTTGTCACCTTGAGTTGTTTCTTAGTGACTAAGTATACTAGTGGCTTGGATTCCTTTTTGCCTTGGTTGCATTCACTAGGTGGCAATGTGGCTAGCTTGATCTTTATCCCATCCTTCACGAAGGAATAGGTGTTTGCATGTTCATCGTATATAGCATAACAGTCATATTGCCAGGGTCTCCCAAAAAGTAGATGATAAGTATCCATGGGAATAATATCACACCATACTTCGTCCTGATATTTCCTGCTAATTGAAAAAGAAATAAGGCATTACTTAGAAACATTTACCTTACTTCCCTTGTTGAGCCATTGTAACTTGTATGAATGTAGGTATTCCTGAGTTGACAGCTTCAGCTTCTCTACCATGTAGTTTGATATTACATTCTTTTGGCTTTCGTTGTCAATGATGACATCATGAACTTTGCCTTGAGTAGTGCAACAAGTATGGAAGATATTATGATGAAGCCAGGGTTCCTCTTTTACTTGCATTGTGTGTAGAATTTGTCTAATCACCAATGACTCCCCACAATCTATAGGAACAAACTCTTCATCATACACTGACTCTTTTTCTTCAGGAACTAGCTCTTCTTCTTCTTCCTCCTAAGACACTTCGTAGGGTTCTCCTTCAATGATAGTGACAACCTTGCGATTTGGACATTCTAAGGCTTTGTGGCCAAACCCTTGGCACTTGAAGCATTTAGGAGCTTTAGGATTGGTCTCTTTGGCAGCCTTAAGAGAAGGCTTGTTGGAAGTGCTGGCATGTTGAACTTGTGGCTTACAACCATAGAAAGGATTTTTGTTAGAGGAAGAAGGTTGATATGAAGCCTTCTTGGTTGTCTACTTCTCAACTCAGATAGCTAGATGGATGGCATCATCTAAAGTCCAGTACTGTTGAAGCTAGATAGGATGATTGATGTCAATTTCAATCCTTCTAGATAGTAGACTATCGTCTGCTCCTCTTTCTATTAGATGTCACATTTCATCATAAATTTTTCAAATTCACTGATATAGTCTTCCACAAATAAGGTTTTTTGCCAAAGATTTTGTAGTTGAATAAAATTATCTTGGTATCGGGTAAAAACTTATAAGTTCTCGATGCGTCTTTATCTTGCTTCTTCCTTCTTACTCACACTTCCTCTTAAGATTCTCCCACCAGATGGAGGCATGCTTCTTGAGCTTGATGGCCACAATCTAAACTTTCTGTTCCTAGGGCACCTCCTTATACTCAAACACTCGTTCCACTGTTTGAAGCCAATCTATGAACTCATCTAGTTGGAGCTTCCCTTCAAAGTCTAGAATTTCCTCTTTGATGTCACAGCTTCAAAATGTTTGCCTTCATTGATGGTGATTACTGGCTAATGTCGAGCTACTTTCATGAGAATCTTCATTTTTGGGCTCCCCCCGCAAAACCATTTGTTCTCTTATATTTCGTAGCTCCTAAAGTTGGCATCTTAACTATTCCATCTCAATGTCATGCACTGTCCTTCGTCTTGGAGGCATAATGTAGGTTAGAATAGGCTTTATTTGTTTTTAGGTAGGTTAAGGGTGTAGCTAAAAATTAGGTTTAAAAGATGGCCTGAAAAAGAAATTT
This sequence comes from Adenanthera pavonina, assembly GCA_026686845.1. NCBI lineage: Eukaryota > Viridiplantae > Streptophyta > Magnoliopsida > Fabales > Fabaceae > Adenanthera > Adenanthera pavonina. Next base: position 34,684,628 of record JAIVEN010000015.1, read on the forward strand.
AGGAAAGTTAAGGGCTTTTTTGTAGTTTTAGAAAATTAAGGGACTGGTTTGAAATTATGACAAGTTTAGGGGTGAAATGCAATTTATGAAAAGTTTAGGGGTTAGAATGGAATTTCAAAAAAAAAAGTTTAGGGGTCAAAATGAAATTTTGGAAAAGTTGAGGTGTCAAAATGAAATTTCACTTTAGGGGTTGAAATGAAATTTCAGAAAGAATGCAACTGACTAGGTTGATTTTGTGGCAAGGATGACACATGGAAGATGGGTGGCTAACATGTCGATGACTGGACATCTCAATGCTAACGTGGTAGCTGACATGGTTGTCTTCAACCTCGATCTGGAGTCTGGATGGCGCATGAAGCATGGCGACAATGAGTGGGCTTCTGGTGGCGGCGAGTGACAATGCGTGGAGCTTCAGACGGTGAAGAAACTCTAAGCATGATGGTGATGTCCTTTATGAAAAAGGATTGGAAAAGGTAGTTTCAAACGGTAGTGGTAACACCTTTGAAATTTCTTAATTTTCTGACCAACTACAGACAATTTCCTTACTCTACTCGGCTCCTGGGATCTCTCATTGATGCCTTGATACCAAAGACTGGTGCAGAACTCAAGAGAAAAGAAAGAAAAATGCTCTCAATTGGAAGGATTATGATTTTGTTTAAGGATGTGTGTTCATGACAAAACAGAGGCCTTACTTATAATGCTTTAGAGGGCCATTTCATCCAAAGAAAAATAATTGACATTAAAACAAGGAATTAAGTGTAAAGGGGGAGTTATGGGAGTTACAACCATTCATTATTGGGGGGTTATGGAAAACTTCAATATGTGGTTATGGGACTTCAATGAGATGGGGGGTTATATTTCTGTTTCACTATAAATTCATTCATAGAATATTATATTCCCAATTACTCATGAAATTGACTAAAAATAGGTATTTCGTAAATATTGCAAGAATGCCTGAATTTTTTTCTTTAAATTATTTCAAGATTAGTGTAATAAACTATAATCAACAACAATTACTTATAGTAAATTTTTTTCATAGAATTAAGCATAATCAATTCAAACTCTTGAATCATTTTCATGATTCAAGTACAACATGAATATATGATTAATTTTTTTCTTCTCAAGTAATATGTGTAGGAAGCTGAACTGTAATAAGACAATAGTAATCACTAAATTATGTAACTACCACATATTGTTTTGTAATATATCATATGAATATTTTGAATCATATGTATATCTATATGATAATCAAATGTATGCTTTCCATATGGCCATAATCAAATGCATTACTATATATCACTATATAACCACTTAACATTATATATCCTTTAAAGCTTTATAATCACTTTATAATCACTTTTTGGCTTCATAGAACCTCTTGATATTTTCTTGCACCTTACGACCTTTTTGGCATCATAAGCATTTTTGGTATTTTCCTCTATATCTCATGGTCCTTTTGGCTTCATAACTATTTTTGCATTCACTATCAATAAATAAATAATCATTTGTCTATATGTCTTTTAACCATGCATATCGTAACCATTTCTCAATAATAATTTTATGTCAATGTTAATGACAAAATATCATCATTTCAATAACCATGGCAAGATAATTATTTTCAATAGCTATGACAAATTATTATTGATTTTCGATTATCAATTTCTATAATGCTTATATATGGTCATCCTGTTAATCATAAACATATTTTTTTCTTGCTTTTCCCATGGCATAAATTTCTACAAGCTATTAGTTTTTAGTAGGGGTGAGCATGAGGCCCACATCCCAAGTCCTACTGGGTTCAAAATTTCCAGGTTGGTTCAGGTTGCAGGCTATATGGCTAATGCTGAAATACCTGAACTAGCCTATCTATATATATTTTTTAAAATATATATATATATAATTTTATCTTTTATAATTAATATTACATAACATTTAACCTCACTCCTCACAATCTCAAATCCATTTGCCGTCATTTACCCTTAGAAAATTTGTGTCTCCTCCTCTATCTTCTTCCTCGTTGTCTACTCCATTTATTGTATCTCACACAAAGCATCTCTTTGTCCTCCATCTTCCTCCTCCTCAGTTCCTCCATTTGTTGCATTTTGACAATCAACATCTCTTCTTCTTCATCTCTTTTTACCTTATTCCCCTTATATCTAACTCCACAATCACAGTCTCTATCTCTTATCCCTCTCTCTACTGCCTCATCCTTATCACCTCCCTCTTGATCTACCTCTTCTTCAGTTCTCTACAGATCTCACATATCTTATTAGCTTCACAAATCACATGCATGCTTCTTCACTTTGAAGATCTGAGTGTAGAAGGAAGGGATGGAGCTTTAATCAAAGCAGAGGAAGAGGATCGAAGCAGAAGCATTGAAAGCTTCTTTTTTTGGTGCTTTTACTTATAAAGCAAATTAATACTTCTTATTGTTGGGTTGGCTTTGCATTTTTTATCTTTTGTTTGATCTTCATCTTGTTGCTGCTTCCTCCTCTTTGTAATTTGAGGCAAAATTTTGCCCTAAACCCACGTAACCCAATGACCCAACCTGACAAAATCCGGCTATCCCCGGGCTATCTTTGGATCGATCTACGAGTATAGCTAAACTCAAGCTAGAACCAGCTCATGCGCACCCCTAGTTTTTAGGACTATAGCAAAAATATCATTTTTTTCCAGTCCATAAGATATATTGATTAGTGACCTTGAGGGCCATGGTAAAATACTATTTATATCTATCAAATCATAAAAATAGCAAAACCTTTTCTACAAATTCATATCATTCCTTGAGATCATAAAATGATCTTCAATAAAACAACCAAAAACAGAATTGATGAGATTTTAGGCCATCTAATTATAAGATCCAAAATAATATGGTTGTTGCCTATATATATATATTCATTATCATAGTTTTCAATGCATCAATCAATCGATACCAAATTGATAATTATAATAATATAAGTACGACTAATGTTTAAACTATTAAATAAGAGAAAATTTTAAATAAATACCAAGAAAATAAAATATTTCTAAAAAGTAACTCCAAATTCACTTAATTTCCAAAAATTACCAAGGTTTGTAATTGGAATTAAAATTAAACAATAAAAGATAAAAATGCGCCTCCTATGCAAGTAACCTATTTACAAGTGATAAATGTTCATTTGTAAGTGATAGTAGTATATTTACAACTAATAGATATTTATTTACAAGTGACACACAAGTGATACTATTATTACTTGCAAATAAATATGTGTCACTTACAAATAAATATATGTTAGTTGCAAATATACTATTATGACTTACAAATGATTACTTGCATAGAAAATATATTTTTGTCTTTTACTTTCTAATTTTAATTTTAATTATAAACTTTGGTAATTTTTGGGAATTGGGTGAATTTGGGGTTTTTTTGGAAATATTTTATTTCTTTAATATTTATCTGAAATTTTCCCTTTTTTATAAATAGAAAATGATAAGGGAAACAAATTCTCACACTGAACGAGAATCTCAAGTAATCATCAAGAAATCTGTGGGGTTATCCCCTTATACTAATTTTGTAGAGACTCATACTAATAATATATTATAAAATTAAAGAAAATATGAACAAAGTCATAAGAGTAAGGGAGAATTATAAGGAGTAGAAATGTGAAAATGTAATAAAGATAAATGAGACAAGAGAGAATTGAAGGGGAGAAATCAACCAATTTTGGTCATAGTGGAAGAGACAAGGGTGACTTAAGCATGATATCTTGGGTTTTTAGACTCTGCGAATGTAGAAAGCGTCTTTGGAAGAGCTCCTCAAATGGGTTTGATCATAACTTAATTTGAATTAGTCAAAAATTAAAATGGTAAACAGTGTAAAATTCTAAAAAAGTTCTTAGAAAGTTATAGAACTTTATATATTTGCTCTCATAAGGATAATTCTTAGATGTTATAAATATAAAATTTCAGGAAAAATTGGGTTTAAGTATAAAAAAAATATTTAGTTTTTGATACAAAAGTTGAAAAAAATTCGATTAAAAATATTTGATTCTTATTTCATGAAAAAAAAATTTAATTTTCTGTTGGAACTTTTCAGTTCTTTAGAAAAATTTAATTTTGACCCTAAAACAAGAAAAAATCGGGTTCCGCTTTCTAAACGTTTTTTTTGGGTCTCTTTTCTCAAAGTTTCCAAAATTTTATAACAAAAAAACATTAAAAACATTAATTTTTTTTTGTAGGAAAAGAAAAATTAAAATTTAACCATCCTCCGTCAGTCTCTTCCTTTTCCAGGGCTCCCTGCAACCGGCAGAAAGCAGCATCGGTTCTTTGGTTTGGCTTAAGAAGCGCACTGCTCAGTTGCAGTAATTTTCGTCAGAACTGTTTACCTTGACACAACCTCGCCGAGGAGTTTACTATCGCTACCGAGTTCTGTAAGTTCTGGAACTGCGCGATAATCCTGATGCTGTGAAGTTTTCGATTCTGCAATTTCTTCTGTCGTGCTACATCTAAGCAATTCTGCAATTTCTTCTGTCGTGCTACATCTAAGCAATTTTAGTATTACATTGCGAAGGTCTTTTTTTTTTTTTCTCTTATATTTTCAATTGTGTTGACGCTGTTTCGGCTTACGAGTTTTGTTCGCTAACGATTGGCTCGACTTCTTAGTAGCGATGAACGATGATGTTACCGTTTGTAGGGCGATGATCTTTTGTGTCATAGGAATGAGTTTAGGTTACACGGGCTCTATTAGTCTGATCAGAACAGTGATAATTCGCTAGATGCACGACAAATGTTCAGTTTCGCCAACCCCCCAACCCCCCCCAAAAAAAAAAATTCCATTGGATGAGTTTATTCCCTGAACAAAATTTTAATCTCTCTCATCTACGACTGTGTCCTTTGACAATCATAATCCGGGAATTTGATTTGTTGAAGTAGCAAACTAGTAGTTATGATCTCATTCACTAACACTGTAATTTATCTCCATATTTTGTTTGTCTTTTTTTCAGCTTTGCATTGGGTATAACCTGTGTTAAGTCTGGCGTAATAATACTAGTCACATGGGTGAGAAAGTCAGAAAGAAAAGATCTAAGCTTGACAGAAGCAAGGACGTTATGGATGTGCAAGTGAACGATGAAAAGGATCTGGGACATAGCATTGAGGTGGAGACAAAAATAAAAAAGAAACGAGTGCGTAAGGATAAAAAGAACAAATGTGGAACTGATGAAGTGTCTAATTTGAATGAGCTTATTGGAGAAAACCATAAAGGTATAGTAGCTGAGGGACAAACATTCTCCAATGAAGGGAATGCCACATTTATGAGAAATGGGGAAGAAGAGAACACTGAAAGCAGGAGAAAGAGAAGGAAGAAGGGAAGAGGTGGCAATGAAATAATCAATAGTATCGTTGCTGGTGATAAGGAAATGCAGGTTTTGGATGACAACCAAGAAAGAAAAAAGAAGAAAAGCAAAAATTGCAATGATTCAATTTCTGGAGTGCAGGACATTGATTCTTTGAAATTCAGAAACAAAAGCAAAGGAACAGAGGATGCCAAGTTCAAAAGCAATAAAGGTGGATCATCTTTGGCCAGAGTCAAGTTGGCAGATGCTAATGCGCATTCTGATGTTGCTGACAATGATTATGAAGGGAAGAACATGAAGAAGGAGAAATTGACTAACAAAAGCAAGAGAATAGATGATAGTAAATTGAAAAGCAATGGAGGTGATCCAGATTTATCTGAAAGTAGCGAAGGTGATCCCCATTTGTTAAAAATTAATTTGGGAGATCCTAGTGAACATGCCATTGCCACTGATGTTGATGATCAGGGCAATAAGAAGAAGACAAAGAAAAAGAAGAGCAATGAAGATAAACGAGTAACATTTTCTGATCAATTGGAGGTTTTCAACGATGGTTTAGTGCGAGGGAAAGTGTTTACACCAGAAGAAGATGAGAAGATTAAAGAGGCTGTTTACAGCTATATTGAATCTCATGGGTTGGGTGATAAAGGTTTAGAAATGGTTCTCCACTGCAATTCTCATCGTGAGATTAGAAATTGTTGGAAGGAAATTGGATTGGCTTTACCTCACCGGCCCCAACGATCTGTATATCGACGAGCTCATAATTTGTTTGAAAGGGATGAGAAGTGGACCCCCGAAGATTATGAATTTATACAGAATTTCTATGAAAATCATGGAGCTAAATGGAGAATGATGGCTGATATATTGGGGAAACATCCGATCCATGTAAGATTGGCATGGCGAAGGATGAAATTGGGAAATAATAGAAAATTTGGACGATGGTCACAAGAGGAGATTCAAAAATTATATGATTTAGTGAACACTGATTTATGCCAAAGGGCTTCAGAGGATCATAGAAAACTAAGGTGGGGTATGTTGCGAGATAATATATGTTTTGAGGCAGTTAGTGACAAGCTGGGAACTAGACCAGGTCCACATTGCTCCACGAAGTGGTATCAACAATTAACATCTCCTATGGTTGCTAAAGGAGAATGGACTGATACTGATGACTATCGCCTCGTTGATGCTTTATTTGCTTTGGATGCCTGCTGTATGGAGGAGGTGGACTGGGACAATTTGTTTGCGCATAGGTCTGGTGAAATATGTAGAAAACGATGGAACCAGATGGTCCATAATGTTGGAGAGCATAGAAACATGTCATTTTCTGAGCAAGTGGAAATTCTTTCAAAGAGATATTGCCCTCATTTAGTGAAAGTGAGAGAAGCCTTTGATAACAAGCCTGTGGTTTCTTGAGGTTGTTGTTCAGTTGGGCAGTATCCTAGAATTGAGCTGATTTTGTATCACAGGGTTACTTTAGATTGTGGTTATGATTCTGTGGTGCGATTCTAGCCTTTTTTGGAATTTCAGCTACTGGAACTTATGATGGATAATTTGACATCTTATAATGGGGTTTTCTTTTGATAAAGTTTGGTTTCTTTTTTTGTCCTTTTTTAGTCCAAGGTGGAAACTATTTGATAGAGATTCTGTCAACTGATATTACTGAAAATTAAGTTGTATTTATGAGAAACAAGATGACAGTTTTTCTTTGGTATGCATCTGGTGAGCAATATAGTTTCAATTGTAATTCTAAAGTTAAATTTTTATTTGAACTTGTGTTTATTAATTTGTAGATGGGGAATTATTTATTAAGAGAAAATTTGCAAGTTAGTAACTTTGTGGTTGGCCATCGCGTTTTCATTATGTTTGAACTTTGAAGGAGATTTTTTATGGTTTTTGTCAGTCTTGATCGGATATGGTATGGTCATGATCCCACAACTTTCCAATAGATTCCTTAACAACAACGACAATGACAATAATTGTGCGTGTGACAATTTACTCTGTCTGAGTTTGCTGTCTTAGTGGATGTTTTAAGGCTAATCAGTGGTAGAGAAGTAATAAAACTCTTTTTAGTATGCCTACTCTGCTATGGAAAGTTGTGGCAACGCTTCATTGGTCCCTACAAGCTTGGTATTGTGCCAATTATAATGTTATCAAATTATTTGCTCTTCCTTTTGGCAGATATAGATGCAGCTTGTAGTTCTTAAAATGTTGAAGCGTCCTTGCGAAATTGGAATAGCTTATATAAATTTAAACTTGAATTTTTTAGTTTTTTTCCTGCACATGTCTAAAGTTTTTTCATTTTACTCCATTATATCTTGTTAATCAACCAGCGGAGAATCACATCTGATTAAGATTGGTTGTGTTTTTCCTATCCTGTTTTTTTCTTTTTTTATTTTATTACTGCAGGCTTTTGGAGTGGTCAATGGGTGATCATCAAAAGCATAGAATTCTAATGGTTTCGGATTTTTTCTATCCCAACTTTGGTGGTGTGGAGAACCACTTATATTATCTCTCACAGTGCCTGCTGAAGTTAGGTCACAAGGTTAGTTCACAAAATTGAATTTGTGAATTCAATCTGTACTTAGGATCTTCAAACCTTTGGCCATTGACATGGTTCTTTTACAACTGATATTTGGTTCTTGAGAGTGCAAGGAATTGAGGGGAAGTTTGAAGAGTACTAAATATATATATATATATATATTTAAAACCCTTATTCACATTATGGAAGCTAGAAAGTAAGATGTAGCCCCATGCAGGAGCTCCTGGAGACTTTTGTTTCGTGTTAAAGTGTAGAAAATAAGTTTCCTTTTAATATAATTTTTTATCTTTTCTTATTTGTTCCTTTCCCATTAATTTTTTTTTATTTAAATTAGTATATTGGGTTTTGGTGAAGAACTACTTATCCACAATGTTCAGATTTTTCTAGCTTTCAATGTGGCTAAAATTAGTTATTACATGAACTTGGTGAACCTTGTTTTTTCAGGTGGTGGTTGTAACGCATGCTTATGGGAATCGTTCTGGGATTAGATATATGACTGGAGGCCTGAAAGTCTACTACGTACCATGGAGGCCATTCTTTATGCAGAATACACTACCAACAATCTATGGGTTACTGCCAATTATAAGGGCTATTCTCATTCGAGAAAGAATAACTATAGTGCATGGACATCAAGCCTTTTCGACATTTTGTCATGAAGCTCTTATACATGCAAGAACCATGGGATACAAGGTTGTGTTTACAGATCATTCACTGTATGGTTTTGCTGACATTGGAAGCATCCACATGAACAAGGTTTTGCAGTTCACCTTGGCAGATTTGAGTCAAGCAATATGTGTTTCGCATACGAGCAAGGAAAACACTGTTTTACGGTCAGGTTTGCCACCGGAAAAGGTTTTTGTTATACCTAATGCTGTTGATACTGCCATGTTCAAGCCAGCAGATGAGCGTCCCAGCAGAGAAGAAGTTGTTATTGTTGTTATAAGTCGATTGGTTTACCGAAAAGGTGCTGATTTGCTTGTTGAAGTCATTCCAGAAGTATGCCGCTTACATCCAAATGTAAGTTGATTAAGAGATTGTTGGTTTACCTTGCATAGTAGAATTCAGAAAATTCCTGTGGATGATTGACATTGATCATATTCTTTTGAAATTAATGTAGAATTAATGCTGTTAGGCAAAGCACTGTTCCATACTGCTTTCAAATAAATGTAGGAGTAAACTACCATTTTAGTCCCTTAAAAGATTTCTAGTCCATCAATTTAGTCCTATGAAGAATATTATGGTTGAAGTATGACTCATGTAGAGGAGGCATCAATTTAGTCCCACAGTGAGGCCATGTGCACCACTTTATCCCTCAACAATATTGTGGTTGAAGTATGATTGAAGAGTTCAGCACTGTTTTGGCTTGGCTTAATGCTATATGCTTATTTTGAAAATTTTATCACAGGCTTTGATGTTAACTTGCACATTGGTGTAGAGCTTAGTAGAGTCAGATGTTGACATATATCATGTGTGCCAACCACGAGATATAAAAGTTTTATTTGTTGACAGAAACTACTGCACCAATGAATTTGGTGATTTTATGGTTTCCCTGTATATTCCTAAGTTTTCGTTGTCATTGCCTTAGAGATATTTTTATGGATCAGCTGTAGTCAATATCCCTCTGATAAATATAATGCTGCTGGAATGAATTGTACTGTTCAGAATGGTTTCATAGTCGTAGAACTTCAAAAGCACAACTTGTTGTTTCAGGTTCGTTTCATTATTGGTGGAGATGGAGCTAAGCGGGTGCGGTTGGAAGAGATGAGAGAAAGGCATTCTCTTCAAGATCGAGTTGAAATGTTGGGAGCTGTGCCACATGCACAAGTTCGTTCTGTTCTAATATCTGGACATATATTCTTAAACAGGTATAATTTCCTTGAAAATTCCCTAAAGTTTTGGTTCCTTTCTAGTTTGTCATATTGCAGAAACTGGTTTATTTTTTTATCTCTGTTTTTCCTTTTTTTTTGGGGGAGGGGGAAGGGGGAGAGGAGAGGGGGGTTGGGGTGTGGTGGTCTCATAATGATTACTACTTCTAATGTGATAGTTTTAATTATAAGTAGCAATTGACTCTTGTAACTGGGATGATTAGCTAATCAACTAACAGGTTTGTAATCTGTAACCTGACAAATATCAATCTGTACGAGCACCTAATCCAATCAAGGTGTGTTGCAATCTGCACCCATGGACTTGTGCACTTTGTGGTTACTGGGTTATTTTCATACCATATGCAATTGAAGGGCTGCTTTTGTTGGACCATGGAATCCTAAGTCTTAAAGGGCTAATCATTCTTGAACATTCTAATTTTTGCTTATTCACTCTTGGTTCATCTAGCATATGCACAATGTGGGAACACGCACATGCTGAGCCATAACATAAATCTAGTCCAAGCAATCCGGATCTCATCCATGTTTGGTTCTGTCAAAATTCACCATTATAGTTTTTATGTTTCAAAATCATGAATTTCAACTAGAATATTAAGGACTGTTACGGAAGTAGATTTCTGAGTTTATATTAATATTATATGTTATTTTTCTGTTAATATTCACCATTATCATAGGGATATATATTTATATTTCGTAAATATTATAGGGTAACATTTGTTTAGATTAGATAGAGATATGATCCTGATTGTAACTTTGTGCTCTATAAATAACACAAACAGTGGCCAACGATGATTAAGCGTCGAGACTTTTACCTAAACCAAGTATTGTTGACTAAGACAATAACTGTATTAGGTATTATTTTGTAAACTTTTGATTTTAACGAAGACGATTTCTTTTATACATTCTATTCATCCCCCTCGCCATTTTTCCAAATGTTGCAGTTCGTTAACGGAGGCATTTTGCATAGCCATATTAGAGGCTGCTAGTTGTGGATTGTTAACAGTTAGCACATGTGTTGGAGGTGTTCCTGAGGTATGTATCTTTGATATTCTTTCTTTTTACCTGTTCAAAATGCGAATATATGCGTTTTGAATTTTTTTTTTTTTTTAGGATTTTTGTTATGAACTTGAGTCTCAGATCAATTATGCATTGTCAAAATAATGTCATACTGGAATTTGGGTAGATTTTACTTTTTGCTTGTAGGTTTTACCAGATGACATGATTGTTTTGGCGGAACCTGATCCTATGGATATGGTGCAAGCAATTGGTAAGGCAATCTCTATGCTGCCAGACATTGATCCACAAGTCATGCACAGGCGGGTGAGTTTCTAGTCTTAAAACTCTTTCTGAGCGAGTGAATCAGTTCCTTATTCTCTTTTCTTTTTTTTTATACAGATGAGGGAGCTATACAATTGGCATGATGTTGCCAAAAGGACTGAAATTGTATATGATCGAGCACTAAAGTGCCCTAATCAAAATCTGCTCGAACGTCTCTCGCGGTACACTCTAAACATCTCATGTCAAAATTGATTGGTTAATACATTATTGTAGTAGCAAGTTTTCTGTTCATTGAGTTATATTTTGTGATTTTGCTAAATACCTGAAAGAAAAGAAAATTTTTAATTATGTCTGATACATTGGTTTTAATTATGTCAAATGTTATTCTTTTACTTGGATGGCTAAATATGTAGTTCAAGTGTAAAATTGTGTTGATATATGAGAAAAAATATAGTTAGTTCATTGGCCCAGCCCACTAGCCCCATGATGATTCAGTGAGTGTCTGCCAGATTCATAAGCTTAACTCACTGACTATATACGTATCAGATACTTGTGATACATAAATCTTGATACTCTGATTCTCTGTTGCTAGCAAATTGATTTATGGTTTAGGAAGGACAGGAGTTTGATCATATTCACAGATTTTCCTTGATATCTTACTCATATTTCTTGGGGTGCTGATAATCTTAATTTCCTTTATAGATACCTGTCATGCGGATCATGGGCAGGCAAGCTATTTTGCTTGGTTATGATTGTTGGCTTTCTGTTATGGCAACTATTGGAACTATGGCAGGTAGGATGGTGCTCTGGTGGTATGTGTATTGACATTTTCCACTTTTGTTTCCTCAGTGTTAATCACATTCCTTGGGACTGGGTATTTCCATTAGCCTGCAGATGAGATTGAGGAGGTGCCAGATGTTATTCTTCCCGATCGTCGTGAAGAGACGTTGCATCGAAGCCAGTGAGATGAAGAGCATGGTACAATATAATTTGGGAGTAAATTATTTGGGCTTTTCCTGAATTTTATTAAAATTATATGGACATCTCTTCTATTTGCAGAACTTATACAGACCTCGGCTTCCTTTGGATTTTATTTAATTACATAAATCTTATTTCTATTTTCAAAATTTATACAAATTTCTTCTAAAAAAGAATTACATAGACTTCGACTTCTCTCGAGTTTGTTTAAAATTGCATAGACCTTTGTTATTTTGAAGAGAGATTTATGTATATTTTGAAAGGGAAAAAATTTGTGCAATTTTAACGAAATTTTAGAGAAGTCTGTAGAGTTTAATCTTGCAGGAAAATTTGTGTTGGTTTTAAAAATAGATTGAATGTTTGTGTGATTTTAGTACATTTAAAAGAGGTTTCTATTATTTTTAAAAAGTGGAGATGATGAAGCAAAATTCAAGAAATCCATGTAATTTACAAATGAAGGTGGTCTTTCATGTATACATGGTTGGCCGTGGAAGATTTTGATCGAAGTTATGTGGGGTGAAAGATTTGACAAGATCCACTTTTGGATAAGTGCTTGTATATCTCTTCATGGTAAAAATCAAGGGACGATTTAAAAGTGGAACTTGAGATATTGCTAAGTGATGATTAAATTAAAACCAAATAAATTTAATGGACAAAAATAACATTTATGGTAAGGTTAAAAAAAATAAAAGATACTCCATTATATATATATGTATGTATGTATGTATATATGATCATTTTGACCAAATTATATAGATTATATATGTATATATGACCATTTTATCCAAATTATATAGATTATAGGTGGTTAAGAATTGTCAAGAGTTTTGATTTTTTTTTCAAAAAATATTATATATTTTCAAAACTACTATTAATTAATTACATCATTGATAAAAGATGGGTATTTGCAGTGGATTTAAAAAGGGTGTTTTTTTGGAAAAGCCCGTGAATGCTTGACAATTTTTTTGTATAAGATCTTATATTAAGAAATACAATTTCTCTAGCCAAAAAAAAAAAAGAAACATAAAATTTCTAAAAAGGGATCTTATTAAAAAGATGGAAGGATTATATTTTATTAGTTATGAGAAGCATGTGATTTAAGCAAATAATATATATATATATATATAAACTACTCTTTTTCAAAGATATAGAAAATTAGTTAAATTTAGTTAATATTAAAAAATTGTAAAATTTTTTAATAACTGTCTAAATTTACCCTTAATAACTCTTTATATACATATGAGAGAGGATGTTAAATATGTTAAATGTGAGAGAATCAAATCAAGGTTATTGTGCTTTGTGAAGTGTGAAAAATCTTTAAAGACAATGCAAAACTTCAACAAGGTCCTAATAAGGATGAGACGGAGTAATTTATATAGTCTGTACAAGACTCGAAGACATTAATTGCATACCACACCTATAAAGCAAACAAAGACAAATTATAACCTGGACCTTGACTTTTTGAACAGGGAAAAAGATAGTTAGGGACCCCAAAGATATATAATCACAAATTAGGATCTCTAATTTATGTAATCATTCCCAAGGGACCCCAAAGATATATAAAGAAAGTCCCTTATTGTGTGTGTTCATTATGGAACTGATGTACACACAAGAAGGGACTTTCTTTTTCAACGACATATACTGTTATCTTCCATTGATATCCAACAACCATGTACTTCGCAATCATCTTTTTTCGACTATTCTTTACATACTTATATCCAAATTTATAAGTGACACTGTATTTGTACATAACTTTTCTGAATGTCTTTGCATTTGAAAATGTTTATCCTACTCCAAGAAATAGGTCATTTCATTTAGTAGAATTTAACATTGGTAGAGGTATAGATACAAGCACTTGTGAATTCAGTTTAGGTCACTTGGGATTTTAGTTTCAGACACTTGAGAATTCAGTTTAAGGGACTTGGGAATTCAATTTCAATCCGTAGTTGTACATAAAATCTAAACCAGTACATGTATATTCAGTCATAAAACTAACGAAATTGCAGTTGATCCTGCCTGAGTTACCATGTGGAAAAAACTATATTCCCAAGTAGTAACAACAAAATTCCAAACTGATCCTACCTGAATTCCAAGGTGGGGAATACTATATTCCCAAGTGACATTTTAAACTTTCATTATAACCCTGCGTAGCTAGAAAGAGTTGTACATAACCATACATATAGTTTGAGATGAGTTGTAAAAATTAAATTCCACTTTTGAATTTTGTACAGAAGGGTTGTTGTAATCAAAAGTACAAACCCACTACTACATGTATTTCCATTCATAAATGTAATTCCACTTTGGCGCTTTGTACAAAAAGGTCATCAACCAAATTGAAATACACAACAATATTGACAACTTGTTTATGCCTTCAGTCTTCGCCTTTTGAGTTCCTGGGGCTTTGAAATAGAGGTCAATACTTGTTCGCACAGTTGGTTATGCAGAAGTTTTATCAACCAATACACCAACTCACGTCGCATATTATCTACTTGCTCCTACACTAACAAAAGTTATAATACCCATGAAACTCCATTATAGGCCAAATGATAATAAACTAGTATAAATAACACGAATCATGACAAAACCACTAACCATTGTTAACTTGGGGCTAGTGTAACCACCCCATTCTTTCTTTGGAGTGTTGGTCCAATGCTGTAGCCATGATATAATAATCACTCCACAATCATCACTAAAAAAATTACAAGCATTCAATCAAAAAGAGCACAGATAGGCATAAACGTAATAAGCATAACTGAATTAATGATCGATTCCACTCACTTGGTTGGTTGTGCATGCATTTGTAGATATTTCAATTCCAAACTGTGGTTCTTTCCAAGAACACCTGATTTCACTAATTTTAATATGTCTTTAATGTGTTGCTTCTATCGACATTAAAAAAGTCAGTGATTATTTAAAACATTACTAACATGGGAAAAATTGATGTTTCAGATATTTTTTCAAGTCATACCATGAAATTGCTCATTAAGTTGATGCACATTGTTACGCAAGAGTGAATCATAATATTTATTAATAAAATAACCCAATAAGCCAATTGTTGGTTGAGACTACAGTTTACAAGAAAGATCAATTTTCTGCACAATTTTCATGGAGATAACAAACATTTCCAACTGATATTTGCATAATTCTATACTTCTCATATCAGTTTTCATTACTCCTCCATACTTTAGTTTAGAAAAAAAATTTCAGTTCAGTAAAAATTATCATATGCCGTTGATAAGTTCACAAGCCATCTAAAGTGTGAACATATGTAATTTTAACATAATATTAAGCTATACAAAACAAGTGACAGTGCTTTACCAATGTTTTATCGAAAACCAACTAATATTTTATAAGTAAAGCTGAAATGCACGATGTAGCAACAATAACCCAAGAGGCAGCAGAGAAGATGAGGATGAAAGGAATGATGTAGCAAGGAGAGACAGCCACAATAGAAGAACAACAAGGCAGAAATTATGATAGAGACAGATGAGAAGAATAATAGTGCTTTACCCAACACCAACTGATGATGACACCAAGCTTTAGGGAGGAAGATTTTTTGCGCCTAGGGAGAGGAAGAATTTTGCCCTTTATGGAGCTCTATCGATGAAGACTTTGGACGCTTTCTGATTTTGACACAGAGGCAGTTATGCGTGTGTGTGTTTTGGGTTTCTAAACTGGGGGTTAATTTTGTCCACAGGCTTTTATTTTTATTCCAGTTGAGGACCTGGGGACTTGGGGATGATTCCATAAATTAGAGATCCTAATTTGTTATAATCTGTCTTTGGGGTCCCTAACTGTCTTTTTCCCTTTTAAATATGACCAAATCATTTATTGTCATATACTACTCTGTTTCCTTAATATTCCTTTTAA
Source organism: Adenanthera pavonina (assembly GCA_026686845.1). Classification (NCBI taxonomy): domain Eukaryota; kingdom Viridiplantae; phylum Streptophyta; class Magnoliopsida; order Fabales; family Fabaceae; genus Adenanthera; species Adenanthera pavonina. The sequence continues at coordinate 34,700,506 of JAIVEN010000015.1, forward strand.
TCCTTAATCCTTAATATTCCTTTTAATCCTTAATATAAAGACTTTTGTCCTGATTATAAATATATGATTTTTTACAATATATGAGGTAATATTTATTATTCTCTTCGGTTTATATTATAAGGTATTTTATATCAATTACATGTATATTAAGAAAATCATTTTTCACCTGAAATCAATATAAAAAATATTCACATTTCTTATTTTATCCTTTATTAAATACCCCATTTTATTATCACTGTAAGATTATAAATAAGGAATATGGAAGAGTTAACAATAGGGGTAAAATGAGAAGAAAAATATCTAATACCCTTTATTTTGGATAAAAAATTTATCATATAAAATGTCCAATAACACTGACGGGAGGGGGTATACATTTCCAAAAAAGTCCCTTATTTAATGTATTTCAAAAAGAGAGAGAAAGATTAAATAATGGTAGTTTTGGAAAAAATATGATTTTCAAAGAAATCGAAGTAGTTAATTAAATTTAACTCACATTCTTAATCCGTGTGATTTAGTTAAAAAGATCTGATATTAAGGATCGGAGGGAGTACTATATGTCACAGTTGGGGGAGTTTTCTTATTTCAAAATATAAGAAATACGTGATTTATCTAGTATATTTAATAATTTTTTAAAAAAATACCCCTAATTAAGATGATATTTTTTCTCAAAAATTAATAGTATAATTCATTTGTATTAATTGTATGATATAAAAATTATTAATATTAACTTATGACATTTTTGGAAATTATTTTATATTCCAGACAAATTTATTTCTTTCTTTGATCTGTGTGATTTTGTAGTTTGTCTCTTATATTAAGAAATATACTTTGAAAAATTGTGAAATATTTATCTCTTATTCATTTCTTTTCTTGTTTAGTTTTAATTCACATTTATAAAAAAGATTATTAATTATGCTAAATTTTACTAAAGATTAACTAAAATGCCATCAATTAATGACTTATATTGAATTAAATGAGTGACATCAAATTAAATCAGAGGTAGGTATAATTGAAAGGAAAAAATTAATATTTACTCTGGTGCTATATATAGGGCCTTTTATCCTGATTCTGAATATAAAACCCTTTACAATATACGAGGTAGTATTTATTATATATTTCCAAAAAATATCTCTATTTAATGTATCCAAAAAAAAAGAGAAAGAGATTAAATAAGGGTAGCTCTGGAAAAATATTGAGATTTTTGGAGAAATTGGGGTAGTTAATTAGTTTTAACTCCTGCTCTTAATTTGAGTGATTCGATTAAAAGAGACTTATATTAAGGATAAGATGGTGTAATAAATTGAAAGTCTAAAATAACAATATATTTGAAATACAATCAAAACTCTAAAGCTATTAAAAAAAAAAGGAACGTTGTTACCACAATAAATATTTTGACAAGATGGCATAATTAATTTCAATTAATAGCAACATCATAACTCCCCCCAAAAAATGGTTACGGTATGAACTTGTTTCAATCATTATAACCACAAATTTGCCTTTCTCTTTCAAGAAAAGCATGGGTGCAGTGACAAAGTCGTTGGCTTTGGTTTTGCTGGTATCAGTGACAATGGTCATTACAATAATTCCTAAGCGTGAAGAAGAGAAAATAAAATTATTTCCAAAAACAACAGTGCAGATCATCAACAACCTTTCTCCACCTCAAGATTTGACTCTTCATTGCAAATCCAAAGACGATGATCTTGGAGAGCACACCATCAAATTTGGGCAAAACTATAGTTTCAGATTCAGGCCAGCTGCTATGTTTAAGACTACACTCTTTTTCTGTAGTTTCAGGTGGCCATCTAACACTTCACTTCATCATTTTGACGTATATGTACAGCCTCGAGACCACAAGTGCATTATGTGTTCATGGAAAATATTTGAGTTGGGTGCTTGTAAATATGTTCCTTCTCAAAAGGCTTATGTTGAGTGCTATCCTTGGCTATCAAAATCACACACACTTTGGACTTGAAGATTATAATGCCAATGCTACTTATGCTTAATCCCATCTTTGATTTTGATGATAAACAATGATTCATATGTTGATCGTAGAGGTAGTGGAATTGAGAGTATCAATACACATTTAGAATCAATTTTAATAATGTCTATGTCTCTTCTTATGGTACCTATTTTTTTTTCTTTTTCTTTTTCTTTTTCTTTTTTTTTTGTTATTTCATAAGGGTTTGAAACTATATAACATTAATATGGGTACGTGTATCAGATATGATACGGTATGAAACAAAAGATATAATAATTTTTAAAATTTTAAGATGCGGATGCGAGAGATATTTATATATATATAATATTATTTATATAATTATTTATATGTATAATTAAAATTACCTATTAAAATAGAAATGGGTATTAAATATTCTAAAATATATAGTATAAATGTTAAAATACACAATAAAATATTTACAATAATTTCAAATATTCATATTTTAATGTAAAAATTTAAAATAATACAGATGGGTATAAAATGATATGGATGAATACATATATATAAATACGATACATATATTGTATCATATATCGTATATGGGTGCGTCAACCTTTTTGAATAATCAGTACTTCATAGGTTTGTAGTTTTAATAATTCTTAAATCATTTGAGTTAAATCACAAATTTACGATTAATTGCTTATTAATCTATATGTTTATATGTAATAAACCTACTACTTATGTGACTGGTCCTATAATTCAAATTTGGTGGAAAGTACGGAAGCTACACTACTATGAATAAAAATCATAAGCTAAATTAATTAATATAGGACCTAAAGCGCCTTTTGTGCTGGCAATTGTGGAATGCGAGGAACAAATTCTTTTTTGCCAACAAGAACAGCGATGCCACTTCTATTATGCGTTCTGTTTTACTCCATCTATTTTTAATATAAAATTTTTTTAATTGAATCATATGAATTAAAAATTAAAATTAAAATTAATTAATTATTTATATTTTTTTAAAAATTTTAATATTTTTTTAAAATTATCATTATTTAATTTTTTTTTCTCTTTAAATATATTAAATTAAGATATTTTTTAAAAATATATAATAAATACTACCTCATATATTATAAATATTTTTATATTTAGAATTAAAATAAAATATTTTAGATATAAGACCCAAAAAATAATTAGCTATGGCCGAACGAACTGCTAAAGCTTCATGGCTCGCCGCTCTCTGTACATATTTATTGTTTGAATAAATTCCTCTATTCCAAAAAAAGAAAAAATATAGGACCTAAAGCATTAATTGTATGGCTAGAATATTTATGCCCACCATTATTACCATAACAAATAGGGATGGCTAAGTTAGTGTGTATGTGTTTTTTCTTCCATCTGTATTATAAGTTATATTATAGAGTATTTTGGATGATAAATTTTTAGTCTAAAAATATAAGTTAAAATTTATTTTATTTTATTTTTATTTTTAATTTTTTCATACTCTTCATTTATAATCTTATAATGATAAGAGAATGTGGTATTTAATAAAAGCAAAATAAGAAATGTTAGTACTTTTTATATTGATTCAGATGAAAAAATGATTTCCTTATGCATGTAATTGATACTCTCTCCAGTCCTATATATAGGATCTTTTATCCTTATTCTAAATATAAAACCCTTTACAATATACGAGATATTATTTATTATATATTTTTTAAAAAATGCCCCTATTTAATGTATCTAAAGAAAAAGAGAGAGATTAAATAAGGGTAGTTTTAAAAAAATATTGGGATTTTCGGAGAAATCGAGATAGTTAATTAATTTTAATTCTAATTCTTAATTCGCGTGATTCGGTTAAAATGATCTTATATTAAGGACTAGAGGAAGTATAAAATATCTTATAATGTGGATCGAAGAGAGTATATATATATATATATGTTTTAAATGTCAACATAATACTCCCTCTCTTCTAGTTTATAAGATACTTTTAATTACATATACAGACTAATGGTAATAATTAATAACTGAAAATTTTTCCATTCTTTCCTAAATTACCCTTATTTAATTTAATATAGTTGACCCATGAATTAAACTTTCAAATATTAATTAAATTTTATCATTTCTAAGAGTATTTATAAAATAAAATTAAATACACTACATAATTTATAAAATATATTTTATTATGAAATATTAATTTCTTAAAAAAGTGACTTAGATAGCGTATCCAAGGGAGTATGAATCTATGAACATTAATTTTTAGGTACATGTGATGTATCTATTTGATCTAGAGGATGGATCCAAATTTTATTAATCTATTTTATTTAAATATTCTTTACTTTAAGAAAAAATTTAGAATGTTCAATTCTAATATAAACAGTTGAGATCATATGTAGTACTTCCGATCTTTTATATAAGTCACATTCTAGAAGAATTCTATAATCCTAAATATAAGTCACTTTACAAAAGTTTGTGAAGTATTAATTACTTTATTTCAAAATATTCTTTTCAGAAATTGTTTTATGGAGCATTAATTATTTTAAAAAGTTCAAATATATGGTAATAATTAGGGGTATGGATGGAAACCAAAACAAATACTCCCTCTGGCCATATATATAGAATCTTTTGTTCTGATCCTAAATATAAGACCCTTTACAATATATGAGGTAGTATTTATTATACATTTTTAAAAAATACCCTTATTTAATGTATCCAAAGAGAAATAGTAAGAGATTAAATAAGGGTAATTTTGAAAAAATATTGAGATTTTCAGAGAAATCGAGGTAGTTAATTAGTTTTAATTTTAATTCTTAATCCGCGTGATTCGGTTAGAAGTGTCTTATGTTAAGGATTAAAGGAGTATTAGACAATTTTATTAATGCAACTAACTTTTCTTGATTCCGATGAGGTGGTTGAAAGTAACTTACATTAAAAATCGGAAGAAGCACCTCCACACTTGATCTGGATTTAAAATTTATTGCATTATCATTACCCCAAACTGAACTGAGAAGCAATATGGCTCCATTCACAAAGTCCTTCCTTTTGGGGTTAATCATGATTCTTCCAATAATGTTCAAGGTAGATAGAGCATGGAAAATAATTCCTCCAAAAGTAACTGTGCAAATCATGAATAGTTTATCTTCACCTCAGAATCTCACTCTTCATTGCAAATCCAAAGACAATGATCTGGGGGAGCACACTATAAAATCTGGAGAGAGGTACGAGTTCAGATTCAAGCCAAGGTTTTTCTGGGAATCAACACTGTTTTTCTGCAGTTTCAGGTGGCCATCTGATACTTCACTTCACTACTTCGACATGTACAAAGAGCAACGAGATTCGTGGTGCGATGTGTGTTCTTGGAAGATATGGGAATTTGGTCCATGTATCTATGTAATTCCTGATGTATCCTATACTCAATGCTATCCTTGGAACCCTAAACCACCATTAATACTCATTCCTCTTGGTGCTGCCATATGCTAATACTAATACTAGTCAGTTCCATATGTGATTAATAAATTAAGAGGAAGTTATAAATACTTCTCTTATGCTCTATTGGGTTTGTAAAAATTGTTATTTTGACGTTTTTGTGAAATTTTTTAAAAAAAATTTGTCACTTTAGAGTTTTAATGAAATATTAGTTATTCTTCTTTCTATTTTATATGAAAGATAGTATTTAAGAAAATATTTAAGTCAATAATATTTTGGTAAAATATCAATAAATTTTACTATTCCTTCTAATCCTATATAAATAATCTTTTATTCTGATCCTAAATATAAGACCCTTTATAATATACGAGGTAGTATTATTATACATTTTCAAAAAATGCTCCTATTTAATATATCCAAAGAGAAAGAGAAAGAAATTAAATAAAGATAGTTTTGAAAAAATATTAGAATTTTTGGAGAAATTGAGATAGTTAATTAATTTTAACTCTCATTCGTAATCCACGTGATTCGGTTAAAAGGGTCTTATATTAAAGTTAAAAGAGAATATAATATAAATTATTTAATAATTTTCTTAATCTATGTGAAAAACCCCAAAATAATAATTTTTATGAATCGAAATGAGTATGTTGTCAAAATTATAACATGAACCCTTTGACTTTGAATGTGACAAATTGAAGTTATTTTCCTAATAAATATCTTGAGAAAGCACCATTTGTTTAGTTACTATAATAAGTATTTCTTTTGTCCCATATCTATTCTTGTTTAAGGCTGTGACACATTGATTAAAAAAAAGTTTAAACCATGTAAAATAATAATATACAATAACTAAAATACCATCATTCAAAGAGTTTTAGATTTCAATTTCCACTTAAATATAATTTAAAAAGGGAAATAGTAGGTAAATAAAAGAGAGAAGAAACAATGAGATTAATAAATGGGGTATAGTTGGAACAAAAAAAAATTAATTATGCATTAAATTTGTAAAATAACAACAAAACAGAGAACCTAAAACAACAATAGCTATGGAGGTTGGGAGTATTGATTAGGTGGTATATATATATATATATAGTTGATTTCATTTAATGACAACACCATAAGTCAAGAGAAAGCTCAAGAACTTTTAGAGAAACACATTATTTATCAATGAATTAAAAACCAGATCGGATCGGCCGATTCGACCGGTCCGATCGGGAACCGATCCCTGGTCCGTTCCGGTCATAAATGAAGACTTGAGCTCTTCAGAATCAGTACGAACTGGAGCAAAACTGGTCAAGAACCGGCAAAAAATGGATACAAAACCAGTTTGGCCTCTTTTTTTTTTTTAATTTTTTTAAATATTTTTTTTTAATTTTTAAGATAAAATAACATTATTTTTAGTACTAAATAACATTATTTTTTGTATAATTTTTTTCTTTCTATATTATAATATTGTATAAGTATTATTATGATACATAATTATAAATAATGATAAATTTACTTAACAAATAATATAAAAATAAAATATCAATTAACTATTTTGAATTCAAAATATAATTATAGATGAACATTAATTTGTTTAGATTTTAATATTTTGTTGTAAAACTTATTAATAACATTTTTAATTTTCTATATATTATTAAATTTATTTTTTATCTTATATTGAATGTTTATTTTATGATCATGGATAAATATCTTTTATATTTTTTATCCATATTATTTAAAATATATTAATTTATTCACAACTAGTCTCACCCTGGTCTGACCTCGCTCTAACCATTGAACCTTGAATCGTTGTTTTATTCGGTTTAATGGCCGGTCTGATTTTTAATACCTTATTATTTATACGCTATCCAATAAAAATGAACCAATTCAAATTTAATATTACTTGTCATGCTCCTTTTCTTTTTTCTTTTTGATAGACCGGAATAATGCTCCTTTTCTTCCCCTTGATTACATCATTTTAAATTATTTTAATAAAAATGTTTTAAAGTGACTCTTCCTTTCATGAAAAAGAGGGAAATAGTAGGTAAATAAAAGAGAGGAGCAACAATGAGGTCAATAAATGGGTATAGTTGAAAAAAATTAATCATACATTGAATTTGTAAAACAACAACTAAATAGAAAATATAAAACAACAGTAGGTATGGAGGTAGGGAGTATTGATGAGGTGGTATATATATAGTTGATTTCATTTAATGATAACACTATAAGTCAAGAGAAATCTTAAGAACTTTTAGAGAAACACATTATTTATACACTATCCAATAAAAATGAACAGATTCAAATTTAATATTACATGTCATGCTCCTTTTCTTCCCTTTGATTACATCATTTTAAATTATTTCAATAAATATGTTTTAAAGTGTGATTTGTCTATTTTATACATATAAAATACTCACATTTAAGCTCCAAATTGCATCTAAATATATTTACATTGGTATATTTTAGCATGATTTGACATATTTTTAATGTTTCATGGTGTTATAGGTTTATTTAGAAGCATTCAGATAAAAAACGTTACAAATCTTTATCATAAAAAATCTCTCTAAGGGAAGGATAAAATTAAAGTGAAGGAAAAAGCCGATTCTTGAATCTGAAAGGCTTAGACCAAAGCCTCTGAAGGATGTCATCTCATGATCTCCTAATTTGTATGGCTATCAACGTTAAATTTAGCGCTTATTAGGAGGCAACCTAACATATTTTTTTCTTTTTTCTTTTATTTTCTATTTTTGTTTTTCATCTTTATTTTCTTACTCTGGTTACCCAAAACTCTCTCCCTCAAGACTGTTTGCAGGATTAATTTGATTATAGTGAAAACAAGCTTAGAACAAACACAAAGGACTCCAAAGAGAACTTCAAATATAGCCTATAAATCAGGGAAGTCTCAATTCCTTTACCTTTTATTTTATTCTTATAACATTGAGGACAATTATTAGTTGTTCTTAGTTGGATTTGTCCTAAAAATAAATTGTGCTGATGTGCTGAAATTATAAAATCTTTCACAAAAATTGATTTTATTTTGATTTATTTGCTTATTTTTCTAAACTAGTGGTTATGTCTGTCACCATAGGATACTCAATTGTTATGCTGAATGAGGTAAGATAGTTACTTTGCAAGTCAGAAACATGAGTCTTGAGACTATAAAATTGAGCACTATAACTTAGTATGTGGTAGGTGTGAAAAAATGACTGAATTTGTAGAAAAATGGATTATATATTTATTTCTGAACTTAGATATTTTCAATCGTTATGTATGAATTTATTATTTAGTTGGAGAGATAATTCGAGATTTAAATGAAAAAAAGTAATATATATATATATATATATCCACTCCGCTAGCTTGAACTGTGCTTAATAACTGGGGGCTTCACCAAAAAGCATTATTCTTCATGTAAAACGGTGCGGTATGAATTATGAGTGTGCCAAAGACATTTTGGTGTAGCAGATTATGTAGCTTGAGTAACCAGGGGTACGCATCACAAATGCGAGACCTTCACGTTAAAAGAGCGCATAACGGCCCAAGAAAAGCAAATATAAGTTGCTATTGAACCTAATTTTTGATTTGTTGAGTATTCCTTTTATTTATATTGGTGATGGATTATCACAGGTAAAGAAGAGTGAATTTGATAAATCTAGGAATTAACTTTGAGAGTAGTACAATTTTACTCTTGTTTGAGGACAAGCGAAGGTTCAAGTGTAGGGGGATTTAATGTGTTTATTTTATACATGTAAAATATACACATTTAAACTTCAAATTGTATCTAAATATGTTTATATTGATATATTTTAGCATGATTTGACATATTTTTTATGTTTTATGGTGTTATAGGCTCATTTGGAAGTATTCGGAGCAAAAACGTTACAAATTGTTCATATTAAAAGGTTTCAACACTCTTCGGTATTTTGACCATAACTCTCACATCTGAACTCCAATTGAGGTGATTTAAGATGAGTTGAAAAGCTAAGACATAGAGCTACAATTTTTATGGTTTTAGTTTTTCCAAATTCCAATGTTATCATGGTGAAAAATAAACTCAAAATGTCAACATGAGTTAGTAACTTTCTGAAGTTGAACGAAGCAACTGTCTGTAGCAGACATCTACCCAGTGCCGGATCAAACTTAGCTAGTGTCAGATCAATTCGTTTTTAATGTTTTTCAGGCTTTTAGAAGCACGTGACGCCATATTTGATGATTATATGATCACTCGGCGCTAGATCAAAATGCAGAAGTCCGTAAAAACATGTTTTTGAAGTGTTTTTGTGATATTTTGAAATTTTATGGGCTTCTAAACTTTCTCTATATGAGGAGACATGGTAGAAACAAAAGGGGAGATTTCAGAAACACACTCAGATGTCAAAAAACACGATTCAAATGCATCTTGGAGTAACTATGAGTAATCTATAGAGAAAAAGTAAGGAGATATGGGAAATATTGAAGTAAGATTATATTTTCCTTTATAACTTTTCTTTCTTGTTATTCTTATTATGATTTGAAATTTTAGTTTTGATTTGATTTCTAATTCTATAAGTAGCTAAATTTCCCAGTCGAGGTAGGGATATAGTCTGACTGAGATGAATTGGCTTTATTTCTCTAGTTAAGACTTCTTCAAGTTATAATTAATTTATTTTTTTATTATATTTATCTCTTTTGTTCATTCATGTGGATTTTATTCTTGATTACCATAGAATTTAATTAATAGGTAAATTTAATGGACTAAGAGGTGAAGAGTGAACCTAAATTTAGAGAGGTAAACATGAATAACTAATTTAGAGATAGAATTAAGAATTCGTGGTGATATACGTTGTAGTTTTCAATGTTTAATTAAGAATTTTAGTTGCGTGAGAGCGAATTAAATTCTAATTAAATAACGACTAATTGACTGAGAAGTAATTGGAACACTTTAAAAATAATGGTCACTATGCAGAGTCTAACTAAAAAATAGAATTTAGTTATCTCATAAGTGAATCATGATTCCTTAACAATTCTAGAACCGAATTAAAACTCAGACATCGTTTTGTTTTTTATTTCTTTCCTTTTCAATTTGTGTTCTCAATTTGATTGTTATTTACTCTTGAGACTAAAATTTTGGATTAGTGAATTTACTACCTTCCTTGGATTCAACCTCTGAAATACTTCAAAAACTTTTTATTACTATAATCAACCATATATACTTGTAGGATTCCCATCAAAATATTATTTAAAAAAAGAAATAATACGTTTTAAAGTGACTCTTCCTTTCTTCATACTCCCTCTTCCGTATCCTTGGTACGTGAAAATCTATAAGTAAATCTGTTCCTTATTCTTTTTTGTTTGGAATCAAGATTCGTAGGTACAACAATCACCAGGGTTTCTTGAACACTCTTCAACCCAACAACCATTTTAGGTTATTCTCATGATCTCATCCCACGCACTTTCAAGTCTAAATTTGTTAAGGGTTTTTTATTATGAAATTCTTGTTACATAACAGTACTTGGTCCAATTCATAAAAATTGTCATTTTAAAATTTTTTACACAAACTAATAAAATTGTTAAATAATTTAAATTATAATAAAATTTAATCACACTTCATTAAATAATTCTTAATTTAAATACTCATTTAAAAACTCCATTTGATATTAATGAATAGTAAAAAAAAGAAGTAATTTCTTTTAAATTATGTTAAATTATTTAAATTTTTTCTTAATTTTTACTAAAATAGTATTTCATTAAAAATATCCTTGCTACCCAGTTTCACATGTGATTAATATTGTAACAGTGAATTATATAAATTTCTTTTGAATTATGTTAAAATTATTTAAATTTCTTATTATTTTTAAAGGAAAAATTAACCTTTTAGTCTTTGAATTTTACATCAATTTTAAAATCAGTCTTTGAACTAATTTTTTTTGAATAATACTCCTTAATCTTTTTAACGGTGGCATGGTTAATCTCCTAACTATCATATCGTTTGCAAATTAATCCTTATGAGTGTCACGTGGCAAGAATGAAGTGAAACGGTATTGATGTGGCAAACAGAGTTGCTAGTGTAGCAGACATGTATACAAGAGTTGATAACTAGGATTAAAAAGTAGTTGATTTTAATTCCTACATTTTATTATAATTTATAATTTAGTCTTTAAATTTTATTATTTTTCTTAAATTCATTCTCAAACTTTGCTTTCATTTAAGTATTTTTCTTTCAACTATTTAAACATTAGTTATCTCATGTCTAAGTGTGAGAGGTGGTAAGACAAGCTCGAATAAATATATAATGAAGAATAATGATAAGAAATTGTGCTAGGGGAGTAAATATCATCATTTTTTGAGTCCCCTTTTTAAACTTAACATTTAAAGAGAGCTTCAAATTTGGACTTTTAAACTTGAGGTGGTTTATCTTGAGAGATTATGGGCACTTTCTTTTTTTCTATAGCACTTGGTTTCAATTTTGGAGAAGTATTATTTAAAATCCAAATAGATGGTTTATATTAGTGATTTTAATATCTTGGAATTGCATTTTACTTATTTCGATATTATTTAAAATCCAAGTTTGAAGCTTGAATGTCTAAACTTGAAGTAAGGATTCATCGAAAATACTTATCTTCATTCCCTAACAAAATTGCTTACCATTATTCTTTACTACTCACATATTCGAGTTTATCATTTTTATCTTCGTGTTTTCCTTATCAACTGTCACACTTATAGATGAGATGACTAACATTTAAAGAGTTGAAGGGTGAATGATTAAATAGAAACATAATTTGAGGATGAATTTAAGAAAAATAATAAAATTTAAGAACCAAATTACAAATTATAGTAAAATGCAGAGATTAAAAACAACTACTCTTTAATTCTAGTTAATATCTTTTATCCACGTGTCTATCACACTAGTAACTCCGTTTGTCACATCAACAATTTCATTTGCCACATTAGCAACATTTCACCTCATTCTTGCTATATGGCACTCATAATGACCAATTTGCAAATGATTTGATAGTTGAGAAACTAATCATACTACCATTACATAGATTAGGGAGGATTATCCAAAAATAATTAGTTTAAGGATTGATTTCAAAATCGATGCAAAGTTTAGGGACCAAAAGATTAATTTTCCCTTTTTTTTTAAATCAATCTAATATTTCTTTGAATCCACCTCCAAAGCTCCAAAAGCTCTACGTTCCACACGAAACGGGGGAATTGGTTTAAACCAGGCTTTTCAAGCCTTTTAACCCAGTCTTGCTATTAGCATTTGTAGCCCAAGCTTTTATTGCGTATGAATGAAGAAATTGGGTCTCATGAAAATAACATCTGCTGGAATATGAGATTCTTCTCTCCATGAAGCAATTTATTCCCTGGTCCAAAAGAAAAATGAAGCAATTTATTCTGTACAAGTTTGCTTAAAATTGAAATTCTTCCGCTAAGTTAAGCAACCAATGAACGAAGGCATGTGCTTGTGCTCAGTTTTAAGATTTGGATTCTCATAGTAAGACATGAGAAATAGAAGTTTTCGAGAACGACTAGAAGTAGTAGCGTCCAAACTGTGGTATAATACAGTTCTACTTCTACATCATTTTGCCATCTTCTACATATATGGTAAGGATTCAGATAATCACCTATCCTCATGTGTATGGTAGCTTAAGATACACGCCTATAATCTTCATATTCTAGATAATCAACGACATACTTGCACTGTTTGTCCACAGAGAGCACTTCCCCAGTAGTTGGTTAGAAAAGCAATAAATGTTAGACTGGACTAGATTGATCATCAACAATATAGCAAGTCCTCCGACAAGCAAAAGTCTAACTGACAAAAAGTAATTCACAAATCTCTGACTAGAAGGATGTAGATCTTCTACAATATTGAGCTTCATTCAAGAAACAGAGATAAGAAATTAGATTCACAGGGGATATGCTTCAGTAGACTTAATTAGATGGCCATTGATCACATTGACAGTTTAGCTCATGAGAGGATATCCACTTCTTGATGAGAGTTGTTAATAGCTCATGTGATCAATGGCCATCTAATAATAAAAAATCATGCCGTGAGAACGATCAAATTCTTACGCTAACACCACCAACAATAAGAAGATTAATTTTCTTTTTTTCACATTAAGTAATAAAAGTCAAAGGGAGATAGAAACAAGAGAACACGCAAAAGGAGGCTAACCAAGACATCAGATGTCTAATTAAGTAAATAAAATCTGGATTTTGTTTGGGGACTAGGAGTATATTGCATTATCCAATGAAGGGAAGCAGGAGGGGAACAAAATAATACATAAATCCTAAGTACTGTCAAAGCATTGAACTAAGCTCAATGAATTGCTTGTGCCAACATAAGTCAAAGGAACCTACTTCTTAGTGGGCTTCTTCTTTGAATTTGCATTCACGGATTGCTGGGGCTTGGGATGCTTTTCAACCTCACTTGGATCCAACCATTGAAGAGGATGGCGGTTGAAAAAGGGTCAATTAGGTACAGTCACCAATGTGGTGAGAACCACACCACCAGCGTATATTAAGATCATCATTTGGAAAGAAGCCATAATATATCCAGTAGCAAATGCAATCACAGCAAATGCCAGCAGCATTATCTGCATCAACTGCTCTGCTAGCTTCTGCCCTTGCCAATCCATCTACGAGCAAAAGAACATAAAAAACATAGAGCAACCTTATAATCCACAATAGCATTACCAAACCAAAGACATAACCTTTGGAACAGGGAATCAAAATTATCATAGAATATGCTAATTGTAAGTATTCCATAAGGGCATAACCTTTGGAACAGGGAACCAAAATTATCACAGAATTAAAATGAAAGTTGAATACTTCTAAGGGGTTAATATATCTTTCTCAGCAGTAACAAGATAAGTCTTATGTCCTTCAAACATAATTTGCTATTCCATTTCAAAACTACCAAGCAATACATGAGGGATGCACGTCATTGTCACAGATAGCATCAGACTACCCAAACTTCAAGTAATGTTTCCACCCCTGAACCCTAATTAGTCTTTAATTTTAATAGAGAAATGGAGATAGAGTGCCAAACAAGGACAGAGAATGTGATAGTAGAGATATTGTCCAAATGAAATACAACTAGGCATCACATAGTACATATAATCCTACTAAAAATTCTAAATATACGGCCGCCGAGAATTAGCCTTTCCAACCCACTAGCTCTCATCCTAAGTCCCTAAGCACATATAACTATTGAAATGGCATAATATCACAAATCTTGGATCAGATATTGATTTTGAGGAACAATTTTAACTTTTTTCCGGTGCACACAATGGAGCACGAAAGAAGAAATTTCCGTTCGGGTTCTATCCAGTCTTCTACAACACAAAATACAATTGGGATTCCATGCTCCTCGATTCTTCTGTCCCTAACATTCACGATAAAAACATACCCAATAGCAAATACTGGAAAAATGCGAATAGATATCTAATACTGCGCATTCCAGTTCTACAAATTCTTGCTCGAATTGGATACTGGAAACGGGTTTTAAGAAGAAAAGGAACAAATAGCAGCATAACGAGTAGTAGTTCTCAGCACGATCATTCATTATTTCAGCAATGAATTTAGCACGAGGATGAATGCTAAGCACAAATCAATGAGCTCTCACCTCGTCGCGGAAAAATCCAGAAAGCAAGGCCGAGTGTATGACGTCAATTTCTAAAAACAACTCCAACGGCAAGGCAACCCAGGCGAAGTCAAAGGACCACCTTCGGGAGTAAGATGACTATACGAAGGCTCTTGTTGGTTCAATCCAGAGAATTGAATTGGATGGGAGGGGTTGGAGGGATTTTTAAGGGAAGGAATTGAGAGGGGCAGTGATTATAGGGATCTTATTTAGGGGGAGTGAAATAAGGAAATTAAAGAGATTTTAATATAATTTTATTTGATTTAGAAGAAAATTAAAAAAAATTAGAGGAGATTAAGTAATAAATAATTTTTTATAAAAAATATTTTATTTAAGAAAAATTTATAAAATGGTAGGGGAAGAGGATTGAAGAGGATTAAATTTTTTTCAATATTCTCTAATTTTTTCAACTAAATAAAGGAAGGGAATTTAATCCTCTTTAATCTTCTCTCCTTCTCCTAAAAAATCTCAAACTAAACACACCATAATTTTTAAAGAAAAATAATTCATTTGTTTGTTTATTTATTTACTACTGCTCTTGCTCATGTGGTTAATATAATAACATTTTAATCAAGAATTAAGAATAAAAATTAAATTTAGTTAACTATTTTAATTTTTTTAAAAATTATAATAATTTTTTAAAATTATCCTTATTTAATCTCTTTCTTTAAATATATTAAATATGAATTTTTTTTAAATACATAATAAATATTACCTTATATATTGTAAAATATTATATACTTAGGACTACAGTAAAATGTCATATATTTAGAATAAGAGAAAATATTTTCTCTTTTACAAACTATCCCATAATATAAAAGAGCATTTCCAAGATTTAGTGACTCCTTTATGAGCTCTTTCTCTAATAATACTTTTCATAAATTCACTCATCAACTAACTTAACTCTTTTAAAACAAAAAAGTTAATGAAATTAATTAATGGCATTTTTAAAAAGATATTGATTTTTTTACAAAATTAATATTTTTAATTAAACTTAACCACTTTCCTTAATTTATAAGATTTTTTTAAAATATTTTATAATATGAAGAGGAGGGAGCATTTTGCATGAATTCATTTTTACATATTACCTTTGGTTTTAAATATAAGAAAAAATAACTATTTCATGCAAAATTTGTTAAAAGTAGTTAATCTTCTTAAATGTGTCTCAAATTGAATATTTTTTCCTTAAATGCCCCTAATATTATTTCCTAATTTAATGATACTCATTTGTTGCATATAATTAAATGAGGGACACAATTAAAAATATTTCTTAAATACACTAGATATATAATTATAATTTGAATTAAGACACATCTCTTAAAATATTCTTATTCTTATATATATATATATATATATATATGATATCGGAGGGAGTAATTATTAGTTGGATAAATTTCATTTAAGAAGATCTAAATTATTTTTTATTTAATTTAAGAAAATTATTCAAAGCTTCGAAGTCAACTCTTCGAAAGGCTAGGCTACTAGATGATGGGCTGAGCCCTCTAAGAGCTAGCACAAAAAGATTAGGCCCAATGATGTTGAGGAAAAAAAACAGTGACATCGAAAATTTTATAAAAAAAACAATGTAATTTATTTTCAATTTGACACAAATACACATCACTCAGGGAGCCTTGGCAGATATTCCACATAGATAGTTTTGTCTTGCTAAGAGTTGTTCCTTTTTAGAGCAGCAGAATTCTATTTTAATTTTTTTGAAATAATAATATCATAAGATAATTAGAAAAAAAATGAGAATGTACGTATAAATTTTATTTTTATATTAATTTTTGCTACACATTATTTTTTGACCAACCACATAAAAAACTTTTTGTAATTTTTGTTGTTGCGTGGGTTGTGGGTGCAAACAGAAGCATATTTTCAAAAATTCAGGAAAGAAATTAGAAACCTAAAATACTAAGATTAAGGAAATGAAATCACATTGTTTTCTTGGCTTATCGAAAAGGGAATCATTATGATAATTTTTTTATCAAGTTGGGCTTTATTTTTTAATCTTGGGAAGCAATTTCTAGAGCAACCACCGGATATTTTCAATAATAACAACAGGAGAGTCTCTCTCCCCCAGAACTTAGGGCCCATTGATGTATTTCCTTTTACTACCAAAAAAATTTTTGTCTTCTCGGAAAAAATGTCTTTTCAAAAACAAAACAAAAATAACATTTCTAAACCTAGTCCATTACACATGAAAAAAAAAAAAGCAAACAGTCCAAGTGAGGAATCCATCCAACTAGTAGTTACCCTCTGAGTTTAACCTTTGCATCTCTGAAATGGAACTGCTTCCCAGACCCAATTGAATAATTAGTAGCCATACAAATGAAATAAGTTCCCCACCTTCACTTAATAACTTGACATTGTTGAATCAAGTATTTTGATAATTCCAAATAATCAGAACTTGGAAGGAGGATATCAAAAGAGTACAAAAGATCTCAAGTGAAGAAATATAGGAAGAAATGATTACAAGATTAATTTGTAGGATTTCTCATAGTATTCACAGAAATAAAAGGTTTCGATCTTTCACCCAATATTTTTAAAATCTGTTTTTCAACAATCCTATATTAACTTACGATATATTTAAAAAATACTCACTAACAGACAAATTTTGAACTGTTAAACTTCATATGTTACCCTGAAAATTTGAACTTTGATAGCTGAAATTTGAACTTACAAAGATGTTACCTCATACAAATGAATTTCAGCCTGTTAAAATTCAAATTTTGAGTCAAGTATAATTTGTGAAAAATGAAAATTTTTTTTGAAACTGTATCAAAGTTCATCTGAAATTAGAGTGTAAAAAGAGTTCTAAGTCAGTCCCTCTGACAGACGAACTTTAGTTTTGAAAATTCAAACTTTGGAGTGAAAATGCATAAGTCTGATCAAATGTCCCTCTGATAGACGAACTTTAGTTTTTGAAAATTCAAACTTTGAAATGAAAGCATATAAGTCTGATAAGAGGTCTCTTTAACAAACGAACCTTGAAGGCTCAAAATTTGAATTTCGAAAAGAAGAACTTTTGTGTCATATTAAGTTGCTTATTGACAGACGAATTTTGGATACCCAAAATTCAAATTTCGAGTGCACTGTAGCAATGTGGAATAACTATTCACACTTATTAGAAGAACTTTAAACTTAAAAATTCGTATGTTCCAACATGAGAAATATTTGTCAAGATGAAAATTCGAATTTCGCCTTTGAACAGACGAATTTTAAAGTTCAACGTTAAAGTCTTTAACTTATGGTTTCTGCGAAATTCTTCTGTTGACACCCCAAAATTCAAACTTTGGATGTCAAACGCATTAAATGTGGTTGACGAACGACTAGTTTTACAGAGTAACTACTGGGTAATGTCTCTAATGGTTAGATCTTGTCTCTAACATATAATTAAAACATAAATCTATAAATAGAATTTCATTTGAAGGTGTGGGTAACAAATTTTTGTTGTATATACTGAAACTCTACCAAAATCTTCAGTCAAAGCCTTCTACTCTTTCACACTACATTTACTGCACTCCAACTGTCTTACATACTCTAATCTAAAGAGTTTATCCTATTGTAAACTATCTTATCTTCATATGGAAGAAAGATTTTCTTATGAGGGGATTTCACAAGAGATTTAGAAAGCACTTAGTTAGAGTGTAGAGTGAGAATTTGTAAGCTCTTGGAACAGAGTACAAGATTATACTGTGACATTGCAATGATCCCACTGAATTCTTGCAAGATAGTAGAAAATATAAAGTGACAGCTTGAAGATTGGATGTAGGTCAATAGGAAGAGACCGAACCAGGATAATCTTTGTGTCTTTCCTTCATTTACCTTACTTACTGCTTTGTTACATTTTATACTCTGTTTTTTTGCTACTTTTGCTTTCATTGCTCTTTCATACTTTTGTAGAAAATTTCAAACTTCCTAATTTATCCCTCTCTTAGGAAGCCAGCAGACCTAAGTGGTATTAGAGCCCGAACTCCCAAGTGAAGGATCTGACAATCTGGGAGAATCAATGACTGGTTTTGAAGAAAGTATTCTTCTTAAAGGAAACAATACAAATAGATCTTCTAGCTTTAGTGGAGAGTATTATGGATACTGGAATATGAGAATGCAAATCTATTTCCAATTCATTAATCTAGACATCTGGTCAGTCATCCAAAAAGGGGATTTTGTCCCAAGAAAACTGCAGGATAATGGCAAATACAAAGAGAAGCTAGAAGAGGAGTGGAATGAGGACAATTGGAATGAAAAGTTGCACAATAGTATGCACTAGTTTGCCAACCTTGATATCTAATGTTTTAACAGCATTAAGCCATTTTTTTTTGGGAGATTTCTATGCTCCAACTTTACATGTCAGTGGTCTCGAAGTAATGGAGCAGAACATTCTTATTATTCTTTATTAACTTAAGAGGGTATTTCCTGCAAGTATTCTGACATCATGGAGTATTTACTTGTTTATTTGGTGCATGAAACTGTAGTTGGTGCACCTATACAATACTAGTGGATGTATCCATTTAAAATGTTTTTGTACACGTTAAAAAGAAAGGTAAAAAATAAAGCCCGTGGTGAAAGCTTTATTTGTGAAGCATATATACTTGAAGAAACTTCAACTTTCTACTCTTATTATTTTGAAACTCGTGTTCAATCAAGAACTAGGGGAGTTCCTTGGAATGATAATAGTGGGGGACATGATGCATATCCTCCTATCTTTATCTTCAACTATCCTAGGCAACCTAGTGGAAGAATATCTCAAAAAACTCTTATCTTATTGAGAATAAGCATAATGCAATAACATTCTATGTTCTTCTTACTTGCCCTAAAGTTAAGACTTTCCTTAAGCATTTTGAGGAACTACTTTTGAATTGATCAAATAAAGAGATGGATAAGTAGTATAAAAAAAAAAGAGGTGGATAAGCGAATTTCTTCTGAATTTCCTAAGTGGTTTAAACATTATGTAAGTTTATCTTACTTATTTCTTACACTTATATATATATATATATTTTTTGTATCAATACTAATGTTTTTACTTTAACTAGGTTCTAAACCCTCAAAATGGGATAATATATGAGTTTTTAATTTCTTTGGCTTAGGGTCCTATGAGATTTTTCATTATTTTTTGTCTTCTGGGTTTTTCTGGTGCAATTTCAATTAATTCTGTGTATTAAATGTGATCTCTATATTTTAACCATCCAGAGTTTAGTGGAATTTAGGGCTCAAATTGTAGGATTAGGTTCATTTTGTGTTGATTAAACATATTTCATGATTTCAGGACTTAATTCTTCCTATTAGAGTCAATTCCACTAGATTAGGTTAAATTAGTGCTTAATTAAGCCTAACTAGATGATTAATTACGAAATTTTAAGGTTAAATCTTTTCTCCGGGGAGACATTATTCCATAGTCCATTTAATGATCTCTACCATGTCCTAACTTTTCGTTCGATTTCATTATGTTGCCAAAATTTATTATCTCTCAATTTTCCTATTTTACCCCTAGTTAAAGACACACTTGAATTTAATTTTAATTTTTCTCACTAATTTAGAATTTAATTACCTAATAATTATCTTAAGCACTTAATTAACCCTAATTCTAGTTGCTTAAGTTGGCTAAAGTCATTAAAGGTTTCAAATTAAAGATGATCAAAGTTTGGTTAACTAAGAACATTTTGGTCAATTATCTTAGGAACCAATTTTTTTAGGATTTATTTTTCATTTCTTTTCCATCCATCTTGGATTTATTTTCTCTCATTTTTCATCTTGAATTTCATGCTAAACATGTCATGATGAATGGTCTAATTAATTAATGTGCATCAACTATGGTTTTAGTCACATTTTATGCACATGATATTTTCATGACTTAGGTACTTTAATGTGTCACATTTTGATGTGTATGTCAAGATGCCATGGGAGGACATGCAAGACCTTCTTGTTATTTTAAAAGGACAATGATGGATGATAGAGAGGAATTAAATTCATTATTTTCACATTTTTTCATTTATCTTAAATCCTAGGTTACCTATCTTGAGATCAAGGGTTAGGATTGTACCAAAACACTTTGTCCTTACTTCTTTCTCTCTCCTAGCATCCTAAACCCTAGAATTCCCATTCATTTTTGTGCTAAAGAAGAGGTATACATATCTAAACCATTCTCTCCTTCCTCTCCTCTCCTCTCTTTATCTTTTCACTTCCTCTCTCAATTCCTCTGTAGATTTTACTTAATTTCTCCATTCCACCACCATTTTCTTTCACTTTTCCACCTATCCTTCACTTCCCCTCCACTTAATTCATCATTTTCATCCATCTTCTCATCATCCCAAGTCAAAACCATGGCTACACAAGTGAGGAGGTACAGAATTTTCATCAACCAAGGAGCAAGAGCGAATTGCAACATCTAGGCATCATCAACTCGTGTTCTTCTTCTTCCTTGGGTATGATTGATGTGTTACCTTCTCCTTGCTATTTGGACATGTTTTTCATGGATTGGGAGTGATCCATGGTGGCAGCCTAGTGTGAGATGGAAGGGAGTTTGAGGATTCAATGCATTATATGCCATAGGGAGTCTATGTTTTTTTCTCTTTCTCCTCTTTCTTTACTCATTTTCATTGGTTTATAGGGCTAATTCAGATCTGGATATTGATGAACTTGATGTAATTTAGGTGGATTTAGTTGATGGATTATGTATTATGTTGTTACACCTATATTGGTGGATGGGAACTTCCTAGAATTGGAATGTTTTTATGGTAATGTAATTTAGGTGGATGGGAACTATAAATATTGGTTTTCATTGATTAAGTTGATCATTTGCTTGAATGACTTAATCTTGATACTAGATAGGTTAATGGATTGAGGATTAATGTTGATTACATTGTTAATGGTTGGTTAAATTAGATTGACATTGTTTCTCTATCCAATTGATTCAATTAGCTTGCATAATTAAAGTGGCTACAATGTGTTGGTCAAATTGTTTGAGTCAATTTTATTTGATTCCTTGTTAATTTGTCATTCACATTGGTTCATAGGTTGATTTAGTTGCTTGAACTTGCCAATTGTGCATGATAGTTGCACAACATTACTCCCTAGATATCATTTTGGAATCTCATGATTGTAATCCATCCATTTTCATGCTTGGTAGCCACATCCATTCCATACATTTTCTAGTCTTTTTACTCACATTTTTTAAGCCAAGTATTCATTCAATCCTAGTCTAGTCTTAGTGTTAGTTGCTCATAGGTAATTTCCTTGTTCAACTAGTTAATTTTATTGCATATAGGTTTGTAGGTTTGCATTGCATGAATTAAGCTTAAGACATTAGCATTCATCGCATGCATAAAAGAATATAATAAAAAATAGAATAAAATACTAGAGTAAAATATTCATTATTTTAGTTTATCTTGCATTTTAGATAAGTTCTAGCTTTGCATTCTAGTTTAGTTTGTTTAGGTCTTAATCTAGGATTTATTTTCATTCATTTTCCATATCATTCACATTATCTTTGTAGCCATCTACATCCATAATTCGAATAAATTCCATCTTTTGCTGTATTAGATTTTTGCCTAAAGCATCTTAACTAGATTAATAGCATTGTTCATTTAATTGCATTCATTTAGTTAGTCTTGTATTAGTATTTAGTTTAGGCATTCATTTATGAATAGTTTAAAATCATCTTGCATATTCATTCATACAAAAACTCATTCACTCTCATATATTCATATCATTGCATTTGCATTGCATTAGTTTAGCATTGGTTTTAATTCCTAGTTGCATTTAGTTTTCATTATACATTACTCTAACTTTATTAATCACAATTAAATGTTAACCTTTGGAGCGAATATGACTAGGTCAAGCTACTATACTACATAATAGTTCTACTTAGTATTAAATTGATCATCCCCAACTACATGGTTGTCAGATGTGCAAAGGTTCGATCAATGGTCTGTGAACGGCTATAAGTTTCATACAAATGCTTGGGCGAAAAGGAGGAAAACCAACGATAGTGGAGTAAATGTCAAGGGAATTGACCATGGTCAAGTTAAATTATATTATTATGGTGTGTTGAAGGACATAATACAATTCAAACTCATTGGTAGTCCACTCAAATGTTTGACAGTCTTTAATTGCAAGTGGCATGATTATACTAATCTAATCGGGGGACTAGAACTTGTCCTAAATACGGAATCATGGAAGTCCATGAAGAGAGGGCATACAAGGGGAATGATCCATTTATCTTTGTCCAACAAGTTGAACAAGTCTATTTTACATCATAACCAAAATCAATTCCTAGTAAAAAAGATTGGCTTGTTGTTATTAGAACAAAAACAAGGCATAGGATTGATGCTTATGATGATGATGATGATAATGATGATCATGAAGATGTGCCATTCCAAGATGAGGTGAATCCTCAACCTCAGTTAATTGATGATCTTAATGATGACCTTTGTGAACATTATCTACAAGATAGTATGGTTTTGAATGAAGAGGTGGATGATACACTTATTAAGTTAGTTGTTCAATCAATTGAGCCAAGCAATGAATAACTAGATGAGGAGTTATTGCATAATGAATCATCTAAAACTGAAGAGGATCCTTCTAGTGATTACTCTCTCTGATCCTATTTATAAGGGAAAATTTTTCCCTTTTGATAACCCTATTTAGAAGGAAAAAAAAGAGAATTAATGTTGCATTAATTTTTTTTTACCAAAATTACCCTCATCCATTAACATTATTGAGAGTTATAAGGTATATCTTTAAAAGGAATTGAGAGAAGGAGAGAGATTAATTATGTAGGGATAATTTTGGAAGAAATTAAAAATGTGAGGCATTAATTATCTTTAACGAACTTCAACTCATTCCCTTAATACTTGTGAATTATTTTTTTCCCTTATAAATTGGATCAAAGGGAGTACTATTTAGCGAGTGATTGATGTGAGTATCTTAGAGTCATTTTTTTTTATCTCTTTTTCATTTAAACTATTTGCATATGCATGTTTATAATGAAATTAATTATTTTTTATTTATTGAATATGTATGTTTATAACTTTCTTTTTTAATTAAGATGTCATCTTCTCAACCAAATATAATGGAAGATCCAACAATATAAGATGAGGAACAAGAAGGGCAAAACCAAAGTTATAAGATCATCACCCCATTTGCCACTAGCAACTACACCATTATTGTCCTAGTTGTCACCTATCCAGCCATCACCAACACAACCATCATCGATAGCAAATGGATCCATGTTTGCATCATATTTCCTACCATCACTGCCCATTCAGTCCAACCCTAGAATTTCAGCTACTACTGGCTCAAAGAGATCTTCCCCACATGAGATGAGTACAAATGTCTTTTCTTCCTCAAGTGAAATTACATATGATGTTGGATCGAAGTTAAGTGATGGTCAATTAGTGGTTCAACCTAATAGTCTTGAAGAATAAGTATATTCTATATTCATTTCAATTATTAATTCATAAATCATTATGTTAGTTTTTGTTTTACTAAATATTATACATTTTACAAGTTTTTTCTTCCTAATAAGCATGTATCAATATTATCTAGCATTATGCACAGCATCTATAATGATACATGGCCTGATTTTACCAATCTTAGAGAAGTTAGAGATGTATGGTATAAACAGATTAAAGTGAGCTACTATTTTAATCATTTGAAAGTATAAAAACATAGTTATCTTTTCATTTATCTGGTGTTTGATTGTTTCTTTTGTAGTTGAAATATGCATCAGATCCCTGGCCAAAAAAAAAAAAAGAAATGTGCATGGGATCCTTCTCTGGAAGGGTAGATATATAAGCTTTGGCATAAAAAATGTAGTGGAATAATATGTTCCACCATAAGTAATATTTAATATGGATAAACAAAAGCTATCTAGATACCCAAAAGAGTCCAAGATAACTTGGAATTGTAATGGGGGACTCATGAATTAAAGGAGAAACTAGAATGTAATAAAGCCAATAAGGTAGTTAATGTGGATGCATTCGTACAAATGGGTGGGAAAATGTCATTATCAAAATGCAAAAGAAAGATTGTAAAACTTATTTGAATTTGTTACATTATTAAAGTTTTACTATTCTAAGTTACATGAATTTTATCCAAATGATGTAGGAAGTGAAGTTAGGACGAGAAGTGACCATGCTTGAAGCGTTTAAGAATGTATAATATAATGAGCAGAAAGGAGGTTGGGTTCGACCAAAAGCTGCCAACACTTACATAACTTACGATTTTATTATTTATAATTCACAATTTATTGTTTCATATCATGAATATATGATTCACAACTTTGTTTATTGTTGATGTAGAACCCATTTGAACAACTAAAAGAACATCAAGGTGAAGGCTCAAATGTCTCTAACAATGTTGTATGACTTACAGTTGTTGAAGTAAAAAATAAGAAAGGGCGTGTGTACGTACTTGTATCACAGGCTAGGCTTATTGATTCTCATGTGACGCCAAGCCATAACTCCAATGAGTTTGCATAAATTAGAAAATCTTTTGAAAAGAAGTTGCAAGACAAACTTGCAAAATAAGCAAAGGTTTATGAGAAGAGTTTGGTTGTAGTAGTCAACAAATTGAATGAGGAACACAGAGAGCTTGGTTGTAGTAGTTAATAAATTGAATGAGGAACACAAAGTAAAAGAACAAATATGGAAAGAAAAATTTAAAACAACTAATGACTTCATGATGAAAATTATGGCATGGATAGACTTAGCAGGTGTCAACTAGGTTGGTCCTTCTTAACCTTCACATATTGATGATGATGATGGTCGAGATGAAAATAGTAAGGGAGATGATAATAATGGAAGCAATGATAGTGATATAGATAAGGCTACTGAAGAGTAGGGTAGTTATTAAATAATTATGATACTTCTAATGAATTGTTTTACAGCTTGTTAGTTGCAAAAGTAATTAAAACTATTGATTTTGGTTAGTTGTAAACTTTACTTTTGATGATAATGAAGAATTGCTATTGTTAACATTCATTGGATATTAAAATGTTTGTTGTTCATGGTGTTTGTTGTAAAATTTGAATGCATGTTAATATGCAAGGAAACCAAATTGAAAATTCATCAGAGAAAATGGGACATACAGAGTTGGAAGGGCCTATTTCTCATGGATTTTTCATATAATTAATCCATGAGAATTTCTTGATGTTCATGAAAACTTTTCTCATGAGTATATTCAAAGAGAAAATTCACATGGAACATAGACTTTCTTGATGTTTTCTCACATATTTGGTTCGTAAGAAATATGATGTTTTGGTGCAGTGAGTAAGCCAGATAGTGTAGAAAATTAAACTAGCAATAACAAAAATTTCATGAGCTTGATCCCTTAGGAAGTAGGAAAACTCGACAAAGATATCAATATCAACCAACAAATCAATTTTTATACCCAGTGAAGAACTAAACTAGAGAGCTCTTGCAAAAGAGCAAAAGAGAAACAAATGCTCCCTTGTTTCAATTCCATTCTCATACAAACAAAAAGCCTTGTCAACTTTAAGATGATGTTCATTTAAAGTACTGGTAAGAGGAAGAGCATTCTTTAAAAATTTCTGGACAAAAAGTTGAATTCTATAAGGAACCTGCAATTTCTAGACCTTATCCCAGATATCTTGATTAGTGATATGATCTTGATTGGAAAGGATTTTGTAACCATCTGCTATGTTATGCATACCAATACTGTTTCTATGCCAAAAAAAATACATACCAATACTATTGAACTTCCAAATTAAAGCATTTGTGAAATCAGAGCATGAAAAAGGGATCCTAACAATATTAATTACTACCTGATTTGAATAGAGATCATGAAGTAGATCAAAATTCCAAGTGCCTTGATTATTTATAATAAGATCTCCCACTAATATCAATATCATCAAACAATTTGACTACATAAGCCACCAAAGGCGATTAACGAGAGGAATATTATACCTATCACCAACTCTCCATTTGAAACTATCAAAGACAATTTAACTAGAGTTTCTAATGTTTTTCCAAATGAAAGATTCAAAAGATCTCCTCAAGAGGGACCCTTCCCATTTATTAGAAGTATACTTTGGTGCCAACACCAATTTAATGAGAGAATTATCAACAGTGGTCAACAATCTCCAACTAGATTTCACAAGAAAAGCTTTGTTGAAAAATTCAGTAGATAAAAATCCTGGACCCTCTTTGCCACTAGAAGAACCCAAAAAGAATTTGTCATGATCTTATCAATTTCATGACAAAGAGCTTTTGGAAACTGAAAACAAGATAAAAGATCAAGCAAGATAGAAGAAATCATCACTAATTTAATTAAAGTCAATCTACCAACTTGAGATAAAAGTAGAGATTCCTAGTTTTGCAGTCTCTTATTTATTCTTTCCACACTTTCTCTAAACACATGGGATCTATCTCTACCAATATCAACATAGGTACCCAAATATTTTCAAGTTTATGAGCAAATCTCACTCCCATGAGAGTAGCTAACTCCTTTTTCTTTTGATATGGAATGTTAGGACTAAAAACCAAGAACCATTTTTTTTCAAATTAATGTGTTGCCCAGAGAAATGACCATAAAAATTTAGACAATCAATGACCTTCCTACAATGAATAGAGTCGGCCCAAAAAAACATAATTGTGTCATCTACATACATAACATGAGAAATGTCCAAAGATTCTCTAGCAATAGAAATCCCCTTACAAAGATCCTTTCATTGAGTCCTCAATGTTAGACAAGATAAAATGTTGACATAGATAATAAAAAGATAAGGGGATAAAAAATCACCTTGTCTCAATCCCCTTTTAGGATAGATAATGTTAAACAAAGCCCCATTAAAAAGAACTTGATAGGAAATCGATGAGACACATCCCATAATTTTGTTGATCCAAATCTCTAGAAAATCCATTTTGATTAATGCAGCTTTCAAGAAATTCTGTGACATTTTGTCATAGGCTTTTGCTATGTCAATTTTAAATCCACACCAACCATTTTTGTTTCTCTTGTAAGACTGAATCTTCTTCAAAACTTCAGCTACCACCACTATATTGTCCAATATGAGTATTCCAAGAATAAAACCATTCTGAAATAGGGTGATTAGGTCACCCAGGAAAACCTTCAACATATTATAGATTATTTTGGAAATAATTTTATAAAGAACATTACAAAGACTAATAGGTATGAAATCTGAAACATATTGAGGCACCATACATTTGGAGATGAGAATAACATAAGTTAAATTCACATGTGGAGGAATGAAAACATTGTCAAAAAGTTTTAAAACCATATAAACAATATCCTTCTTCAAATCATTCCTATAATATTGATAAAATTTTGCATGAAAACCATCAAGCCAGGGGAACTATCAGATTTAATTTGCATGACCACATCGGAGATAGCTCTATTGAGTAAATTCAAATGATCCTAATTTAGCTCAAGCAGATGAAGATCAAAGAGAGCATCCAAGATAAAATTAGCAGATAAATATAAAGGCTTTGAATAAAGGTCATTAAAGAAAATCAAAGACCACCATATTCACAGTAGCCTCCTCATACACCAAATTATCATGAAAATCCTTGATTCTGGACACAAAAGAATTCATTCTCCTCTTTTTGACCAAGTTATAAAAATAAAAGTTATTCTTATCCCCATTGATGAGCCAAGATTGCCTGGCCTTTTGAGCCCATAAAGATTGTTCACATTCATACTAGAAATCCATATTTGATTGAATGTCTTTTTCAATTGAAGAATTAATTAAAATCTGCTAACTATAAATATATCTAAGCTGATTTCAATATGAGCAATACGTAATTGAATATTACCAACTTCAAATTTGTTCCAAGATAGTAAGTTAGCTTTTAAATTGCAAAGATTAAAGCCAACCTTATCAAAACCCTTGAAAATAAGGTGAAAGAAGCATTGTAGACCAAATGCTTACAATTGTTGAACTTAAGCCAAAAATTTTCAAACCTCAACAATTTTCATCTCTTAGGTGGAAATAAGATAAGAATGTTGATATGGATACATGGTCATACAAGAATAGATAAGATATAAAATGATTGTATATGTGGAAAAGTCGAAGTAGCACTTATCGAGGAGAAAATAGTGAAAAATAATTTAAAGTGATTTGGACATGTATAAAGAAGAGGACAAGAGGAGTCAATAAGGAGAGTTTATCAAATGAATTGGAGCTCTATTAAAAGACGTAGAGAAAGACTAAGAAGGACATTAACGAAGGTTATAAGGTGGAACCTCTTAATAAATGATTTATCTGAAGAAATGATATTTGATAGAGTGCATTGGTGTCATATAATCCATGTAACATATCTTACTTAGTGGGATAAGACTAATGTTGTTATTGTTGTTGTTGTTGAACAATTTCCATCTCTTAGGTGAAAATGAATCAGTGCTCAGAATAAGAGGGGCATGGTCTGAAGCCACAAGTGGAAGTGAACATAAATTGGTTTGAGGGAAGGATAACATCAATAAACAAGTCAACTTAATAAATCAAAGTCTTATCCATCATTTTTTAAATATTTTTATCCCTAATTTCATTCGCTTATCTTTAGCAAAAGCATGAAATTGTTAAATTGAGTGTTTTGATGATTCAAAACAATTGGAGCTTAGAAGGAAGATATCAAAGGAGTATAAGAGATCCCAAGTAAAGAAATCTAGGAAGAAATGAGTACAAGATTAATTTGTAGAATTTCTCACAGTGTTTACAAAGTAAAAGGCTTTGATCCTACACCTACTGGTTTTAAATAAGTGTTTTTCAACTATCTCATGTTAACTTATAATAAATTTGAAAAATACTCACTGACAAACAAATTTTGAACTGTTAAACTTCATATGTTGTCTTGAAAATTTGAACTTTGATAACTAAAACTCGAAGTTATAGAGATATTGCCTCTGACAGACAAATTTGAGTCTGTTAAAATTTAAATTTTGAGTTAAGCATAACTTGTGAAAAATGAAAATTTGTCTAAAGCTATGTCAAAGTTCATCTAGAATTAGAGTGTAAAAAGAGTTCTAAGTCAGTCCCTCTGACAGATAAATTTTGGTTTTGAAAATTTGAACTTTGAAATAAAAATGAATAAGTCTGATTAAATGTCCCTCTAACAGACAAACTTCTACTTTGTAAATTTGAACTTTGGAATGAAAACATATACGTCTGATAAGAGGTTTCTCTGACTGATGAACTTTGAAGGCTCAAAATTTGCATTTTGAAAATAAGAACTTTTGCGCCATATCAAGTTCGTCACTGACAGAAGAATTTTCAATTCCCAAAAATCGAATTTCAAGTGTAATGTAGCAAGCCCATTCGAGCTAGCCTCTTCAGAGCCTAATGATAATGATCACGCTGCTATAAAGGCTACTAGAACTTTGGCCACTCCATAGGCCTCCAGTAATGAGACAAGTCCTAGTCCACCCTTGGACTATGGCATGGAAGAAAAGGCTCCTCAAGAAGTAAGTTCCTATGAGCCTATTGTAGAAGATGCTCATGAGTCAATTTTGTCACCTCACGAATTTGAGCAAATGAAGAAGCTTGTAGTAGCCATCACCTCTACTCCTATTATTCAAGCTGCTTTGAATGAGGAGAGAAGCCTTGTACCTTACATGGATATTCCAGCTGTTGCACATGTTGCCATGTTACAAGCTCAAAAATAAAGGCTTGATGAAATGTTTCCTCCTCTTATTCCTTAACCTTTACCCCTTTTTGCATATGGCCTGACAGAGGAGCAAAGAGCTCAACTGGCTTTTTCTAGGAGGGAAATGCAAGAACATCTTGATGTCTCTGATGAAGAAGAAGGGAGCTCTAAAGCCTCTGTACCTCTTCCTCAAATTAATCCTGATCTACATTTTGTCCTTGTTCCTCTTCATGCAATTTCAGTGTCACAGATACCTCCTCTTGCTACACACTCTCAAGTCCTTGATGATGCCAAAAAAGGGGAGAAGAAATCTGAGCAAACTGGGAAGATTGCTGCAAGACATTCTAGCAAGATCTAGAGCAAGAAATCCAAGCTCAAAAAGAAATGATTAGATCTTAGGATTACTTGGTTTTACTTGTATTGCTTGTTTATATTTGTTGTATCTCTTGTAATGAAATGACATTCTTAATTTCAAATACTATGTTTACAATGTCATATCACAATACTAAACCTTTGATAAATTAATTCAATGAGATTCTCTATTTTCCTTCTGATCTACTGTATATGTTACACTTATCTTTGAACTTTAATGCATATGTTAAGGGGCAGCTCTTAGAAGCTGTCACACCTCATACTTAGATCAATTTTTTCATGTATTAAACTATATTTAAGTCCATTAATACATGATTAGAGACTTGATTGCATAAATAACTTAAACCAAATTTTTTTTTCATTTTTGGGTACTAGTAATTTGGTTAATCTCATTTTACCTGACGAATTTTGAAGATTCATAACTAAATCAAGAAAAATTATATTGAGATGATTCAAGTCTCCAAAAATATATTAAAATATTATATACATTGGAAAAATATTGAATAGGGAAAATACTTGACCACTTTGTACATGGAAAATACTGTAATAATGGTTATTTTAGAAAATTCCTAATTCTGACCATAACTTTGAAAAATCACCATAAATCATACACAACTCCAAATTGAGTGATCTTTATGTGTATGGAAATATACACATGTCTAGTTTTTAAAAATATAAAATACTCATACATTGAACATATTGAGGTCTATAAAGAACTTCAAATTCCCAACAGTACTCAGAAAGGTCTCTTGCATTCTTCCAACTTTCCAAAATACACAATAATATATACATACATAGCCATAACTTGCCTTTATCTTACATGATACTCCATAACAAACCTAGAGGAACATATTAACATGAAAACATAGTATGATCATGTCCCATAAGATTTTACATAACATCTCATATAATAGTATCAACCTAAGTATTATTATCTTAAACATTAACTTGCTTCTCCTTGCCTTTCCTTTCTTGGGTAATCTTGCCATAACTTGACCCTAAAATTTGTTAGACATTTGGAAAGGGGTGAGATTCAAAGAATCTCAGTAGCAACCACCATCATGCATACATATCATCATATATATTGCAAGTATTCATCTAAAAACACATCAAGCATGCAATCAAATCATTTTGGCAGAACTATTTTACAAAAATTTGGGCAGCACTTCCCCTTATATTTGGACATATCCAGGGTCACATTACCCTTCAAATAATCCAACCAACAATGACAAATCATTACAAGACAACATTTCAAACATTAAACACATCATTCAAACCAAGTAACATCAATGACAATACATAGGCATAGTTAGGTGAGTTAACTACCTTTGAGCTTTCCAATGATCTCCAAACTTTGCAAACCCTTTCCTTGATCTTATAACACTATTTTGGATCCTATATCATCATAAAATAAGGTCATTAGCTACTGGTTTCAAGATTCACTTCACAAAGTGCTCACTTGAACCAAAAATTCCATTTTGCAAACCACTTAGAATTTCTTGTACAACACCCTTGTTCTTACATAATTTGGACCCAAGGAATCTATTTTTGAGATCAAAAGTTCAAAATTCCTTCTCTATTAGAAAGCCTAGGCTGGCCAAAATTAATAAAAAAATTGTAAAAGTTATTTGCTCCATGAATCTTACACTAGCTTAGGTTTTCATGCTTTCTAGTGCATATTCTACCCTTTTCCTTTGATTATTTGGCCAAAGCTCAACTTTCTCTCTCTATCCTCTCTCATGGACTAAAATTTCAAAAGAAAAAGAGGAAGAAAAACTGCATGAAAGTACTCCTAAGCACTCAAGAACACAATCTAGTAATCATGGAAACTTACCTTGATATTTTGGTCTTTAACTTTCTCTTCTTGCTCTTCCTTTCTCCTTTGTTTAATTTTCTCTCTTTCTCTCAATTTGCTTTTGTCCAAATGTGAAGAATGAAGGCAAATGAAGACTAATCACACTTAAACCCATCACTTAGAGGAAAAAGATGAAAGGAGGAAATAGTAACATTAGTTAGTAAACTAAACTTGGTTAATTTTTATAAGCTTTTGAGAAAATTCCCTCCTTGTCTTCTTCAGTGTGCAGCACGTCTTTTATCATCATTTTTGGCCAAAAATTGCTTCACAAAGTATAATTGACCAAAATACTCTTTACCGATTAAATTTACCCATACCAATTAGGTATTTTCGCCAAAATTATCATTAAATTGGTACAGGATTATCCAACAATTACTTTTGATCCAAAATTGTTATTTCGATCCAAAATATATTTTAGCAATGCTCACTAATTTTTCTTCAATTACTACTGTCTCTTCTTGTAGTCCAAATTGACTTTTATTGAGTAAAATATTAACATTAAATCATAATTACCCAATAAATAATATTTTAATTTTAATAAATTTCATATTATATTCCATTGGACTTATCTCATTGAGAGCTTCATTTTAACTATAATTTTTCATATTTACAAAAATGCCCGTAACCCGAGGTCAATTTAGAATTCTTAAAATTTTTGAGTTATCAGGTGTAATTTTTCCCAAAATTCATAAACTTTTCTTAATCTTCTCAGTGTCGATAGCCTTCCTTTTTCTTTTCTTTTCTCCTTCTTTTTATTTTATTTTCTTTTTTTCCTTTTGTTAGGGACAAAATCATCATTTTCTCATTTTTCCTTCCAACCAAGATAATTGATATCTTTGTCCTATTTTATGTCAAACGGTGTATACCTGTTTTTGTAAATTTCTTATAAATTTTAAAATATTGAGCCTTAAACATCTAGAAAAATTTCAGGATATTCTAGAAGTAAACCCAAGTACTAATCCAATTTGTAGGTTATTTTGTTATCATCAAAAAGGGGGAGAATGTTAAATTAAGTGTTTTAATGATTCCAAACAATCGGAACTTGGAAGGAAGATATTAAAGGAGTGCAAGAGATCTCAAGTGAAGAAATTCAGAAAGAAATGAGTGCAAGATTAATTTGTAGGATTTCTCACAAAGTTCACAAAGTAAAAGGTTTTAATCTTGCCTCCACTTGTTTTAAAAAAATGTTTTTCAACTATCCCATGTTAACTTATCATAAATTTGAAAAATACTCACTGACAGATGAATTTTAAACTGTTAAACTTCACATGTTGTCTTGAAAATTCAAACTTTGATAACAAAAATTTGAAGTTACAGAGATGTTACCTCTCACAAACAAATTTCAGCCTGTTAAAATTTGAATTTTGAGTCAAGCACAACTTGTGAAAAATGAAAACTTTGTCTGAAGCTATGTCATCTGAAATTGAGTGCAAAAAGAGTTCTAAGTCAGTCCCTCTGATAGACAAACTTTGGTATTGAAAATTCGAACTTTGAAATGAAAATGTATAAATGTGATTAAATGTCCCTTTGACAGAAGAACTTCTACTTCGTAAATTTGAACTTTGGAATGAAAACATATACGTCTGATAAGAGGTCTCTCTAACAGATGAACTTTGAAGGCTCAAAATTCGCATTTCGAAAAGAACTTTTGCACCATATCAAGTTCGTAACTAACAAACTAATTTTGGATCCCCAAAATTTGAATTTCGAGTACACTGTAGTAATATGGAACAACTGTTCACTCCTATTAGGAGCACTTTAAATTTGAAAATTCGTATGTTCTAACATGGGAAATATTTGTCACGTTTAAAATTTGAATTTCACCTTTGAACAGACGAACTTTGAAGTTCAACGTTAAAGTCTTTAACTTATGGTCTCTGCGAAATTCATCTGTTGACACCTCAAAATTTGAACTTTGGATGTCAGAAGCATTAAATGCGGTTGGTGAACGGCTAGTTTTGCAGATTAACCATTAGGTAACATCTCTAACGGCTAGATATTGTCTCTAACGTATAGTTAAGATGTAAGTCTATAAATAAAACTTCATTTGAAGTTGTAGGTAAC
This sequence comes from Adenanthera pavonina, assembly GCA_026686845.1. Classification (NCBI taxonomy): domain Eukaryota; kingdom Viridiplantae; phylum Streptophyta; class Magnoliopsida; order Fabales; family Fabaceae; genus Adenanthera; species Adenanthera pavonina. Next base: position 34,735,401 of record JAIVEN010000015.1, read on the forward strand.
CATTTTAAGTTGTATATACTGAAACTCTGTCAAAATCATTAGACAAAGCCTTCTACTCTTTCATACTTTATTTATTGCTCTTTAACTGTCAAACATACTCTATAGTAGAGAGTTTCTCTTGTTGTAAACAATCTTATCTTCATCTAGAAGAAAAATTTTCTTATGAGGGGATTTCACAACGGATTTGGGAAGCACTTAGCTAAAGAGCAGAGTGAGAATTTGTAAGCTCTTAGAACAAAGCACAAAGTTGTACTGTGGCATTTTAAGGAGCCCACCAAGTTCTTGCAAGATAGTGAAAAATCTTAAGTAGTAGCTTGAGGACTGGACATAGGTCAAGAGAAAGAGACCGAACTAGGATAAATCTCTATCTTTCTTTCCTCTACCTTGCTTACTGCTTTATTACATTCTGCACTCTGTTTTTCTACAACTTTTGCTTTCACTACTTTTTTAAAATTTTGTAGAAAATTTCAAACTTCTCAATTCACCCCCCTCTTGGGAAGCTAGCAGACCTAACAAAAATTGATTATGACCTTAACTTGTTGCATTATTAAACCCAATTTTGCCTTTTTTTCATGAAAAAATATGAGTCCAATGGCAAAGTCATTTGTTTTGGTTTTGGCTTTTTGGTCTTGGGAAGAGTGGTTGTTGTAATTTCTAAAACTCAATTTTTCCTATCATATCTCTATGTAGCATAAATTATACTTCACCAAAATAACTTCCTCAAGGCTAACAACATTACACCAAAACAACATATTTCTCATGAATCAAATCTATGAGAAAATATGAAAAAACTCCATGAGAAAGACATTTCTCATAGAATTTCTCACGCATAAAGAACCATGAGAAATATGCCTGTGGGACAAAAAAATTTCTCACAGATTATGGCCGTAAGAACCATTTCTCATGCAATTTCTCATGGAACATGCATATGGGAAAAGGTTCTCATGGAAGACATGCTGTGAAAATTTCTCTCAGATTTGTTTCCATGAGAATTTCTCATGGAATATATGCCATGAGAAATTTTCACGGGCAAGAAGTATGTGAGAATTTCTCATGGACCAATTTTGTGAGAAAATCATGAGAAATGAGGTCATTGTGCCAAGTTTCTCATAGAATTTGCCATGAGAATTCTATGAGAAACAGTTAAGCTTTTGCCACAATCAATTTGGTTCCCTTGCATATGGATCTGCGTTCAAATTTTATGACAAATACCATGAATAACAAATATATTAGTATCCAATGAATCTTAACAATAATAATTCTTCATCATCAAAATCAAAGTTTACAACCAACCAGAATCAATAGTTTTAGTTACTTTGGCAACTAACAATTTCTAAAACAATTCATTACAAGTATTATAATTGTTTAATAACTATCCTACTCTTCATCATCCCCATCTATATCACCATCATCACTTCCCTCATCATCATCATCATCATCATCATCTCCCTCACTATTTTCTTCTCCAACATCATCATCATCAAGTCATGGTTGAGAAGGACCAACCTAGTTGATACCTCCTAAGTCTATCCGTGCCAAAAAAATTTTCATGAAATCCTCAGTTACTTCGAATTTTTCTTCCCACATCTATTCTCGTATTTTGTCTTCCTCATTCAATTTGTTAACCACTATAGTCAAACTCTCTGTGTTCCTCGTTCAATTTGTTAACCACTACAGCCAAGGTCTCCTCATAAGCCTTTGCTTGTTCGGTGAGTTTGTCTTGCAACTTCTTTTCAAAAGATTCTCTAAGTTGTGCAAACTCGCCAAAGTCATGGCTTGACATCCCATGAGAATCAATAAGGCTAGCAAGTGATCCAAATCCATACACACAACCTTTCTTATTTTTTCCTCCAACAACGGTATGCCATACAGCATTATCAGAGAAATTTGATCCTTCACCTTGACTTTGTTTTAGTTGCACAAATTGGTTCTATATCAACAATAAACAAAGTTGTGAATCATATGTTCATAATATGAATAAATAAATTGTGAATTATGAATAATAAAACCTTAACTTACATAAGTGTTAGCAACTTTTGGTCGAATGCAACCTCTTTTCTGCTCATTATGTTGTACCTTCTTAAATACTTCAAGCATGGTAACTTCTTGTCCCAACTCCACTTCCTAAATCATTAGGACAAAATTCATGTAACTTAAAATATTAAAACTTTAATAATGTAACAAACTTAAATGAGGTTAACCATCTTTCTTTTGTATTTTGATAATGACGTTATCTCACCTCTATGTGCACATGCATTAGCATTAGCTGCCCTATTGGCTTTATTATGTTCTAATTTCAATTTGAACTCAGGAGTCCCCCATTGCAATTGCAAATTATCTCGAATTGTTTTGAGCATCCAAGTAGCTTTTATTTTTCCATATCGAATATCTCTCATGGTGGAACATACTATTCCACTACACTTTTTGTGCCAGAACTTATATATCTATCCTTCCAAAGAAGGAACATATGCACATTTCAACTACAATAAAAACAACCAAACACCAAGTAAATGAAAAAATAACTATGTTTTTATACTTTCAAATGATTAGAATATTAGCTCACCTTAAATTGTCCATATCATACATCTTTAACATCATCAGGGATACTAGTAAAATCAAGCCGTGCATCATTGAAAATGCTACGCATAATGCTAGATAATATTGATGCAGGCTCATCAGTAGGAGAAAACCTGTAAAATGCATAATATTTAGCAAAACAAAAAGTAGCATAGTGATTTGTGAATTAATAATTGAAATGAATATAGAATACACTTAATCTTCGGTACCATTAGGTTGAATTACTAATTGATCATCACTTAACATGGATCCAACATCATATGTATTTGAACTTGAGGAAGAAAAGACATTTGCACTCATCCTATATGGGGAAGATTTCTCTGAGCCAACAATAGCAGAAATTCCAGGGCTAGATTAAATGCATAGGGATGGTAGAGAACATGATTTAGACGCGAATCCATGTGCTATCAGCGATGGTTGTGTCGATGATGGCTAGATGGATGACAATTGGGAAATGATGGTGTAGCTGCTAGTGGCAAAAAGGGTGATGATGTCATAACTTTGTTTTTGCCCATCCTGCCTTTCTTCTTTTTATTGTTGGATCCTCCATCCTTGTTTAGTTGAGAAGATGACATCTGAAATTTAAAAAAAAAATAGTTATGAACATGTATATTTAATAAATCATTCATAATTAATTTTATTATAAACACACATATGCAAATAGTTTAAAAGAAAAGAAGTAAAAAAGCACACTAAATTACCCACATCAATCACTTGCTAAATAGTAATCACTAGGAAAATCTTCTTTAGTTTCAGATGATTTAGTATGTAGTAGCTCCTTATCTAATTGTTCATCACTCAAACCAGTTCATTAAACCAAGTCATCTACAATTGACCTAATATAAGCATCATCTGTGAGAAATTATTACCTTTATTGGTTCAGTCACAGAGCTTAGGGATTCAAAGACCCACAATGAGAAGATGAAGTTTAGAGACACATTGAATTGAAACTCAAAAGACCCATGGCTGGTGACAAAGATGAGAAGATGATAGAGACAAGAAGGTAGGATGAGAAGGCAAAGGCAACAGAGAGTAGGCAGAGGAGAATGTAAGGCAATATTAGAAGATGAAGTCGATAGTGATTAGGGATTTTGAAGGCGGCAGAAGTTTTGTGTTTCCAGCTTTTATTTTACATTCGTGGTTTCTTTATTCTGAAGATGGGATTCTTTTTTTTTTTATTCTTCTTGGCAATATTAAAAATTATAAAAATAAAAGCTTCTAAATATAATTATAAGTTTTTTTTATAAACGAACAATTTTGTTACAAACAAAAAAAATAGTGATGAAAGCCTTAATATAAAAAAATTATAGGTTTCATTATTAACAATTATAGATTTTAGGTTTTTTTTTCCACTATAAAAAATTTTAATTATAAGTTCATTAACAATAGGAAATAAAGGGTGTTTAACTAATCTGTTAGTTAAAACTGGGAAAGGGGCAAGGGAAGCTTGGAAGAAAAATAGAGAAACATAAAGTAATGGAGACATAAATTTTAATGAATTAGAGCTTGAGAACAAGGAGTCAAAAATTACAAAACTTAAAAAATAAGTTTTATACTTCTCACGTAACAATAATCGTGAGAAGTTTTCATGGCTTACCAACTGTGAGAAACATATTGAACAAATGTCAACACAAAGTGAACACAAAGGACATCTTCTGACAAAAAAGGTACCCGTAAGAAGTTCTCATGGCCTCTACCCATGAGAAAACTTATATCAAAACAAAACATTTGACAAAGTTAATAACTCATATACTACTCACGGGCCAACCTTCCGTGAGCAATTCTCATAGCCATGTTGCCATGAGAAGTTCTCACATCTATATATCCATGAGAAAATTAATATGAAAACAATAAAGAAAGTACCTAATGTTGAAATGATTCTCACAATCGGAGCGGTGTGAGAATTTCTCGTGGCATGAAATCCATGAGAATCACTGTACAAAGAGAGAAGATGATGGGGCTAACATTTTCTTTCTAGGTTTCTCATGGAGTATGTCTGTGAGAAGATTCGACACACACAAAGTGTAACACCTTAAACTTAAACATATTTCTCATATATTAGACTCCAATTATATCCATTATTGCATGATTAGATATTTGATTGCATAAAAATATCAAAACAGATTTTTTTTATTTCGGGTACTATTTATTGTGCATTTTCTATTTTACCCGATAAATTTTGAAAATTCATAACTAATTTTAGAAAAATCATCTCAAAGTGATTCAAATCTCTAAAAATAGCGAGAAATATTTTCTACATGGAAAAAATATGAAATAGAGTATTTTCTAGACCAATTTATATAGTTCATTTCTCAAACATTTACTATACATTTGATCATTTTGAAACTTCCCAAGTTTTGGTCTTATTTTTAAAAATTCATATCTCATTATATCCTAAGTAAAATTATGCATTATTTATGTCATTTAGAAAGCCCTATATGTCTACTTTCTATCTATAGTTTTTTGTATATTTATTCTACTGGAATAGGGCATGGCATTAATTTGAACTATCAAGGGTCAGAACTTAACTTTTATTGGAACAGTCTTAGGAAAACTTACATATCTCTCATTATATAACTACAATCACCCCCAAATCAGTGGCATATTAAACTTAAGATATAGAAATTTTATATATGTAAACCACTAAATTTTTGGAGCTCTGTGACATTTTATAATGCCTTTAGAAATTTCCAGTACCTTCAGTAACATTCCAATTTTCCAACCTTGCCCTGTTTTTAAATCCTAATTTTACAAATTCACCATAAATAGTATACTTAACCAATTGAGGTGTTCTTTAGCTCTATGAAAAGCTTATTTTATCTACTTTTATATCATATAAATCAATAAAATTAATTGTCCTGTTTCGAATAAATAGTACCTACATTCTATTAGGGTATCCAGATTGGACCCTTTCATCCATACTTTAGCATAATAAATTTCATAATATACTTACACCATCATTCATTGTTCCAACTTCATACGTAACACCAAAACTATCTCAAGGAACATGCTTGCATCAGTGTGTATATATATATGATTTATCCTTTGCATACAAATTTATACATATTATCAACATTAACATCAATACTTGCAAGAACATAAATTCCACCAAGTTCTTCCTCATCTCTTTTAGCTCCTCTTGAACTCCTTGCATTGCCTTGGCCTAAACATGGTTAGCATTTGGGAGGGATGAGATTCATGGAATCTCAGTAGTTACCACCAATCAAGAAAACATATCATCACATATTGCAAACACATATCATCAAATCATCATTTAAACATTTAAAATCATTCATGCTCAAATATTTTATAGAAAATTGGGCAGAGTTTCCCCTTGGGTTTTGGACATTTCGTGGTCTCAAAACCCCTTAAACAACTCAGCCAATAACATCAAATCATCACAAATCAACATTGCAAACAATGGCCAACTCATCAAAATCATTGCAAACTATATGACAATACAATGCAAGATTAGGTTGGTGAACTACCTTGTAGCTTTCCAATATTTTTCAAACTTTGTAAACTCTTCCTTTAGCCTTCCAACACTTCTTAGATTCCTATAGCATCACAAAATGAGGCCATTAGCTACTGATTACTTTCTTTAAGGCTTCATTTTCTCTCTCTACTCTCTCTCTAGGTAGAAATTTTCAGAGCAAAAATAGAGAGAAATACTCCATGAAACACTATAATACTTAAGTAGATGTAAGATAGTCACCAAAGGAACTTATCTTGAGAGTTTGAGATCAAACTTGTGATTTTTCCTTCTCCCTTTTGCTCTCTCTCTTTCACGCCTTCTTCCCCCTTTCCTCACCTCTGGTTGTGCGTGTTTGGGACTGAAGAAGATGTAGTGAAAGCTTAACCAAGGTGATTAAGTGTTAATTAGTTATAAAGTAACTTTAGTTAATTAAACCTGACTTTAGTTACTTTTTGTCTAATAAAACTTTTAACTAATTCCATTGTGATCCTACAGTTGCTGCAGCATGCCATTTGTCCCATTCTTGGCCAAGAGTTGCTTTAATAACTTTTATGGATTAAAATATTCTTTACCGATTGAGTTCACCTGTACCGATTAACTATTTTTGTCAAAATTGTCATTAAATTGATATAGGGTTATCCAATAATAAATTTTGGAATAAAATCATTATCTTGATCCAATATATATCTTAGCAATGCCCACTAATTTTTCCTGAATTAATATTGCCTCTTACTGCAATCCAAACTGATTTTTATCAGGTAAAATATTAATATTATTTTGATATTAATAAATTCCAATTAAGAACGAAACATACTTTCTTTTGAATATTAGATAAGAAATTAATTCCTTCTAAAGCCCAATTATGTATAGTTTTTTCATCTCACTTCATTTCTCATCTTTTATTTATTTTATAACATTTCATAAAAATAGGAATATTACAAAAAGTACTCACGGAATTTCTCACTCTATTCTCATGGATTCTTCTCTCTAGCCATAGTCCATGAGAATTATCTATGAGAAGTGTATCTTAAATGAATTTTCACAAGAATTTTCATGAGGAAGTCTCACCAATATTTCAACTGTGAAAATCTTTTATGAGAAAATGACTTGATTTAGTGTGGTGCAACTATATGCCTTTGTGGTTCTTTGCTTTACTTCTAAATAGGTGAGGATTAGTTGCCAACACATGTTGCCGAAATGGCATCTATGTGGGTCCTAAAATTCTTTCCTTAGTGTGAAGGTCACAATGTTTTTAAAAAATATCTTGCTTTCTGTGGTATTTAAGTGGGATTTTCCTTAAAAATAATTATCATTTTAAAATTGTATAAAAATATTAATTATTTTGTATTATTTTATCTTTTATCAGTAAAACTAACCTTTCCAATGAAAATTTTATTTAGATTTTAATCAAATATTAACTCTTTTAATTTGACAGCATAATTTCTTTTACCTTTTAATAAAACATGTTAATTTTATTTAACAAGAAAAATGATATTCATTAAAATTAAAATTTAACCACATCTTTTCTCATACTATTTCAAACTACATCACTATATATGGGTATAAAAAATTTAATCTATAAAAAAACCTATTAGAAAATCTTTCAGCAAACCAATAACAAATCAAAAGTTGGAAAAGAATTGATGTATTGACTAAATGTCTGGAAATTTTTTGTTGACAATCTAAGAATCTTAAAATAAAATACAATGAATTTCATTTCATTTGTATTTATTTATTTATTTAGTTTTATGGAAATATATATTATTCAATGTTATGAAAACTCAATCATTAAACTGGTAAAGGTATTAGTTCAAGAATTAATAATCCTAATGTAGTTGAATCGCAATAGAACTGGTCTAGATTAAATTAATATATATATTTATTTATATTTAAAATTTATATTGATATTTTGAAAATAAAAATATTAAAGAGAAAAAATGTTTTGAATTAATTTGCGTTAATATTTGATAAATATTTTAAATAGAAAAATATTTCATTTACAAAACACAAAAATGGTACAAATGCATTTATTACATGCTTCCTCCCCTCCTTAAAATTGGCTAGTAAAAATTATTTTGATTTTCATCCATAAATATTATAAATTTGTAAAACATATCCTCCCTCTGTCAACCAGCGGCCCTCTCTATGCAAGTTGTAAGTAAATACCTGAATTGCAAAATGCTTCATGTCTCTCTCTCTCCCCAGTGTGGACTAAAAGCCAAGGAAAATAAAATACTCCCTCTCAATCAGAATCGTACGTTTGATTATTAAAATGCTTTAAGAAATGGTGGGTTCATTTGTTTAGAGTTAGCTTATGGCTGGACTCTCAGGGGCAGCAAACACAAACACAGAATGACAAAAGCCGCAAAGAAGTCATCATTTTATTTTTTATTTTTTATTTTTTAAGTTCAAAAATGAAAAAAATATTTTTTATAATCATACAACTATAAAATTATATTATTTTTATTTTTTTAATTTGAGTATTATGCAGTAAAAATAATATCTTTGCAGTCATATAATTATATAATATAAAAAAAAGATATAAAATAGAATAAAACTATGTAAATATACTGTATCATCTATTATTTTTAAATTTAAAAAAAATAAAAAAATAGACAGGGCCGTGGTAGGGAAGAGTGGCAGGAGACACCCCATCCGATCAAAAGGAAGAACGAACCTCATGACTAGACCCAATGGTACGAAAGGGTGAAGAAACTCTGAATGGACTCAACGAGGCCACGAAGCGGAGCTCATCATTGGACTTCAACTGTACCCAACCAAGCTCAGGAAATTAAATACAACAGACATCATATGCATCTTGCTACCTCTAATCCTTTTTATTAGTGATTTTTTGGGAGAAATATTTTGTTCCTTTTTATAAAAAATTAGTTGTTTTTATCTCAAGTATTAAATGATTATTCTCTTTTTTAATTAACATTTTACTTAGAATTGAAACTATAATTAAGTGACCATTAAAAGTTTACTCTATTAAATATAGACATCTCTAGAAAAGATTTCCATAATATGACATATTAATTATATTTAATTGAGTTTAATTATTTGTCTTAATTTTGATGAATTAGTTATTCATTTATTATAAAAAAGATCGAAATTACTAATATAATGCATATTTAGCCATGGAGAATTAGCTCACCCAACTTCGCATCCTAAGTCCCTAGACCCATAGAACTATTGGAAATGGCATTAAAAAAAATGTAATAAAAAGAAATGATATAAAAAATAAGAGATGAGAAAATTATTTTTATGTATAGCTTATAAATTTTTCTTTTCAATGCAATTTCAATGGTTATATGTTTTTATTGATATTTTAATTTCACCCAAGGTAATTTTTTTAACTAAATTTCCTTTATTTCCAAAATCTTTTTAATAATTTTCACCATCTATCTTTCTCAAATTGTCACAGTGAGACTAATATAAATGTCTTTTCAATTCCTTTTATGAATTAAAGAAAAAAAACATTTGTATTAATCTTGATGGCTATATTATCTATTAAAAGCAAAATGTTAGAATTACTAAATTACAAAACTTTGATAACTAATTTTGCCAAACTTCTTAACACAACCCTATTTAGGAATTTTCCCAGACTTTGCTCCATCATATCATCCAGAGATAGTTGAGAGGCATCCTTCACTTGTGATTCAAGCTGAGTTGAAATTTCCATTGGCTTTGCCATTTCTGTGAAGTTTTGTTGACTCTGATCTATGACAATTTCATCCAAAGAAGATAGTGAAGCTTCCTTCACATATGAATATGGAGGAGGTAAATGTATATATATACTCACTCTGTTACACGCTAACTGCAAAATTTTACGATATAAAATCAAAAATAGATCAAAGAAATCTCTCTATTTTATTATGACAACACATGCATTTTCATAAACCAGAAGAAGATAATATAAGTATACCATAACAATTCGGACATCAAAAATAAACCCCTGAAACCCAAACCTAATCAACATTATTATTAACCAAACCCTTAAGTGGCAAACCTTCACCAAAGGAAGAGAAAGTCTGAAGTTTTTGGATATTACATGCAAGGTTTTCTCTGTGAAAATTTTGTGACTTGATGATTTGGTTAGGTTAGCATGTTTAGCACTCAACTATCAAGATTCTATTTCAATCCACATGTTTGGTGCGTAGATAAAGAAAGGTGAAGCAAGAGAGAATATTCTACGATCCTGAAAAAATGCAAGGCCAAACAGAGAGGTAAGAAGCGAGAGCAAGGAAGAATATTTTTGTGATCCTAAAAATACGCAAAGCCAGTGAAAATTTTGCCACTTCATTTGTGTGTGTTTGAAACTCAACTATCAGGATCCAATTCGATCCACATGTTTGGTAGAAACAGAAATTAAGGTAGGTGCTAGAAGGAGCTTGAGAATATATATATATATATATATGTTCTTGAAAATATGTTTGGTAGAAACATAAAAATATATTTTTATGATCTTGAAAATATCTGCCACTTTACTATTTTCAGTTTTCCATGATAGTGAAAAACTGCCCATATCTCAGCATACTTTTCTTTGTTGGCCCGTATATATCTCACCATACCTTGATTTAAACTTTAAATCTAAAATACATTAAATTGATTTGTTTCCCTAATTAATTTAGGTTAAAAAATATTTTTTATCCTTTAATTTTGAGGTAAGTTTTATTTTAATTTCTTAATTTTATTATGTTTCATATTAATTCTTTAACTATTAATATATAACTAAATACTTCCTAATTCTTAACACTGTTAAATAAACTAATGAAAAATGATAATTTATCTATTTAAAAATCATATTATTAATATTATTATGTATTAATTAATATAAAAATTGAAAAAAATAATTTTAAGACTTAAATATTTACTATTTTAAAAATATGTTAACGGAAGAAATTAAAAATTACATCCTTAAAATAAAAAATTTTATTTTTAGATTTTAAATATTTATTTTAAGACATTAAAATATTTTTATTATAAAAAATAAATATTTATTTTTTATACTTTACATTAAAATGAATAAATTATTCATTTTAAAATAATAATTTTAAACATTTTACCACAATATTTTAAAAAATAATTTATTCCAAGGTTATAATTTTTAATGTCTTAAATTAACATATTTTTTAACTTTTTTATTTTTTAACTAATTAGGTGAATTTACAAGTTGACAAATTGAAAAATTTAGTTTGAGAATGTAAAGTATAAAAAATAAATATATATTTTTTATAATAAGAATATTTTAATATCTTAAAATAAATATTTAAAATCTAAAAATAAAACTTTTGATTTTAAGATGTAATTTTTAATTTCTTCCGTTAATATATTTTTAAAATAATAAATATTTAAGCCCTAAAATTATTTTTGTTTTAATTTTTATATTAATTAATACATAATAATATTAATGATGTGATTTTTAAATAGATAAATCATCATTTTCCGTTAGTTTATTTAACGGTGTTAAGAATTAGGAAATATTTAGTTACATGTTAATAGTTAAAGGATTAATATAAAATATAATAAAATTAAAGAATTAAAATGAAATTTATCTCAAAATTAAAGAACAAAAAATATACTTTAACCATTAATTTATTTACCCAATTTATGAGCAAAATAGAGCATCTTATAAAGTCCAATTCATCAAAGCAAGTGCCATCATATGCTATCCAAACTTTCATACAATAACTAGTAAATATAAAACGCCAACTAGTACATATTAAAAAAAAAAAAAAGAACCATAGGAACAAAGCTTTAACACGTTACTTTATTCTTCAAGTGTAAGAACCACCTTTGATTTAAATGTCACTTCTAAATGAAGGCCAATTATACACTCACAGGCAAGTGTGGATGACCTTGTAATGTAATACACTCCCTCCAATTTGAAACAACCGTGATTTTGGAGTTATGCCCTAAAGCTAATAATTAAATAGTCTAAAAATTAATGAAGTTAAATTATAGTTTACTATTATATCCTTATTAATTACTCCCTCTATCCCATATTATAAGGGAATGGGAGGAGTTTCACACATATTAAGAAACTTTTATTTCATCCTTAAACTTTTTTGAAAAACTAAAATTTCTAATTTTATCTCTATTATTTACCTTATTAATTTTCTTATTAATTTCATTCCTCTCATTAAATATAGTACAAGTTACAATACTAATAATACAATAAATAAAGAGTAAAAATGATAAATCACTATATGTTACCTTATATTATGGAATAAGAAAAACTTATCATGTTACATTATAATATAAGATGAAGGAAGTATATAGTATAGTACTTCTTAATATTTCTTTCTTTCTTTATTATTATTGAAGGGTAAATTTGTTTAGGTATAATTAATATTGCTTTCTTAAAAATCATAAAGTGAGATTGTTTTGAAACAAGAAAAAAATCCTGCTGTGACATTTGTTTCATAACGGAGGGAATAATTAAGAACAACAGCCACAAGCAAACTCTAATAAACGAAGAGCCATAGCCGTGAGTGCAAAATTTCAAAGAGCACATCCATTGATAATGAGAATAAAGAGCTTCGGTTGCACAAGAAACTACATATTTTGTCTTAAAAAAAAAAAGAAACTAGATATTTTTGACCTTTACCGTTCTCCTTCAGTTCGATTTCTTCTTTCTTTCCCAGATCTCAATCTTTGTTCTCACTCTCTCCCTATCTCTGTGTGCTTTCACATCTCTACTTTTCTGCCTCCCCTTCCCACTCATGTTACTATTTATAAGGGAGACAATAGTCATATTTTTATCTATTTGAAAGAATCTTAAAATCTCTCGGATAAATAAATTAATTACTTGAAAGAAATGAGTGCTGGGCTGGCAGATATATATTTTATATCTAGCTAATAAGTTGTTTGTTCTTAGTAGCTCTCTCTATTTATCCATCTATCCATCCATTTTTAATAAAATTAATAATTGTGGTTAATGAATCACCTTTCAACCATGCATATATCTTTGTGATTCCACTCTCCCAGGCTAACTAACTCTATTCCAAGCAATAAACCCCATAACTCAATCTCACCACATAGTTTTGGCCCCCCCCCCAAAAAAAAACACTCACCACAGTGATGCATCAAAATTCCTTATAAATCCTATCCGTCACCCATCTTATTGGGCTATATTATTTATTTATTTATTTATTTATGTATCATATAAAAACTCTAGCAAGGTGATCATAAATCAAGGACCAATGAGCCTACGACTAGCCGCGACAAAATTACCACAAAATATATATTTTTGAATTATTATTTAAAAATAATTTTTATATATAATCTAAATAAAAATTTTTATTTAAACTTTTTAATTAATTCAAATAAACTAACTAAGAATATTTTTATGCATAACAAGTATACACTAAAAAATATGTCATGAATTATTACTAACAATGTCATAGTATTTTAATAAAATGCGACAAATAACATTTTAAAATTAAGGAAAAAATTTTGTCTAATATAAGACCAAAAAAATGTACGGTAGATTTTTTTTTTTGCCAGAGGACGGTGAGTTTGCAAAATATCTATATGCCTACAAATATGATTTTATTCACAGGACCTTCAAATACAATTGTTTTATAGATTCAATTGCTTAGTATTATTATTACTCCATGTCCTTATTATAAAAGAATTTGGGGAATACTTTTTTTGTTCTATTTATAAGAAACTTAAGTCTTATTGTCTTGTGCATTTATTGGTATTCAGCTTCTACCCTTCATATATAAGGAATAAGGTAGTAATTATTTCTCATACAAGAAAAGTCCATGAAGTACTAAATATGGACATTTGTGGAAAAAAATTGAATTTGTAACACATTAATCACACTAAACAAATTTTAACTATTTTTTTCAGTCTTGATGAACCAATTATTTGTTTCTTATAAAAAGAATTGGAATAAGTATTATTGTTATTGTTGTTGTTATTATGCAAAAACAATCCATCAATGAGTATAAGCAAAAGCCACCTGAGATTAGTTCAGGTAATAAGGATGGGATTAGATTTGGGTAAAGGTTAAGGGTTCAAACCCTCATGATGTACAAAAAAATTAAGTATAAGCAAAAACATCGATCCTATATATGACTTTGAATGCGGTAAATTGAAGTTATTTCCACAATAAATATCTCCAATAATGCCAATTATTTAGTTCCCACAATAAATATCAGTGAGGTAGCATAATTAATTTCATTTAATGGCATCATAACTCTTACAGGAATGGCATGGCACCGGTTTTGAAAATCTAACGGGTGAAGGAGGTTGTGATTTTGTGCCTTTCTTATTCTCCATGATCAACTTTGGTTACTTTGGAATATTTATCAGGCACACACATAATTTCTACTCCTTCCAATCTTAAATATAGGATATTTTACCTTAATCCTAAATATAAGACCATTTACAATATACAAGATAGTATTTATTATACATTTTAAAAAATGTCCCTATTTAATATATTTAAAGAAAAAAGAAAGAGATTAAATAAGGGTAATTTTAGAAAAATGTTAGATTTTTTGGAGAAATCGAAGTAGTTAATTAACTTTAACTCTAATTCTTAATCCGCAAATTTGGTTAAAAGTATCTTATATTAAAGATCAGAGTGAATATGACTCAACTTTTGTAAATTTCATGTTTTAATTCCACCATTAACACCAAATTGTGTCCATTGTGTTGCAAATAAAGTTTGAGATAGGTCATATTATTTATAACTTATAAACAATACCCATTACTTGTAAGAAATCTACTTACCTTGTTAAGCAAAAGTATCATAAACTGAAATTGAAGTTCAGTTTTATTATTATAGGGACATTTACATTCAGTCCTTCACCTGTAGTTTAATAATTTACATCTGTACTACTTCTTAAAGAAGCCATACTTTTTGTACAAGAGACTATCTTTAAAATTAGTTAGTCCATCCGAGTACTAAATTTAGATAAACTAAATCTGTACAGATGGCTTTTTTTTTTTTTTTATAATCATGTACAGATGGCTATAAAGCTATGAAGCAAGAGTGGCCCAATAATTGTGAAGGCATGAACTGGTTGGAGTGCCTATGATTCGTGACCATTCCCATTCCCATTCCCATTCTGTGTCCTCCACAAGCTCTATTTCTGCCAACTGCCATTAGTGAAAATGTTAGGAGTACAATTTCACTAACTAATTTCTTGCTTGGAATGAGAAGAAGCATATATAGGCCTTTTATATAAATTTATAAAGTTTGGATATTATTCATTATTTTTAATTTTAAAATTTTTTACTTAAAAGGAGCAAAATATAATATGGGTACTTTTTTTTTCTGACAATTCATTCAATATGTGGTACTAATAATTAATTTGGATTCTTGAATTGAAATTGCATTGGGCTTCAATTGGGGAAACATCTTCCGAGGTTTTTTAATTAATTTACAAGGCTTGAACTGAAACCCTATTTAAAAAATGTTGATTCTCTTACCATTTAATCTAAATATGAAAACCTCTTCTGTTTTCAAATTTTTACTAGTTACAACTAAAAATTAGACATTTGATTTATTAAGACAACCACTGAAAATAAATCCACACTGAAATCACGTTGAAGACATAAAAGAAAATTTACCCTATTTGTTTATTATATTATAATTTTCTTAAGATAATTGAAAATCTCTTTGAATTTAGTGACTTACCCTGCCATCTCGCAGCTCAAATATAACCGAACTGTTGGAGAATGGAATTGGCCTCGTCGATGCTACCTGTAATGGATCAGACACAAAATCATTCTAGTTAATTTCTATTTAAAATGCAATTATAAATTTAATATATAAACTTTAAATGTAACAAAATATCCACTTAAATTTTGCACTCAAATGAAAATATTAAATTTTAATGAAAAAATTAAGATCTACTCCTTACATCAACAATCTTCAAAGACTAGCAATTGATTGGAATGAAAATGCAAACATTAGAGGCCATGTGGATTCTTGGAGCAAATTTCAACTGACATTGATCAATGTTTTCATTTTAATCCAATTTAAATTGATGGAGATTTTTGTCTCATTTTAAGATTCCAAGTATTTATTTTATCATTAGTCTTTAGTTCAACGGAGTAAGATATAAATAGTTTTCCCTTTTAATTAATTAAAAGTAATTCATATAAAATTTTCGAATTATATTGAAATTACATGAGTATTTTAAGAGATACACGTCTCTCCCTAAAAACTTAAAATTGTATTACTTTTCATTTATTTTTTATTTTTTATTAAAATACTCTCTGTTAATCTAAAATCATATAAATTGAAGTACTTTCTTTAAATCCAATAACTCAAGATAATAAATCTAATGATAAAAAATATATGTTGCACAAAATAAACCCAACACATATTAAAGTGAAGGCTTGTTCAGTTAAACACAAAAAGTTTTTTTAGGCAACGGTTAAAAAAAGTTTAAATGGGAGTAGAGTGTATATTTTAGAAATAAAGATGAAATTCATGTAGTTTTAACAAAATTCATAAGAGGGCTATGTAATTTATTCTTTGACTAATAAATATAAACTGTAAATATAATATATATATATATATATATTCTCTTTACCTTGGGGTCACATTCAAAGTTGCAGCCACCACAATTGTCTTGATCCTTGTTGAAGCGAGAGATAGACTCTTCATGGCTGCAAACTTGTTGCTTTTGTTCTTGAAGCATTTTATTTTCCATCAATGGAAAACCACAATCTTTCCACTTCCATGTGTTTGCTTTATCCATGTACCTAAGGTACACTTTCCCGTCTGAACCAATCAAAAACAATTGATTACCAGCAAAGCAAGGACCCGGCGAACCAATCAGAGTCACACCTTTATAGGGTGTTCCATGCTCCACCCAATTCCAGCCATTCCATGAATTCCAGTGGTATTCAACAAGCCCACCTTCTCTTGAAAGCATGAAGAGAGAACCATACAGTGTTGTTAATGAAGGTCTTATGGCTGTTCCAAGAAAGTGTGAGAGAATCAAGTGTTGAGATTGGTAATGTTCATGCCATATATCAGTTACTCTGTTGTACTGATACAGGCGGCCGTTTCTGCCGGTGACAAATACAATGTTTTCTCTCAACAATCCTTGGTCTACTATGCTAGCAACTTTGGTGTTTGTAGGCTTTCTACAATCTTTCCATTTAAACTTCCTCATGGAAACCTGTCCACAATTTGCTAAACACAATCACTTGCCACATCTACCTTTTCTTTACTAAGTTGATGTTTGAACATTCTAGGAAAATAGATTCACTGAAATCTGTAAGTTTTCAGTCCAATCATGTCAGGAAAATCTTCTTACCCGTTTTGATATTTTGCCCGTCATTATGCCAACGACTGGGAAGGGGTTTAATCCAGTGACTTAGAGAGGAGCTGGATCTAATAGTTGTGTAGTACACTATATATGTTAATAAAAATGGCGTCGTTGGATCAATCCCCTCTCCCGGCCATTGGATCAAGCCAACTGATGAGATTTCGGATAGAGGAGGACAACACAGTTTCCAATAGGCGAGGATCTAAATCTAATTTTTATTGGTGAATGCTTACTTACCATGAACTGCAGTAATGTTCCTTTCTTGGAGACAAAGAAGAGTGCATCTTCGGTTGTGACCTTGCTAGCTTTGCCTGGGATTCCATCCCATGGTTGACCTGCAACAATACTTGTTCCTTTCCTCATAGCACTGCAATTCTTCCATGATAACTCATAGCCATTCCTTTCTCTAAGAAGCAAACTCCCATGTGCATCAACCATGAATAAACTTCCATTATAGTTCCCTAATATACCTTTCATATCCGTAGAGCTCTCATGCCTTAACCATATCCATACGTTCTCTATACAAATGTACTCAAATATCAAACCACCATCTGTTATAAGGAAAATTGATTTACCTTCATACATCAATCTCAGCCGGAAGTTCCTACTAATCCACTCATCATATCGAAAATTATTCTCTTCTGAAGATTTTATCAGTCCTCCGCCAGCGCCTATTGTGCCTGGAGATAAGTAATAATCTTGTGTTTGGCTGTGCTTTCTCCTACCTGTCATGGTTGTCAAACTCAAAAATTTAAGTGTCGGGAAGATAAATTCAACTTAGAATACTTAATAGCGGTTTAATAGAACGGATTAAACTTTTTTAGAATTATAAGGAATCAACCCAAAACTTGAAGTATAATGATTAAATTATAAAATGAATGAAACTATAAGGAAAAAAATCCAACGTCCTTGTTCCATGAACTCGGAAGTACCTGCTACTGAAGTTATCCCTGAATCCTTCGATTCATCCTTTGTACCAGTAATACAATTTCTGGGGCCACGTTCTTGTGTGCAATACTCTGCATTCCATCCTTCACTCTCGGGCACGTCCAATATGGACCATACATATTTTGTCGTTGCCACTTTCCTGCGAAAATTTTGAGGTATAGTTGGTCCTGAGCTCTCTCCTCCTAGTCCTAGAAGATGTAGTTCTCCAAGTCTACCATCATCCAGAGGAAACAGTATTCTTCCAACTTGTAATTGTAAGCCTGCTATACCTCTTGCTGCTTTTGCATGTAAGGGGTGAACATGATTCACCCATGGTTCTTGAAATTCACTATCTTGAAATGTACCTGTGTGATCATGTTCATAATCAATGCCTAATATTTTGATTATCTCTAAAGTTAATATATATACATGAGAAAAATGGGTTATTTAAAAGAGGTTTAAACATACTTTTCATCCCTTTAGATTCATAAACTTTTAATTTGCCACCCAGTAAACACCAATCGTTATTTGTTTCTTTATCATCATCATTAACTCATGTGTCCAAATTAGTAAAATGATGTGATAGAAGGTCAAAATTAGATGGTTTTAGATAATAGGAAGGAAAAATTTTATAACATTAAGTTCCTCGAGAATCATTACTAGCTTCTTGCACAAAGTTTTACTAATCATTCATTTCGGGACAGACCGAATTCAGATCATTCATAAATAACAACTTATAATTGAGCAATAACCTATTGACATGACAATCTTAGTTTTTTATTATCAAACTAAGGAACTAAAGTGAAAAGCAAACTAGCGTTGATCTTGAGTTCATGCACAGTAAAAGAAAGGTGAGTACTTGCATGATCAAAGAAAAACAAAGAAAGAATCAATTATAATTATTTGTGTAAAATAATTATAGTACAACTAGAACTCACCTGATTGTTTTGGAATGCGATATTCAAAAACAGACCCAGTTGATGTACTGAAGAATAAAGAAACGGATGTTTGATCACTTGATTCTTCTTGTAAAGCTGGTGTGATAGATGTCAAATTTTGATGTTTGGGACTTCCATGGACTACCCATTTCCACTTCCTCTGTTGTAATCTTCTTTCCACCAAAGTTCCTTTCTGCATATTTGTCAAATCCTTTAAGAGGATGATGTATATACCAATTGAGCATACATGGATTCTATGCATAACCTCCTCATTAATGAGAAGTTTAATTATTAACTGTGTAGTTTTTGGTAGACATACAAAAAACAGTTTTTCAGAGGTATTTATGCACAAGTAATTCATAAAATCCATTGGATCTATGAGAAGTTTCATATTTTATGTCAAAGATTGCAACTCACTGCACATTACTTTGCAAAGTAACTCAAGAGTGTAAGGACGTGTAGTTTGCAAGGTCCAAATTGTCTATTTACTCTTGTTTTATTGTACTTGTAATTGTAATTTTGATCAAAATATTGTTTAACCTTGATTGCTTCTTCCTTCGATGAGTCCAATCATTAAGAAAGTCATTTATATACTTTTATTATTTTGTGATATGTTGCTCGACCAAATCTGATACACTCTTATAAATGATAGCAATGATCATGAAATATTTCAGGATAGAGTACCTCAGTTAAAAGAAAGAGAGATTCTGGGTAAGCACCCATCAATCCATTTAAAGTGCACCCTTTAGATGGTATCAGTGGTGCAACTTTTGCTGTTCCTTCCTGCCATATGTGCCTCTTCCATGAGGGTTTTGAATTTCTGTCATATTCATAAAGACCTCCAGAGGAACTGCATCACCACATTGTTAGGTATATTTGTTAGTATTTGAAAGATGAAGAATGCTGTCTGATTCTTTCTAAAAACAAATTGGTGAAGTATGATATTAGAAGGAAACATTAATTTTTTATAACCATTGTCAGTTTTCATCAATTACCACATTAAGATTTGATTTCCTCTTCTTCTTTAAACAATAGTAATGAGAACAGATTGCTCTAACACTTTTGGTCAAGACACTAATGGCATGAGTGGATCCCTTTTTAGCCGCATCACTACACCGGTGTCTAGCACTTTGGTGCATGGATGAGGATATATCTATGGCCTACTAAGAGGCCAACAGAGGCAGCCACCTAGCAGATGGCCGCCAACCAATTGTCTTGAACAGGGTTGACTACTAATATTGAGATTGGATTTTATGCTCGCAAGAATTAACCACCTTATGGTATATACAACTGCTCTAGTAGAAGCAGCATCAGCTATTGCAGCAACATTTGCGCCGGCTGGTTGACCATGATTTATCCATCTGTTCTATATATATACAAAAAAAGGAGTAAAATTAGTAACACCTTGAAAAACACTTGTTAAAAAGATCTTAGGATTCAACTTTCTGTGAAAATAAGAAATCCCACATAGACAAGACGAAGAGCATTGTAGCATATAAAATTGGATGAGCCTTTGAAAACTTTTGCGATATTTGTACCAATACTTAAATTTTACCTTGGAGGTTCCATACCGGCAAGTTCTACCAGCATTCCATTCTTTGTGCAGAAGTAAGCTCTCCTGTTCCATAATTCCACAATATGAAAAAAGTAATCAAGATAACTTGATAGGTTTAAGCAGTAATGGAATTCAAATTAGTGCTTGTTGTCTATGTCAAGTTCAGAAACTAGAATGCAGAGTTCTATGTATACTTACTGTCCATCATGTGAAACAATGCCCGACTTTATTAGTGCCGGATTATTTTGCTCTGTCTCTCTATCGGTGATGTGATTGAGAGTAGGTGTGAGTTCAACCCATACTGTTTCTGAGCTTTCACTAAATTGCACTTGCATCTGCTAACAGACACAAAATCAGACAACCAAAATTCTTGCACTTCCAAAATTCCAATAACTTACTGGAGACTGCTGTTTATAGCAGTTACTCATCCATGTCTACAATCGATCATCTCAATGACAAGGGACTTACAATTATGTATGCAAACAAGGTACAGATTCCACATTGGAACCTAAGATATGTAGAAGTATATCATTTAAAATCTCTACAACAATTCAAGCCTGTCATTTCCAGGGAGTATAGATAGTGAGATAAATTATTCAAACACTTGCAAACCATTCTGCTAATATACTATTTAGAAAGCAGAGACAACTAATGATCTTCGTCTATTTTTTGCACGCAGAATACAACGAACCCATGAGGGAGGAACTTTAAGCAATGTCCACAAATTTGGGGGGATGATTCTGGAAATTTCATGTAACAGAAGGTTACCAAATTCGGCAGCTAGCATACACAGCAAACAAGGGAGGTTCTTCTGAGAGAAATTTATGATGAAAATGAAGTTACGGTCAAGAGATTATAATGGGATATGTTTTAAAGCAGTAAGACTATAAAATTTTGGCAGTGGTATCTCTCAGGGAAAGTAATATGGTAGTTTGCTCTTGTAAGAATTTAGCTTGTGTTAAATGTTGACATCGGTATCATAAAAGCAAGATTCCAGATTATAGGAACTAGAATTTGGGAGTAGAATTCCCTTTTATTGTTTAGTTTATCACTGTTTGATGCCATCCGTTACACAAGGAACACAACCCTAAAACACAACCAAAGAAAGACATGGAGAAATCAAGTCCCACAGGTCAGCTAGGTTGTGGACATGCAAAGTTGGAACTTCTGTCTTTTCATTTCTTAGACCAGTAACGTTGAAAAACAAAAAGAACAGTATGCTCTTTATGCTTCTGTCATTGGATTTATTCCTTTAAGCAAATTAGACGTTGAAAGTTCACAATTTGCTGCTACATATATATATTTAGTCCCTCAAAGTAGGATAGATAAATAATCAATCGATATCAATATATATACATTATAAACTCTACCGGAGGCCGTATTATTCATGAATTATGAATAGTGCAGCTCATTCATCATATTCCGTTCAATACAATGCATGGGAGCCTGCATCTAGTTTAGTCTAATGGAGGGACTAAGATGAAGCAACTTAAAAACTTGAAGGGACTAAAACTAAATTCAAAGACAAAAGCGTCAGAAAGTATATCTTTCAAGAACTAAATTGTGGATTTAGTCCATTTGAATTTGTGATAAGAATACTTTTAGTAGTTTATCTCATTCGGAAAGAATTAAGAATGCATGCATGGCAAAAGGAACAGATAGACACCAAGAACAAAATCCACAGAGGTTTGAAATTTATCAGTAGAAGAAGATGATCGAACTTGTAACCCTTTATCCAAACTTGAAAGAAAGAAAAGAAGAGGAAATTGAAGTTTTCAGAAGTGATATTTGAAACCTGATACAGAATTCCTGCTTCTGTGAGAGCAAGAATGGTCTGATTGATGACAAAGACAGCGATTGCTCGTCCTGCTTGTACTGGAAGCACATGAGGAGCAATCACCCATTGGAGTCCATTCCAAAACCTCTCATAGATCGATCCACTCTCACCAGTCACCCACACAGATGAGTCCGACAGTCTATTCAAAGACAACCTCTTTCTCTGAGGCAAAACCTCATACACTTGTCCTCCGTTGTTATCATCGTCATCATTATTATTATTACCATCATCCCAAGCTTTCTTCACACCTATCTGCTTCAGATCATAGGGAAGTTGTACCTCAATCCATCTATCAGCTTCTTCACTGAAAGCCCAGAACCTGTCAGTCTTGAGCTCAAATCCGCGATTGCTTTGTTGAAACAACTGATGCGGGCACAAAGAAGCACAAGAACCCAGGACACCTTTGGGGAAGCAGAGGACAGAAATGGAACATATTAGATGGAAAATAAGCGCAGACATGGTGGTGACGGAGGCATTTGAGAAGACAGAAACAGATGAAGATTAAGGTTTTGAGGTTGCTCCGGTGATGGAGTGGGATAAGACATAGTGAAGCATGGATGGATGGATGGATGTGGGAGGGTTGAAATATTGAATTATGAAGTCAAAGAGGGAGGGAGAAATTATGGGAGCGACATGGGGGTTGGTAGTTGAAGAAGATACTGATTCTTTAGATCTTAACTGCCTCTGTCTGTGATCACAAGTAGATATTGAACTATGGCCTGCCTGCCTCTGTTTTCCTCAATTTTCAAGTTCCAACGTAATTTGAATGTCAAGGCTCCCTGGGTGAAAGTAAATTAATGGTGTCAGCAAGTAAATATTACTCCCTTTCCTTACCTTAAAAGACACTTTTAATCCAATCTTACAGATTAAGAATCTGTAAATTAAAAATAGACTTAAAATTAATTAATTATTTTGATTTTTTTTAAAATTATGATATTTTTTTAAAATTATCCTCATTTAACATCTTTTTTTTTCTCTTTATAATATATTAAATAGAGATATTTTTTAGAAATATATAATAAATACTACCTCATATACTGTAAAGGGTCCTATATTTAGAATTATGACAGAAAACCCTATAATTAGAACCGAAGAGGGTACTATGTTATTTTGTTTTGGAAATTTCTTTTTATATTTCATCCCAAATTTATCTTCACATTTAATAATTTATAAGTAAATTAATAATATCAAATAAATAAGCAATATTGAGTCAATTCTCAAATTTGACTTCTAATTTAAGGATTATAATATGATATAGAATTAAAATTAGATTATTTAAAATGTTAAGAAAATAACATTATATAATTTGAATAATATATATATAGATATATATAAATCTCCAGCTTAGCATTATTTTTTTTAGTATCAAATCATGTGGTATCTGAAAGCCACAATGCAAGTATACCTTTTTTCCATATATCAGTATGCTTTTTGTTTTGAAATAATATAAGTATGGCTTTTAAGTAGCATGTTATTGTTATATTTTGTTTGAGTTGGGTGAATTGACTATGTGTGTTTAATTAATTTGAATTTCAATTATTTAAAGTTAAATAACATTTGTTTTTTCAGTTTTTTTCTCGTACAACATACGAGTCATTCATTCTAACTTTTTTAAAATTTTGTTAAAATTGTGTATCAGCATTTTTATTCCAAAAACATATGTTTTAGTTTAATTTAAAAAATATATTTACATAAATAAAAATCATGTGAGTAAAAAGTACTAAAACTAAAATTAAAAGGTATTGAAACTCTAGATTTTGCTAGATTGTGGAGTACTGCTTTGCACTATATTATTTAAGATAAGCTCTATGACTTTATGATTAATGCGGCTTTCTATATAGATTAGAGATATACGTATATCATAGAAATAAAATAAAAATTTATATAATTTTAATGAGTTAAAAAAAATTGTGAGTGATTTATTTAGGCTTAGATATTGATGGATGATTCTTTAGTGGTAGAAAAAATGCTTTTGTGTACGGTGACATATGTGGAAGATAATTGTTGCTTTGTATTTGTAAAGAGACATGGAGCGAGATTCATGCTCCGGCGACTTTACCAAAAGGGGTTGATTCAGTAATCATCATAATTAATTAAATTAAAACCCTACCAATTAAATAATTGTCTCAATGACTAGGATTTCATTCCACAATAAAACAAAATTAGGTATGGTTTGATTATAAACATAAATATAGATTTTTTTATTATGTATGCATAATATTTATTATATTTTTGTCATTATTATTCAACTGCATCTATTTATAAATAAATTTCAATAAAGATATATATGAGAGTTATAATTTATTATATTCTTTAATTTTAATTCATGAATATTTTTTATGAATATTAAATTACATTCGTTTGTTTTTTTTTGGCCGGTACGTACGTCTTTATAAATGAATGTGAATATGTTAAAGTTATACAGACTTTATTTATATTTTAAAAATACATGAATTTTCTCTTAAAACATTATTGTTTTGTCTGATTTTCAATTTTTGTACTAAAAATAGACATATTTTCCTGCACATGACGCAAAATCTGAAAAATAAGCCATACTCTTCCTATTTTGTGAATAATACAATTTACTAAATTTTATATTTTATATTGATATTTTCCATCAACATAAACATACTTTTTAAAATAACACATATATCTTAATAGAGAATATTTTGCACAAACAATCAAAACAGATGGAAATATATATTTCAAAAAAGTAAAACATTAAAAATTATATAGTTTCAAAATTTAAATTTAAAAAACATCTTTAATAGTTTAGTCAAAACAATTGTCCTAATTTGAGTGTGGAATAGAGTTTTCCGAAAGTGAGAGATGGACACGCAGGTGAACTCAGACGGCACTGAATTGAAAAAGACATGAAGAGGAGTGGAAGCATGACATAAATATTACTACAAATAATGTGACTTTTATTGCTTTTGCAGTCATCACTTCTGAAATTTAAGGCCAGGTGAAGTGATTATATTTTAACTTTTTTTTTTTTATTTTCGTATCCATCTCTTAACCTTCTTTTGGTTTGGTTGGAAGGATTTTATAGGAAAATTAAAATTTTTTATCTTTTTTTTTTTAAAATAAACAAGAAAAAATGAGTATTTTTCCTCCTGTGGCTTTCTATTTAAAAATGAGAGAAAAAATACTCCCTCCCCTAATATTGTTTGAGCAAAAAAATAAAATAAAAATTTTTTCCAACATTTCAATTTCAATAGGTTGATGCTGACAAACAATAACCACCATTATCAATAAATTACAAAAGCGGTTCAAGTGTGCTTTCAAAAGCTCCATCACTTGAACTCTTTATTATTACAAGATAAGATCTTAAATAAAATATCTCAATTTTTTGTTTTTATTTTTTATTTATGTTTTATATTATTAGCTTTTTATTTTTAATTATTTTCAATTTCATAATTAGTTTTTGACTAAATTGCCTTGATCTTTATGTCATGTGTAGAAGAACTCCATAATCTTTTAAACTTGATAATGAAACCTCCTAAACTTTTAAATTCATGCAAATAAGTCTCTTAACAACAACATTTCCGTTAGTTCAATAATAGAATATAATACAGAGGGTATATCTTCATAGACTTAAAGTTTAGGATGTTATCTACACATAATAAAAAGTTTAAGAGGTTTTCAACCAGAAAAATTTTTAATGGTATATCAATGAAATAATAGAACAGGGGATTATGTGCACAAATTTGAAAGTTTAGGAAAATATTTTGTCAAGTTTTATAAGTCAGAAAAGTTATTTGCACATAGTTCACAACTCATTAGAGTTTTATCTAATTTAATCTTGGTTTTTTAAACTCATATTCAAAAAAGTCTGATTCTACAAATACAAAATGTTAAGCGATGCTTCTATATAACTTTTCTTTCCATCTGATTTTATACTTTTATTTTATTTGAATTACAAAATGATAAATTTTCTTTTATGAAAATATTTAAATATTAAATTTTATTTATTTTTATTTTTATAAGATTATGTATTTTCTTTAAATAATGCATATTTAAAAATGTACATAGTTTAACTTAATTTAAATTGTTGTATTATAACTTGGTAAAAAATTGTTATATAATACCATTGTTTTATTTTTATATATATATATATATAAGAAATTTGAATAAAAATAATTGGATATTTCTTTAAATAAAAACATATATATTTTTTAAAAATAGAAAAGAAGTTCTATAATATTATTAAAGCCTGATGAAATTGTTTGTATTAACTCAAAAACTTAAAAGAAGGATTTTTTTTATGGTCAACACAAAGAGTTAAGGAGTTGAAATCGACAAAACATTACTTAATTTTATTATATATGGGCACATAAGATTATGATCGATTTGATTGGCTTAAGTAACCTTTTACCATAAAAATAATATTGCAAATGTATTGTCTTTTTGGTAAAGCTTAGACTTATAAGATATATAGAATTCAGATCTTTCACATCATGACTTAGAGTGATAGTTTCATCTAATTGAATTTTCCTCTCCCAATATATTTTTGGATTGAGCTCTTATATTGACTAAAGTAATATATATATATATATATTAAACAATTATTAGGAAAAGTAGTTGATCAAATTGGTTTCTTGAAATAAGCCACCTTTAAAATTTCTTGTTTTATAGGGTTTTTGTAAAGTTTGAAGAAGATAAACATAGATGTGATTCATGTGAATCTAACACTTCAAGAAACATCTTTTAACATTAAAAAATTTGCAATCATTCTCATTCTATCTTTATAGCCAAACTATAGAGGATTTTTTTAAGGGTTTTTGCAATTCGAATCCTTTACATTTAATAAATAATTATTATATATAAAAGTAAAAAAAAATTGACAACATATGTACAGCTTAATTATTTTTAATATTAAAAGATCTTAAATGCTTTTCTCCTTTTTTACTAAATTTTTTTCATTGCTTTTCTCTTTAGCTACCCATCATTATATAATAAAAGTTACTCCATCCAGTATCAAATATAAGGGACTTTTTTGTTCAAAATATAAGAAACAAATAAAAGTTACTTGATGTATTTAAGATTTTTTCCCAAAATTCCCTTTATTAAAAGAGATATAAGTTTTACACATATGAGAAATTATTAATTACATGGGAATGCTAAATTTTAGGCATTAAATAGGGATATTTCTAGAAGAAAAATTTTATTTGTGGCAAACTTAATAATTCTAATTACTTTTCTTGATTTATATAAATAAACTATTTGTCTATTATATTTAAGTTGGTGAACTAAATTTAAGTTCCTTAATGACATTAAAAGTCATTAGAAGTTCTTTAATGTTTTTTTCTTTAGCTGAGCATAGATAGATTTTAGGAAATATGTAAGATATAATGACTAAAAAAGATGTTAACAATTAATAATTATATATTTTTGGCCAGATAAAATTATTAATTATTTTGAATGACCAAAATTATTACTATAGTTTAAGAGATATATTATTATTATTATTATTATTATTATTATTATTATTATTTAAGAAAGTTACTACTTTACTCAAAAATATTTTTATTTTAATATTAATTTTTAAAGTTCGGTAGTAATTTTAATTCTTGAAATCAAGTATAATTTTAAAATTATTAAATTCATATAAAGTATATGATTTACATAGTCATAAACATTAAACAGTGACTTCTTTCGAGGTTCATGTAATTTTTTTTTAATTCTAGCAACTTTTCTCCACACATTTATTGAGCTCTACATAAATTTTTTATTCTATCAATAATTTTTACACAATTTAATAGAGTTTAAATGTTAGAAAAATCATTATAATTTTCTAAAAAGTTTTAAATTACTCCCTCCGGTCCTATTTATAAGATTTTATCCAAAATATTTGTTTAGTTCTATTCATAAGATATAATGTCAAATTTTCATATGAATTTTTCACTTTATCCCCAATAACTTTATTATCTTATAAATTGTTCCATTCTTTACTCCACAAATAAGTATTTTTACTTGAAGGAAAAGTAGAGGTAAATTTTGAAGTTTATACTAATTTTTTGTAATTTTGAAAGTATAACTAACTCTTCTTAATATAGAGTATGTACAGCAACTAATGATACCTTATAAATAGGATCAAAAGGTATATTATTTATTCTTTGTACCACAGGAAAAGAAAGATATCTAGTTTATAAAATTGGGGCCCTTAAATATGATTTTTCCAAGTTGCAAAGTTTCTTAACTGTGAAGACTGAAGAGGAGCAATGATGTGATTTGCCTTAATTGCCCATCTTAAATGCAAAATTATTGGCTCTAGATTCCCTTGAATTTAACAAAAAAGGGCTATATGACAAGTTAGTGGTGGCCTTTCAGAATGGCAGACGCAATGGAATCTTTCATTAGGCCCTACTTTTTAAGAATTATTCTTACTTTGGCCTCATATGCTTTAGAATCTGCTTGCTGGAATATAAAGATCAGCATCAGGATTTGACATATGTATGTAGGTATTTATATTAATAGGAAAATTTGAACTTATTTCTTTTAGGGTATAAATTACATTCTTATCAATTAAGTTAATTTTTATTGCTGTAAAGTGATATTTATATGATGGTGAATGATAGGAAATTAATATTTAAAAGTCAAAAGAGATATAGTTCTCATTTATATTAATCTTAAAATATTGATAAATTACATAATTTCAAAACTAGTTTGTAAATGAGGTAAAAAAAAGTTGAGTGTTATATATATATATATATATATATTCATTGCCCCCATAAGAAACAAGAAAATCAAAAATAATTGCAGTTTTTTTTTTGTTCTTTTGCTATTATATGATAAATATTTATGATATCTAAAGGATTTTCCAACTCATTGTATAAATATTTTCTATCATACGCAAAAATATTTTAACTAATTTTATACTTTTTACATAGTTATATATATTTTAACAGGAAAGAAAAAAAAAGAACATATCATTGAATTATTGCTTGGGTTGCTCGTATTCTAAGAAGAATACGATTAGATTTATCAAAAGGTTGATCATCCTTTATAGCATATAATAATTATGGTTTTAAAAGGCATTGTTCTCTTGGGGTTTTATTTTTTAACACCTTTTGCTTGTTTTCTAATTCTTCTTCGTGACTAACTGTATTTTTTTGGTTTCGCTTTGGTGACTTCAACATGCTAATGCCTATAGCCAGAAGACCATTTTAGTTTTCTGGCCAAAAACCACTTTAGTTTTGAAACATTGAAAAAAAAAAATACTTGGATTACTGGTCACCGATTGCTCTTCTTCATCAGCCTAGTTCCAATCTTCAAACATATTATTGATTTTTTTGGGGGGCCAAATTCAAACATTTTATTGATTAGACCAATCATAATAGGTAATTGTTGCTTTATAACAATAACTTTGAATTCGTAGCAAAGAAAAAAACTCTGAATTAATCAAATTTAGACCTTGGATGATTCAAATATAATATTTACTATTTTGAATAATAATTTTAAAATTTGCAATAAAAACTATTTTCATTCCAGATGTTTTTTAAAATAAAAATATTAAAATTTAAAAAAATGTTATATAAAATATATAAAGCATTGACATCAAATTCGAAACAATGTAGATTTTCTGTTTCCAATAAAAGGAAAAAAAAATTTTCGGTCTTTCTGGTACCCTCAATAAATTAATGCATCATTCTTTTTTTTTTTTTGGTTAACAATTAAAACATCATTCTTAATGGTTCCCTCATCTACATTTATCACAATAAATTTAAGAATAGACGACTCAGCCCAACAAAATATATATATATATATATATCTGCAAGTATGTGAAAAAAACCATTATTTATTAGTTATGAACAGTTTAGCATATCTTATACTTCAAGTGTTTAAAGGTCTAATTTGGTTTTGTTTTAGGTAAAATAGAACCAAAAACAATGATTGGTTTCTAAAATTGGAATTTTTTCAGTTTTTGTGAGAAGTTGGTTTGGTTCTGTTTTTTCGTGGGTTTTGTTAGGTTTGGCTCAAGTTTAAATTTTTTTATAAATAATAATTCTTTTTTTACATTTTGACAATTTAAGGAAGGGAAATTAGAGCTGCTAAGATAGGCTCATCATGAATTGGCTACTAAGAATTAGATCTAATAAAAAATGTGTTCAATTAGTATACTTGTTATGTATCTTTCTTTTAAAAAAAAAACAGAGAATCAATTTGGTTTAGTTTCAAACTACTAAAATTGATCTTAAACCACACCGAGTCAGTTTCTATGTAGTGAAAACCGAAACATATTTTAATATAATTCAGTTTTGATCAGTTTTAATCAATTTAATTCGAGTTTTAATCAATTTGGTTTGCCATAATTTGATTTAATCGGTTTGGTTGGTTCAGTTTTAAGTAACATACGAAGCCCACATCTAGTTAGACTAAACTACAATTAAGCATGTGTAATGCATGTTACCAAATCAAATCACCGGAACCGTACAATGTTGTAAAGATTATTATACTCCCATATTATATGTTCTAAACTTTTCCTCTTTCCCTCACTCGTTTTTGTTGTCACCATCTCGAAACTCTCGAGCCCTGAAAACATCGTTTCAATGGGATAATTCAAAAGCCGTTGCTGGAGGATTACAATATTATCACATTCAACATCGTCACAGATTTGGGATCTTGATGAAATGGTCACGGTGAAGGACTAAAACTAGGAACATGACTAGGACATAAATTACACACCAAAAGAAAATTATTGAAAAATCTAAGATTAGAAAGTAGACAATGTAATCATACAAGTTTCTTTTTCGAAAACAGTCATAAAAATTTAACATCCATGTCTTCTTAGACACTACCAACATCGAATAGGCTGTTATTATGCATGGAGTTTGAATCTCTCAACTAGATGTCCCATAGATGAAGCATAATTTTCCAAGTCAAATTCAACAGTTTAAATATATTCTTAATAATTAGACCTCTAAGACTCACAAGTTACAGCAGTCTGAAATTTGGATACATGCTTCCCAATCCCAGCTTCTAAGCACATTTTTGCCCCCTAATGGCATGAATATTAATTCCTGTAACCAACATCAGCCCTTCAGCTATATAATCCATATTTGGAAGACATAGTAATTGAAACATTAATCTAATAAGAATTAAAGGGAACATGTTCTGAATCATAAAGAACACAGTAATTTCTAGAGGAAAGATATCACCTAGGTGGTAAGTTAATCATTTTCAACGTAATTACACCACAAATTAATTAGTCCTTAAGCCCCATTTGGTACACAGAATGGAAAAGGAAATAAAATAAAAAAAGTGATTTTTTAGATGAGAAATGTCTTTTATGTCCCTGAGTAGAAAATGATAAAAAAGATATAGTTAATATAATGTAATGATGACAGGGGTATAATAGATATTGCATATATCGAATTTCATGCAATGTATTTACCTTTCCCTTGTCAAAAAAAAAAAAAAAAAGAAGAAGAAAACAAGATTACCTTTCTGTTTCCATCAAGGTAACCAAATGGGGCCTTATTATTTTTTTTTCCCCCTCAAGTGTAATCATATGGTTAAAAAGAAAGATGCAGTATATTAATGCAGTTCATACCGAACTTCATGCTGTTCCCTTCTCGCTTCTAAGTCTTTTCCAATATTTCAATAGGAAGGTTACTCCTTCATCCAATCTTGCCTTCCTATCCTCTTTATAGTTCCATAATTCCCTGATTATATACCTTCCACTCGGATTATATTCATTTATCTCAGTCAAAGCTTTTACTACAGACTCATATGCGCCATCACCCAATTCTTTTTTCACAGATTTCAGTTTTTCATCCTCATCATTTATAACTTCCTGAAATGAAAAACATGCAAAGCTAGGTTATAGGGTGTAATAATAACCTCCAGGCAAAACATTTATAGAAAAATTATGCAATATAACTGTTATACTAAGATGAATCTGAATATTCTTGCATAAATAAACTACGTGAGCCATCCACATCATGACAAAATTGCATAGATATTGTAATGAAATTTTCTAAATAGGCACCACTCTTCTTAGTTGGGCTTTGTAAGGAATAATGAGCAAAAGATTGGGGTAACAAAGATGAGAATATTAAAATGGATGTGTGGTCATAGAAGAAAGGATAAGATACAAAATGAGTGTATAAGAGGAAAAGTTGGAATAGCACCTATCAAGGAGAAAATGGTAGAAAATTAATTAAGGAGGTTCAAATATATACAAAGAAGATCATTTGTGGAGCCAGTGAGACGAGTTGATAAGACATTTTTTTCCTTATAAAAAGACAAATGGAGACTAAAAAGGACACTTAAGGGAGGTTATAAGGTGGGATCTCTTGATTAATAATATATATATATATATATCAGAAGAGATAGTGTTTGATAAAGATCAATGATGTTGTGTAATCCGTGTAACCGACTCTACTTAGTAGGATGAGGTTGCTGCTACTGCTATTGTTGTAGGCACCACTCTTTGATATCCAAGCATCCAAGTTTATCAAAGTTCATTATGTGACAATTAGCTGAAAGGAAACTTTCTAATTTCCGAATTCCAAGTGGCTCAGGACTTGATGATTCTACGTTCTAGGCAGTGTTACTGCTTTCTAACACATTTCTTGTATACTGACCAGTTGAATACAGGGATTCTTATGTAAATCAAGACTCACTGACCACATTTCTCTCAAAATGGTTATCTCTCTTACTCTATTTCATAGCACGTTCAAATGTAATACGTCCAAACAAAATGGGGAAATGGTAGTCAAGAAGCATAATAGAATAGTGAACAAGCTGCAACAGAAATTCAACACAAAACCAGAGAAAAAAATTATGCTTGTCCACATGTCCTGAGGTGCTTTATACAAAGACAGAGATTGACCAAAGAATTACTGCACTGATGAAACAATAGTCCAGAAATTGTTCATCTTCAATCCTTGGAATGCATATGATGATCAAAGTAGTTAATATAAAAATGACATTCCCTGACATCTTTCCACCAAATTTTCTGGTCATCAAGAATGTCTTTGAGATTTTATAAAAGCTATTAAGCTCGTTAAGCATAAAACTACATCAATTCTTATAAACATGGATCCTAAAGCAGTATGGCAGTTATTCCAAAAAAGAAAAAAAAAATGATGGGTACTCAAGTGGGATGGGAAACCTTCCTTAAAAAACTAGCTATTGAAATACGAAAATCAACCCACTTAAATACCTCATTGAGCATTTCATACTACTCAATGTGTGACTTGCGTATCCCATATTATCAAAATCCCTATCAATTGGCCCTCTAAGAGCCGACGTCCTAGCGGTTGCACACTACGACACTTCACTCAATAACACTTCACTTGACTCCCTTATTGGTTAGAACCCTCCATCGGTCAAAACCCTCCCTAAGTAGCCCTCTCCAGAACCATTGACACCTAAACTCTGATACCATTGATGGGTATCCAAGTGGGATGGGGAATCTTTCTTCAAAAGCTAGCTATTAATGTGGGAGAACTAACCCACTTAAATACCCCATTGAGCAACCCATACTACTCAATATGGGACTTGAGAATCCTATATTACCAAAGTCCCTATCAAAAAACAAAATAGCAGCTGCAATCTAAAACATGGCAGCAAGTTAGAAAATATCAAGCACACGTAGAGGAGAGGAGAGGAGAAGGGGGGGGGGGGGGGAGACAATATACATTCCGCATTTTATGAGGAAACTAAAAAAAGATAAGAAACAGTGGGAGAAAAGCAACCTATTGGTTGGCAGCTGACAAGAACTTATGAAAAATGATAGATTACCGGAAGAAGATATTACTATTATGTAACTGAGGCTTTTGGCCAGGTTTGTGATGGAATCAGAAAGGGCCTAAGTGAAGACCCTGTGCTGTGTGCCCAAACTTTAATGTTGAGCATCAAGAATATGACTGGATGACTAAGCGTTCTACAATTTTCTCTTAAAATTTATCTACAATTTGATACATATTGGTCTGAGATATACCAAAGAAAGAACAGAAAAGAAGAAAGTAATGAAAATTCCCACACATTCAAATCACACCTGAGCCTCTCTTCTAAACCTGACTACCTTGACTTGCCAGCAAACGACAGTTACTAACTATCCACTATTCAGTTATTCTGTCATCATCCCACTCCCAAGTGCCTGTCTACTATTCTAATTCCTTAAGTATAGCAATTAAAGCCTCCTCCACTGGGGGGAAACAAAAAAGATCCATGCCCTCAAGGATCCTAAGCAGCTACAGTGGTATTAAAGTCAGGAAACTAGGCTTTGTTAGCAATCAGATTATCCCAAGCAGCATCCTCCACTCTGCTATGCTCCCATTTGATGAGCACTTGCGTGATAGACAAAAGGCCTCCCTTTGCCACATCCCCTCCTATGTGTTTCTTGACAAAAGAAACATGAAAAATAGGATGGAATGCAAAACACAGCCTATTTTTTTGGATAAACAACAGGTATCCTCGTATTGGAGGCAATCTTGTTCGAGGCGTGGTCGGGTACTAAATGTGGGCACCTCTCCCAGCGGGAATTCAAACATTGGTTCGTTACGTTGTGAGGAACTAACCCCTTCCACTAAACTCAACCCCCGTTGGTGCAGAACATAGCCTATTAATGGTGGCTGCAACACTATCCATCAGATGGTATGGCTTACCTTAGGCAAATCCAACTGGTATGTTACCTTCCCAATCCTCTTGAATACCCTGTAGGGCCTAAAGTACTTAGCAACTAGTTTGGGAGGAACTATTAAGCAATCTTCCAGTTGTTCTCACACTCTACACGACTTCTATCAGTTAAATCATTAGGAGAATCCCCAGCTAAGTAACGAAAGCCATGCACAACATGATAACATGTCATTCATATAATAGAATGAAAAGTGGCAACAAAAATTCAGCTAAGGGAAGCCATTTGAACCAAAGCTTTGGGTGGTCTCCTATCATACAACAAAAGTAGCATTCAAGGCAACAATTGAGGACCTCCATTTGGTCATTTGTTGGTGACAAACAGAAGAAAAAGCAAGATCAACCTTATGCGAGCGAATCAAAGGGTTTCTACCTAAGTAGGAGCAAGATGGAAAATATGCACTACAAGTTTAACAAAAGGCAAGTTAGAAATGATTTGAAAGTGAAAATGGGAGAATGGACCATACCACAAGTATCAAAGTTTAAGTATTTGGGGTTGATATTACAATGTGAAACGAAAACAAATGTTATCAAAAGCAGACCGGTCAATGAACCGGTCAAAGGTACTGGTTCAAAATTCAATTGTTCAATCGTGGTTAAACTGTAATTAAATCGGTAGTAATAAAATTAATATATTTTTAATTTTATATGATCTATATTATGTAGAAAATTAAAAAAGACTATTATTAATAAGTTTCATAACTTAATATTAAAATCTAAATAAGTTAAATTCATCCATAATCACATTTTAAATTCATCCATAATCACATTTTAAATTCAAAATAATCAATTAATAATCTATTATGTTATTTGTTAAGCAAATTTATCATTATCAATAATTATGTATTATAATAATGCCTATACAATATTATAATATAGAAAGAAAAATTTATACAAAAAAATGCTATTTAGCCATCAAAATAATGCTATTTCATCTTAAAAACTATTTTTCTTAAAAAATTAAAAAAATAATTTGACTGATTCAACTAGTTCTCTAACTGTTCATGTCTGGTTCGTACCGATTCACAGCCAATTTGACTAGTTCTCCACTGGTTCTCACCATGTTTGAAAATGGCAAATCCTTCCCTTTGTCTAAACTAGACCTGGCACCAATTTCTAGTCAAACTAGCCAATTTGATCTAGTTCTGATAATACTCCCAAAATCTAAAAGAGACGTCATGCATAGGATACAAATTAGATGGTTAAAATGGAGAAAAGCATTGGGAGTCATTTGTAACTGCAAAGCACCTACCAAGCTTAAATGAAGTTTTACCAAACTGCTATAAGACTAGCGACCATTTATGGTAATGAATGTTAAGTATTGAAGGGACAAAAGCAAAAAATAGAGGTAGTAGACATGAGAATGCTAAGATGGATATGTAGATATATAAGAAAAGACAAGATTTAAAATTATTGTATACAAGGAAAAGTTGGCATGGCATCTATTGAGGAGAAAATGGTTGAAAATTGATTAAGGTAGTTTGGACATATGCAAAGAAGGCTGCTTGAGGTGTCAATGAGAAGAATTGATAAGATAGCTTCTGGCCTTATGAGGTGTGGAGGGATGACCAAGAAGGACATTGAAAGAAGTTATATAATAGGATCTCATGGTGAATGATATATCTGAAGAGTTAGTTTTTTATAGACCATAATAACGTCGTGTCATCCATATAGTTGACCTCATTTAGTGGGATGAAGATTATTGTTGTTGTTGTAACCTTAAGCAAGTGAAATAATTCTCTCCAAAACTTACCACAAAAAGGGGGTCATGATCATTGACAATTGTCCAATGGAAACCAAGGAGTTTAACCACATCATCCATAAAAAGTTGGGCCACATCAACTACTAAAGAGGGGCTTTGGGGTCCATGAAGTGAGCAGCCTTGCTCAAATGGTCCACCATCACTAAAATTACTGACCTACCATAGGATTTTGATAGCCCATCAATAAAGTCCATGGAGAGGTCTAAGTAGATGGTTTCAAGTGTTGGAAGAGGCTAGAGTAGATCCAGGGGGTCCAAACTTCTAGGTTGTGAACATTGGTAAGTCAAGCACCTACAAACAAAGATCCCCATACCATTTCCATTCCCTTCCAGTAGAATGCAGATGATAGCTAATAAAGGCTGCTGCAATGCTAGAATGGCCTCCAATAGCTTCAGCATGAAAGTAAGAAAGCAGATGTTCACGTAATTCATTGTTTGCATCCACATTGTCATCTCCCTCTGACACTACCATTTGTCCCTTCACCAGCATTGATAGCTCCACCGCATTTGGCTTCACCAACTTAGCCAACTAGTCCAAATTTTGGTATGTTTGTAACGAACAAGTCCCCAACTCTGCCACCAATGATTCCACCTACAATAACAAACTTCACATGAAGGAAACTTCCCCCTTGACTTCTTTGAGTTCACATCAAGGCAAATGGCTGGGAATTTGATATAGAAAGCCCCTTTGTCATTTTTTGTGGAGCATCAAAAACTAAGAAGGCCAATGGTTGGATGCAGGAACAAAAAGGAGATTGAAAAGAGAAATTTCCTTTTGTCAGCAATGTTCATCATTGTGGACTCTAGCAGTAAATTACTATTTTTCAAAGCTCCCACGCACACAGCCCGAGGCATAGCACTGCCATGAAGATTTTAATGCAGAAAGCCCCTTTGCCACATCAATTCTACTATATATGCTGCCACAACACTGACTTTCTAAACTTTTCACGAGGTGTTCACCACTTCTAAAACAATAATAAAGAGAAAAACTGCTGTAAAACTGTATTATTTACAGTCAAATAGCATCACCAGGTCATGAACAGACTTTGCCAGATGACAACCAATATTTTAATACTTTATTGAATCTTTGAATCATATGATTTCGCCACATTAGCTTGAATTGCACCAAAGTTATACAGTACAAGCTTGGTTCAAGACAGCTTCCAATTGGTCCATCATTGGCTCAGTGACTATTTTCAATCATAACATTCAAATTACAAATAATACAATTAAATTAACTAAGACTTTCAGAGCTGCCACGCATATGAAACATGGCTTAGCACTGCCAATTGCAATTTAAGGGGGAAAGCGTTAGCTACCACAACGTTCTGTCAAGGATGTTGTCACTGACAACACTTATATCAAGCAGGAAATATTAGATCCATGGATTTAAGAAATGCACACCTGATGTTTCCCTTCAACACCGATAATTTTGAATGGATGCCATTCTGGGTCCCTCAAATACTCTTCCCACAATGAACAAAGCTCTGAAGCTCTCTCTTCTGCCATGTCCTCATTATATTTTTGCTTCATAGCTTCAAGAAATGGTCTAGTATCAAGTTCCCCCATTCTTTTTACACCAATGTGGGCACGGGTTGATATGTCTTTAAGGAACTGTCAAAGAGAAGACCATTAATTACTAGATCCTTCCAGCAATAGTGGACCGTAAAATATCTAAGAAAGCTTCAAAATTAAAGTAACAGTTTATCAGAAACTGAGGTAAAGATAACAAGTCACATAATAAGATAAGCACTGAATATGCCATTGATCATAGTTAACAACTCCATGAATAACCTAACATGTCAATCAGTTATGCATAACCAGATGAATACACACATGAAAAAGAACTGTGGGTAATATATGACAGATGTCAAAGAAACAAGAAAAGAAAAAAAACATTATCTGAGTCACCTTGTTACTATGCCTTCAACCATGAGAAAACAATTAACAATATAATATGATTTAGATAAAAGAGCAAATGAATATACAAAGAAGTGATTTTGTGGAATCATAAGTGTACTTAAGAAGCAATTTTCTTTGGGAGAGAGATTTCCTAAATCAGGTTAATTTACATTTAAGTTTAACTGCTAACCACTCTTTCTAAATTTGATCAATTTTTCCTAAAGAGAAAACATGTTCAGCATGATTTCCTAGATCATAATTCTCCCCTTCTTTAGGCATTGAGGGGAATCCAAAGGAGTTTTATCAATCAACTACTGTCTCATACAATCAATCTATTAATCCATCCATATAAACAATTTATATTAGCAAATGAAATCACATCTCATACAAGGGAAACCAAAAACTTAATTTCAAGCATGAAAGAAACATTTAACTGGATCTGATTGAACAAATGCTCTCAAACATTAACTCAATGAATCAGAAAGTTGGAAACAAAAGATAAAACTCAAAACTTACTTCAATCAATTCTTTGCGAGCTTCCTGCAGCTCCTTATTGCTTTCATGCTCTTTGACAATAAGCGTTTGGTTCAATCTATCCAAATCTTCAAGTGACTGCTCCTTGGCTCTTAAATCTTTTAGTATAGCATCCACTTTGTTTAGAACTTCTGCATCTCCATCATCTTTCATGTGTTCCATTACACTTAATGATCCTTTTAGTTGTTGAATATCCAGCTCCAACTGCTGCTTCTTATCCAATTGTTGCTCAAGTTGAATGATTTTAGCGTGTAGTTGTTCTTTTTGCCTCTGAATAAAATTGATAGTCAAATGGCATCAATAACCTTATATTCTAATGCCGACAGGGAAGGTTTCTATCATTAACAACACTTAAAAACAGGTAAATGACCTTTTGATCTTCGGCCAATTTTAAAACATTTTCATCAGCTTTCTCTTGCTCCAGAGCAGCCAATTGAAGGGAGCTATTTTTTATTGCATTCTGCAAAGACAATAAGGACCAGAATGATTATAGAGACTTCTACAAACTTCAAACAACATATTATTATCAAAGGATTTAAAAGAGACAGCATAAATACATAATGCCCAACTTAATTGTCAATAGCTCCCCTAGACAACATGTTAAGGAGGTGCTGCACCAATATACCTTCTCAATCTCTTCTGCCAACTTTTTTCTTTCACTTTCATTGTGGGCCTCACGCTTTTCCAATTCTTTACTCCGCAAGTCAAGCTCATTTTTCTGAGATTCTAGTTGTAACTTAAGCCTTTGATGATCATTAAAGATCCTTTGAAAGTGTTCCCTTCCACTCGATTGTATTTTCTTTATCTCTGAGTGATGGAAATCATTGGATCAAACAATGTCATTAGAAGAGCTCAACATCCTAGATAAATGATGAATGGTAAGAAATGTTTTACGGCTATTCAAGCAGAATATACTTATTCTACAAGTGGACAAATTATCGAGAAACATGAACTCATGATATACCAACAACCACAACCATCAGAAAACCTACCATCTCATCAGAGCGTATAAATATTAATTTGGGTTCACTTTTGAGGAATACCTTCATTATAAGATTGAACGAGCTTATCTGTCTCTCCCATGGCAATGTCCATGCGGAGTGCAGTCTCACTACATCTAACTTCGATCTCCTTTAAATGCTTGTTTTTGACCTCAATAATGTTAGTCAAATTTGACACAAGTTTATCCTGCTTTCGTGCTTCTTCTTCCATAAGTTCAGTTATGGTTTTGACATCCCCCATCTTTCGCAAATATTCTCCTATAATGTTGTTCAACTTGTAATCATCTACACGGGCAACCCATCCATAAAGACCAGACTTCTGCTCAGTTTCAGCATACCAATCCTTTTTCCCATGATGATCTGATTCATAATATCTCTCAAATGCTAACGCATTATCTAAGCCTGGCCAGGTTTTATTGAATTCCACAAGGGCAGTTCCAGAGTGACCTCGAAAATTCCACAAAGGGTTGACTCTAATAGGGTTAAAACCCTTGGCTCTGTACTCGTCCCGTAGCTTGGACCCACTTTCCCCAACACAACGCCCATCTTCTGTTCGTCGAGTGGGAATATTAACCACAATTCCAATCCAAGGCCACACAAACCGCTCATCCTGATCGGCAGGAGGATTACCATCATCTGCAAGTTTTGATGGACCATCTACAGGTTTAGATGGATCATGCACAGTTATAAGATCCTTTTCCAAATATTTGGCTAAAGCCAAATGATTAGCCTTTTCTCTAGCACTTCTCTTATGTGAACTGCTCTGACCCACCCCAGAAGCATGTTGGAGGAGATCCTTGTATAAGTAATTTCGCTTTCTCTTCTTACAGTAGGGACAATTGAAAGTCTCATCTGAGTTTTTCACAAGGTGGATTCCATTTTTAAGTTTCTCATAAGATTTTTCTTCATACTCATTCATTTCAGATTCACTGATATCAGTATCTTCATCTGAGCTATGATCCATTTTCAGTTCCTCTTAGGCTTGATAGTGTGGTACCTGAAGACAAACATTAATGTTATACTGACTGTTACTTCATATATAACTTCCATGAGGTACAACGTGAACTAGAAAATTCTTCCACACCGAACCAAAGAAAAGCAATCAACGTGCTCAGAAATTTTATCATGAATTAAAATAGCTTCACTTTAATGGTACCAAAAGTCATCCAATACTTTTGATGCATTCAAAATTAGAAAATGCCTTTACACATGGAACTCCATATGTTTTACAAAGAAGGTAAGAGTATAATAAACCACACAAATGGTTGAAAGAAACATGTGACTTTCCTATAATTTGTATGGGGAGTCTTCACAAGCATGTAAACATGGAACAGACAGATTACCTCTTCTTTTTACAAGTTGTTTCATTTGAACAATTTCTTTTACAATGTTAAAATAAAGTACTGAATCATCAATCATCGTTGACTCTTTGAACTATTGAAGCCCATCTATGATATCTCATAAACAATATCAGATTACTTTTCATCAGCATTAATAATGCTACACTCATGTGAGCAGAGCATGTCAAAACGTTGGCAATCTCAAATGCATCAATACACATTGATCGGTCCACGCATGAAACTGAAACTACGACCCAAAAGGATAATTCATGCCAAAGGAATAGCTCAATCCTCAACAGGCATATCATTCCTACCAATCAAGTCAACTCCACTAAGTTCAGTCTGAAAACAGTGGGATAGCCCAAAACCCACACAATTTTATGATTAAAAAAACCATAATAATAATAACTAGAGATTAGCATATGAGTAAGGGGAAAAAAAAAACTACTGAGTTAGAGGCAAAATAGTAGTAAAAATCAACCAAAAAGGAAGCAAAAAATGGACATGCATTATGATA
The DNA here is from genome assembly GCA_026686845.1 of Adenanthera pavonina. NCBI lineage: Eukaryota > Viridiplantae > Streptophyta > Magnoliopsida > Fabales > Fabaceae > Adenanthera > Adenanthera pavonina. The sequence goes on from JAIVEN010000015.1 coordinate 34,777,719, forward strand.
TAAGCATCAAAGAAGAGGCGCTGAAGAGAATCAGAAAACTCCAAATGCAAAGAAAAATTTCAACATTGTGGGTCAAATGCGAGCAGAAGCGGAGAGCTTCACCTTCAAAAAAATTGGAATCATGCAAAGGTCTTGCGGGTTTGGGCAGGTGAGAGACGCACAGTAAATGAAAGCCTCAGGGATGAGATCGGCAATGACTCAGAAGGATTACGGGATTCATTTTGAGGAGCAGAAAGGAACGACACGTTGGCAGGGCCTCCCCCATAGGTTTTGCTGCTCTCAACTTTGGCGAGTGCGCCTGCCTCTGTGTCATATCAGTCAAAAATGCCACTCATTATTTATTCTTGTCAGAACGGTACGCCGGGAGGACTATAAATAATTTTTTTTTAATGCAAGAGGACTAAAAATAATTAAATATTCATGATTTTTGCTTATAAATAAATGTAAAAATTGATGAGCATCAATATCAATAACAAACGATATATAATCAAATATATATTTAAAAGAAAAATAATGTAACTTTACTATACATCATAGCTAGATTTTCTTCCTCTCTCCGTGGGACATGGATGTGCGAGAATGGGGATATTTTATTTAATTTTAAAATATATTAAATTTAAAAAAAATTTATCACTACCTATCCTGCCCCAAAATAAATTATATTAAATAATATTCATTAAAATTAATATAAATCCTAAAATTAAAAAATATTAAATTTAAAAAAAACATGAAACCATCTAAAAGGATTACTTAAATAAATAAAAATAAAAAAGACACAGAATACAAAGTAGGATAGAGCTACAGCTAATAAGTAAGGCTCCACTCTATTACATATTAATATATTGATTTTTATTATATATTAATTTACGTGTTAAGTGTATTTTATGAGTTTTTTTTTTTATAAAGATTAGGTAAGTAAGTCTACTTTATGAAATTTTAGAAACGGAAAGAGTTAATTTTAATGCCATATTTGTTCTCTTTTAAGGAGAATAGAATAGAACAAATAATTAAAAAAAACTCTTGTGTGAATACTATTATATTTTTTTGAGGCAAAAAAAAATAGGAAAGAATACTATCATAATTTTTAGGAAAAATTAACCCTTTGATCTTTGAACTTTGCATCAATTTTGAAATCAGTCCCTGAACTAATTTTTTTTAGATAATACTCTCTAAACTATTTAACCGTGGCATAGTTAGTCCCTCAACTTTGCATCGATTTTGAAATCAGTCCCTGAACTAATTTTTTTTAGATAATGCTCCTTAAACTATTTAACCGTGGCATAGTTAGTCCATCAACTATCATATTGTTTGTAAATTAGTCCCTATGAGTATCACGTGGCAAGATTGATATGAAACGGTGCTGAAGTAATAAATAGAGTTACTAATGTGGCAGACAGAGTTGTTGATGTGGCAGACACGTAGGTAAGAGGTGCTGACTAGGATTAAAGAGTAGCTGATTTTAGTCCTAATATTTTACCATAATTTATAATTTAATCCTTAAATTTTATTATTTTTCTTATATTCATCCTCAAACTTTATGTCTATTTAAATAGTCATCATTCAACTATTTAGGGACCATTTAATCCTAGTCAACATTCCTTATAATTAAAACATATTTCAATTTGTCAAACTTACTTTTACAAAAAGAATATCTAAATACATCATCTTCTAACAAACTTACTTTTATCCAAATTTTATTTTTACAAATTTCATTTGTAAAAGTAAGTTAGAATAAATGAAATTTGTAAAACTAAAGTTTGGATAAAAGTAAATTTGTTGAAAAATGATATGTTTGGATATTCTTTTTACAAAAGTAAGTTTGACAAATTGAAATATATTTTAATTATAAGAAATGTTGATTAGGATTAAATGGTCCCTAAATAGTTGAATGATGACTATTTAAATAGACATAAAGTTTGAGGATGAATATAAGAAAAATAATAAAGTTTAAGGACTAAATTATAAATTATGGTAAAATATTAGGACTAAAATCAGCTACTCTTTAATCCTAGTCAACACTTCTTACCTACGTGTCTGTCACATCAACAACTCTGTCTACCACATTAGCAACTCTATTTATTACTTCAGCACCGTTTCATATCAATCTTGCCACGTGACACTCATAGGGACTAATTTACAAACAATATGATAGTTGATGGACTAACTATGCCACGGTTAAATAGTTTATGGAGCATTATCTAAAAAAAATAAGTTCAGGGACTGATTTCAAAATCGATGCAAAGTTGAGGGACTAACTATGCCACGGTTAAATAGTTTAGGGAGTATTATCTAAAAAAAATTAGTTTAGAGACTGATTTCAAAATTGATGCAAAGTTCAGGGACTAAAAGGTTCATTTTCCCTAATTTTTAAATAGAGATAAATTTTATGCAATATAATGGTGTATTTTTTATGAGATGTCAAATTAGAAAAAAAAATAGGAATGAATGAAAAAAAATTATGAGAAAGAAAGGGAAAATTGAATGAGCTATATATGACAAGTAGAGAGATATGTAAGGAATATGGATAGACATTGAATATAAAAAATTTTAAATTAAAAAATAAATGAATAATTGGTATGATAAAATTGGAATGGTAAAAATAAAATAAAAATTCAATAACATAATTTTATAAACAAAAAAACATTTTGTGTCTTTAAATAAAGGTATCATTATTATTCTTTAAATAAAGATATCATTATTATTGAATAATAATGATAAAAATATAATATTTAATTTTTTACACATAAAAAATATCTTCAAATCTAATAAAAAAAACGTGCAGTCCCCTACATCCAATTGGCATAAAAAAAAAAAAGATAATCAAAGAACGAGCCTATTACTTGTATAAGACTATAAATTTCTTCTATTTTATTATATCTTATTTCTAATATAAATATTAAAATATATAATGTCGCGTCCACATTACATTTTTCTTTGGCCAATTTCAACTACACATTTATCTAATTATCTCCTCTCTTTTTGTTTTTCAGTTTCCTTTTCATCCCTAAAAAATATGTTTTTAATGAAAAATTAATGAAATTAAATAAATAATAACAATAAAAATATGATAAATATTAGAGCCAATCAAATGAGTTAGAGCCCACGGGCTAACTCATTTAACCTGTAAAAAATGGCAGGATGAGCTAAAAAAATTGAGATACTTCATAATGTGTGTCAAAAACTTGGTCTGCCGGCCAGCCTGCCAATTTAAGCGGGCCAGCCCACCTAACCCGTGAGTTGGCCCGCTTTCTTTTTTTGTTCTATATAATTATATCTAAAAGATACAAACTAACAAAATAAAACCTTAAACATTATTTTCTTTCTCAATCTTTCTTGTATTGTAATTTTAGTTGTATTTTAGTTTGTTGAACTAAATGTTACCTGTGGTATTACCATATTAATATATCATACTTTAAAATTTTATGTACCAAACTGATAAAAAAAATTTATAAATGTAGTTATTTAGTTCATGATAATGAATGAGAAATTAATAATTTAACTAAATAGGGAAAAAAAGAGACTAGTCAAACAAAAAGAGTAAAAAAAAATAAGAAATTTCATAATTTAACCAAATAAAATAAAAAAGAAAATAGGCTGGCTCGTTTGGCCCGTCAGCCTGTATATGGCGTGACGGGTTGGTGATTTCCAGACCCACTCTTATGGGTGTCTCAGCTCGCCCCTCCCAGCCAAAAAGTGGGCACTTAGTGGGCCAACCTGTTTAAGGCGGGCCAGCCTATTTAAGATGTATTGGCCCGCTTTATCATATCTAATATATATGTAAGATCTTGAATTTATTTCTTTGCCAAAAAAGTATATTTTTTATGAAGATACTAAATTTGCAAAGAAAGAAATAAACGAAAAAATTCTGAGAAAGAACAGTAAGAAAAGGAGAGATTTCTCTTTTATCCCATTCGATTACAGGTTACAACAATGAGAATATATTTCTTTTTATTCGTAAATTTCGTGGATAGACATTGAAATATTGAGCATACAAAATGTGTTTCTAATATTGATAAATAAAATGTGCTTTATTTATAACTAAAAAAAACAAATATCAAATTTATATTTTTGCTATTTTCTTTTATTTCATTATAAAATATGTTTATTGTATTGATCATTGATTATCGTTATACATTATAAATTGAACACGGAAGTTAAGAAAAATGCAGGTCTACATTTTATACCCCTCATATTTCTTTCTTTATTTTTACGGCCCATTTCAAGCAAATGAAAGTCCTTTCCTTACTTAGCAGGGAAAAAAAAATCTTTTCCTTTCCTTCTTCTTCTACTCTATTTTTTCCCTTTCCGAAAAGCTGTCAGATAATTAATAATATAAGTAAAACAAATTTAAAATTCTTTAATAGCTTCACCATTATTAATCTTAAAGGCTTCATATTCAGTTGTGAGAAAGTCCAGCCTGTTCTCCTTGACTCTTTTGGTTCCTTCATAAGCAATCTCCAGAGCATTCCACATTTCTTTTGCTGTGCTGCAATCTGACACTATGAAGAATTCATCTTGTAAAAGAGCACTGACCAAAGAATGTTTTACCATGAAGTTTAACAGGACTCTTTGCTTATCTTCACCATCCCATTCTGCTTCTGGCTTCTTTCTGTATGTGCCATCATTTTGCATTTTCTTTGGAACAAAGTTACCCTTCTGTATAACAGACCAGATATTTGGGTCAATGAATTGAAGATAAATCTGCATCCTCATCTTCCAGTATCCATAGTGTTCACCATTGAAGCCTGGAGGTCTGTTGACATTGTTCCCCTGTGGCAGTATATTTTCTCCAAAACCAACAATTTTGCTCCCGGATGATTAGATCCTTTGTTGGGAGTCCTAACTCTGATACTAATTGTTAGGTTGGCTGGTCACCGAAGAGGGGGAATGAATTGGATAATGCAAGATTTTCGCTCTTTTTGGATCACAACCCAATTTCACTAAGAGTGTAGCAAAACAGGAATAAACAGAGAGAGTTATGTGCAACAACTAAATAGAGAATATGAAGAACAATACACAACAATTTATATTGGTTCAGTCCAACCACTTGGCCTACATCCTGTCCCCATGTCACCACTTAGGATTTTCAACTATATCCCACAGATTTGATCTGGACACCTGTGAAGCCTCAGTACATCCCACAAGTTTCAGTAGGCACTTGTGAAATCACTCTCTCACACCCTTACAAGATGTGTAAATTTCTTAGTGTTTCCCCACACTAAGATTCTACCCAGAATATGTAGAAAGAAATGTTTACAGAATGAAAACTCTCTTGAATAGTAGATAATACATTGAAAACTTACTCTATTAAGGTGGGTTTTTCAAACAATGCTGAGATAAAAAATTTTACAAATTGTTACAACATTTTCGCATAAACTCTCTTAAGATTGTTACCCATAAGTTCAAATAATATTCTATTTATAGATTTATAGTTTAACTAGATGTTAGACACAAGATCTAGCCGTTAGAGACGTTATCCAACAGTTACTCTACAAAACTAGTCGTTCACCAACCACATTTAATGCGTTAACACTCTGAAATTTGAATTTTGGGTGTTAACAGATGAATTTCGCAGAGACCATAAGTTAAAGACTTTAACGTTGAACTTTGAAGTTCATCCGTTCAAAGGTGAAATTCGAATTTTCATCTTGACAAATATTTCCCACATCAGAACATACGAATTTTCAAGTTTAAAGGGCTTCTAATAAGTGTGAACAATTGTTCCATATTACTATAATGCCTTCAAAGTTTGAATTTTGGTACCCAAAATTCGTCTATTAAAGCTTAGCTTAATATGACATAAATTCTTCCTTTTGAAATTCAAATTTTAGATGTGAAAATTTGTTTGTTGACTGTTCCAAAAGTATTTTCACATTCTAGAGATTCAAAATTCAAATTTTCAAAGTCAAAATTTGTCTATTAGACTTGAAGTTCAAATTTTATATGTGGAAATATGTCTGTTGGCTATTGCAGAAGCATTTTCACATTCTGGAGTTTCAAAATTCGAATTTTGAAAGCCAAAATTCGTCTGTTAAACTTGAAGTTCGAATTTCATAAGTCAAAATTTGTTTATCAGTGGTAAGCTCAACATGACACAAAAGTTCTCTTCGAAATTCGAATTTTGAAGGCCCGAAATTCATTTATCGGAGGTGGAACCTCTATAACTTTAAACTTTGCACTGTAGACAATTTTGTAGAAGTTATAACTCTCTCATTTTAACTCCAAATTAAACAAATGACCTATGGTTGGAAAACTCTCAATGTCTACTTTCAAATGCAACAAGTTTCACTAAAAAAAACGTATTCTGTCAGATATTATCAAAATAATGATAGGAGGTTAAAACTGAAAATCCATATCTCACTACTCAACTTTAAATGATCATAACTTTTTCATATGACTTTTATTTTGAGTGAAATAACCTTCTTTGAAAAGCTTATTAAGTTTAATTTCATATGAAATAAGTTTTACATCAAAATCATATGTATTTTGAGAGATATATTAAAAATATTAATCAAAGGTCAAACTCTAGATTACTGAGAACCAGATTTCACTATGTTTAAAAGTAAGAATATATTACTTTAATAACCAAAACTTCTTGAACTAATCAAATGCAATTGTAAATCATTGAGTTTTATTCTAAAATTCGAATTTTAAAATTCAAAATTCGTCTGTCAGAGGGACTGACTTTGAACTCTTTTTATATTTTAATTTCAGACAAACTTTGACATGACTTCAAATAAATTTTGCACTTTTCACTAACTATACTTGACTCGAAATTTGAATTTTAACACTTGAAATTCATCTGTCAGAGGTGATATCTCTAAAACTTTGAATTTCAGTCAGTAAAGTTTAAATTTTCAACAAAATACTCAAGCATTAACTTCAAAATTCGTCAGTCAGTCAGTGTTTTTCAACTTTAACATATGCTAACATTAGATTTACTTGATCTAACTCATTTAAAATATATGGTAACAAGATTAAATAATTTTCAAAGATTAATCCCACCTCAAGACCTAAGTGGAAACAAAATATACCTAGTGATTAGGTTTTCAAATATTGAGTTCCATTTCCACTTGGTCATTTTCTTCTTGGCATGCTTCCTTTTGATCTTCAATTTTTTGAGCATCTTTTCTCTTCTTCTTTCTTGAATGAGGCATGATATTGATTTCCATTTCTGTATTCCAATGCTCACTTTTTTAACTTGAACCATCCTACATTTAATATATTACACTTATAAACTAAATAGTTAATTCAGTTTATATATCCAACTTATATTATTCATTGTAAAAGTACAATGAATATATTTGTATATGGCATGATATATACATTATAACCATAATTAAATACATGCTAATGCATATTTTACTTCTTTAACTTATTATTCTATATTTGTCATCATCAAAACTTATATTATATTAAACCTTACAACTCTCCCATCCGTCTTACCAAAATTCTCTCTCTCTACCCTCACCCCTCTCCCACCGACGCATCCTTTCCCAAAACAATTTTTATTTTCACCCAGTTTTTCCATTATTGGTTTGTCCATGGGTGCTCCTTCTTCATCGTTTATCATAGGTGGAAACCGTTCTTTAAAAACAGTTTAAAAATGCTAAAGTAATGATTATACAAGCTTGTAAATTGATGAATTCTAAAGAATAAGAAATGAAAATCATAAAAAACCTATTTCTAAACTGAGTAAAATGTTCTACTAAAATGATATAAATATGCATCTAAGAAAATAATTAATGACACAAAGCAAATCAACAAACAAATAGGAGAAAGAGAAATTTTGTTTAATCGTATACACTGGGGAGAGAGAGAGTGGTAGAGAGAGAACTTTTTGGCCAAATACTTCTTCCATTCCTTAATATAAGGAATATTTTGGGGGGGGTAAATAAAATACATTATAGGAGAATTTTTTAATAAAAACTTAATATTACATAATTGAGTCTATTTAAAAGTTTTAGTGTTCTTTATTGAAAAACTTGATATCAAAATTTTAAAAAAAATCTAAATTTGATTTCCTTTTTTATAAGAAATTCATATAGAAGACTTGGTAAATATTCAAAGTGATTCCTGGGAAAACCTAACTTAGTCTTGGTCCTTCTTGAGCTTGTTAAGAGTTGAAAACAAAAAAGCCAACAAATTATAAACTCCAAGATCAAATGATGGCAGCTAAGGATTAGAAAAATGTTAGAGGAAAGTAATTAAGATTCACAAGGAAATACCAAATTCATGTGAAATAAAATAGTCAAGAGGATAAGAAGTCCACTAATTAAGCCTTGGGGTAAATAAAGAAGTTTTTGATCTAGAGATCAATAGACTTGAGGGTAGAATGAGAATGTGTAGTAGAAAGTCAAATACAAAAAAGTATTTTAAAGTCTTATATTTGTGCAACAATGCCAAAAATTGGAAAAAGATATTAGATGACTAGAAAAAAGACTAAAACAGTGAGTGAAATACGATCTGAAGTTTTTTTGAAGTTTTTGGCAAAGTAAAAAAAAATCTTTTAGGGAGTTTTACCAGGGTTTAGGAATGATTGATGAACAAAATATATGCAAAAAGAAAAAAAAAATCAAAAGATTTAGATTAAGTAAGATGTATTAAGGATCAAGATGGAAAAATTTGCCTATAGGTGAAGATATAAAAAAAAAAGATGAAAAAATTACTTTTACAAACTTTTCAATAATGAATTGTGAATCACTAATGATATTTAATAATTAACTACCCAGAAAGACAAACATAATTTAATTTTCTACCATAGTCAAGTAGTTGGGATCAATATTAATAAATGATGGTAGAATTGATGAAGATGTCATATATATCCTAAATGGTTAAAATAGAGAAAAGCATTAAGAGTTATCTGTGAATGCAAAATACTTACTAAACTTAAAACAGAAATTTTACTAACCAAACATAAAATCAATAATGCTATACAGTAATAAATATTGGACATTGAAACAACAAGAGCAAAATGCTAAGAAGAGAATGTTAAGATGGATACATAGTTCTACAAATAAAGACAATTTGAAATGATTATGTATGAGGAAAAGTTAACATGTTTCGTGTGGAGAATGGAAAACAAATTAAAATGATTTAGACATGTGCTAAAACAGCCACTAGAAATGCCAGTGAAAGTCGAAAAGAGTTGATTGAATGATTTTTATCATTATGAAAAGATATAGAGGAAAATCAAGAAAAACATTTCAGAAAGTTATAAAATGTGATCTCATGATAAATAATGTATGTGAAAAATTAGCATTTGATCTAGTCCAATGTCATTGTATAATTCATGTACCCAACATCATTTAGTGAGGTTAGACTTGTTCAAAGGCACAAAAACAGGGTTTTTCCCTAAAAATGATAAAGCATTGATCAAAGCCAAGCTATGCAAAAGAAATGAAAGTTCCTACCAAAACCAAAAAACAAAAAAGAAAAAGGTTAATAGTTTAAATAAAATCTCTAGATGATAACCAATACCTCTTGAAACACGATAAAACCAAAATGGATTCCAATTACAGAGGAAACTAAAATAGTTTTTCTGGGTTGTAGGAGCCAGTTTTTGCGGACTAAGAAATTATACATCAAAGCCTTTATAGCCTTGAAACATGCATTTGATCATTTAGACTTCTTTCCCTGCTTCTTCTTGATAACTTCATCAATGTACAATATACCCTTGCCTTTGTAGACTTCAGGTGGCTTACAACTACGCACAGTAGCAGCAAACTGGTGCACCCTTTGCTTGTCTATTCCAGTGCAGCAAACCATATTGTTTTTGAAACAGAAAACCCTAACCGCAGGTGGTACAGTCAATTCAACCTCGTGACTGTATCCCAATTTGAGATACAAGAGACGCCCTTGAGCTTCAGCTCTGGCTTTGTATCCAACACCCACAATCTTAAGAAATCGAAAAAACTTGGCTTCCATTTAACTCTCACAAATTTATCACCTAATTATCAACAGAAAGAGCAAACAAGTTAAAATCAAAGACAGACATAAAGAAAACGAGCTGCAGGTCATTTTAAAGGAACATTTCACATTTCGTACCTAATTTTTTTTTTTTTAAATCTGAGTAAGACTCCAAGATGGAAAAAAATTACATTGATCTCCCCTAAGGGTCAGTGAAACTTCATGCATGCAATCCCTCTGGTTTCAAATTATACGAAGACCTCCTTTTGAGGTTTATGTATTCTATGCCATACTCCCTGTAATAGCATTAACTACTAGTGAAACTACAAATATAAGTAAGGTCTTTGTCTAATTCGAAGCTAAAAGGGGCATTGGGGTATGACTTAAAGTCTTCTGGAGGACAGTGTAAGTCAATCCAGAAAACTATCGGGCATCATCAATTAATCTTAATCATTATCAAACAAGATGAAGTGTGATCATTGAAAAAAACGAAGTTAAAACTTCCACCCTCTGACATTTTGATACACTCCATAAGACAGCAGTTGAGGGTGATTGTGAAGAGGATAAGAACCAAACAAATCAAAGAGGGCCAATCTTGGCTGACACCTGTAAAATAAAGAACTCTCAAAACAGCAGTGATCTAGTCTGAGTTCTCAGTCACTATGAATTTGTTTCAGTATGAGCTACACGTCTGAAGAGAATACTAGACGCATTGGCTATGCTTGAGAGGAACAAAATCTGCCTTCAATGCACAAAAAAATGAGACATACAATGTCTATCATGTTTTTGTTATCATTATTCAACAGTGCCATATCTTGTTTATTACTTTTCTTGAAGTAGAGGCATTAAGGTCATTTTCTATCTGCAAAATCATTTCTTACATTCCATTTTCATTTTCATTTCCTTCCATTATGTGTACTAAACAGCCCATAATTCTCACTGCTATGCATCATATAACAGGAGAGCATTAAGCAAGACAACTGTCTAGTTAATTTTATTTTCTTCTGTGTATTTAGTCAACTTTATCTCTTAATATTGTTTCCTTATTTTTCTCCAGAGATAGGATTAGTTAAGATTAAATTTTCAATTGCTTGATTTTGAGAGATTTGAAGGACTGATCTTCTGTAACAACCGTCCTTATATGCACAGAATTCTTCCTTTGAATAAGACAGAAAAAAACAGAGCATATGAATCTCTGACTCTCACTCACCAATGCACATGCTTTTCAAAATCTTCCACTAGTGCCTTCCAGGCTTCTAGTTTGCTTTCAAACAAATATCTCCTGATGCTAGGAAGGAAGGAGAAAAACTTGCCTTCCATAAAGGGAGGAGTCTTTTTCCTTTTCTATTTCATGTTGTGGAATTTTACAAGTATGAGAACAAGGATTTAATCCAATCGTGTTTGCAAAGCGATTATTGGGACTACCACTACCTGCAATACAGAAAACTATTGATAATAAAACACAGTACAAAGCATCCCCAATCAATATTAATCATTATCAAACAAGATCAAGAGGTGAGGTCTTTGAACATAATATTTTACCATCTGACTTTTTGATACAATGCACATGACAGCAGTGGACAAAGATGCAAATAGAAAATTTCCAATGTTCATTTACATCTGTAACTTCAAAAAAGAAAATGCTAGAGGGAAACTTTACACAATATCCTTTTATTGGGTGGCCCCCACCCACAACACGAGGGAGGTGGGGGGCATTTTTTATTTCTTGCCGTGGTTAGTTGTGAGTGACACTATCTCGCTAAAAGTTACCACACACAGGATTCTTCCACCTCAGTTGAGCTATTTTGTGAGCTGCATTTTTTCGATCCAAACCAGGGCCAACTTGTGGACCAAGAACTACTTTTATTTTCTTTATTTTCAAAATTTACTTAAGTAAAAACCATGCAATTTAACAAATATACAACAACATCAACATCAACAACAAAAGTCATGTCCCACTAGGTGGTGCCAGCATACATTCTTCTTCAAATATATACAGATAAAATGTTTTGCTTCAACCTAAATTGTGTAATACAATATTAATGCCATTTTTCATACTGCATCACATAATGCCAAAAGAAAAAAGGAATAAAATTAAAGCAAATGAATAAGAACCAAACCAATTAAAGAGCACAAATCTAACATGAAGATAACTATTAATTATGTATCATAGTATGCCAAGGTAATAATATAATCAACTTATACTTCAGTGAAACAACATAATCATTAATCCAAATTCAAGTGTTAAACCAAATTCAACAGCAACACAGAATAAGTAGCCTACAGCTTCAAAGTAATCGATTCAACAACTGATCTAGAGTTGATGCAATGGTCAAAACTCCATTTATACAGCATGATTACCACATCAAAATAATTGCAGGTTTGTAAAATAGAAGAAGTCTCACACAGAAGCTTGATCTCATTTTCTAATTTGCATCAGTCACTTTGAATTTCTTTCAGTATGTGCTGCATATCTATAACCTGGATATTTAGATCTCATTCATATGTGTCATACGACAGGAGAGCATCAAGTAAGATAAACTAACCGATTCATATGCTTATCAAAATCTCCCACTAGTGCTTACCAAAAAAATTATCCTTGTAGTGCTTTCTAGGTCTACAGTTTGTTTTCACACAACTATCTCTTGATGCTAGGAAGGAAGGAGAAAACTTTCTATTCCAAAAAGGGGTCATTCACTTTCTTTTTAATGCTGTGGAGGCTTACATATATAAGAATCTGGATATAATGCTAACTTCATTTTCTTTTACTAAAAATATTATGTTTGAGTAGCTATTCTAGGGAGCACCAGTAACTACAATGTTCATAATAACAAATGCACTGTCCTTGTGGTGAGAAAACCAAAGTGATAGTTTCTGCTATATTTCTTAGAATCAGATTTCATTTCCGGCTTTTCAAAAGATCACAAAAATTTACATCAGCAAAATGTTAGCTGAATCACACACTCACACGCTGCACATAATAGGCCATGCTTGTTTTCACACAACTATCTCTCGAAGCTAGGAAGGAAGGTGAAAATTTTCCAATCCAAAAAGGCAGTAATTCACTTTATTTTTCAGGCTGTGGAAGTTTACATATACAATAATCTGGATTTAATTCATATTCTCTTACTAAAATCATTGTGTTAGCAAAGCTATTATAAGGAGAACCAGCAACCACAAAAGTGCATAATATCAAATGCACTGTCGTTGTGGCGAGAAAACCTAAGTGATAGCTTCTTTGAAAATGGTTACTAAGAATCGGATTACATGTCTCCCTTTTCTAAAGATAACAAAATTTACGTCAGCAAAAAGTTTGCTGAATCACACACTGCACAGAATAGACGGCCCCATGATTTACACATACTACATATTAAACCGGCAGCTTCTCGTCCTGCTGAAATTAATACTTGCTCTTCCTAATTTCATCAAATAATAGCCCCAAAAATGTTATATGACGATATCTCTACTTTTATTCTTTGCAATAGAATACCGTGACGCATAAAAAAATTTTAACTAGCAACTTGAAATGCTGAAGAGTAAATTCTACATTCTATAACAGAGAATGACACGAAAGCATTTACAAAACAAAAAGAGATCAAAAGCTGAAAATTCCTCAAAGCACCGAAACCATAAGAAAACATACATCAATGAATCCACTGTGACGTAGTTATGCTATGGAACAAGTCCATCTGAAAAAGAGGTATCATAAAAAGGCCGAAAATTGAGAGCCAGAAAAAAACCTGTGCCAAATGCCCAAATCGATTTGAAAAAAAAAAAAAAAAGTCCAATAGTGGCCGTGCGTACTCCAGCGACGCTTGCACGACGGCTGCCGGAGCGGTGGCTGTAGACTCCTGGCCGTCGTCTGTCGGTTCGCCGACGAAGTGAAGGCCGAAGTGGGAGAGTCAAGAGAGGAAGCGAGTGGGAGAGTGACAAATGCGGCGGAGGTAGATTGAGCGCAGTTGGATTCGGTATGAAGGATGAGGACACATGTATTTGAGATTTGAGGTGAAATTTTAATAATTTTGACCCTTAATGTTTTATATTTTATATTTAATTATAATATTATATTTTTAAGAAAAATTATAACTGAAAATTCATTTTTATTTTATATTTTCATTCGTATTCAAATAAAAAAAATCAAAATTATAACATTACAACTAAAATTTAGAACGTTTAGTTTTTATTATTAAGATTTATGGTGCTCATCCTTGTGTGAGCATTAAATTCGAACTTTATTTGCCAAATATACTTTGTGACTGTGGTTCTTTGCTCTGCTTAAGAATCCACTAGTTTATTACAATAATTTTTAGAATTTTCTAACGTAATGTAACTTAGTTTTTAGGAAAAATTATAGTTAAATATCACAGGAAAAAAAAATTACAAATACTTTGAATTTTGGTATTTACAAAAACATACCGAACTGCCTAATTGGAAATTTTTTATCACGTGAAAAGACAATTTTGCCCTCTCTCTCTCTGGGTCAGAATTACTAATTAATTGAATATATTCATTTGTAACTTGTTAGGTTGACTGGTCACCTAAGAGGGGGGTGAATTGGGTGATGCAAGATTTTCACTCTTTTGGATCACAACCCAATTTCACTAAGAGTGCAGCAAAACAGGGATAAACAGAGAGAGTTGTGTGCAGCAACTGAATAGAGAAGATGAAGAATAATACACAACAATTTATACTGGTTCAGCCCAACCACTTGGCCTACATCCAGTCCCCAAGTCACCACTTGGGATTTTCCACTATATCCCATAAGTTTGATTTGGGCACCTGTGAAGTCTCAGTACATTTCCACAAGTTTCAGTAGGCAATTGTGAAACCACTCTCCCCACACCCTTACAAGATGTGTAAATCCCTTAGTGTTTCCCCACACTAAGATTCTACCCAGAATATGTAGAAAGAAATGTTTACAGAATAAAAACTCTCTTGAAGAGTAGATAATACATTGAAAGCTCACTCTATTAAGGTAGGTTTTTCAAACAATGCTGTGATAGAGAGATTTTACAAATGGTTGCAGCATTTTTGCATAAACACTCTTAATATCGTTACCCATAAGTTCAAATGATGTTATATTTATAGTTTTGTAGTGTAATTAGATGTTAGACACAAGATCTAGTCGTTAGAGACGTTACCCAACGGTTACTCTGCAAAACTAGCCGTTTACCAACCACATTTAATGTTTTTGACATTCTAAAATTCAAATTTTGGATGTCAACAGACGAATTTTGAAGAGACTGTAAGTTAAAGTTTTTAGCGTTGAACTTCGAAGTTTGTCTGTTCAAAGCTGAAATTCGAATTTTCATCTTGACAAATATTTCTATGTTGGAACATTCGAATTTTCAAGTTTAAAGTACTTCTGGTAAGTGTGAATAGTTGTTCCATATTGCTATAGTGTCTTTGAAGTTCGAATTTTGGTTCCCAAAATTCGTCTGACAGTGAGCAACTCAATATGACACAAGTTCTTCCTTTCAAAATTCGAATTTTGGATGTGAAAATTCGTCTATTGGTTGTTTCAGAAGTATTTCTGTGTTTCTGAATATTCGAAATTCAAAATTTCAAAGCTAAAACTCGTCTGTTATACTTGAAGTTCAAATTTTGGAAGCCAAAATTCGTCTGTTAGCTTTTCTGGAAGTATTTTCACATTCTGGTGTTTCGAAATTCAAATTTTGAAAGCCAAAATTTGTCTGTTGGACCTGAAGTTCAAATTTTAGAAGCCAAAATTCATCTGTCAGTGGCAAGCTCAACTTTGCACGAAGGTTCCCTTCGAAATTTGAATTTCGGAGGTCCAAAATTCGTCTATTGCAACGGAACCTATGTAACTTCGAATTTTGCACTGTAGACAATTTTGCAGAAGTCATAACTCTCTCATTTTAACTCCAAATTAAGCAAATGACCTATGGTTGGAAAGCTCTAAATGTCAACTTTCAAAACAAATTTCACTTCAAAATAAAACTTATTCTATGAGATATGATAAAAATAGTGATAAGAAGTCAAAACTAAAAATTCATATCCCACTACTCAACTTTAAATAACCATAACTTTTTCATATGATCTTGATTTTGAGTTAAATAACCTTCTTTGAAAAGCTTATCAAGTCTAGTTTCATATGAAATAATTTTTACATCAAAGCCATATGTATTTTGAGAGATATATTAAAAACACTAATCAAAGCTCAAACTCTAAATTCTTGAAAACCAGATTTCACTAACTATACCTGACTCGAAATTTGAATTTCAACACTTGAAATTCGTCTGTCAGAGGTAATATCTCTGGAACTTCAAATTTCAGTTAGCAAAGTTCGTATTTTCACAAAGTATATGATGTTTAACTTCTCAAAATTCGTCTGTCATCAGAGTTTTTCAAATCTAAATTATGCTAACATCAGACATACTTAATCTAACTCATTTAAAACATATGGTAACAAGATTAAGTAATTTTCAAAGATTAATCCCACCTCAAGACCTAAGTGAAAATAAAATATACCTAGTGACTATGTCTTTAAATGTTGAGTTTCACTTCCACTTGGTCATTTCCTTCTTAGCATGCTCCCTTCTGATCTTCTATTTTTGGAGCATCCTTTCTTTTCCTCTTTCTTGAGTGAGGCATGATATTAATTTTCATTTCTGTATTCTAATACTCACTCTTCTTACTTGGACCAACCTACATTTAATATATTACACTTACAAACCAAGTAGTTAGTCCAGTTTATATATCCAACTTATATTATTCATTGTAAAAGTACAGTGGATATATTTACACATAGCATGATATATGTATTATAACCATAATTAAATACATGCTAATATGTATTTTACTTCTTTAAGGAACATTATATATGTCAGATACATATAATGCATTTGTTTCTTATTACTCTATATTTGTCATTATCAAAACTTATATTGTACTAAACCTTACATAACTGACATCCGTTGATTTGCAATGGGCTCTAATAGATTTACAATGGACAACAATTGATTTGCTAGTTATGATTAAGACAATGGTCAACCATCAGAGAGAGGTCCCAATGATAGTCAACCAGATTAAGCACATTGACCATAGAAGCTCTCATTGAGTTGCTGATTTGGTCAACCATCCCTCTGATGGTTGATCATCGCATATTTGCAATTGATAGTCAGATATTTGTAACTAATTATGATGCATTTGTAATTGACAATCTTATTTGTTTAACTATCACATAGTGATTTGCAGCTGAACACTATAACTTGATAGGCAATATCATTCAAAAAAATCATTCTACAGAATTTATAATTGATACATGTAAATTTGCAATTGATATATGTACATTTTTAAGTAAAGATAAAAAAATAAACTTACACACATTTACAACGGATCTACATAAAGTTACAACCAATGCACCTAGATTGACAACAAATCTTCATATATTTCATTTTGTGAAAGTTGCAAATCATAGATCTACAATATTTCAAACCTAACAAATTGAAATTAAAAAAGAAAAACCAGCAGCATCCTAAAAGAAGGAAGAACTCACTGAGGAAGATGAAGATGAGATGTGGGCAGTGGAAGACAAAAAAGAAGAGGGAGGGAGAAACACTGATATGCCTCATTCTTCTCTGTACGCGTGGATCTTGGCTTTGGCTTTAGCTACAATGAGATTTTATATTGCCAACGAGTTTTTTAGTTACATCGATATGCTCCATTCTTCTCCATATGCATCAACGTTGTTAGGTCTCAAATTCATGCTTGGTTTTGATCAAAGAGGAATGTTCAGTTTTAATCGAATAGGAAGGAGAGGAAACATAGAAGGGATGGCATCGATGTGATTGGTGAAGGAAGGGAGGGACGGCGTGATGAGGAAGAGGAAGAAGGAGGAAAGAAAGAGAAGAAAGGAGGAAAAGTCGACAAACGAGGAGAGAGAGGGAGAAATTGGGAGGGAGGAGGGAGGAAAAGAAAAATAGAGGGAGGGCAAAATTGTAATTTCATAAAGTCAAAATATTTACACTTAGGTACTTTAGTATCTTTGTGTAATTACCAATGTTTAAATGTATCTATAATTTTTTTTGTTCATGTGGTATTGAACTGCAATTTTTACTAATTTTTAGAATTTCTTCTATTTACAAAATTTACTCCTCTCTTCAAGAGTTCTACAAATTACAATGATAATTTTTCATTTCAAGACTCCCACTTTAGAAAATTTTTCTTTGTTTTGAGTAGCTTTTTTAAGGAACTAAACTAATAAAATTGAAAAGGTAAATCTCATAAAAATTTCTTTGAGAAAAGTTCAACATCATGTAGTTTGGAAAGGTCGAATTTTATAGTATTTAGTTAGAATTTTCAAAATTCTTTATTGGTGGTATTGTTAACAAATGATTTTTCTCATGTTAGAAAATAGACATTGACAACAAGGATAAATTTATTTGGTTTAGTTCAGCAAGGATTTTCTTTTTTCTTTTTTTGGATTTGCGTAAACTTTTTAGAATTATGACTTGCTCTAGGATGGATAACTCTTGATTTGATTGGGTAATTAGAGACCATAAGGAGTGATTTAATGACAAGAACGATTTTCATTCATGATAAGATGCCCTGGTTAAATTTTCGAAATTTAAAAGTGATATGCTTTGAATAAGTGATTTCTAAAAATGTGTATTTATGCTAGAGTCTGGCTCAGCTGAGGTTTTCTTTCTTTCTTTTTTTTTTTTGTCTTGATGAACGGCTCAGCTGGGGTTTTAAAGTGCTTAAGATGGGAAATTTAAAATTTTTTACTCAATGGAAGGGTAAGTGTAATTTTGTATAATATGGGAAATTTAAAATGCTTAACATGCATAAAAAAATCAAGTGATTTGAGGACTTCAAGTTTTGACTCAAACGAAAGATGACTAAGGAAAGTCCTTTTACCTCCTATTTGGTTGGAGGGCTTTCGATGGAAAGAGTTAATTTTCTCTCATTTGATTTAATAAGTAGAAGAAGATGAGAGAAAATTTTTTCCTTATTTAGTTTAATAAATAAGAGAGGATGGGAGGGAAAATTTTAATGAATTTTCTCTCATCTCCCCTCCTACCTTTCCCCTCCAAAAATGAGGGAATTTGAAGGGAAAATAGATAATTTCATTTTATTTTTATTTATTTTTTCTCACTCTCCATTATGAATCAAATAAGATAATATTAAAACCCCTCTCAGTTTTTTCCCTTCAACCAACTCAAATAAGAGAATATTAAAATCTCTATGTTTCTCATCCCATTTTTTTCCCTTCATTGAACCAAACAATGGCTTAGACTTGGAATATAACAAAATAGAGTTGAAGTAGTTAAAGTGTGTTAGTTGTGGGTTAAGTTATAGACTAAATCAGTAAATTATATAATTGGTCATATAAGTTAGCTTAATGGGAAATCGAAGAGATAATTTGATGCTGTGGTAAATGTCAAAACACGCCTCTCATGTCTCGTGCGTATCCACAGCTACATCAATTATAATTCTGCGATTGCATACCAACAATTCAGATAAAGACAAGTTGTTACCTTGCATGGAAGCCATGGGTTTGTTCATTTCTACCAAAGTCACCTAAAAGTTGTAGAGATAAGCTAAAGCACAAGAGGTGCATGGGAAAATGTGATATTTATTATTGTTTTATAAAAAATGCCAATAAAATACATGACCATCAGAAAAAGCTACTGTTTCAAGAGACCAATAAAATTCTTACAGATAGGAGCTATAGGATATTCACTCAAACAATGACTATATAAGGCAACATTTAGCAACATCCATGATCCAAAGCCAAAGACTTTCAAGGATAGTTTTGTCTATTATTCCCATGGTGGTAAAAACTGGACTATTCAGTTCAACCAATTCAATTGGGAGTCGGTGTTAGGTTCAGTTTGTAATATGAAGATAATTAATAAAGGAATAAATCGGGAGAAAAAAAAACCAACAAAGAATTGGTGAAACTGATTAAAAATCATGATAAATAAAAAAAAACCAATGATTTAGGTAGTCAATTCAAATCTTAGACAAAAATGCAAAGCGTTTTAAGAAATGGAATGGACAGAGTCCTGCATGATGTTGAGCCAAGAGAACTGATATGAAAGTAGCATAGACAAGAATGAATAAGAAGGAGGATGAATGAATAGTGGGAGATGGACCAAAGATAACAACTAAGGGGGAGATTGGAAACTGCAGGATCAGAGCAAGGCTACCATTGGAAGGAAGAATGCAGGATAGAGCTTTCCCAACAATTTTACTTTTTACTCATTTTATGGAGCAAACAAAGAAACCAAGCTTCTATTGGGAGTGAATGACTAACTATCCGCCTGACTAAAGAGAGAAAATAAGGATGAGAGAAAATAAGAAAAAGAAAAGTGAGGGGGAGTGATTTTCTCTTTATATGTTTGGCTGAACAGAAGAAAATAGGAAGGAAAGAAAAGTAATTAATTTTACATTGACAATAATACCCTTATTATTTATAGGAATATATTTACATATAATAAAATTTGTTATTCTACAATATTAGTTACATAATTTCCATATTATATTAATAAATGAAATTCAAATGCAATTTTAATTTTAATTTTAATTTAAAATTATTTTATCCAATCTTAATTTTATTAAATTTTTAAAATAATTTTTTATACATTGATTTCAAAAATTTTAAAATAATGCTAAAATTAAAAATATATAACATATCAATATTTAGATCTAAAAATAACATAGATATTTTTCTCTAAGAAATAACATAACATTACACTAAGAATCAATACAATATAACAAAGATAAGGGAAACAAAATTTGTTTTACCATGTAACTTTATTTTGAGGCTTTGTCCTCTCATTATTGATTGAAAAAATAAAAAAACTTAGCTCTTTATTATATTTATCATTAGTTTTATTTCTTTTAGGGGAATGTATGATATTGAGAGTGTCAATTTATTATTCTATGATGACAATAAATTAAAAAAATGGGGAAATATCTTATGATCTTTGGAGGAAAATTCGTGTCATGAAAATGATGATAAGTGAATAACCCAAATGCCGGTGTGGAGGAGAGGTTGAACATTGATAAAGAATTTTTCAATTTGGTTGGGTGAAGGATTATATACAAATTACAACAATATACTATAAATCAATTTACATATGTAACTTATATATATATATATATTAAAAAAATATATGTTTCATATACTTTAACTAATTGAAATTAATTTTTTTTACAAATTAAATAATAAAAAGTCCATTTGCCTAATTAATTATTTTTAGAATATAATTTATAACAAATTAAATAATATAATTTGCTTTTTCGAGCTTTGAAAGAAAGTGAGAAGAACATGAGAGGAACGAGAAGAAGCGAAGCCGGATGAAGAAGAAGCACAAATTAATAGCGGGAAAGTGAAAAAAAAAATTTGTGGATAATTTTGAAAAGAAAGTTTTCTTTTCAAAATCTCTCCATTTTGGGAGAGAAAAGTTGGGGGAAAAATCATGACCCACATATTATTTTTCCCTAATTTTTCTCTCCCCTCATTTTTCTCTTTTTAACCAAGTAAGAGAAAATATAGTTTTTTTCTGAGTTTTCCTTGCTCCATCCCATGCCAAGCATAGCATAAGTTTCTAATTGTAAAAATATTAAAAGCTCAAGTTAACAACCAAATCTCATATATCCCACTTCTTGAAAAGTCCATCTATAGAGTCACAATCAAATGTTTAAATTAATGAAGTTTTTTTAGTGCAAATTTAGATGCTTTACTGGAAAAATCCAAAAGTTGACATCATTATTATTATTATTATTATAATTAAATTCTAAAATATTTATTTATATTTTCATATGTCCCACTTTTTGAAAAGTAATCTACAGAATTCAATGTTTAAATTAATGAAGATTTTTTTTAGTGCAAGTTTAGATTTTTACCGAAAAATTTAAAAAGTTGGCTTCTTCTTCTTCTTCTTCTTCTTCTTATTATTATTATTATTATTATTATTATTATTATTATCATTATAAATTTAAATTCTAAAATATTTATTTATATTGATTTTCCATATTTAAATTTTAATATCTCTAAACTCTTTTTAACGTTTACTCATAATTTTTTTCTTTTTCTTTTTTTTCTATTTTTACTATTTTTTTATTTTTTTAATGTAAAATTACTTAATCTTTAAATTTAGATGAGGAAGAATGAAAACATATTTTACTAATCTTGAAATGTTTTAATATTTAGTGATGATTTTGATATTAATGATTTTAATTTATTTTCAAAATTGAACATATTAATAAAAATATTAACAGAAAAAAACTAGTAATTTAATAAAAGTACTAAACTATATCGAGAATTAAATTCTTTTCCAAATGTAACCATTGCTTATAAAAATATTATTAACAATATCTATAAGTAATGGTTGCCATTTCTAAAAGAAGTTATTTAATATTAAATTGCTTAAACCCCATCTAAGATTAAGGGCCCGTTTGTTGAAGATTTTTTAAAAAGTAATTTTCATATTATTTAAAAAATTTATTAATTGTTCAAAAATTTTGTGAAAAGCAGAAATTAGTTTGTGTTTGGTTAAAATAAAAAAAAACACTTTTTACAATTATGTAGAGTGGGGCTAGCATATTGTGATATTTTTTAGGAAAAAAGTTTGTTATTTTTGCAATTTTATAGGATTAAACTTAGCTATATTCCATTCATTTCTTTCTTATCTATTGCATCTACTTTTTTTAGAAACTACTCAGAATATTTTTCTAAAATAATTAAAAAATTACTTTTTTTTTCAAATTCTGATTATTTTTAAAAATTTAAATAAATCTATTAAAATATTTTAAAAGTGCTTTTCTCATTAAAAAAGTTATATTTTTTTTTGAAAAAAGGTTGAAACAGATGAGTTCTCACTACTTTACGAGAAATTATTCGGTGCAGAGGGAGTGCCATGTATACTCCATCCAATAATAACACAACAACTCAAATAATTTAAAAATTCATGTGCCTGGAGTGCCATATCATCTATATATCTATACTCAATAGAAACCATTTATTAAAATTCATATGCCTAGAATTCCACGTTATTTATATAATGTTATGTAGTTGGGAAATTACGATTTTTTTAGTATTTAGTTCGAATTTTCAAAATTTTCCATTGGTGGTATTGTTGATAAATGATGTGTCTCATGCTTGAAAACAGACATTGGTAACAAGGATAAATTTATTTTAGTTTAGCAAAAATTTTCATATTTTTTAGGTTTGTGTAGATTCTTTAGAATTATGATTTGCTCTAGGATGGATAATTCTTGAATTGATTGGATAATCAGAGACTCTATGAAATGATTTAATGATAAGAATGGGTTTCATTGATGATCAGAAGCCACGGTTGAATTTTTAAAATTTTACAGTGATATGCTTTGAATATGTGATTTCTAAAATTGCATACTTATGCTAGAGTTTGGCTAAGTTGAGATTTTAAAGTGTCAATTTTGGATAATATGGGAAATTTAAAATGCTTACGACACATTATAACAAAAATCAAGTGGCTCGAAAACTTTGTTTTTTGATTCAAGGGAAGGTTAAGTGAGGAAAGTTCTGTTAGAGTTGAGATGCAACAAAGTAGAGCTAAAGGATGGTGACTCCTACACTGGGACTAAGCACTTAATGTGTGTTGGATGTGGGTTAAATTATAAACTAAATTAGTATCCCTTTCAGTCTTAAATATAGATTTTTTTGTTCTAAATCTAAATATAAAACATTTTACAATATACAAAATAGTATTTATTATATATTTTCAAAAAAATATCCTTATTTAATATATCCCAAAAATATAAAGAAAGAGATTAAATAAGAGTAGTTTTGAAAAAAATGTGATTTTTAAAAAAAATGAAACTACCTTTAACTTCTATTCTTAATTCGCGTGATTCGATTAAAAGAATTTTATATAATGAACGGGTTAGCTTGATGGAAAATCGAAGAGATTGCTTATTGCTATGGTAAATGTTAAAACATGGCTGATGCCTCTCATGGCTCATAAATCTCCACAGTTACACCAATTGCAATTCTGCAATTGCATACAAACAATTCATATACATTGTATGGAAGCCATGGATCTAGTTCATTTCTACCAGTGTCACCTAAAAGATGTAGAGATAAGCTAAAGCATGAGAAGTGCATGGGAAAATGTGATATGCACCGGGGAATGTGTGTGTGTGTGTGAGAGAGAGAGAGAGAGAGAGAGATTTTCAATAGAAAATGAGATGCGGGAGGTGATGACTATGCTCAAAAAATGCTACTTCAATTTCACATCAGACTTGATGGCAACAGAGTAATAGTGTTTGCCTGGAAATTTCTTCAAAATATTTACGAGACTCGACACATCTAAATGAATCAAAACTATTCCAAAATTAATGTAAATATTAAACACATTTTTTTATTACAATGAATTTTAACCTGCAAACCTTAGAGCTAGCAAACAAGGCCTCTGTTCACCACTGCCACAGCAGTCATAGTCATACAGTGTAAATATACGACATTTAGCAAAACCACAGGTCAGCGTTTAGAATATAATCTCATGTTTGATGAGTGACAGAATAATACATTGGCACAAGACAATTATTCACATTACAAAATTTGGCTTTCCAATCTCCTCAAGATACAACAATTTGAACCTCTTCATTGAATGGCCTAAAAAAGAAAAGGAAGCTTCTGAGAGGTTCACTTTTGCACACTCAATTGAACATAAAATAATATCAATTTTAGGTTACAACAGGTCAAAGAATGAATGAACTAGGCTTGCAGTTACCTAAAAGCTGACATAGAAATCTCCGTATTCAGTCATGTTTTAATCCAAGCAGCTAACTACTGAAAAAGCCAGGACCAGCCTGGGATAGAAGCTCCAGTCCAGCATCCTTGCCCATCTTGATCATATCTTCATCAGCATATGGACCAATCCTCGATGTCTCAAGAACTGCATGAAGTTTAAAGGCAAATCTCAACGAATAGTGACTAGTTATGAAGAATTGGAAGTCAGATGAAAGTATTATCAAATAATAGTGAAATATATTTTGTGTTGTTGCTCTCGTGTCACGTCTCCCTACAAAAGTTATCAGCAATTTTAGCAATCTCGTGACTTGAAACCCAAAGTCAAATGTTCATTCATGGAGCTAAGTAAATGAAGTTTTAAGTCATCATTGAAATTAAATTTTAAACATATCATGTGATAGAAGAGGAAAATTAGATCATCTTAAAAGTGGGATGGCAATCAAAGTAAAACCCTTATAAAACTAGTGGGACTAAAATTGCATTTTTCAAGCCTTAAATAATCTGTAACAAAGTTGTCCATACCACGGGTTCCATCAGGGGAAGCAACTAATCCTCTAAACAAACAATCACCGTCGTCATTTCTGCAAGCATATCCAGCAATGGGAGTGCGACAAGAGCCATCCAGTGTCTCAAGGAAGGCCCTTTCACAAGCAACTGCTAGTCTTGTTTCTTCATGATTCAATGAAGCAAGGTATTCTGCCTGAAGAGGAAAAGAAAATTTCAAATCTTCAGGAAACTTAAAATGGTTTAGATTCCCAGGCAGAGCTGGCACGACATTCAAAGATTAGGCTAAGCCAAATTCCCAGGAAAGAGTTCACAAGAACAAAGCACATCTTGCCTACATCTCATTGATGGAAATATAAAACTGAAATAAACAAAATGATAAGACAAATAAATAAATACAGCAAAGATGCAACGTAAGTATCAATATTCAATATATATAGTACAATCTACAGTAAACTGCATTATTATAAGTTATGAATAATACAGAAAAACGTATCTAATTAAATACAAAATTCTTCTCCTTTCAATTTAAACACTTGAGATAAAATCATCCTAATTAAAGAATAAGAGGAATAATAAAAAATGAAACGAGTTAGCGTCTGTAATTTTGGGGGTATCATTAAATTGTATGGTGAGTTAAAATTTATTACAATTATCTAGTTAACTGTAAATTCGGGATTGATTCTTCAGCCATTAGGTAAATGGAATTTTTATGTTGGTACAAAATCATGGTTACATAAGATCTCCTGATAATCAATTCCATGACTCAATTTTTTAATTATATTAAAATAAAATGTATAATTAAATCAATAATCCTAATTGTTAAAAATCTTATAACTCAATAGTGCAAGTTCCTGGATTATTTGTTTATTTTTGGGTCATATTAGAACCCTAGTCCCTAGATACTATTAATTTGGATTTAATGAAAGACGGTGAGTCAATTTCAGCTGTTTATTTACAACTCAGTTAATCTCAGCTATCCGTTCCTTTGGTTTCTTAAAGGTCTGGAAGGTTTTCTAAGAAAACAAATAGCAGTTTTTTTTTTTAAGAAAAAAATTTAAGTGATTGTCAATTTGTAACATTATGTAATCATCACTTTTTTTTGGATGCACTATAATCATGAAATTTTTATTTGACATGTGTAATATATAATTAAAACTTGAAATACATGGACTCTCACCTTCTTTCACTGAATCCACCTTTCACCAAATCTAAGGGCCTGTTTGATTCATATTTCCAGAATAGTTTTTTTGTTTTTGAAAATAGAAAAACAAAAAAACTTGTTTGATAAGCTTGTTTTTTATAAACTGTTCTGGAAAACAGAAAAATAGAAGAATAGAAAACTCAGAACATCTTTAAGGTGTTATGCAGTTTTTGTTCAGAAAAACACAAGAAAAGATAGAAAATACCCACATCATTAATGACAAAGTGATAAATTTTGAATAATTCATTTAACACTTACTAGTTATGATTTTGGTAACAATTATTTAAACAGATTTTTTTGTTTTCTTGTTTTCGAAACTTGTTCTGGAAAACAGTTTTCCAAAACAGTTTTAAAAACAATAAAACAAAGAATACTATCAAACATGTCCTAAATCCTTTTATACGTCACCCCACCCTTACCACTTGAGTTCTCTAGTAACGTTTTTTTTTTTGGGGTCAAAGGCTCTCAAGTAACTTTGATTGCATTTTATAATAGATAACTTGAACTGTCACCAAGCACTTCTAAATCCCAACCACATCTACATAGTGTCATGGATTGAAATGATTCCACCCTAAAAGCTTAAGCTTTCTAGGCCAAGGCTAAAGAAAATTTATCTCCAAAACAAGTTGAAAATTATTTGGCAAGAAGGGAGGACAAATTCTAGGCCTAACAAAACTTCCACTTGATCATGACACTGATACCATGGCAAGAAAACAATCATCCTAAAAGCATAATTACAATTGAAGTAACAAAACTTCCTTCCACCTGACCAAAACAAAATGATGGCCTTTTTTTTTTTTTAATCTCTTAACAGTTACAAACCACAGGTATACCTATAAGGCATGATATTATGTGCTTCTAAAAGAAACTTTCACATTGCAAGTCTAAAAATAATGAAATCATTTACTTGGCAATAATATGCAATATAATAATTTCTAATTTGTTTATGAAAAAACTCACCATTTTATTATCATTACTTCTACAGGCTATTCCAATTGCACCTTGGGCAACAGCTGGAAGCATGTCATTAACTGATAGGGTTGATGTCACATTTTCTGTCATACTTAGGCGTTTCAGTCCAGCTAATGCCAATAATGTAGCTTGGACAATCCCCTCACTGAGCTTTCTTAATCTTGTTTGGACATTACCACGGAAATTTTCCTGCACCTGAGATTGAAATTACAATCTTAGATATTTTTCTAGAAGTAAGCATAGGAACAAATACATGACCAACAGAAAAAGCCACTGTCTCAAGAGACCAATAAAATTCATACAGATAGGAACCATAGGATATTTGCGCGAACACTGACTATATAAAAAGGCAAGATTTAGCAACATCCATAATCCAAAAGCGAGACTCTCATGGATAACTTTGTTATTCTTCAGTCAAATCCTTTCCATAGACGATGACAAGAGGTAAACTAATTAATATCTACGTGACTTAATTTCGACCAACAACAGCAAATTGTATTAAATCTTTAAAAAAGAAGACTAATTAGAACTAAAGCCACCCATAAAATTTATACACTTAAAGAAAAGTGTGTGATCATGGTCAATTCAAATACAGAAACTATCGAGTATCTAAAGGATGAAATTTATGTTCGGACATCTTTTGTAACCCCAGATTCATGGCTATTTCTCCATATAATAGTACAGTCATAATCAAAATATAACCCTTTTGTCAAAATTTGAACATCTTTGGCCCTCCATTTGGATGATACTAACATGTAAAAGTACTTTCTCTCTGTGTCTATGGAAGTAGGATAACAAACAGCCCATCCATGAATAGATCAATGTCTAGAGAAGAAACAACTAAGTGCAATATGAGCAGATAACATTGTCCGACGTAAACAGTACGACAGCACCAACTTACTTACATTTAAGGATGGATATCGGTGGAGTATTTGAGACTTTCGTCTGAGGGAAGCAGTGCCAACAACACTTCCAGCAGGTAAATCAGCTAGTGAAGTTGCACTCAAGGATATAAAAGCATCCCTGACATCCTCACGCGTAAGGTTGCATGGAAGAATAGTTTGATCAGGTAAGTACGTAGGAACATCTTTCATTGAGTGGACAGCAATGTCAATTTCACCGTTTATGAGTGCCTCATCTATTTCTTTGGTGAATAAGCCCTTACCTCCTATGTCTGCAAGTGGTTGCGATAGTATCTTATCACCTGTTGTTTTAATTACTACAATCTGAATAGCCCCCTCTTCAGCTAACTCTGAATGTAATGACATGAGTTTGTCTCTGGTCTCATATGCCTGAGCTAAAGCTAGAGGACTGCATTGCATATATAATATATATAAATAACCCAAATAGAAAAGCAACACAAAAATTTTAGTTAAATCAATAACTGAACTGTCCATAATCATCTAGCAAGTAACAGCTTGGTAAGAAATAAATGCAACTTAACTTCGGTATAATGGACAAAAGATTAGATTGTTTCTTTTAAAAGATTACTTCGAGCATAGAAAGCTTGGAAAAGGAATGAAGTTGACCATAAATTAAGAGGATTACAGCAAATGCTTCACTAGCTTATTTTTCCTCCTCAAGTTCTTCTTTATGGGGAAGTTAATGAGGGATATTGGTAGTTGTGGGTGCTGCCAGACCACAAACAAGGCAATGTACTACAATCAAATGTTCCAGTATTCAGATCCATATATCAGTTTTCTTTTAACCATATATCCTTTCAAAGAATCCTTATATTGGCTTTTATAAATTTATACTAAACAAAAAGAACATTTCGGCTTTGATTATTAACATCTAAATCAGTCTGCAAAAAGAAATTCAGGAGAATCCCAATAAGTTTAACAATATTTCCAAAGGCAACCACACTCAAAAGAAAGGGGGTAAATATATTTGATAGCATATGTTAATATGACATTCGCCTGAAACATTATTCAATTGGATGATTGTTGCCCTGCATTTCATTTCTTCATTATGAGCTGAAAATTCAAAATCTACCAGGCTATTTAATACTTCTGCACATAATAGCATAGACAGAGACCAACACAATAAAATGTTATGGAATATAGGATACTAGTGAACAAAGGGACTTGTTGGAGGTCACAATAAAAGTATTCATAAGCTGCTTAAGCTTTTGAGCAGAAATGATCTTTTGACACGGTAACAAAGCCTCTATAGCCCGGTGCTCTGAAGTTTAATCCCTGCCACCTCCCCTTCTCTTAATTCCACGCTTAAAACTTTAAGGCCTTTCGTGAGAGTGGGAATTTTAGAGATTATTATATAATTTACTTCACCACTTATGTGTTGAGTTGAAATAGTCCTTTATGGCCAAATGGTTAGGCTCTATATATTTAACATGGAAACATTTTGTTCAAGTTAAATTACATACCCATAGAATAGGTAACAAAATATGACATTACAGGTTTAATGCACTTGATATTTTAAACATTTTTATGTTACATATAACTAACACCTGTACATGCAAATGTGATACCATCAAGGTCAGAGTCCCATCAACATGCAATCTGATGCTAGGCTATTAACAGCAACCCAAACCAACTCAATATTTATGTTTACCTCCAGGACTCTTTAACTATTAAAGCAAAGCACGTAAAACTATACTTCATGACAAATTATATACAGATTTACAAGGTTAACATAAATAGCGATCAAATGCTCACATGCAATCCCGTAATATGGTACAAACAATTCTAACAACAAATTACACTCATACATATTATTTCAATAAAAGCAGGATTAGAAAGTCCTTTTATCTCTTTTTCCTTCTTTCTTTTGGTGTCAAAGCATTCAGTATTTTAGACCTACTCAACTTCAAATGGAAGATTTATTGGGGTCCAAATTACTTTGGATTGAGTCAGGCAGGCCACAAAGGGTGGCAAATCTCTATCATCAAGTATTTAACGCAACTGCATTTCTAGAGCTCAAACTTGATACCTTTAGTTAAGCCAGTATAACCTCCTACTAGTAGAACCAAGCACTTGATGGTTTTTCCTTCTTTTTTTTCAGTCAGAAGAGAAGGAGTTGACTGTGGTATTAATAATAGAATAAAGAATCTTCCATAAGAATAGATCAAATGAAAAATAGATTAAAATGGTAGAGCATTATTATCCTTCAGTATTTATTGCCAACTGACTCGCAGGTCATCATTAGCACAATGACAAAATAATCCCATGAAAACAAACTGTCTTAAAGCAGAGCATAGGAATACATTTATCCAAAATAACTAAGCCATTATACCCTACCCGTATGTTTCAAAGAAAAAAACATAGCATATTTGCACAGCGGCACAAGGACTGCAAATAAAGCTTAAACATTATTTTCACTAGCAACTAGTGGATTCAACCAGTTTATATCAGAAGTTGACCACAGGTGAGTGATCTAGTATTACCATAGTACAACTATAGTAGAGTTTGATAACTTTTTTTCTCAGCCAAGCTAAGTGTACTTACATTATGTCTAGTATAAGAAAAAGGTCGTGAAGTCGTTTCGGTTACTTTCTACAGTTTTTCCATAATGACAAAGGAATAAACTCAATTACACTAACTAGGATCCGTTTGACATAAAACGGGAACGGAAATGGGAATGCTCTCTCTCATGAAGCTCTTTTTCCAACAAAGTCACTTTACCATCTTCCAAACATAAATTTTATACTTTCCCTCACATTTTCCCCCATCACAAATCTCTTTTCTATGTCCCAAACCCAGCCTAAGAAGTAATCGCACGGCAACAAAACCAACAAAGTCGAAGCCTCAAACCCTGGAATAGAGCTTAGGCCCTTTGAACTTAACACAAACACATGCCAAAACTAGGGACGCGATAAAACAAAGGAAAAGAATACCTTCCTCTTGTACCAATTCTAATAAGTGCAACCTTAGTCTCCTGATTCTGCTGCTCAACGGCAATGGAGGCCTTGGGGACCCCAACGCGAAGCCTTCTGCGACATTTGGAGGAATCGGAAGGACTCGGAGATGGCAAAGTTAACCTAAGAACGGAGAGCGACCCGCCGGTCCAGTGACTTGCGAGATTGGAAGGCCTTGGACATGTGAGTGCAGAGCAAGAGAGGGCCTCCATTGCAGCAACACAAAGCAAAGTAACAACAGAGAGACGGTGAAGAACTGAAGGGGAAGTGATGAATGTGGAGACCGAGTCCGTCCAATCTCAATACGATGGCATGATCTGTAAGATATCAAGATAACGATACGGAAAATGTTGTTATAATAATATGCCCGCCCATTTTTTTTCTTTGGGCCAACAATTTTATGCACGGGTGATTATTAAAACTAAAATTAAAATATTATTTGACATGTTTGCATATGATTGGATTCTTTAAATATATTATCTTAAATTTAATTTCTATAAAATTAAAATATTAGATAATTATATAAAAAAGTAAAATTGAAAGAAAATTATATAATTTTTTAGTAATTCTACATAAATTTTAATCAAACTTTTATTAATGAAAATAGTTGAAAAGTTTTAATTTACATTTTATTAATATTTTATACATATACACGTATATGAAAATCTTTATTATATTAAGCTTTTGATTTTCTTATTACCATAAATTATACTTGATTCCATCCAAAAAATTATACATGATTAGAATATTAAGACTTTATAAAGTTAATTGCATCTAGAACTTTGACAAAGACTAAATTGAAAAAAAAATATATATATATATATATATAAGTGGTAAGAACTCAATTATAATTATAAGTATTCAAAATAAAAAGATTAAGTTATAAATAAATAAAAATATAAGGGCCAAAAGCTCAATTTGTTTAAGTTTATTATGAAATAATTAAAGAAATAGAAGAAAATAGATGAGAAAATTACTTTTTTGGTTCATTAATTTTAAATAAAGTTTGTTAAGTATTATTGATTGGTGATGGGCCTAATTCGCAAGCCGAATAGCAACCCTTTCGGCTTCTCGATGTGAGATCTTGATCCTTCAATGTCATCAGAGGACGGTTCTGATAGTTGTTACCAATTGACAAGTAAGATTGGCTCAAAGTTTTCAGTTTTACGGTCAATTTTATTATTATTATTATTATTATTTTGCTAAAAACAAACTCAAAAGAGGGATAGGTTTGTTTTTTTTTTCCCAAAGGCGAACATGGTCCATACCTTCATCTGGGAAGAAGCAAAACCTCTTTTTGTCTGCGAGATTCTTCTTCGTATTAGGATTTA
Organism: Adenanthera pavonina; assembly: GCA_026686845.1. NCBI lineage: Eukaryota > Viridiplantae > Streptophyta > Magnoliopsida > Fabales > Fabaceae > Adenanthera > Adenanthera pavonina. Next base: position 34,810,286 of record JAIVEN010000015.1, read on the forward strand.
GGATGTAGTCCATGACAAGTACAGGTTTTTTCTTATTTGCCATTTGGGTTTTCTTGGGCCCAAATATAGGGCTCCTAGTTGGGCTCTTCTTGTGTATCTCGAGTTCTCAATTTGTACCTTCTTTTTTCATTTAAAATAGACAAAAATACGATTTCATTTGATGACTACACTACCTAGTCACTTACTTAGTCTTTTAATGGGTAATATGGCTGGTAGAGTGTTACCATACTGGGTAGTTATGTAATCTTTTAGTTGTATTTTTTTTTTGGGTAACAAAGAAGGGAAAACAAAGTTAGTTCAGCCTAGGAGTAGTAGCTGCCTGTAAATCATGATGAAATTTGCTCAGTAGCTCAAAAGGAGGGTCTTGTAGCACATGAAGACCAAGATCGTGAGAGAGACTGTAGGTAGCAAGAAAATCAGCACAAGTGTTTCCTTCACGATAGACGTGCTTTAAATCCACAAGCCCATTTCGCTGTAGAAGAAGTTTGATATCTCTTTATAAGGTTATGCAAGCATCCTTGTGGAATATCATCTTTCATGATAATGGAAATAGCACATTTACTGTCGGATTGGATTTGAACTTTTCTGTGACCAAGTTTCCAAGTAAGTTGGAGAGCATCATAAATAGCCCAAAATTTCAGCAAGACTAATATTGCAGTCCCCAAGATTTCGAATGAAGCCACAAATCCAGGCACCGGAATGAACACGCAAGAGGCCACCCTCACCAGCTAAGTTGACACTTTTTTTAACAGCACCATCACAGTTACAAACAATCCACTCCTCGGGTGGCTTTAGCCATTGAACCATTGTTTAGTCCTTTTGAACTCTTTTTTCCACCAAAAAAAAGAAAAAAATAAGTTTACCAAGAAAAAGAGAAAAATAATATGCTTTGGGTACACACTTGATCAATGGAGAATCCAAGCCCATGGTCCACGTCCGCACCTTGACTAGAAAGATTTGCCCATATAAATTTCTTTCCAATGGTTCTATGGACAATAGAGAGGGAGCCAATTGTGGTGGAGTTATTAGAGGTTGTAATGGGAATTGAATTCTGGGTTTTACGCGCAATTTGGGTGCAATGTCCAGTACTACTATTGAACTCTGGGCTATACTCTACAACAACATCAAACTTTGTTGGGATTGGGTTGGTCCAGTGGTAAACAAGTTGGACCCCAAGTATTCATGCAATTCCAAAGGTTGATGTTCGAATCTTGGTAAATAACTCCATGAGGAGAAGAGGTAGCCAAAAACTACTCTACTCTCCGGAATGGTGGGAACCATTTCTACCACCATTTTACTAAAAAAAAAAAGGGTTTAAGAAGGTTTGGCTACGTAATAATTCCATAGAGGCCATTAATCACATAACTTGCAGTGCCTCAAATAACCACCCTTAGAGAGATAACATTGGTACTTTTAAAGACATTAGAATTGATCATATGTTCAGAGAAGTCAATAAATGTGCAAATTGACTTGCTCACCTAGAACAGAGGAGTGAAAGTGATTTTACTATTCTTTGGTAGTTGCCGGTTGTATATAGACATTTTTTAGATTTCGATAGAGGGTAGGTGAATTATTTTCCAAACCATAATGTTTAATTTCTCCCTAGGCTTGTTATAATTCTCTCTTTCCGAAAAAAAAAATCTTTCTAATTGAATATTAATTGATTAACTCAACCCATACTTAAAAAAGACCAAGAAGACGTATTTGTATTAGAGATGATACACATACTATACAATAAGTATCATTCGTTGAACATTTATATACAATTTCACTTGCATATCTCTTATATTCTAAAATTTTAAAATTTGTTGCATCCAATGTATTATATTATATTATATATGTATTATCATAGCGTCCAAGTTTTAACCTCAAAGAAGGTATTCCACCTCATCATCTTCTCTGCCCCAAGGTGTTTGCTCTGAATAAGTTTGATCCACTCTTCAAGCCATAAGGAGAACACTGATGTTCAGACAGTTCTAAAGGGTGTTAAGTATGGACTTGGTATGGTTACCAAAACAAGGGCACATGTCCGAAGAAGCAAGATTTACACCTAAACCTGTAAGCATTAGCTAGAAGCTTGTTATGTATGGTGAACCAAAGGAAGGTTCAAACTCTGAGGGCAAGCGAGCTACCATATTAGTTGCCTGCTAAAAGAGGTAGCTCTTTTTGGTGTCATGCTTAAGGTGTTGGTAAGCTGACTTGTTTATATGATTGCTAATATTTCTCTGGTCGAATACTTATAGTACCTGCCACTAAAAATTAAATCTCAAGTAAATTTTTAAAATTATCCCAAACTTAATTCAAGGCTTCATTTTCTTCTCAATTGTCATTTTTGAAAGTGGGGGAATACTTTTGAGAAAAATTTTCAACATCATAAACAGGCGAAGACGTGCAATTGTTATTTTTTATACTTTTGCTCGTAGCTACCAGGTTACAAGCAATATTCAGAACTGATTAATCCTTTTTCAGGACAAAATCCTTAGATATGTTAACAACTTCAAGCTGGTAAGATGAGAATCATTGACCACATGCTATTTTTACACTTCTATGTTCTTTATAGGGGCCTCACTGACTAAATATGGATGGATTGCAGGTCATATCAACAAGACCTCCAAAATCGGCCACCAAAGTGTGAATATATAAACGCTGGGCCATCAAATAAATGAATAATTTTTCTATTATCTTTTCAACACTTGTATATTCTCTCTCCGTCGCAACGTTTTACTTTTCACTTTATATTTCTGACTCTATTTAAACAATCTATATATCTATAAAATCTATTGACCATAGCTTATGCAGCTTACTCTCTTTGCGTGTAATAATACATCATCCAATACTAAAGTCAAATTTAAACATTGTCAAATTCAAATGGGAATTAACCCTTGCAATAGGATTTTTTCTTATCCAAAAGGCTCAAACTCAATCTTACTTAAAAGGAGATTAAATCTTTTACTACCCCATCCAACCATTATTGATTGATGTCAATTACCTTTATCTACGTGCATAGGAAGAACCCACAATCCAGTTTTTTTTTTTTAAAAAAAATAGTTAAAAGAAGAAAACAAACACTATATGCTCCTAATAATCTTTCAAGAATCCAGGATGCGTGTTCGTCAAGAACTCATAAATGCAAAAGGTAAACCTCAAAATACCTGCCGCCAAAGTAAAACATTACCATAATATTTGCATCAAAGTTGACATCATCCTAGCTATGAAAATTACAGAAAAATTCCTAGAGCCTAAACACACCATCATTGCACATAATAATAACATGATAATAACCAGAACACATCACTACGTTGCAACACGAGAATGTTATACACCATACACCATAGACTGAGAAGAGTTGGAGCAACCCAATAAAGGAGGCTTTAAAGACAAATCCGCAACAACCAATTAAGATATGAACTCGAAAGCAGAACAAGTATCAGGAAAATCTGTCACGAATTGACCAAAAATAAACCAACTTTGCCCATTAAGGTCCACAAAATCATCCAATCGCCGCATACCAAGTCAATATCTCCTTCTAGGACTCCTTGAGCGTCGTTCACGTGTTGGTCTGCACAGTTGTAAAAGTTCAGGAAATTCAATGGCTGTACTCTTTTAAGAATTTATCATGCAAGTCAGGTAGTTTACGACTAAATATCCACTGAGTTCAAGTTCGTAAGTTCTAACCAAGGGATCAAACACACATAACTAGGTTTTAAAATAAAATAGGGCACATGGCTTTTGGTCTGCCTGACAAAGCTAAGAGAGAAATGGTGGAAAATGATGCTCAAAAAAGGGATGCAATTCATTATACGCTCGGTACAAGAAAAATGAGATGTATCATTTTCACACCCGTACAACATTTCTAGTCTGGGTGCATGAAGATTATGATAGGGTCTTGGGCCCTCCCCATGTTTTGTTTTCTCACAGGCTTTACCATGTGTCACAAATGACCAGAAAAATAAAAAAAAAAATATTTCTAGTCGTATTCCATTGTCACTCTCCCTTGGTATTTTTCACCTTCCAAATTAATCTCACCATTATGGTTAAGGGTAAACAAAAATTAACCCTTATTGCATTCAGAGACAGGAATGTGTTTGCTAAGAGAAAAGTTACACATATCACACGAGTTGCAATTTCTTTCCAAATTATGTGATGATTATGCATACAAAGCCAAGGGCAGTGAACAAAAAGCATTGAACACTACTTAAATGTGATTCACCAGGAAAAAGAACCCCAGCCTACGGATCCAGGAGAAGTCCCTACCTCAAGTACTTGGCCACAAACCTTAAGGCCAGAACTTTGAGGATACATTCACTTAAATGCACCAGGTCAATATGGGCAATGCACCTTTAATCTCAACTGACGTGCAAGGTGGGGTGATGAAACCCTAACCGTCTACCCAATAAAAAAGAAAAAAGTCACCATGCAACAAGAGATCCTAAGGTTTTTGTACACTAAATTTGATGTTTCCCAGCCAAAAATTTGCTTTGTATTTTAGTCTATATTTAGTCCATGAGTCATTATTAGAATTAAATGAATAGGATCGTCATCTTCTATCTCCCTCTCCTCCATTATGACCAATATTTCATGATTGATATATACATAGCATAAATTGACTTTCTCTACGATCCCCCAAAAAATTATCTGTAAATGGGGAGATAATATATATGAGCGAGAAATGCGACAGATAAAAGCCAACACCTATGATCTCCTGGGCTCTAGACACTCAAAGCAACAAAACACTGACAAATTTATTTGTACCAAAGTAGAAGAGACAAATTTATTATTAACATCAGCAATATTTGTGCTAAGGACATGAATTTGATGTATTATATGAGGAAAATAAGTAGTACACGACCAGTACAAAAGATATCACCTTGCTCTGTTAATCAGAATACTAGTGCGGGTAAAGTTTAAGAAAACAAGTTTGACAATGCTGACAATTTCTCTATTGTATTGCTTAGCAATATTTTGCTCATGTTTTTTCCAAGGTATTAAAAACCGGACCGGTCATTGAACCGGATGTGGCAACGGTTCAAGGTTCAATGGTCGGACCGGGGTCGGACCGGTTGTGAATAAATTAATATATTTTTAATAATATAGTTAATTAATATTCAATTTTCATATTATTTGTTAGGTAAATTTATCATTATTAATCATTATGTATCATAATAATACTTATAACATATTATAATATAGAAAGAAAAAAATTTATACTAAAAATAATACTACTTAGTTCTAAAAATAATGTTATTTTATTTTAAAAAAATATTTTAAAAAAAATTAAAAAAAAAAAAAAGAAAATCAAGACCGGTTCAACCCGGTTTTGGACCGGTTTTACACCGGTTTTTGACCGGTTTGACCGGTTCTTGACCGGTTCCCACCGGTTCTGAGACCCCCCGGTTTTTAGCTACTTCCGGACCGGACCAGGGGCCGGTTCCCGGTCGGACCGGTCGAACCGGCCGGTCCGGTCCGGTTTTTTGTACACTGGTTTTTTCTAAGCATGTACCACATTATCACTTCATATGGTGGGTTTTATCCACTAAAGACTAAGTCAAAGTTATGAAAATTAAGAGTTAACAAGAACAGCTTCAGATACAGATAACAAGGTTAGAATATAGGTTTATCGAGGTATAATAGAATCATGTTTACCTACAGCCATAAATACTTGATTCCCCATACCACCACCCCAAATCAACCACCTCAATATCAAGGACAGAAAACCAACTAAACCTACTATTGAATACTACATATAATTAAATGAGGATATCTCAACCCATTTCATATAAACTTATGAAGACCTAAAGCCTATTATACAGCAAAAATTATTGGTTTGATCATGCAGGTAGATGCAGCTAGCAGTATTAAAAAAAAAAAAAAATAGTGGTTGATGGCATGCTAAACATGGAGGGAAAATATAAGTTGTGGATGGTCAAAATTCAAAACAGCTAAAGTTAACTCCTAAAATGGAGCAAACATTCATACGTTCTATATTCATTTCATTTTGAGTCTTATTATGGACATCGCATGATGACATTCAAAGCATGTGTTTTTCACAGGACACAAAAACAAAATACTTTTCTTGAAGATGAATATATGGCTTAGATGCAAGTTGGATAATGCACACAATGCATTTTCCTCCAAGTTAAACATGTATAGCATTTTTATTTTATACATTTAGGACACTCATTCTTAAGAATACTTTCATAGTTATTCATGGGCTATTCACAAAATGATAATAATAATTTGGTCAAGGAAATGTCATAAAAATTCTTCACAGTATTGCCAAAAGAGATCTAAACACCATTTAATTCCCTCTTTTAGCACTCTTTAAGTAGATTACATGTTACCAGCTGTGAGTAATTTCAACTAAAATAAGTTTAACTCAAACACAACACTATGTAGATCATGATGCATAATTCTGTTTCTTTTACACTCATGAAAGATGCAACCAATGTAAAATTATTAAACCCCTTATAATGTCAAACATCAAAATAAAGTGTCATATAATTATTAATTAACTGTAAAAAAATCCAGCATATATACCTAGCGTTCTTCCTTCTGATTGACCCATTAATAGGTCCACTGCTAAAAGCCCAGTCGACATAAATGGTTTGAGTGAGAAGTTCAGATCCATTCAAATTCTCTATTGCATTTCGTGCCTCCTCAGCATGCTCATATTCAATCAATGCATAACCCTAAAATAAAAATAATTTGAAGTTCATATCAGCACAGCAATCAAACTATTTATGTGATCAAGTTATCAACAAAAAATAATGATTGAAACTACACGACAAGAATTAGCAAATTTTTTGTTCATCTATTTAAAATAAAAAAAAATAATAATAATGGAAAGAAGGGATACAAATAAACAGAAGAAAACAGCACAAAAAATAGAGCTTCATCCAGCATTAATCCTGGAAGACTTAGAAATAGAGAGTAATATATTTTCTATAGTAATTTTAATAACTTAAAAAGGGCATAAAAATTTCAATATTCCTTTGTACTTTCTCCATTCAAACCCTTCAGAAATCATTGCAGTAATTATTCATATATACAGCATGTCAAAATCAAAAGAAATACTATTTTAACCATTTTATTTTTGAGCAGCACACACAGATAAGCAGTTAGCCTAAACCATTATTTCCCCCTTCCCAGCTTCTAATTCCACTCCTCATACTATTAACCAAACATGAAGCCAAATAATCACATTTGGAATGAACATTCAAATACTACATAAAAAACTATTGCAGTATTAAGTTTGACACCGAAAAAAAGAAAAAGAAATACCACTTACTTTGACAAAACCAGTGCGACGGTCAAGATTCAAATGTAGATTCTTAATCTCTCCATATTCACCAAATGCATTTTGTAGATCATCCTCTTGTGCTTCCTCATGCACTCCCGTAACCAAAATAATCCATCCTTCAATGGCTGCATATGATGTCCCCACAAGAAATTCAGACTATGAAATAATGGTTCAAGCAGAAAAGAAATAGTTCAAAATGGTCTTGAAAAGCCCCACCAGCATAATTCTAGGTACTCTATAAAATAGATTAAGAGGTAAATGAGCACTACACCTAAATATGAATAAATGTGTATTGATTCATGATGCACTTGTACAAAAAGCATGCTAAGAGTGTGACAGTTTATACATGTGAGATATTTCCCCCTTCTTATTGAAACATATCAATAACAAACAGGCTCATCAAACAATGAAGCTCTTCAATATCTCAGCATAGACATTCCCTAGATGGCTTAAGAAGAGTTCTCAAAAGGCAAATATATCACCAGTCACCACACTCAAGTATGTGAAAAACCAGCTTAGATACCACACTACCATAAAGGATTTTTCTCCTTAGTCCTCTGATGTCCTAGCAACAAACAAAAAGAAGCTAGTTCAAAACCTAGAAGACACACTCTCAAGGAAGCTACAAAAAATTTCAAAATTAATTAGAAAGAGAAGAGGTTTCCAGACATTGCAAGACAAATGAGCATCCTTTCCAAAACTTGAACCACAGTATGACCCATGATCTACATGTCAGAAGAGAGAACAAATAGTTCTATAAAAAGGGTTCATAGGATTTTGATAATTTCAAAGAAAGATGATGGCCAATTGAGTTTCCTAAAGTTTCTTGACCTAGAACTCATTGCTCACCCCCAATCTCTACTCTTACAATATTTTGTACTGTTCATTCTGTTTCACACTCTACAGCAGCACCAAGTGGTGTCAGAGCAAGGCTAGATGTAGAAGAGGCAGAGGAGGCAAAGAAAATCAAAGACAACGGCTGAGTGGGTTTCCTAGAGTTTCTTAACCAAGAATTCATTGTTTTCTTGCAATCTCCACTCTTCAAGCTATTTTCTACAGTTTATTCTGTTTTACATTCTTCTGTTGCATCACCATCCTTGTAAGGATCAAGGATGCTGAGATAGAACATCAATAGCAAAAGTATAATGTTTTACACAGAAGAGAACCAACAAGGAAGTTCTTAGCATTTTAAGATTGTCTATCTTGGCCATGGACAAGCATCCAGAAGTTAGAACGAAAAATAAATTGAACACATATCGAGCTACTAAATACATTTTATCGCCCAGGATTATCGAATGCTATGATATAATCAGCAAGGTTTGCAAACAGAGACAAGCATTGCCAATTTCATATTTGTGCACGACTTCTTTGTCGCCCCAGCTCTCTCTATTTTCAATTCTAGAAAGAAAATCCCAAAAAAGTACATCTCCTACGCATTTAAATGTCCCATGCCAGTACCAAAATTGAAACCGAAACCCTAACCCAAACATGTGTGTCCAGAAAGTTGCAAAACAACACGCATAAGCCACCAAGGGATTCATACAAAGGCCCAAATATATATATATATGAACACGCACAGCTAGAGAAGAATCAAAGGGAAAGAGAAACTCACATCGTTGAGGACCAGGCCCACCCTCGGTGGCGAGGGAGTCGAAATCGGACCCGGAAAGGCCAGTGTTACGATTGGCATCGGTTTCCTGACGAAAGCCTCGGCCTTTGGTTCTTTTAGGACCGGCGAGTGAGGAAGACGCACCACCAGTTATGGCAGATTTGAGCTTCGGGAGAGGAGGAGCATGGGGAGATGCGGAGGCGTCGGCGTCAGCGCCGCCATCTTCGTCCATCAAGTCATCGTCCTCCGGCTCGAAGTCCACCGCCTCTCCGTCGGCCGCCGCAGTCTGCATCCCTATTTCTTCGTTCTCTCTGTACCGGTGAAACTCAAGGGCCACTTTGGCTTCACTCCCAGAAAATAGCTAACTGGCCGTGCTTCAAAGGGAACCTGGGTATTTATTTTACGAAGCAAATAAAGAAATTCGCTTGACCATCATTTTCTTTTCCTCGTTTATTTTGATTTAATTTTTATTTTTTAATTTAATTTTTAGATTAATTATACCACTTTTTTTTGGCCAAAAATTAATTATACCACACTGAAAGAACAAAGTAAATAATAATTATGGTCTATGTTTTGAGTATAAACTAGAAATGTTTTATTATACAAAGTTAAAGAATTGAGACATATTAATATGATTTCTTTTAAATTTCATTAGATATAGATAATATCTATTAATAAAAATAAAAAAAATTAATTTTAAAGTATTTTTATTGTGTGTATTTTGTTCTTATCACCCTAAAATGGATATCGAACCAATACAATTTATACAAGATAATTATTTGGCTATAGGAAAACTTATTTTGTTGGATGAAAAAAAAAGAACAAACTTATTTATTTATTATACAATGTACTTGCTCCACTGTCTTTCTATTATGAGAATTAGATCATTTTTTTCTCCTACTCTAGCCGGGTCACAGATGTGTAGGGAATATGAGGATATTTTATTTAATTTTAAAATATATTAAATTAAAAAAAATTTATTACTAACTTTCATATCTCCAAACAAAAATTGATAGAAAACAATATTAATTAAAATAGATTCTAGAATTTAAAAAAATTGAATTTGATTAAAAAGAAGAAAGAATGTAGGGCCTACTAAAAAAAGGAAAAAATAGACCCCACTTATAAATGAATGAATAAGGAAAAATGAAATCCACTTAAATAAAAAAATAGAAAAAAAAGCATGAGGACATAGAACCCAACAGGTGAAACCGTACTATTTGGCTAGTGCTGTTTTACTCCATTTTTAATGATATATTGATGCATTAACATTATTATAAAACTAGTAAAAATACTTTTAAAAAATATTTTTTTATTCACTTTGAAGTTGGAATACCAAGTGTAATGGTGATGAGATATATGTGAGTGAAAGTATGAAATAAAGATGGCTGAAAAAACAAAGGCTCATTTAGGGCATGTTTGGTTCTGTTTCCGAAAATAGTTTTTCTGTTTTCGGAAACAGAAAACTTAAAAAACTTATTTGGTAAACCTGTTTTTTACTAACTGTTCTAGAAAACAGAAAAATAAAAGAACAGAAAACTCAGAACACCTTTAAGGTGTTTTGTAGTTTTTGTTCTGGAAAACATAAGAAAAGGTGAGAACATCCACCTCATTAATGATAAAGTTATAAATTTTGAATAACTCATCTATCACTCACTAGATATGATTTTGAAAACAATTACTCAAACAGATTTTTTTATTTTCTTGTTTTCAAAACGTATTCTCGAAAACAGTTTTACAAAACTGTTCTCAGAACAATAAAACAGAAAACACTGTCAAACAGGCCCTTATTTAGTAAACCTGTTTTTTAGAAATTATTCTGAAAAATAGAAAAATAAAAGAACAGAAAATTTAGAACACCTTTAAGTTATCTTGTAGTTTTTGTTCTGGAAAATACAAGAAAAGGTAAAAAACATCCACCTCATTAATGGTAAAATTATAAATTTTGAATAACTCATCTATCACTTACTAGTTATGATTTTGAGAACAATCACTCAAACAGATTTTTTTATTTTCTTATTTTCAAAACTTATTCTCGAAAACAGTTTTACAAAACTGTTTTCAGAACAATAAAATAAAAACACTGTCAAACAGACTCTTACTTACTGGAAAGATGACCCATTGAATTGGAATGAGGTCTCCATTCTCATAAACAGTATGTTTGGATGACACCAAGAACTTTGAATTGCCTCTCCCTGGAATCAACGATTGCTATAACATTCCAAATTTTAATTAACTAAATTAAAGGTTAATGATCACCATTTAGCATTTAATAAATGGGAATATTGGAAATAAAGTCATTAATTAAGTCATGAATTTATGAAATTATAGTTTGGGGCATGAATCTAAAAAGGCTTTGCAAAAAGATCTTGAGAAAATTCTAAATTCATGCCGTCATCAATCACCAAACTCCTAGTATCAAAGTAAATAACTAATCTCAATCCCCATACAATCCAAATGATAGATCCCCAGCATTGCTTTAGTTGCTAAGCTTATATTTTTCAAATCCATTGGGCTGCTTCGATTTTCACATAAGCAAGTTGATTAATCCGCAAGAATCCTTTGATATGCACTACTGGGTTGTGAACATGTAATTTGATTGTATTTGTTGGACTACTTTAGTCTATTGTTTCACCTTCTTTTTCATTTATTCTTCTTCTCATCTTCATCTTCTTTGTTTTTCATATGTGGTTGTGAATCTGGGTTTGTGATTTTCTTTGTCATTGCTTCATTTTCTTTGATTAGATCGTTGATATGTTGATTGTGATTGGACAATTGGGTAGACTTGTAATTAAAACTTGATCTTATATTTCAAAATGGATAAAACTACGGACATATCCTCATTTTGAATTACTTTTCGTAGATTGAGTTCGTTGAAATTGGAAAAGACTACATACCGTAGACAATAAATTAAACAAACTCTGCGAACAAAAAGAAGATCTCCCTTAAACAAAAAATAAGATATATAATATTTACTTATTACATCTTTATTGACATACTTATGTGACTAAATTAAATTTGAGTATTATCGAGTCTAAATGAAGTAGCTCTTCCAATGTGATTTTCTTCATTCACAAAGTTCATATTTGAAAGCTTACTTAATGAGTGTTGAATTCCTTATTACTTACTCTAGTCGTTGTTCTTTTTTTATTTCATTTTTCTATTTAATTCATTCTGCCTCCCATACGGTCGTGCAAGAATTTTGAAAATTTGATGGGGTATACGACTATTGAAAATGAATCATTTCATGCATAAAACTCATGCACAAATTGCCTCAAATTAAACAAGAGCTAGAATAGCTTCTATAATCACATTAAGGATTACAAAATTAAGTCGAAAATATCAACTATAATCACGTTGAGAAGTACAAAAATATCAAGTACTGCAAAAAAAATTAGAAGTTAACTTCCCCCTATCCCCCATCTGACATCAGCCATGCGCTCTCCATACTTATATTTTGATATTGAAGTTATTTTGATTGAAGTGATGCAACATTACATAACCATCTTCACCCTCACTTTGAAAAGCTAGCTGTTAAAAAATACGGACCAAGTAACTCAGAAGCATCATCATATAATTCAGGACAAACATGGTGACAAAGCAAAATATATTAGTGACCTACAAATCCAATGGACTACAAAATATGATATTAATGAAATTATGATATCAGTTGAGTGATTTTAAGAAATAAGAGATAACTCAGTTGATATTGTATTATCTTTATTTGAATTTAAAATTCAAATTAAAAGATAGAATAACTATTAAATAATCTATGATGGTTAGGTTATTTAATAGGAGGCTGTGTAGAGCGTCAGACATACTAATTATTCATCCTATGCCCATATAGAGGTTTTCTGACTAATGATGGTGAATACACTAATTAGAAGACCCTCATCTCATCTATTTTCTTCTGACTAATTTTTATGGTTGTAGACCTTTGATTTATTCCTAATTCAAATAGGATTACTTAATCAGATCCTTTATAGCTTTGGCGAGAGTTATTTATGATCATTATTAATTTATTATGCTACTTAGAATTCTGTAAAGAATTGTAGATAAATTTCTTGATTAATTTTGATTGTATATCATGAACATATTCTACATGTGGTATCAGAACCAATGATTGGTATTACTCTATCGGAGTATGATTTTGGTAATATGATATTTATGTCCTTTTGTTCTTGCATGGTTCATTGTCGCATATGAGGGAATTTTTTTTATTCCACATTTGTGAACGACTAATAAAAAAAATTGTTTGGACAAATCAATAATGATATTATTTCGTATGATTATGTGCCCTAAACATCGTTTTTTTTATGCGTATTCAAAGTTTTTTGTTCACTGTGTTGGATGCTAAGAGGGTTAATTAATCTTGTTGACACGAGATTGGGCTTTTGTTAGATTAGTTGGCTTCCCAAGAGGGGAGTGAATTGGAAAGATTAAAAATTTTCTGCAAATATCAAGAAGGTGAAGAAAGTAATATATGACTGTAAAACAGAGTATAAACAAATAGCTGTAAAAGAAGTAGTAAAGGGAAGAAGACTCAGTAATTTATCCTGGTTCGGTCTCTCCACTAGACTTACGTCCAGTCCTCAAGTCACCACTTGAGGTTTTCCACTATACTGCAAGAATTCCGTGGGCCTCTTGCAAATGCCACAGTACAACGTTTGTGCTCTGTTTTCTAGAGCTTCTCTTAATCCCTTTCTGCACTTTCACAAAGTGCTTCCTAATCCCTTATGATATCCCCTCACAAGAAAATCTATCTTCCAGATGAAGATTAGATTGTTTACAAAGATGAAACTCTCTTGAATAGAGTGAATATGAAAGTTGAAGTACAAGTATTGAAGTAAGAGGGTAAAAGTCTTTGAGTAGAAGATTTGGCAGAATTTCAGTATATACAAAGTTTTATTTGTTACCCATAACTTCAAATGATGTTGTATTTATAGATTTAGGTTCTAACTAATCATTAGAGACAAAATATATCCGTTGGGGAAGTTATCCAATGGTTACTCTGAAAAACTATCCGTTAACCAACCGCATTTAATGCTTCTGACATACTGAAATTCAAATTTCAGTTGGTCAACAGACGAATTTCGAAGGAACTGAAGGTTAAAGCTTCCAATGTTGAAATATTAAAGTTCGTCTATTCATGAAGTGAAATTCAAATTTTGAAACTTAGAAAATGTTTCCATGTTGTGACATACAAATTTTCAAGAAGAAAGTTTTTCTGTTAAGTGTGAACAATATTTTCAATTTGCTACAGTGCCCTCGAAATTCAAATTTTGGAACCCCAAAATTCGTTTGTTTGTAGCATGCTCAAGAAGCACAGTAGTTCATTTTCTTTCGAAATTCGAATTTTAAAAGAGTAAAGTTCGTCTGTCAGAGAGACCTCTTTTCAGATTCACTTCAACATTCGAATTTGTAAACACTGTCCTTCGTATGTCATCATATCATTTCAACAGACTCACAACTTTAGCTTCTGAAATTCGAATTTCCATGTTCAAAGTTTGTCTGTCAGTGAGCAATCTTTGAAACTCAATATAATCTTGATTTCAGATGAACTTTAACATTGTTTCAGACGAATTTCTTCAGTTTTCATAAGTTTTATTTTGTCTGAAATTCGAATGTTCAAAACTCAAAGTTCGTCTGTTGCTCAACAGCTTCTTTCAGACACTTATGAAAATTCGAATTTTGGAAAATCAAAATTCGTCTGTCAGAGAAGCATCTCTTCAGACTTATTTAGTTTTAGCTCGAAATTCGAATTTCCAAAGGCAAAGTTCGAATTTCCAATATGACAATTCAATATAAACTTTTCAAACTTCGTCTGTTGGTGGGTATTTTTCAAATATTTCATGATTTAACATAAAATCAAGTTTTTAAAACACCTTTTCATCAAATCAAAGTCTTTTACCCATATTTAAACATAACTAATGATCCTACAACAAATCTTGCACAGATTACTCAGAACTTCTTCACTTGAAACATTTTGAGCTCCTTTGATATCTTCATTCCAAGCTCTTAAATGTTGGTTTGGAATCATCAAAACTCTAGATTCAACAGCTTTCACGGTTTCTGGGCTTGTCTAATTTTTTTAAGTTCTGTTTTATGTGATTGGGCTTCTGTTTCTGGGCCAGTGTTTTAATTATCTAAATATATATATATATATGTAATGGACTGGACTTGTGTTTTGGGTTGAAATAATTTGTTTTATTTTTGAAAATTCATTCTTGGGCCATTTTTTCTTGATTTTTTTTTGAAAATTGATTTTAGCTTATATTATTTAGTTTTAATTTTTTAAAATCTAGATAATTAATTTATAGGTTATTAAAAAATATATTTTTTGCAAAAGACTATTTGTGTTATTAAATTGCCTAATATTTGGAAAATTTTATTTAGGAAAATTATAACATTATTTGGTTCTTGCAAAATAATTGAGTTTTTTAGTTAACCCAAAATAAATTTTAAACAATTGATGGGCTTTTTAAATAAATAAAGTAGTGGGAGAATTCATTTAATTAATTAATCACATAATTGTTTAGTTGATTAAATTAATTATTTAAATTCTCATAATGTTTTGCATATACATATTTTACTTGCACATAATTTTACATTATTTGTGAATTAGCATGCTTTTATTTTAAAGAGTAGCCACAACATCCTTGTAAAGTCGCATGTATGATATAAATCACATATGGATATAAAATATCAAGTTCTAATAAAATGTGTGATTTTAATTCATTTTTACCCACAAGTAGATAATTATAATTGTATACTTTATTAGGATGAAATAGATATGACCTTGTGTTTTTTAAGCAGCTCACAGGTGTTGGGAAACACAAATACATTCTAGTTTCATCATTTATTAGACATGAATATAAGCTATGCTAATATCTTTGCTCACAGGTAGATATTAGTGATACAATATTTATGTAAGTATGTGTTACATTGGTAAACATATATAATTGTTAAGGTGATGATTGATTGTCTCAAAATTATTTATGTGTGTTTAATAATTATTTCCCTTGCAATTCCTTTATCTCACATTCTATCTGAAGTAGGTGATAAAATCACTCTTAATGGCATAAATCATGCTGAGTGGAAGGAAGATATTCTCCTTCATTTTGGCTATACGGAACTTGATTATGCCTTAAGGATTAAAGAAACTCTAGTGCCCAAAGAAGGTGATAAGGATGTGCAAACCGCGTATGACCATTGGGATTGATCTAATCGCCTTACCTTAATGTTGATTAAGGATCATATTAAGAGAAGCATTCGAGGTTCTATTCCTGATTGCTGAACATCCAAACAGTACTTAGAGGCTATTGACAAGCAATATACCCTTCTAGATAAGTAACTAGGAGGGGCAATTATGAGAGAACTTATTGATATGAAACTTGCAGGTGTGGGTGGTATTTGAGAGTACATTATGAAAATGAGAGACTTGACATCACAACTGAGGTCTTTTGACATAGAGCCTCCTAAGTAATTCCTTGTGCAATTCATTTTGAGTTCCCTTCCTCATTCGTATGAAGCTTTCTATGTCTCATACAACACACATTAGGAAAAGTGGTTAGTAGATGAACTGTTGGCCATGTGTATTCAAGAAGAGGCTATATTGATGAGGAGTGGAAGAGATGAATATAAGGAAGTACATTTGGTAGAAAGCTCCAATCCTAGGAGGAAGAACAAGAAAGACCAAAAGGAAGAAGTCCATTCCTCTAGCTTCTACTGTGAATAAAGATAAGGCCACTTGCTTCTTCTGTAAAAAGAAATGACATATGCTGAATGAATGCTCTAAGAGGAAGGCATGGCTAGCCAAGAAGGGTATAGGTAATGGAATTTGAATTTCTTTGTGTGGTTTATGAATCTCATTTAGTTAGTATTAATTATGACACTTGGTGGATTGATTGTAGAACTACAATTCACATTGCTAATACCATGCAAGGGTTTCTCAACAGTAGGTGCTCACATCCCAATGAGGAAAATGTCTACTAAGGCAATGGGATGAGGGCCTATGTGGAAGCAATTGGAACATGCAGGATCATTTTATCAAATAAATTAGTTTTAGATTTAGAAAATTGCTTTTATATTCCTGATTTTTCTAAAAAATTAAGTTTCCATTTACAAATTAATTCCTTTGGGATTTGAATTGTTTCTTTCTTCAAATTTGATGAGATTGAATAAAAACTCTTTACCTTTTGGTGATATTTCTTTATGTAATGGTTTATTTAAATTACATACCGATTTACCTCAAAATCATGTTGTTACGCATGGTATTAAGAGAAGTGTCATGAATGAGAATTTCATTAGCTTGTGGCATAGGAGATTGGGATATATCTCCATAGAGAGTATCAAAAGGTTAACTAAAGATCATATAGAAATTGATCCATGTGTGGACTGTATTAAGGGTAAGCAGACCAATAAGTCACATAAAGAGGCTAAGAGAAGTTATGAAATTTTAGAGATTATTCACATAGATATTTGTTGCCTTGATTTATCTTCTCATGGTAAAAAATATTTTATCTTCTTTATAGATGATTATTTGCGGTATATGTATATCTACTTGTTTTATAATAAAAGTGAGGCATGCTTTTAAGGAATATAAGGTAGAAGTAAAGAAACAAATTGGTAAGCAAATTAAAATTGTTAGATCTGATAGAGGAGGTAAATATTATGGAAGGTACACTGATGATGGACAAGCACCTAGTCCATTTGCTGAGTTTCTTCAAGAGCATGGTATAGTGGCTCAATACACTATGCCTAACTCACCTGATATGAATGGTGCAACTAAAAGAAGGAACAAGACGCCATTGAATATGGTGAGGAGTATGATAAGCAACTCCAAGCTTCCAATTTCATTATGGAGAGATGCACCTAAGATAGTAGTTTATATTTTAAACATGGTTTCATCAAAGGCAGTTCCCAAAACTCCCTTTGAAATCTGGAAAGATTGGAAACCTAGTTTGAATCATATACATGTAAAGGGCTATCCTACAGAAGTAAGAGTGTATAATCCTCAAGAAAGGAAAGTGGATCCTAGGACCATTAATGCCTATTTCATGGGCTATGTTAAAAGGTCCAAGGGCTATAGATTTTATTATCCTTCATATTCAATAAGATTTGTAGAATTTAGGAATGCTAAGTTTCTTGAGAATGATGTGATCAATGGGAGTGATCAAGTACGTGACCTAGTCATTGAAGAGGATCACATCCAAGAAACCATTAATCATGGATGAATATCACTAATATATAACACTCATCCTGTTATAGTGAATATGGAAAGTGATACAGTTCCTAAAACTCAACTTGATAATGCTAGAAATCAAGAACAAACTAATGAACCTATCACTCATGAAGAACAACCATAAGAAGTGATAGAGAATATTCCTGAAGAGTAACCTCAGCCCACTCAACAAGTGGAAGTGAGGAGGTCAACTAGAGAAAGAAAGTCAGCACTTCCATAATTGGTGTACCTTACTGAATTTGACTATGATATAAGTATCGAAGATGATCTACTCACATTTACTCAGGCTATATAGGATACAAACTCTAAATTATGGTATGATGCTATGGCTGATGAAATGCAATGCATGGCAAACAATAAAGTTTGGGAACTTGTAGAGTTACGTAGTGAGGCTAAGGCCATTGGCTGTAAATGGGTCTTCAAGACCAAAAGAGACTCACAAGGTAACATAGAGTGCTACAAGGCAAGATTGGTTGCCAAGGGGTTTACTTGACAGAAAGAAATTGATTATAGGGAGATTTTCTTGCCTGTGTCCAAGAAAGATTCTTTTCGTATCGTCATGGCATTGGTAGCTTACTTTGATTTAGAGTTACATCAGATGGATGTTAAGACTGCATTCCTTAATGGAGATCTTGAGGAAGAAGTCTATATGAAAGAGCTTGAGGGATTCATTTATGAAGGAAATGAACATAAAGTTTGTAAGTTGAAAAAGTCAATATGTGGTATCAAACAGGCTTCATGACAGTGGTATTTAAAATTTCATGAAGTGATCACATCTTTTGTTTTTGTTGAGAACATCATGGATCAATGTATATATCACAAGGTTAGTGGGAGCAAGATCATATTCTTAATCTTATATGTGGATGACATACTACTTGCCACTAAAGATTTGGGGTTGCTTATAAGGTGAAACAATTTCTGTTCAAGAATTTTGAAATGAAGGATATGGTTGAGGCATCCTATGTCACTGGCATTAGGATACATAGAGATAGATCTCAAGGCATCTTGGGATTATCTTAGGAAACTTATATTAACAAAATTCTTGAATGATTCAAGATGAAGGATTGTTCATCTATTTTAGCACCTGTTATGAAGGGGGATAAATTTAGCCAGTTATAGTGTCCCAATAATGATCTTGAAAGAAGGAGATGGAGAAAATTCCTTATGCCTTAGCAGTTGGAAGCTTGATGTATGAACAAGTTTGCACAAGACCTGATATAGCTTTCACTGTGGGCATGTTAGGAAGATATCGGAGTAATCCAGGAATGGAAAGTTTCAAGACACCTAAAGGGTACTAAACAATACATGTTTACATACAGGAGATCTGACAACCTAGAAATTGTTGGGTATTCAGACTCAAACTTAGCAGGATGCATTGACACAAGAAAATCAACATCTGGCTATATCTTTCTATTAGCAGAGGGAGCTATATCCTGGAAGAGTACAAAACAAACATTGATAGTCACCTCTGCTATGGAAGCTGAGTTTGTATTGTGTTTTAAGGCAAGTTCACAGGGAATATGGATTAGAAATTTCATTGTTAGGCTTAAGATTGTGGAATCAATATCTAGGCCGATTAAAGTGCTCTGTGATAATATGACTACTGTGTTCATGGCTAAGAATAATAAAAGTGGAAGTCAAAGCAAGTTCATTGACATCAAGTACTTAGCCTTAAAGGATAGAATTAATTTAGGCCAAATAATCGTTGAGCACATTTGGACGAAAGAAATGTTAGCTGATTCGTTTACTAAAGGTATGCATTCAAAGGAGTTTAAGGATCATGTGCCCTATATGGGTATTAGACCTTCACTAATCTAATTGAGGTATGTAAAGTAATAAAATTTCAATTTATGGTTTATTATCTCATTTTTATATAATATATATTCTTGTTGAAATAAATAAACATTGATTTAGGAACTGAATAAACATTTTGGTATTCATAAAGTTGATATCCCATAAAGTAAGGATGCTAGCTACTTGTAATATATGGAAGGTAATACTCACGTTTAGAGGACCTACCACTATGATTCATGTAGTGTTGCTTAAACATCCCTTGATATATCAACTGACATATTAAGATCGGACCAAGTGAGAGAATGTTAGATATATTTAATTAATAATAATATATATTTGAATTTATTCAAATTATATTTATTTTGTTTACTTACTTAAATATATCTTATCTAAATATGATCCTTATCTTTATTAATAATAAAGATAATATCAATTAAGTGATTTTAAGAGATAAGGTATAACTCAGTTGATATTGTATTATTTTTATTTGAATTTGAGATTCAAATTAAAATATAGAATAACTATTAAATAACCTATGATAGTTAGACTATTTAATAGGAGGCTGAGTAGAGCGTCAGACACACTAATCATTCATTTTACGCTCATATAGAGGTTCCTTGGCTAATGACGGCGAATTCCCAGCTACCATCACTAAGTCCATACACAAGTTAGAAGAGCCTCATCTCATCTATTTTCTTCTGACTAATTTCTATGGTTGCAGATCTTTGGTTTATTCCTAATTCAAGTAGGATTACTCAATCAGATCCTCTATAGCTGTGGTAAGAGGTATTTATGATAATTATTTATTCCACTACTTAGAACTCTGTAAAGAATTGTAGATAAATTTCGTGATTAATTTTGCTTGTATATCATGAGCATGTTCTTCAGAAAAACCATGGAGCGATGCAAGAAATCTGTATATCTATTACTCACTTGGGGGTGACGTTGACAATATGCTCTCTGTCGATGGTGTGAAGGTCACTAAGGGTTTCAGCTCCCTCCTCCTCTCAATGGATGATGCTTCTACTAATGCTGGAATATAACGTAAACAAGAGTAAGGGCTATATTGGAGAATCACTTAGTATTATCCCAAATTATAAAGCAATATGTAATGATTTATTATTTTGGCTTCTCATTTATTATATTATTAGTATTACAACATGTGTTATATTTAATTAAAGGTGTGGAATTAGTAGGAGCAAGACTGAAAAATTTGGTCTTCCTTTTAGGAATTTAGAGATATAATAAATTTTTCTTAATATACGTGAAACCCCTTCTATTGTTTTATAATATGGGACAGAGGAAGTACTATTTTGGACATACAGTAGATATGATTCATGTAACCCAAAAGAAATAGAACCTTACAATCACAAGCAGAGTAATGGTAGCCTATTACAATCACTATTTTGAGAATAAAAAGAGGGAAGGTAATTAAACACGCCCAATATTTTTAGCAATTTGAATAGTTAACAATAATTTTTTTCCAATTTATTAGATTTTTTTTTCATTAACTGATTTGTAAAATCATCAATATATCAATATATAAAATAGAATGAATGTTATGTTCATTTATGGCACTTTTTAATTAAAAATTTTTATATAATAATAATAATAATAATAATTAATGTTATCATTTAGATATTATTTTATATATTTAGATATTATTTTAGATATTATGTAACATTTTTGAGTTTAAATTTTTTTTTATGTTTAAAATGTTATTTAATCTCAAATTTCATTTTAGATACAATATCTAGAAATCAATTAAGAATAACAATATAGATAAAAATAGATTAATTACTTTTTATTTATATTTTTTTGACTGGTATTTGTTATACATATTTAAATTTTATGAATTTAAAATTTTTATATATTGAATCATGAAAATAAAAATAGATTGGGAAAAATAACCTTTTAGTCCCTAAGGTTTTGACTGATTTTAAAATAAGTCCCTAAGGTTTAATTTTTTTTTTAAAATTCATCCCTAAAGTTACCTTAGTCTAGTCTGTTAGTCCTTGAACTTTCAGAGTATGGTGCTAGGACGTCCACGTGCCATTAATAGTGTCAAAAATCTTGAGATGGAAAATAGAAACACAAGTGGAGCTTGACATGTCAAAAATAGTGATTGCATGGCAAAAAATACACTTGGATGCTACAAGCAAAATGCACAGCAAGAGGGGAAAAAAGGTAACACACAGCTTAGGCCCAAAAAAAAAAGAGCAAAATGCACAGCAGAGAGGAATAGTGTAGGGATTGCGTGGGAGATGAGAATTTCATCTATTACATACTTACCTCAGATGAAACTTGAAGGGTGAAGACTACATGAAATTGAAGAAATCGAAGGGAATTATCCTCTCTTGAAATAGCTCTTGAACGGAGACAACTTGAAGGGCAAAGATGATCCCACATCTAGAGGAGCAAAGTGGGTTGAAGAAATTGAAGCTTTATAAAGCAATAAGTTTAAACAGTAAGGTCTAATGTGATCAGTGGGTTTATTAAACTTTTATAGTGCTCAACTTTGTTTTTCTTGAGAGTTGTATGTTTTTTCCCATAGCAATAATAAGGTCTTAAAAGTTGTATGCTTTTTCCTATATTATATCTTGCAAAGAAGGTTGCTTTAGTGGTGTTTTAGGGCTATTTTTCACACAAAGAAGGTTGCTTTATGAGAGTTAGAAGCTGTGACGTTGTTGAACCTTGTTGTTATTGTCTTGTGGTCTTTTTTAGTCTTCTATTTTGTTTTTATTTTGCTTATTCTTTAATGAGATGAACCTTGTTGCTGTCATATGCTCTTGAGTTTAAAAAAGCCACCAACTTTCATAAAGAAAAAGGTTGCTTTATGAGTTATTTTATTGTATGATGTTGTGTAGCTTTATGAGTATACTATTTGAACAATAAAATAACGAGCTTTATGTGTAGCACTCACCTCACTCTCATATAATTTGTTTCCCTATTGCTCTTTGCTCTGTTTTCTTTAAAGGTTGGTATTTGATTTGTTATATTTTTTTATTCTATTATATGATTGAAAAAAGGTTCCTAACAATAAGGTCTATGAAATTTTTAACATTTGTAAGCTTTATGTCAGTGGCCTGAAGCATGTTAAATGATTATTCCCTATACTAGTGGACACTTTTTGGTTTGGTGAACTTTTTTGCACCTAATATATTTCCTTTTTTTGTTATTATTTGTATCTTTTTTTTTTAGGTTAAATCCATATTGACCATTCGTGAAGCTTGACTAATGTGTTGGGCTAAAATGTTGATCAGAGAAGTTTACAATAGGATGGGTGTAAGTAATTGGCACTAGCTAAAAATTTTGTCAAGAATAAGCTTGGGGCTTTTCAATTAAATATTGCAACTTGTGATGAGCTTTGTTTTGTAACTAAAGTGGGCTTTTGATTATAGTCATACGCAAGTATCAACTCTACTTGCTAAAAGTATGTCATGCTTTGACTTTTGGAGTATATCAATATGAATGTAGAAAGTAAGTGCCGAATTGCCTTAGGCAATTTGTATCATGTTTGTCTTGATAAATTACCCAAAATATGATTTGTTCATTTGTAAAGCATTTTTGCAAGTATGTCTCAAATCTTTGTTTAAGTTGGAGGATTTAATTACTGCCCACACCTCCCTATATTTTTTTTCCATTTTTTATATAAATTCTTATTTGATACTCTTTATTTGTAGTAAAAAGATAATATAATATTAATAATTTATTTGATTTTATAGGCACAATCTACAATCATATGGATCCTAACAAAGATATAGTTACAGATAGTGAAGATGATGAAAGTCCAAATGATAATGACTTTGATGGGCATGTTGAGGAAAGTGATGAAGTAAATATTGATGATGACTACTTTCATCAATATGTTAACAAAGATGTAATTGAGTTTATTGATGAAGATAATGGTAATTGTGTTGGTGGGACACAAAATCAAGCTACATCTTCTATAGTTCTAGAGTTAGATTCAAAGTTTGCTATGTATAATGAAGGGGATCTAATTATGCAATTTGATGATGAAAATGAGGAGCTATATTCTATTGATGGATTTGATGATGATGAGGCTGTAAACACCAAGTATTGTCTATACAACCCCGTAGAGATGGGTAAAGCCTTCCAATTTTAGTTGGGGATGGAGTTTACTTCAATTAGCTAGTTTAAGGATGCAGTAAGAGAGAATGCATTAATTAATGGTTATGATATCCGTTTTGTGAAAAATGATAAGGTGAGTTGTAGAGTTGTATGCAACCGTGAGTGTCCATGGTTAATGTTTGTGAGCAAAGTAGAAGAGTCATGAACATATCGATTGAAGACTTTCAAATCTAAGTATGACTGTGGTGTAACATTCAATGGCAAGATGGCAACATTGAAATGGATTGCAAGGAAGGTAGTGGGACCTATAAGGTCAAATAAGAACATGAAGTTAGTTGATGTCATTTCATATGTGCAAGAGAACTATATGGCTATTGTCTCAGCTAATAAGGCAATGTGGGCTAGGAGAATGGCAAAGGGTATCCTCAATGATGATTTCGTAGTAGAGTTTCACAAGTTGCCTGACTATTGCAATGAAGTACAAACCAAAAACCCAGGCATTAGTTTCCAGTTACAGACTGAAAGGGTATAGATAGAGCAACCACCTATATTCAAGAGAATTTATGAGTGTTTGGAGCCTGCGAAGAGGGGATTCTTGGTAGCATGTCGGCCGGTCATTGGATTGGATGGATGCTTTTTAAAAGGACCATATAGAGGAATACCACTTGTGGCTATAGCACTGGACCCAAACGATCAGTACTTTCCATTAGCTTGGGCCATGGTTGAGAGTGAAAATAGGGATTCTTGGACTTGGTTCTTGAAAAATCTCTTCAATGACATTGGTCATGTGTCTGAACATAAATAGGTCTTCATTTCCGACCACAAAAAGGTATGAGATATGATTACTAAGAAATATCTTTGATTAATTCTTATTTGTCATAGTTGCTTGGTCACATGGTTTGTCCTTCATTTGACTTGCAGGGGCTAGTATCAACAGTTGAAGAGTTGTTTGTAGGGTATGAACATTGATATTGTGTGCAACACGTATATGCTAATACCAAGTCAAGGTATGAAGGAGGTACGGTGATTAGAGATTTAGTGGTTTATGCGGCAAAGCCCACTTATATATAAGATTGGGAAAAAGATGAATGAGTTGAAAGCTGTGTCAAAGGAGGCGTATGATCATTTAATGAATTTTCCTCCATCATGTTAGACCAAGTCACGCTTCAAAGAATATGCAAGATGTAATATGATCATGAATAACATATCAGAGTCATTCAACGGAAGATTATTGGAAGCACGAGAACTTCCTATTATCTGATTGCTTGAATGGATCCAGACATATCTAATGACTAGATTTACAAAGAAGCGGATTAGAGTTGCAAACTATAAGGGAAAAGTGTGCCCAAGGCCTTGAAGAAGGTTGGACAAAGAGGAGTATAAAGCTTGTAACTGGGTGGTTAGGTGGGCAGGTGGAAATAGATTTGAAGTATCATATGTCGGATAATTGACTCACAAGTTTGTTGTTGATATTAACCAAAAGACTTGTTTATGTCAATTATGGCAATTCAATAGCATACCATGCATGGAGTTTCTGTTTAATATGGTATTATTAACTTATTTTGCACAATGATAATAGAACTTAACAATTAATTTACATTTTGTAGGCATGCAGTTAGTTGCATAAAGAATAAGAGAGAGGATCCACATGACTATGTGCATCTCTATTTGACCAGAGTTGCATATGTAGGTTGCTATTCCCCAGTGATTCAACAAATAAATGGTCAAAACATATGGATTCAAATAGGATTAGACCCTGTGGAGCCCCAATGTACCATAAGCATCTAGGGAGACCAAAAAAGCTACGAAGAAGGGAAGTGGATAAGCCATCAAGTTTGGACAGAGTGAGAAGAAGCATTGGATGTGTTTGGTGTGCTATATACTATAATTATGGACACAATAAGAGAACTTACAAGAAGCAGGGAAGTTCTTTTGGCACACAACAAAGTGGCAACAAGAAGAGAACTTGCAAGAAGCAAGGAAGTTCTTTTGGCACCCAACAAAGTGTCCATGTTACACCTCATCCATCTAGTCAATAGTAGTTAAATATTATGATTATGATGTGCTCATGGGACCTTTATATTGTAACGACTTTATTATGGATATAGCTTTTGGTGGATGATAGGTTGGATGTTAGTTATTATGCAGGAAGTTTTTGGTGGTGGTAGGTTGGATGTTAGTTATTTTGGATTACCTTTTTGGTGGATTTTAGTTTGGTTGGATGTTAGTTATCATGGATCTTTTTTGTGGATGTTACCATGGATGTTAAGTGGTCCCTCTTATGCAACAATGACATATATTATGCCATTAAATATTTAAATTATTGTTAGTTTATGATGTACTTTTTGGATGTATTTTGTTTTTTATGTTTGGTTGAATTTTTGTTGGTGGATTTCGATGTGTTCAATTATTAACTATGAATTTGGGTTAGTGACTGATCACTGAATAGGCTGGTTTGAGCATAAATATCTATGTTCATAATTCATAATAGCAGCAATTTTTTTTCGGTGAAAAGAATAGCAGCAATTATCTTTACTCTTTTGGTGGACCAAAATTTTTATCCTTTTAATGGTCTCCTTGTCAAAATGCACTTATTCTTCCTAAAAAAGAGACAACACAATAATATATAGTACAAAGGAACTTCATATTAATATTCCATAGAAGGATATTACATTCATAATTTGGACCATAGCTATAGTTACAAAATAGATAACACTGCATGGGATTCCCTTAATCCAGTCCCAGACATATTGCGCTACATGGCACAAATACCCAAACTAGAATTACATCCTAGACGCAAACAATAGTGCCACAACAAAGCCACAATCCACCCTAACAAGAACAACACCACAACACAATATCCTACACTTAACAACTCCTACAACAACTCAGTAAACAACACCTAGATCTACTTAGTTCAACAAATTCTTCATAGAGACCCAAACAAGAATTGCATTCACAGCCACCATGAACATCAAGGCATGGACATGTAGCTTCATATTCTTCTTGCCTTTTGCAATTTCTTCATCCTACTTCTTGATCTTCTCTAGTGTTTGCTTAGCAACTGGATTATGAAGCCATTCAAAGAAATTTCAACACCATGTCTCCTACAATTTTTTTATTAGAAAACTATAATACTAGGATCATTTATTAGAAAAATATAATACCATCAATTATACAAAATAAGACAATCAAATTTAACCTATTCAAAATTACGAAGTCCTATTTAGAGTTACAATAGTAGAATACAAGTTAAAGCAAAACAATTAATCTTCCCAAGGTTGGGGTGGAAAGGAATGCAAATATGATTAAAAATTATTTCATACTCTCTTATAATTTGAATCTCAAAATTGATGTATTCAAGAGGAAATTTTAAAAAACTTAACTGTGTACAATGCCTAGACAACAACTATAAGAAAGGCCTAGACCATCAATTATATAAAATAAGACAATCAAATTTAACTTGCTATTCCTAACTTGTTTTAAATTTCTTTGTTTTCCAATCAATCAGGATTAATAAACTCTCTCTATTGTTATACTTATAACAGAT
Source organism: Adenanthera pavonina (assembly GCA_026686845.1). NCBI lineage: Eukaryota > Viridiplantae > Streptophyta > Magnoliopsida > Fabales > Fabaceae > Adenanthera > Adenanthera pavonina. The sequence continues at coordinate 34,837,875 of JAIVEN010000015.1, forward strand.
AAGATACACGAAAGCATTAAGGGTCTTTACTCTATAATGGAAGAGGAGCTAGTAGTATAGCCTTAAGGAAAGGTAAATAAATAAATTCACCTAACACTCCAAAGACAAGCAAATCTTCTAGTATTCTAGGACCATCAAGCCACCCAAAGAATTTGCAGCTACATATCTCATGGTAATTTTTTTTAAAATTAGAACAATATAATTTCATATCCTTGGACCTTGTTTTCTCAAAATTAAACTATATCCCAAATCATTTACGGCATCTAACCTAATTTTGTTTTATCAGATAACATATCTATTTGTAACTCAAGTTATACAACTAGTTACCTTTCATTCACAATAGGTCAGCAATCATATAAATATGTACGATGAAATGTAGATTTCATAAGTCAAAACAAAAGAAAACCTAACATAATTATGAGATCTAGTGCAAAAAAAATAACTGCTTACTTTTCTTTAGATGAAAAATTATGAGCTTTTATTTAATATATTTAACCTTCACCAAAGTTGAAGCTATCAAGGTCGTAGGTTGTAATGAAGTGAAGAAAGTTGAAATTAGAATCTCAAGGTTAGTAGCTTTCCATTATCCTAGAGTGCATGGACCCCAAACCCATCAAATCATATCCTAAAACCAAATTCATGAATCCCAAATCCAAACACAAGGAAGAAGAAGAATAAGCCATAGAGGATTTTGAAGGAAATTTAGCCACTCAAAGAAGCAGATTTTGACACTTGCAGTTCACATAACATATTTCAAATCATGACAAGAAGAAGACAAACCTGAGCAAGGGAAGATGAATAAATTTGATGAAGGCGATGTGTAACGTGATGAAGAAATCTGATGAATGTGATAAGAAGATTCTTGATACTTGCTGAGAGCAGTACGTGATGAAGGTACCGAGAGAGTGAAATCTTATGAAGGCTATGAGAGAGTGGCTTGAGATTTGCGAATGCTCTTGCCCTTGGTTTCACATGTTTTGGGAAATAAGAGGAGGGTACGATTGAGGCTCTGCATTTTTTTTGTTCGCCTCTGCTGTGTGTTTTGGTTTTAGCCTCCAGGTGTATTTTTTGCCATGCTCTCACTATTTTTGACATGTCAACCTCCATGCTCCACATGTGTTTCCATTTTCCATCTCAACATTTTTGACACCACCAATGCCACGTGGATGTCCTTTCACCAATTTCTGAAAGTTCAGGGATTAACGGACTAGACCAAGGTAATTTTAGGGATGAATTTAAAAAAATTTAAACTTCAGGAACCAATTTCAAAATCAGTCAAAACCTCAAGGACCAAAAGCTTATTTTTCCCAAATAGATTTCACATATTTAAATATATCATATATCAATATATGTAACAGAATAAGAAGCACAAGTTGTTCATTTACTATTCATGTCTAGACTTACGTGGCATTTTATTATTTTAAAATGTTATTTAATATTTAATAATAATTAATGAGATTGTATGGCTTTTTATTAATTTAAAAATATTTTAATAATAATTAATTTATATGATTTTGTGGGTACTATCTCTAAAAATTAGTTCGCAAGTGTAAGCCATATGGATGGATATCAAATAATGATTATCTAAGTATTTGGAACATCTTAATATTAATATTTTATAATATATGAAGAGTGTATCTATTAATATTTTATAATATTTGTCATTGATTTTTTTTTTAAATACATAATCAATTTATATCCGATATATCCGCAATCTGTGTCAATTAGTTAAATTTTGAATTCAAGATCACTCCCAAGATATTAATAAAATGAAATTTGAAATAAGATGATTTCCACCCATTATTTCCTATAGTTGTGACACTAGATTTAATATAACTAGAAATGCACCCATACAATATATTTGTTATAAAAAATATATAATGTTACTATTGACATGTATAATTAACTTAATCTTTTGTCGTTGGCAAAAAAAATTATTCTTTTGTTTTGCTAAATGTAAAAATGTTATATGAGACTATGTGTAAACATTATTTTAATATGTGATAATCTTATATGTCTTTGGATATGTGGACTTGATGATGATTTTGATAGGATTGTCTAGAACATTTAATATAAGAATTTGCAAAATTGTCATTTAACTTCTCATTGTCAAGCAAAACTATTTCATCATCTATAGCAATTATCTTTTGACTTACTTGAGACTACATTACATGTCATTTGCATTACATTAAAATGATTAAGGCATTCATTTCATTTTTTTATTGTAAGGTCAAATAGCTAACCTTGATTATATGTTATATCTGTTGTTTAGCCTCTTTGAGCCTCTAGTTATTTCTTTTCTTACCCCATTCCCCGTTTATTTATATCATATCATTATATTCTTTCCTACCTTTTTAGTTGAGCTCTTTAGTGGTTAGGAGCATGCATCATGTCTAATTTGGGTGATTACATACTATTTTACTTGTCCTGGTCATTGCTAGTTGCTTTGTATAGTTCCTTGTTGGTTTCTTTGTTGAAAAAAAAAAGACAAGAGTTGAAAAAGGTGATGGAATAAGAGTTGGGATGGAGCGTAAAATGCACCCAACTAGAAATGAATGAAAAAAAGGAAAAAATGAAAATGATAAGTGATTAAAAAAATTTGAGAAAGAAGAAAGAAAAGCAAAAGAAAAATGTTTGGTTTAGTTTGTTTCATCTTGTTTTTAGTTGAATAAGGCCTTACATAGTTGCACCATTCTATTTTACTGCATGTTGTTGTTCTTGATTAGTTAGAGAGTGCAACTATTTGATTCATTTTGTTTTGTTTGATCCTTTTCCCTCATTCACATGATCCTTTCTGTTTCTTACTGTAGTCACCCGAAGAAAAGTCTTTTTGATCACTGTGTTGTATTTGATCCTTTAGTAATAAAGAGGCTAGATATTAGTCAAGTTTATGGAAAAGAAGCTGGTGAAAAGGATTTGAGGGTAAACATAGGTCATATAGTTGAGTGAGAGTGATACACTTATTCTTGTGAGGACCTGAGCTGAGAAATACATAGGTTAACCTTTTTACCATGTTGCTTGGATTTACTACACATGTTTGATCTACTTAGATTTGATAGATATCCTTGCACTAATTGATCAACTGCATGTATTTTTTTTTGCATTAGTTATTTTTAGTTGTTTTCTTTGTTTGTTTTCCTTGGGTTTTTCTTGATATTTGACCATTTTCCTAGGAGTGCAAAAGCTTAACTTTAGGGGGGGATTGACAAGTCATATTTTTATATTATTTTTGTTTCCCATACTTAGAGTTTTTATTATGTAATTTTGGTTAATTTAGGGCACATAGGTGTAGTTTTAACATTTTAGCTGAAATAGGGATTTGTTGGAATTTAGGGCTAAAATCGTGGGATTAGGTTCATTTTATGTTGATTATGCATCTATCATGATTTTGGGGCTTAATTCTTTCTACCGGAGCCAATTCTACTAGGTTGATTAAGTGTTTAATTAAATCTAGTTGGGTGATTGATTAGGGAATTTTAGAGTTAGGTCTTGTGAGTTTACTCCAAAAAGACCCCATTCCATTCACTATTTGATGATATCTACCTTTCCTAACTTTTCATTCCATTTCATTTAGTTGCCAAAATTCATTGTTTATCCAATTTTCATTTTCCTATTTTATCCCTAGTTAGAGGCTTAATTGATTTTAATTTTGATTTTCCTTAATAATTTAGAATTTATTCACCTAACCATTGTATCAAGCATTTAATTAAATCTAATTTTAGTTACTTAAATTGACCAAAATCATTAAGCATTAGAAAGTAGAGAGAATCAAAGTTTGGTCAATCAAAGGTAAACTTGTCATTTTTCTTGTAAACCCGTTTTCTCCCTATTTTCATAAGATTTTTAGTTCCTTTATTTTGAATTATTTTCATAATAATTTCCTCAGTTTTTCATGTTAATTTCGTGACATATGGGTGGATTAATCATGTTAAAATGTTGATTATGAAACTCGACCAAAATTTTATTAAAAAGTGTTACATGCTTTATATGTAACATTCACTATTTATTGTAACATTTTTTAATAGGTCTTGGGGCATGCCATGTGGACTCATTGCTAAATATTTAGGGCTTATTTGGTGCCATATAATCCTCCCAATTTTCCACCTCGCTATTTTTTATTCTTTCTTAAGTTTCCATCTCAGCCCATTTGCTCAACACATTATCTTTCTATTACCTAATCACCCTTCATTTGGATGGCACTTAAGCCCTACTTGTACACCACATTTGCCAACTCATTAATGACCATTGTTCTACCCAAAATAACTCCACTAAGTGACCTAACCCTAGCCTATTCTAACTATTTGGTCACTTGGATTCTTGAATGCCTACTCTTTTCATTTCATTTACTCTCTTAGGGTTTTGCATTTTCTGCAACTTCCAGCAATTTCTAGTCACCTTTTCATGCTTCCCTCACCATTTCCACACTAAATCCACAAATTAAATCACCTCCATTACCTTCCTCCATATTCCTTTCTTCAAAATCCTACCATCTCTTCTCTAGATTTTATAGTCGTGGAAGGAGCTTCAAGGAGACCATTGGAGAAGCTTGACCATGACTTGTTGCAACTGTTCCTAGCTTTCTCAAGTGCCTTGGACATGATTTCTACCATCTACACATAATGGCCAAAGCTTTTTCCTTCTCTCTTGAAGTTGTCTTCAACATGATGCAAACTTGAGTCTCTTGGTGAATTGGCTATGGTGTGAGACAAGGAGGATATGGACTAGAACTTATGATGCTGCCATTGATGCTTGGGATGTTATTCTTATCTTCTCTCATCTTTTTCTTTCAATTTGAAAGTGTAGCTAGAATGCCTAAGAGGGGGTGAATTGAGCTTTTAAAATTTTTTGCACAAAGAGAAAATATGATGTAACAGTACAAAAACACAAAATAGAACAAGGTATCGAAATTGAAAAGAGCTAGGAAGGAGAGAATCAAATTGAAGTATTTATCTTGGTTCAGCCTTTCTAGTTGTCTTACGTCTAGTCTCAAAGCTTCCACTTAAAATTTATCCACTATCCTTGCAAGATTTAAATGGGATTTTGCAAAAATCGCAGCACAACTTCCAGTTCAAATTAGAGCTACTCAAGCTCCCTTCTCACACCTAACAAGTGTGTTTATAAACTTCCTTAATATTTCCCACACAAAGACACTTCTATCCAAAGTAGAATTAATGAATACAATAATTAATATCTCTCTTAAGAGTGGACAAAATAATGATGAGCAATAAAGACTCTTTAAGAGGTTGGTAGGGCTTTAAATGTGAGCAATAAAGATTTTAGTAGAGTTTAGGTGTAATCTCACTTAATGTTGTTACATACCAACTTGAATATGGTTTATATATAGATTTCAAAAGAATCTATCTGTTGGAGACAAGAACTATTTGTTACTAAGCTTGCTTTAATGTTCATCTGTTGCATTTAATGCGTATCAGAGTTTGGTAAGACAACCTAGGTAGGTTGGTAAAACAAGCTAGTTAGCTGTTAAAGTTTATACGCATATCTTAACGTTGAACCAAGTTGTCATGACAAGGTATGCACCTTGTCAGGAAATTGAACAAAGCTTAAGAACGATTTCAAATTCCAAAAGCAAAGCTCAAGAATGATTTCATGACAACCTATATCAGTTGTCGAGACAAGCTTGAGGGTCTTGTTGTGACAAGCTTACTGAAGAAAGGTTATGTTGCTTTCTGGAGAGCCACAAGTTCGTGACAACCTAGGGGGTTTTTAAGGAAATCAAGCTTAATCTGAGAGGCTTCCTTTCCTTTTTCAAAGACTTGTCATGACAAGCAGGGCATAATGTAGTGATAAGCTGTAAACTAGTGAACATAACATTGTGAGGACCCACAATTTCATGACAACCTTATAGGCTTGGTCAAACAATCTCTTCACCAAAGGCAAAAACAAGTCCAAAACCACGTGGTTGTTAAGATATCCTCCTAAGCTTGGTAAAACTTAGATATGAAAACAAGTTTGAAAAATATTAAACTTGCTACCAAAACTTCAAATTCATGCTCATTTAAGATTAAGTAAGTTTAAAGCTCTACCACCGCAATACTAGAGCAAGAACCAAAGGACAAAGAATTCTTCAAAAGTTCCATAACTCAAACTCTATCCTTTACTTGGTCAACCTTCTTCCATTATTATGACTCCCTTTGAATTAATCTTTTTCAACTCTAGGAGTTTTGAAAATCATCAAAATCTATGATTTATCTAAGATTCTCCCCTTTTTTGATGATGACAAAACACTCAAACAATGAGTTAGTACTAGGAATTACTTGTGCAAGCTCTCCCTCAAATTATGCATAAGAAAAAAAAATTTAAGCACAAGATAGAAACTGGATACAACCAATATTTCATTCATGATCAAGCACAATTCATACAAGATAACAATCATAACAATGCAATCAAAGTTCAAATCAAAACATAACAAAGTTCTATTGAGACAATTCTAAGACAACTAATCCTACTACCCTTTTTCCATCAACAAAAAGGTCTTCACTTATCATTAGAAGGCATATTCCTTGTTGCCTTATCGAGTTATGTATGAAATACTTGGGCTGTTGCAAGGAAGTCTTGAACTCTTTCATGTAGTAATGGTGATGGAGGAGGAGGATTAGGTTTAAGAATGTAAGGTCTTGGTCTTTTCCCTGCTGTCATCTTAATTCTATGCCCTTAAGGTCTTGGGTTAAGAATAATAATTGGTGCAACCTTAAGAATGGATTGCTGTCTTAGATATTCCTCTTGAACTAAGGCAGATAAAGCATCCAAAATTTGGGTTTCTTCAGCATCAGTAACGAGCTTAGAGCTAGTAGCTTGCACTTTCTCTTTAGCTTCTTGCCTTTCCTTTTTGAGAATCTCCCTTGCTAAGCCAGCACATTAATGTATCACATAAGTTTTATCCCTGTTAAGGGTTCAGTAAAGACATTACCAACTGCTGGAGAAGGCATCATGAGAGTATGAACTAATGTTGGTTTAGCAATAGCTTCTTCTTCATAAATAGGTGATGGGATCTCAAGTGTCATAGTAGCATAGTAAGAAGGAGAGTGAGGACTAAGACTCTTAGTAAAAGAAGGCCTAGCCTCTTCTTTCCAAGTTTATGCTATATAATGCCTAGGAAAGTCATCATTTCAGAAAAGAGTTATTGATTCAGGGGATTTGTAAGGACTGAGTTTTGATAGCTTGGTTTTGAAGTTTGGAGCTATCATATCAGTGAACTCATCAAAGGCTTCAACCTGATGCCTAACCCTATGATTTGCTTTAGTTAACAGATAGCCAAAACTATCCCACATCTTATTTACTTGGTTGGGTAAAGCTTTGAACTTGGTTTCAATAAGGTTTTCAAGTCTGACAACATCATTAGAGGTGATGGATTTGTGTTATGGCTTAGGTGAGATAGGAGATGAGGGTAAGGTGTGAGATTGAGTTGGAGTGTGTTTAGAACTCTCAGACTCTACTTCTTTGTCCTTGTAGCCATAGAAGCTACACCCGCTTCATTTCTGACATCCTCTTATTTTTCTTCTTCATCTCTTCTTCTTTTGTCAATCAATTTCCCATTTTCATAGATAATCTTCATTTTGTACAAAGTCTGCTTATTGAAAGGCTCAAAGATAACTCTAGTTTTCTTCTCCAAGTGTTACATCTTATTTATCTTTAGAACTACAAAAATGACAGTATCATATAGAAGACTTCCATGTTTTCTGTATTCCCTAACCTTCAGCATCCTTTGAAGAATAAGATTGGCCACGTTCACATGCTTTTGCTTTATCATAAGCACTATTGTCATAAGTTTAGCTTGAGTGGTGTGAGTAAAACCACCAGATTTATTAAGAATCATTCTTGACACTATGTAGTGTAGCATCCTATACTTCACACACATGTCCATGGACAAATTCTTAGGTAAATCATTCTTCTTTCTGATGAGCCTTTTTATCATTATACTCCATCAGTAATTGACAAATTCTCCATTCTCTTTATTAATACCTTTATTTTCTTTAGGAAATTCAACGACAATGATATCTACTTTGTAGGTATTCTCCCTAGGCAGTTCCATAAATCCAGCTAGATCTGCTTCAATGTACCAAATTACTCTTTTTCTTATCTTTACTTTGTATCTCTCTCGTGCAGCATCATATTTTATTGTGGTGTACCAAGTTTTGACAATATCCCTATCATAGTCTTCATATATTTTAAGTAGATGCTTATAGGGTTCCTTTAGCTTACTCACTTCAAATTTAAAATGATAAAGGAAATTTTCAAAGTTCAGGTAGTGAGCAGTAATAAACTTTGTCTTGCTGTAATCTTCATCAAATAGTTCCTTGATGTTAGTGTTGTTCCATAGGGGTCTAGTAGCAAGAGATGGCTCAGACGATTCATTTGAGAATTGATATGATTGTTGGGTAGAGTTACCATGGCTTTGAGATTTCTAGTTGCTTTAAAGTTTAGGAGGAGGTTCCTTACTCGTTTCTCCTTGTTTTGAAGCTTATGGAGGAGGTTTCCTAGTGTATTGTGACTTTATGTTACATTTAGGTCTTCCTTCGATTTTCTGGATGTCTTTCATCATTTTGACCTCAAATTCTCACACCTGATAGGCTAATCTGGGTCAAAAAGGATTTTGGAGAGATTTTCGAGTGAATTTGTTGTTGGCAATTTGAATTTGGTGAGGTAAAGGTTAAGGATGAGTGAGAGGTTGTGTAGACAAGGGTAGAAGTTTTCAGGAAATGACCTATTGTTCCTCTTTAAGGCAGTTATCAAACAACATAGAGGGTTTGTTCTAGCAATGTGTTTCAAAAAGAGAAAACTAAAGCATTTTCAAAGCATACATTTGGGGTTGTCAGGATAAGTACTATAGCTTGTCATGAAATCGAACTACACAACAAGCATATTCAATATATAACAAGTATATTGTCCTAACAAGTAGGGTGGATTATCCTGATATCATGCTTATCCAAAGAGTGTAACTTTTTTGGAATTGATGCTTGGTAGGACAGGCACCATAGCTTGTTACAACATCAAGATATACAGAAAGATAATCAAGGATAAAACGATCAGGACTTCCTATTAAGGCTTAAAGGTTATCATGACAAGCATATCACATATATGAATTAACTTATAGAACCTTTAGCTTGTCATGAAAACCCTATTTCCTTGTCTTGACAAGTCTTTTTTGATATCAGACACTCTATATTTATCAAGTTTACATTAGTTTAAGCTTAAGAAGTACCTACAAAACAAATTCTAAGGACACTTTGATGCTTTAGTTAGTAATATATCACAAAAATTAATTGGAAAAAGACTTAAATTTTCTGAAAAAGAAAAAGTTTAGAAAGATCTTACAACTCATTTGGGTTTACCATTCCCAATTATCTTCTAATGTAGTAGAATTTGTCTTTTACCAATGGTTTAGTGAAGATATCAGCAAGTTGATGTTCTGTTGGCACATACTTAAGGAAAATATCCTTTCTTTGCACATGATCTCTAATGAAATGATGTATGATCTCAATGTGCTTTGTCCTTGAATGTATTATTAGATTCTTTGTAATGTTGATGGCACTCGAGTTATCACAATTGATAGGAACTTCATTAACTATCACTCCAAGATCTTCAAGTTGCTACTTCATCCATAGAAATTGAGCACAACCTCTTCCAGTAGCTATATATTCAACTTCAGCAATGGAAAGAGCTACACCATTTTGCTTTTTACTGAACCAAGACACAAGAGATCCACCAAAGAATTGACATGTCCACTAGTGCCCTTGCTATTAGTCTTTGTGCTAGAAAATTAGCATCAATGTATCCAACAAGCTCTTCAAGATCGCTTTTAGGATACCAAAGTCCTATCTAAGTTGTTCCACTAAGGTATTTGAAAATCTTCTTTACAACAACAGTATGAGATTCCTTAGAACATGATTAAAATCTAGCACACATACAAACACTGAATATAATATTAGGTTTGTTTATAGTTAAATACATAAGAGATCCAATCATTCATCGATACTTGGTAATATCAAAAGACTTTCCATTCTCATCCATATCTAGCTTGGTTGAAGTACTCATAGGAGTGCCAATAGACTTAGCATTTTCCAATCTAAACGTCTTCAAAAGCTCTTTTAGATACTTGGTTTGACTCAAGAAAATGCCATCATCTCTTTGCTTGATTTGCAATCCAAAGAAGAAGTTGAGTTCATCCATCATAGACATTTCAAACTCAACCTGCATTAACTTAGCAAACTTCTTGCATAAACTTTCATTAGTGGCTCAAAAAATAATATCATCAACAAATATTTGAATAAAAAGTAAATTTTTATTTTGGGTTTTTACGAAGAGTGTAGAATCCACTTTGCCTTTAGAGAACCCCTTTCTATTAAGAAGTTGCTTAATCTTTCATACCATGCTCTAGATGCCTATTTTAGTCCATAGAAACCTTTCTTAAGCTTATAGACATGGTTTGGTTTTGTTGAATTATCAAAACCTAGAGGTTGATCAACATAAACTTCTTCCATGATATAACCATTAAGAAATGTACTCTTTACATCCATTTGATATAGTTTGATATCTTTTATGCAAGCAAAGGCTAAGAGCATCAAGCAAATGTTAAGAGTATTTTTATAGCTTCTAATTTTGCAATTAGAGTAAAAGTTTCCTTATAGTCAATGCCTTCTTCTTAATTATATCCTTTAGCTACACGTCTTGCTTTGTTTTGCACAATTATCTCAGATTCATCAAGTTTGTTTTTGAATACCCATTTGATGCCAATGACTAGTCTATCAGTTGGTCTAGTTACCAATTCCTAAACTTGGTTCCTCTTGAATTGATTGAGCTCATCTTGCATGGCTAGTACCGAATATTAATCTTTTAATGCATCTTCTATATTATTAGGTTCAATTTAAGATATAAATACATAATGATTAATTTGATGTCTTATTTAATTTCTTGTTCCTATTTGATCATGAACATCTCCAATCATTTAGTCAATAGGATGACTCTTTTGATATCTCTAAGCCCAAGGTAATTTTTGATCAATCTCATCATTATCTTGCCTCTTAACATCTTCCTCTATTTGCATAGAATTTGATGTCTTTGGAGGGTCAATTTTACTCAATTTCAGGTTCTTCAAGTTGTTATTAGTTCATCTTCATTATCTTTAGAAGGTTCAGCTAGAGTCTCAGTTTCTACGAACACTACATACACAGACTCTTCTATTACCTGAGTTCTCCTATTGTATACTCTATATGCTTTACTTCTATTAGAGTAGCCAATAAATATACCTTCATCCAATTTGGAATCAAATTTTCCCAAGTTTTCCTTACTATTATTGTGAATAAAGCACTTGCATCCAAAGATGTGAAGGTATGACAGATTCAACTTCTTTCCTTTATATGGCCCATATGGAGTTTTGTTGAGTAAATGATGAATATAGGCTCTATTTATGATGTAACATGTTATACTCATTGTATCAGCCCTTAAATACTTTGGAAGTTTCATTTCATTCAACATAGCTCTTGTCATTTCCTCCAAAGTTCTATTCTTGCTTTCAACTATGCCATTTTGTTGAGGAGTTCTAGGTGCAAAGAAGTTGTGATCAGTCCTATTTTCTTCACAGAACTCTAGGAAATTTGTGTTCTCAAATTCTCTTGCATGATCTGACCTGATAACTACAATAGAAATACCTTTCTTATTTTGCACTTTTTTTTGCTAAAATAATAAATGCAGTAAACACCTTATCCTTAGATGGAAGAAATATAGTCCATATAAACCTTGAATAATCATCTACTATCACAAATACTTATAGATTTCCACCAAAGCTCTTAACATGAGAAGGACCAATTAAGTCCATTTGGAGTAGCAGTAGTGGTTTTAAAGTGGAGACATCATTCTTTGGTTAAAATGATGACTTAATTTGCTTCCTTTGAAGATAAGCATCATATTCTCTATCTTTTTCAAATGAAATATAAGGCAAACCAATTACTAAATCATTTTTAATCAGTTTTTTAAGTTATTTCATGTTAGCATGAGCTAATCTCTTGTGCCAAAGGCAAGATTCATCATTTTTACTAATCAAACAAATAGAATCAAGAGGGAGAAGTTCATCAAGATCAATGGTATAATAGATACCATCCCTCTGTGCTTTAAGAATAACATTCTTGTCACTTTTTCTAATGACCAAGCATACTTTAGGGCTGAACGGCACCCAATTCCCTTTGTTACAAGTTTGACTAATACTTAGCAAGTTGTGGTTCAAGGCAATGATGAACAAAACTTTTTCAACTGAAATTTCAGGATTCTTTCCCATAATACCAATTCCAGTAATTTTTCCTTTTTGGTTACCATCAAAGATTATAGATCTTTCATTTTTATCTTTAAACACAGTGAAAATCTCTTTATCTCTAGTTATATGCCTTGAGCAACCACTATTCATGTATCATTTTTTGCTTTTCTTTGCTTTGAGGCAAACTTGCAAAAGATGAATCAAGTCTTGTTCTTAATATCCATATCTTCTTGGGTTCCTTTCTATTAGTGTCACCACCCTTTGGTATTGAAGTACCTTCGGGAACCTGTATCATCTCATTTCAATTTCATTTTTCTTCTATAGAAGAGAATTGGAATTATGACCCTTATTGTTACAAAAGTTGCAAGTTGAGATGGGGCTGCTTGAAAGTACAGAAGGAACAAAATAATTCGTGTAATACTTATCTTTAGTTTTAGGCTTTTAAGTTTTTGAGACAAATTTGTCATTGTTTGGGTTATAGCCTATACTGGCTTTGTTATGAACACATCTTTGTCCACCTAACATGATGCTCAAAAGCTCTCTGCCTCTTGTGAACTTAGCAAGTGTTTTATATAGATAATCATTCTTAGCTTTCAATGCAGCACATGACACACATGAATTCATTTTCTCATTTTCAAAACTTTTGACTTTATTCTCAGTTTCCTTTTTCAAATTCTTATCCTCTTTGAGTTTTTCTTCCAAAAATAAAACCTTTCTTTTAGTTTTGAAAAGTTCTTTAGCTATTTTTACACATTCATCATGTAATTCATGAAATGTAATCTACAACTCACTATGACTAGGTTCAGAATTCGATAACTTAGTTTCTTCAGGCTCAGATTGTATACTTTGCTTCTCTACAGCTTGAGCCATGAGGCATATGTTGGCAATTTCTTCTTTATCTCTAACTTCCTCATCTAAGCTATTTCCTCATATTGAGGAAATGAAGGCTTTCTTCTTCTTGCCCTTGTCTTTCTTTTACTCTCTTTGTTGCTTCTTTAAGTATTGAGAACACTTCTATTTGATATGCCCAACCTTTTTATATTCAAAGCATGTAAAAGTCTCTTTGGACTCTTTTTTGCTTGTGGTTCTAGCATCTTTCTTTGATAATCTTCTGTTGTTGAACTTCTTCTTCAAATTTCTTGACAAGCATTGCTATGGTCTTCTTATCTACTTCTTCATCATCTGAGTCTTCTTGATCAACCTTCAGTGTAAGGATCTTCTTTTTCTTATCTTGAGTTGCCTTTTTCAAGGCATTGATCTTCACTTCATGCTTAGTAAGTGTTCCAAATAAAGTAGAGACTGAGCTCATAGAGGTGATTCTAGCTTCTTAAATAATAATGATTTTTGGTTGCCATTCAACAAGAAGATCTCTAAGGATTTTTCTAACTTGCTCCCATTAAGATTATTTCTTGTTGAGAGCTTTCAATTTATTGATGACATAAGCAAATCTCTTCTGCATCTCCTTGATGCTTTCTCCTTTCTCTATCTTTAAGCTCTTATATTCAGCAATGAGTGTTAATCTAGTTTTCTTTGATATCTTCGGTGCCTTTATGAGCTATCTCAAGAGCTTCACACATTTTTTTGGTAGTGGAGCATTTGCATATTCTGAAGTATTCATTTTCATGAAGAGCACACATGATGACCTCCTTTACCTTTCTATTCAACATTACTCTTTTCATCTTGTCTTCACTCCATTCTTCTCTTGATTTATCTTGCTCTGCACCTTCTATTACATATTTTGGTTTGAAGTCTCCAACGGCAATAACATCCTAGGCATTATAATCTAATGCCTCAAGGTAAAGTTGCATCTTTATCTTCCAGTAGGTGAAGTTTTCACCATTAAAGCTAGGAAGTTTGTTGATGCTGTGTCCATCTAGAAGTACTGTGTCTCCAAGTCTAGCCTCTCGAATTATTAGATCCTTCAAGAGAGTCCAAAGTTTTGATACCTATTGAAAGTGTCATTAGAATGCCTAGAGAGGGGTAAATTGGGCTTTTAAAATTTAGTGCACAAAGAGAAAATACGATGCAATAATACAAAATCACAAAACTGAGCAAAGTAGTGAAATTGAAAATAGCTAGGAAAAAGAGATTCAAACTCAAGTATTTATCCTGATTCAGCCTTTTCACTTGGCCTACGTCCAGTTCCCAACCTTCCACTTGAGATTTATTCATTATCCTTGCAAGATTTGAATATGTTCTTGCAAAAACCATAGTACAACTTCTAGCTTAAACTAGAGCTACTCAAACTCCTTTCTCACACCCAACAAGTGTGTTTACAAACTCTCTTAGTGTTTCCTACATTAAGACACTTCTACTCAAAGTAGAATTAATGAATACAACAATTAATATCTCTCTTAAGAGTGGATAAAACAATAATGAGCAATAAAGACTCTTTAAGAGGTTGGTAGGACTTTAACTATAAGCAATAAGGATTTCAGTAGAGTTTAGGTGTAATCTCACTTAATGTTGTCACCCCACCACCTTAAATGTGGTTCTATTTATAGATTTCAAGAGAATCTATCCATTAGAGACAAGAACTATCCATTACTAAGCTTGTTTTAACATTCACATGTTGCATTTAATGCGTGTCAGAGTTTGGTAAGACAAGCTGGGAAGGTTGGTAGAACAAGCTAGTTAGTCATTAAACACATCTCTTAATGTTGAACTAGGTTGTCATGACAAGGTATGTACCTTGTCATGACAAGTACTAAGCATGCTACTACTATGAATTTTGGTTATTCTTTAGATTCCCCTAGATTATTTGATTGTCCTGTTGAAACTAATTGGTTACTAGTACTTATGATGTTGAGCACAAATTAAATGATTTTCCTGATTTTAATGGCAATTTGCATGTTAAGAATGTTCAACAGGAAAAGATGCATTTTTACACTAACATATCAAAAGAGCATATTTAAGGAGCATGTAGTGTTGATGATGAGTGTTGGATCTTTACATGTTAAGTAATGTTTTAATTATGTGTTGGAGGAACCTACTAAGACTTTAGGAAAGAATAAGAATCATTGTGTAATGTGTGCTAAGATAAATGCGTGCTTGCAATGTGATATTCAACATGATGGTGATATTACTTGTGGGATACCTATTATTGGTGATTTAAAGAGTATTGTGCAGTTAGTTGAGATAATGTCATTCTTAACCATAGTGAGTTTATTGAGCCTTGTGAGGTTCAACATGCTTCTGATCATATTGATAATGTTGATTCACATGTGTTAGTTGGTGGTGAAGTGATTGATAAGTTGTGCTATGAATTGATTGTGATGATTTGTTGGATGAGTGTATGGTTTGTAGATAGATTCATCCGTTTGTGCATATTTTACTCGTAACTTATCTACTCATAATACTGATCTTATTTTGAGGCCCTTAGCTAATGATTTTGCCATGAGCTTTGATTATTTTGAAAAGTATGTAGATAAGTGTGGTGTAATATCTTTATTTTTATGTGATGCAATAAAATACATAAAGAGATGAGAAAGGAAGTGAGTAATTGGAATTAATTTTTCATAAAATTCCAAGCAGGAATTAATCATAGAACTTACCTTAAAAAATAAATAATATACCACTTGAATGGAAGCTCATCTCGAGTTGAGCGCAACAATATAAGTATTGCATTCCCAAGAGGTCTAGGTTCAGAGATAGACCAATTTAAAAATTATTGTGAATAGTGCAAAAAAAATTGGTCTTTGGGAAAAATTACCAGAAAGTGCCCAAAAGAATGAGTAATTACATTTTTGATCCATTTCAGAGACAAAACAGTCATTTCCAAGATTAGAAGTAAAATGTGGGAATTTCATTTAAACCCTAAGGAAAAAATGCTGATATTGTAAAATGTACAGAGAAACAGTAAAAATGGAAGACACAGAAAGAAACGAAAAAAGGGCAAAATATTCAGTTTTCCAGGATAGATCAGAAAATGAGAAAATATTAATTTTACCCCAAGAAGTGCAAACTAATTTTCAAATTAGTGTTCAAAAGAGGAAATTCTATTTCCATTTAGTCCTTGGGAAAAATTACAAAAAATGACCCAAAAAATTAAAAAATTATGAATTTGCCCCAAGCAAGGGTATTTTTGTAATTATGAAAAATTATAGTCAAAATGAAACTCTAGAAGAGCTAAGAACAATTGAATAAGGTTAGGAATTCAACGAGATCAAGATAATATTTATTAGGCATTTTGGATTTAATATTAATATTTTACTCGATAAAAGTTAATATAAATTGCAAAAAAAGGGTAATATCAATTCAAGGATACTGAATGGATCTTGATAAAATATATATTGATCCAAGATAATGATTTTATTCTAAAATTTATTTTTGGATAATTTTGTACTAATATCATGACAATTATGGTAAAAATATTCAATCGGTACGGGAAAATTTAATCGGTAAAAGTTATTTTGATCCAATGAAATGTGAAAAGAAATTTTTTGCCAAAAATCTTGAATTTGGCATGAATGGCAGCAACTTGGACATGAACAGAATTAATCAAATTGCTTTATTAAAGTAAAAGACAAATTAACTAAGTTTGGTTAACTAAACTCAAGATCACTATTCATCATTTTCATATATCTCCTCTAAGTGTGTGGTTAAGTGGGTTGGAGGTCTAAAGTCTGCAGAACAAGAAGCCAAGCACATAGAGAAAGGAGAGGAAAAAGAGAAAAGAGAAGAGGAAAGAGAAGGCAAATGTTGAAGGCTTGAGAAACAAGATCAAAGGTAATATTCTGCCACCTTTAAGCTTGTGTTTCCAAGTAGTTGAAGTAGTTTAATGGAGTGTTCTTCTTCCTCTTCCTATCCATGGAGTTCATCCAAAACCTAGAGGAAGCAAGGAATGAATTTTTATGCAATAAACTTAGGAGAAACTATCAACTAGTCAAGAGAACATGATTTCATGGAGTAGTTTGTTGTATTGCAAAGAAAATCTTTTTCCTCCTTCTTCCATGGGTTTCGGCTAGAACAAAGTATCATGTTAGAGTTATAATTTCATGATTTTAATGCCAAAAATGAGTTCCCGATGGTCCAAAACCTTAAGAACAAGTAATGGTTTCAAGTTAAAGTCTAAGGATAGTTAATTGGAAAATCTAGGGTTTTATGAGACTTTGTGAATGAACCCTATGAACCAGTGGCTTAAGTAAACTTCTAATAATATGTTTAGGTTCATTAAAGTCTAAGGAATTTCTTGGAAAAGGTATAACTCAAAGGAAAAGCAAGTGGAAGAATAAAGGTAGCATTTTTCCATTATATGCACTATATTGTCTTATGAATTTTTATGAACTCTATGAGTTGTTTGATGCCATGATTAATATTTTGTGATGTTCACTGATTGTTGGTTGAGTTGTTTGAAGGGGCTTGAAGCCCCATAATGCCCAATTTACAAAATAAAACTCTACCAAAATTTTTATAAAAATGTTATGGCATTATATGAATTGACGAGTTTGCTTGATGATCTATGTGAAATGTGATGATATATGTGTATGATGGTAATGCTACTGGGATTCAATGTGTAACACCTTACTTTTATCTATATTTTTCCATATATTTTAGTATGTACAATGTCCAATTAGCTCATATTAAGAGCTTGAACCATTAATAGAACCAAAATATTTAAAAAAAATGTGGTACTATTCATTTGGTTCTCAAGTTTTCTGGATGAATTTTGAAAAATCATAACTTAATCCAGAAAAATCGTATCAATCTGGTTCAAGTCTCTAAATGAAGCTAGAAATATGATATACAAGATAAAAATATGAAAATTTCCTTTAACCTGAAAAATTTATGCATTTTATTACTCAAACTTACAATGTCCAAATGGTCATTTCTCTCTTTTTCTGAATTTTGGCCGTAACTTTAAAAATTCATATCTAACTCTATACTGAGCCAAATCATGTATTATATATTCTATTGGAAAGATATATATGTCTACTTACCTTCACATTTTTATTATACATTTATTTAGTCTAGACAGGGAACAACATCAATTTGAATCACTAGGGATCAGAACATCACTTTTTCTAGAATAATCTTGGGAAAACTTGTATATCTCTCATTGTACAGCTCCAATTGAACTCAAACCAGTGGTATATTAACCTCAAAAGATAAATATTTTCATAAATATAGGCCACTAAATTTTTGAAGCTCTGTATGATTTTATATTACTTTTCAAAGAGAAGTAATATATTCAGTAAAATTGACAGCCTTCACATCACTGTTCAGTTTTGATCCTGAACTTTAAAATTACACTATAAATCGTACATATATCCAAATTAGGTGTTCTTTAACTCATTGGAAAGATTGTTCTCTCTAGTTTTAGAAAATATATAATGCTTGAATTAATTTTTCTGTTTCAGTCAAACAATATTGACTTTACTTTCATTGCTACAAAATGAACTTCTAGCAATATAACATGAAAAAGTAGATTTCATAACAAGCTCACATGATCATTCCATGTTTCAAATTCATGCCAAACATTTCATAATGCTCATAAGAACATAATAGTACAAGGTTACAGATCCATATGCATATACATAATTTTTATATATTATTTCAAAATATGGAATCATAGCTTGAAATTATCATCGAGCATCATTCTCTCTTTCAATCTCTTTGGCTCCTTGATCTCCTTGACATTGCTTGTGCCTATCATTTGGGATACTTGAGGGGATGAGATTGGGGGCAATCTCAGTAGCAAGTTACATTTCATGCAATTATGTCAATCATGTCAAATAAATCACATTTAACCACCTCAACCATATTTAAACAATAAATTGCCACATTGGTCATAAAAAATTCATCAGCATAACGACTTAGAAAATGGACATCCTAGGGAATAAAACCGCTCATTTTACAGCCAAGACCAATCAAAGAAATCACAATCTCAATATGGTAACACAATTTAATCATAGAAAGACAATGAAAGAACATAAAGCAATAATATGAAACTTAGCTACCTTAAAGCATTCATTTGGCTCTTCCTCCTGAATCTAATGCTTCCACTACCTCCTTAGGCTTCCTCAGGTCCCTTAACATAATTAAACACTTGCTCAATCAATTAGAACAAGTAGCTACTTCATAAAGTCTCATTTAAAACCCTAAAGACTCAATTTCTTTATCTAAAGCCTAATCTTTGAGCTAATGCTTGTCTTTAAAGTTTTTCATCATGGGGAACTCATTTTTGCCATCAAATGCATGAAAATCCAGATCCTTCCCACCTTATTGGTCTGACCAAAATCTGCTCTTAGGAGGAAGAAATTGGTTTTTCACAAAAACTTGCTTTAAAACACACCTAGTTTACTTTTCTTGAAAAATCTCATGCTTTCTTATAAATTTATGGCTTGAAAACTCCTTCCCTCTTATTATCATGCTTAGGGAAGGATTGGATAGCAAGTGAAGGAGGAGAAATTTCAAAGAAACTAGCTCAAACTACCAAGAAACTATGGTGGAAGACTTGAAAATTTCAAATTTGCAAACATACCTTTCTTTCTTGGATTTTCATTCCCTTGTTCTTCTCTTTTTTTCCTTCTCCTACGTAGCCTTCTTTTCCTCCAATTGCTCAGACCACTCATCCTCTCTTTTCTAAATATGTGTCTCGTACAAATGATGGAGGAGAGAGTATATATAAAGGCAATTAATTAAGATTACTTTTGCTAATCCTTAATTAATTAAGAAAACTTAATAATTAACTCATACCTTTTCTTAACCATCAAGCATTCCAACTTTAACCCATGAACTGCCATGTGGCATCCTAAATGAGAGGTACACTTGTTTAAAACACTATAATTTTTCCAATCCAGTAATACCCTGTGTTGGTTACTTTATATTTGGATCGGTAAAGTTACTTTTTTTGCAGTGTAAATTCACTTTATTGATACAAAGTTAAAGTGAATTTGTATAGGGTATTACTTTAATATACTATCTTTAAAAAGCTCATTTTGTGATGTCCAATAGCATTTCTGTTTTGCTTTTGCAGATCAAAAAGTAGCTTTATCGGTATAAAGTTACTTTTAACTTTCGGCATTGATTATTTCTTCATTCTTGAATATTAATACTCAATGCCATATACCATTGGACTTCTCTCGTCAACAGCTTCATTTTGACATTAATATTGCATATTAAAAAAATTACCCTTGACCCGGGGTAAATTTATAATTTTTAAAATTTTCGGGTCATTAGGTGTAATTTTTACCAAAATATTTGACTTTTCTTCCCCTACGTGAATTCTTATTTGGGGATAAATTTGTTATTTCCATAATTCTTAGAGGAAAAAAAGTAATTTCTCATTTTTCGTTCAATCGGGAAAAATGACCTCTTTGCCCTATTTCACGTAAAACGGTATATACCCGTTTTTGTAAATTTTCTATACTTTTTTAGTTATCTAACATTTTAGGGATATTATAATTTTCTCCCCCTCAAAATAAATTTCATCCTCGAAATTTAGATATATACTAGTACCTCTTATTTCCTTTCTCTTAATTTCTCAATTTTCTAGACCATTTTTATAAGAGAAATACTCCTATTTCTCACTTACTTTACTTTTTAGTCAATATTTTACCCTTGTATCATTTAGTCATTTATAATATTTGAAAAGTTTGATTCATACTCTTTGAAATGGGAATTATGAGGATATCATAAACTAGTTTTACTTTAGGAGTATTGAGAATTTTCATATAACATACTCAATCTTAATTCTCATCTTTACTTTCATAACTTTCCCTTATCTTGTTCATACTATACTTCCATTATTGGTACATGATATTATCTCTTTCTCTACTTTCATTACTTTAGGCTATTCACATGAATAATCTTTCTACCAAGGCATAAGCTCATCACATTAGCTTTACCTAGATGACATTTACAAGTCATCTCATATTTGCTTTTCACTTCTTTTCTTTTCTTTACCTCAAGTCTAACTCTTCTTTTATCTCATAATCCCTTGAGGCTATTATGATCTCAAACACTTTTATAGTAATACCATAAATATAACAACTCATAGTAGCTATAATAACTCTTAGTAACCCATCTTGAGAGCATTATTTACCACTACTATAAGTGGGAACATGCTTTTCATAAAATTATTATATAAAACATTGGCTAATACTAGCCACTCAACCTTGTTACATTACTCTATCCTGATCCATGCTTACTTTAATAATTATAGACCCCTATGGTCATTATTGGATCAGGATTAATCATCTCAGGGAAGAAGGCTTAGCCTTTTTAACTAAATAGTAAGACAACTTGAGAGAAATTTTTCATAACATCTTGCTAAACTTTGAGACCTCTCGTCTCTATTATAGTGTTCAGTTTCTCCCATTTCATAACTTTACTTGCTTTACTAGGATCTACTGCGATCCATATGGGAGATTCTGTAACCTACTAACTGTACCTCTTGGAGCCCAGCTCCCATCTACTAAGTTCAGCAAGCTTTTTCTTTAATTACATTTCAAAAATTCTCAATTGCCTTTCCTGCTCCTCTAAATGTTTGAGGTCACAATAAACTATTCATCTTTTATTCATGTAGCCTAATAGGTACTTTTAGTAGGACTATCATAAATTCTCGGTGCCCAAATTTAATGATTGGCACATTTTCTTACCTTTTACATCTTTTTCGTATTTCCTAGTAGGTCACTCATCATGAAATTTTCCTCACTTGAGCATGCTTAATTGTAAAGTACTGAGGGGATTTGCTGCACTCTTGTCATTCTTTGGACTTAGAAAATGCGTCATTGGGCTTCATTTTAAACTATAACTCATTTGTGTGACCTTTGGATCACTTATTGCTTTTAATTTTAGGGAATTCATCCCCACTACTCATACTGCTTCTTTTTACTCTAGCCTTTACTAGCTTAGAGATTCATCTTACCACTATGCCTTTACGTATAAAAATACCCACAAACCTTGTACTCTGCTCATCTTATCATACCTTTAAGATCTTTTGGCTCTTTGTGATTCAGGGTCTAAATAATATTAAGGCAATGGTTTCTAACTTTTTACTCTTACGACATATCTGCTTTATCTGTTCTTATACATAACTTCTTAGTTATTTAGCCACGGTTGATTAGTGGTTTAGCAATTTAAGGTAAACTTCTTAACCCTTCAAAAGTCTCTTGCTAGCTTAGTTAGAATCTGGCTCTCGGCCTCTCACCATTACTCATTCTTGCTCGATCGGGCATCACCCCAAGAGCCACTTTCCATTACTTTGCCTTGGCGACTCATCTGATGGAGGATTTCATCTCTTTGCTCAATTGGGCTTCTCCCCAAGAGCTACCTTCCATCTGCCTTGCCTCGGCTGCTTTTATCATATGGAGGATTTAATTTTTTTACTCAGTTGGGCTTCTTCCCAAGAGCTACCTCCCTTTTTCATCACCTTAGCAATTAATGGAAGATTGTATTCATTATGAGATCTTTTGGCCAAGAACTTTCTTTTAGCTAGATTTCATACTAAACTCAGCAATCGACTATCTCAAGGTTTCTTAGTTCCTTAACTGCTTACCACTAATCAAATACCTTAGGCTCATACTCTGTACCTTATACCTCATAAGTATACTAACTTTTCTTATAGAGGCCTTGCATCTTATCAAACTTTCTCATTTGAATCTTACATCAACTTTCTTGTCTATTCTTAACATCATTTCTCAAGCATTTCTTAGCTTGAGCTATTAACATAACATTTAACTTAAGCTCAATACTTGGAACACCTTCAAGGGGTAGGCAAAATCATCTTCTTGCTCATACAATTTAGAAGGAGATTATTTGTAAAAGTTGATTCATGCCAATGCTCACATCACTACTAGGGAAAGGCATACAAATCTTTGTATTGCTACGGTACTTATTTAGACAAACAATGGATATTATAGCCCAGTTTCTCATCAAGAAATTCTCATATAACTTATATAATAGTAACTTCCAGACTCAACTTCTTAGCATAGCTACAAGATTAGTCTTGCACTTGAATTATACCTTTACTAAGGTCAGGTTACAGGTCTTAGACTGAGATTAGCCCAAAGACTTTTTCCTGCCCTTATGGTCTGGGATTGACCATCTCCATAGTACTGTCACAAGTATAGTGTTCCGACTCTTTATACTTAAAGCACTCATTCTTCATTGCTAAGCATAGCCTTCTACTATGAGACTTTCTGCATTCTTAAAAATAGGAGTTGGCGTACTCAACTATCTCCTCTGTGCTTATTGCCTTACTTCTTGGATCCCCTGGTATTCCAAGGTTACTTACCATTACATATCAACAAACTGTTGGAGGAAGATTAGGTATCGAGTCAGTTGATTATACCTTGTGACATATTTAATGAATGACTCATTCACATCTTAGCTGATCCTTATAATTCCACTTTCTTTTCATCTCTTACAGACTAGGGAAAATAACTTTCATAAAACTATTCTTATAATACTTCCCAAATCAATACAGTGCCCTTTACCTGATTAGCCAATTCTGTGTTCTGCCACCATTGGTCACCCTCCTTCACTATCAAGCTTCCATTTCCGACGTTCATCCTATCACCTTTGAAATTTTTTTTTTAGGCTCACAATCTACTTTTCGACAACTTGCACATCAAATTTATCATCAAAGAATAGAAGCTAATACTTTCTCATCAGGCAATCATATATCAGTGGTTGGTGAACACATCTAGTTGCC
Source organism: Adenanthera pavonina (assembly GCA_026686845.1). Classification (NCBI taxonomy): domain Eukaryota; kingdom Viridiplantae; phylum Streptophyta; class Magnoliopsida; order Fabales; family Fabaceae; genus Adenanthera; species Adenanthera pavonina. The sequence goes on from JAIVEN010000015.1 coordinate 34,861,799, forward strand.
TTGGGGAAAATCCTACAGAACCTACTAATTCACCTGAGGCTGCTGCGATATAGCCAGAAACCTTAAGGGCTCTAGCTTTTCCCTTGTTGTCCTTGAGCATTAACCATCTCTTACAGTTGCTCAATAGTTTTCTGCTACTGATCCAGAAGATTAAGGATTACTTGCAAGGGATCTAAACTGGGAGTACATTCATTTACTGTTACTAGAGTCATTTGAGAGGCGTGTGCTCATAATGTTAGCCTTTGTTTAGCACCTCTTCGTATTTTAACGACTCTTAATAACAACTTGAACTCATTAACTATTACTTCATTATACCATCACTGGTAAGAACTTATCATCATATCTCGACCCCTGGTCTTTTACTTTACTAATCTTTAATCAGTATTTGGTTGCATATATATTTAGTCAAAGATTATAGCTATACATCTTATTTCTATATACATGCTCCCTATATATGCATATTTCTTTGAGCTTATGGGGCTTCCATACTAACATTAGGCTTCTCAATTGGATCTCCTTTTGGATCCCCATATGAGAATTCTATTGCCTTAGCTTTTCTTCCTGATAGCACTCTACCTGGAGCGTTCAGGCAATGACATAGCCTTTCAAAGTGTTAAACACTCAACCTTGAGGTAATGGCATCTAGTACTTGCTCAACCCATTCTCTTATAGGAAGCTTAAAATCATAATGCCCTTCTAAGAATCTCTTTCACTTCTAGTACTGTACCAAGGAAATCTAAAATTGAGCATATTCTCACAAATCCATCATGATATTTATAGTAACGTAGCTTTAATATCATTTGGATTTGAAGTTCTTGGTTTAGTTGGAATGAAAATCTTGCTGGATCCTATGTCTTCCCTTATAAGATCTTGATTAGGCTCAGGCCAAATTCCTGTATGTGGGTTACTAACCATCTTTCTTTTCTAACTTACCTTTCTTTAAATCTTACATTAGTTTTTCCCCATTGATTTTTTTTTCATAACTATCATTGATTCCTTATTGACCTCTTTCATTCATTACTGAAAACATCTTGCCATTGAACTTATTTTGTAGGCAGGATACTTGCTTTTTACTCATTAGCAACCTACCATCACATCTCATAGCTACTTTCTAGTCAGTGGCTTGGCATTAGAGAAAAGCCTTAGGTCAACATTCATATTAGCTGCTGATTAATGAGGTTTCATATCTTTCTAAAATCATCCTGGGCCATCTTCTTTCAGAGAACTATCAGAACTATAGGGCTCATCAATCTTTCTCATCATCTCATACTCTTTAGACGTATACTGCAACCTCAACATTGGTCTACTGCAACCATGAGATTGACTACGATCTCTAAGCTCTACTAGGATCCTCTGTGATCCTACATCTTCTTTTTTTACTGATAGGATCTAACTACGATGTCATTCTGAAAGGATTCACGACCTAAGGAAAACATCATCTGTAAAACATCCTCAACTAATCTAGCAACTATCATAAGCTATCCTTAAGACTAATCTCTTATGTCAATAAAACATTCTTAGACCAATTCTCAAAAGGAATATTTTTTACATTCAAAGGGGAAATTCTAACTAAGAGGATTACCTTCCTCTCTTTTTGCAAAGATTTGCCCAGATCTTTACTCTGATGCCAAAAATGTAACACCTTACTTTTATCTATATTTTTCCATATATTATAGTATGTACAATGTCCAATTAGCTCATATTAAGAGCTTGAACCATTAATAGAACCAAAATATTTAAAAAAAATGTGATACTATTCATTTGGTTCTCAAGTTTTCTGGATGAATTTTGAAAAATCATAACTTAATCCAGAAAAATTGTATCAATCTGGTTCAAGTCTCTAAATGAAGCTAGAAATATGATATACAAGATAAAAATATGAAAATTTCCTTTAACCTGAAAAATTTATGCAGTTTATTACTCAAACTTACAATGTCCAAATGATCATTTCTCTCTTTTTCTAGATTTTGGCCGTAACTTTAAAAATTCATATCTAACTCTATAATGAGCCAAATCATGTATTATATATGCCATTGGAAAGATATATATGTATACTTACCTTCAAATATTTATTATACATTTATTTAGTCTAGAAAGGGCACAACATCAATTTGAATCACTAGGGATCAGAACATCACTTTTTCTAGAATAATCTTGGGAAAACTTGTATATCTCTCATTGTACAGCTCCAATTGAACTCAAACCAATGGTATATTAACCTCAAAAGATAAATATTTTCATAAATATAGGCCACTAAATTTTTGAAGCTCTGTACGATTTTATATCACTTTTCAAAGAGAAGTAATATATTCAGTAAAATTGACAGCCTTCACATCACTTTCCAGTTTTGATCCTCAACTTTAAAATTACACTATAAATCGTACATATATCCAAATTACGTGTTCTTTAACTCATTGGAAAGATTGTTCTCTCTAGTTTTAGAAAATATATAACGCTTGACTTAATTTTTCTGTTTCAGTCAAACAATGTTAACTTTACTTTCATTACTATAAAATGAACTTCTAGCAATATAACATGGCAAAGTAGACTTCATAACAAGCTCACATGATCATTCCATGTTTCAAATCCATGCCAAACATTTCATAATGCTCATAAGAATATAATAGTACAAGGATACAGATCCATATGCATATACATAATTTTTATACATTATTTCAAAATATGGAATCATAGCTTGAAATTATCATCGAGCATCATTCTCTCTTTCAATCTCTTTGGCTCCTTGATCTCCTTGACATTGCTTGTGCCTATCATTTGGGATACTTGAGAGGATGAGATTGGGGGAAATCTCAGTAGCAAGTTACATTTCATGCAATTATGTCAATCATGTCAAATAAATCACATTTAACCACCTCAATCATATTTAAACAATAAATTGTCACATTGGTCATTAAAAATTCGGCAGTATAACAGCTTAGAAAATGGACATCCCGGGAAATAAAACCCCTCATTTTACAGCCAAGACCAATCAAAGAAATCATAATTTCGATATGGCAACACAATTTAATCATAGAAAGATAATGAAAGAACATAAAGCAAGAATATAAAACTTAGCTACCTTGAATCATTCCTTTGACTTTCATATGACATAAAGAATTCATGATTTGGGTTAGTGAATAATGAAATATGAATTTTTAAAATTAAGGTCAAAATCTTGGGAAGACATAAAATGACCAAATGTACAGTAAACTTTAAGGAATAAACTATATGAATTGGACAAGTGAATATCCAAATTATTATTTTTCTCATGTAGATAATATTTTTACCTACTTTTGTGTGATTTTAATCACTTCAATATAAATTTTTTACAATTAGTTATGAATTTTCAAAATTTGACAGAAAAAATGGAAAATGCCACATGAACAGTACCGTGAAAAATGAAAATTCTGTTTTAAATTTTTATGTGATTCAAGTTTCTAATCAAGTATAATTAAACTCTAAGGAGGTCTAATATATGGGAAAATGGGCATAAAAGTAAGGTGTTACATGTGGGGGAGGATCAAGTAGTAATTTTGAAGTTGATTATGTTGTGACTCTTACTTATAGGAGTCATATTGATTTTATTGAATGATCTTCTTATTTAAAGGTTTCATGATTTCACTTGAATAGATTTAGTTTGGAATCTTCTTTGCTTGCTACTAAGTCTTTGACTTGTACTAGGTTTGTTTAAGTAGAATGAAGTACTACTCTTTTTTATGGTCTTGTGCAGTGATACAGAGCTAAAAGTGATAAGATCTACTTAATGTTTAAGTTGCAGGATGTACACACACTCAACTTAGAAGGCCCCAAACTATACTATCATGTGACTTGCCAATTCCTTTCTTCTTGTATTAATAAGAATTAGAATTGTGACCCTTCTTATTATAGAAGTTGCAAGTAAAGAAGAGGCTACTTGAGAGAACTGATAGAACAAAATAAGGTATGTAATATTTTTCACCAATTTTACGCTTTCTTGTTTGCGAGGTGAATTTATCCTTGCTTGAATCATAGCTTATACCAACTTTGTTATGAACACATCTTTGTTCACCTAACATAATGCTCAAAATCTCTTTGCCTCTAGTGAACTTATCAAGTGTGTTGTGTAAATCTTCATTTTTCTTCTTTGATGCAAAACATGACACACAAGAAATTTATTTTTTATTATCGAATTCGGACTTTGTTCCAAGCTTTTTTTTTCAAATCCTTTTCTTTTTTAAGATCTTGTTCTAAAATCGAAATCTTCCTTTCAGCTTTAAAATGTTCTCTAGCAATTATTACATGTTCATCATGTAATTCATGAAATGCAGTTTGTAACTTATCATAGCTAGGTTTAGAATTAGTTACCTTAGTTTCTTCAAGTTGTTTAGCTTACTCTTCTTCCTTTACTTGAGGCATTAGAAAAATGTTGGCAATCTCCTCTTCTTCATCTACTTTTTATTTAAGTTATCACCCCAAATAGAAGAGATGTAAGGTTTCTTCTTCTTGCCTTTGTCATTTTTTTGCCCATTCTCTTGCTTCTTCAAGAATTATGGACATTCTCATTTGATGTGTCCCACCTTATTGCATTCAAAGCAGGTGAGTTGCTCTTTGGTCTTCTTTTTGCTAGATGTGCCACCATTTTTCCTTTGAAATCTTCTATTAGTAAATGTCTTCTTTCTATAAAACTCATCAAACTTCTTAACAAGCATGGCAATTGTTTCTTCATCCATTTCTTCCTCATCATCAAACTCATCAAAGTTTTCCTGTTTAGCTTTTAATGCAAGACCTTTTTCTTCTTATCTTGGGTAAATTCCTTTAAGGAATTAAGCTTTACTTCAACTAGTGTGCCAAATAGGGTAACGATTGAACTCATAGATGAGCCTTTTGCTTCCTCAATGCTAGTGATTTTAGGTTGTCATTCCACAAGAAGTGCTCTCAAGATTTTTCTTATTTGTTTTTCTTTGTTAGTACTCCTTGTTGAGAACTTTCAGCTTATTAACTATATGAGCAAATCTTTTCTGCATATCTTTGATGCTCTTTCCTTTATCTTGAAACTCTTTTATTCAAGAGTGATGGTCACTAATGATAGGTACTCCATAGAAGGCTTTCCCCTAAGGGGCAGAAAATCATCTTACATAACAAAGTCAAAAGAAACATAACATGTTCCCCAACTGTGGGATCCTCCCTAGAATTATAGTACTTTTTGGCAATAGCTGAGTATGAGGTGAAAGAAGTCACAGGTACACTAGGATCCTCAAATTTAAGGTCCTTTAGGTTAATGGAAGCCATAACTATGTCTCCCATTACGGGCAACCCAGTCATAAAAAACACTTCTTGTAAACCAAAAGGGAAAAAGAAATAGGAACTAGTAAGGAACCAAAATCACAAAGTAGTGGTAATTAAAGAATTATAAGTAAGAAAATTGTTCAACTCAGCTCAATCAGCTTGAAAAGCCTTAGGTTTTCCCACAAAGTATCAAAGTGGGGCCTTAAGTGAGTTAACCAGTCCTTTTACTCAAGAAGGGCACAGGGTTAAGACCTTGTCTTTCCAATGGTTAAGGAGTAAGGTGGAACATCATGAGACAACAAAAAATGACAAACATGCATAAAAGGATGGGGAAACTTCAAATTACTATCAGTCAAAGGTTTAGCATACAATGCAAGCACATAGTCTTCTATAGGGCATGATGCCACAAAGTTGGAGTCAAAGGTCCTAAAGAAGAAATCCAAAGCTAACATTAACCTTGGCCCTAAAGCACTCAAAATAACAAAATGAACACAAGGACTTACTCGAAGCACACGTAGTCTAGGATCAATATTGTAGAGACCGAAGGAGGAAAAAATAACAGCATCAATGATATACCATGCAACAAAGTTCAGGATGTCTGAAGCCTATAACCCTTATTGTAGCATCGAAGATAGAATCTCTAGGAGAGGTCTTCTCTCTAGAATCATCCATGTAAGGGAATGTAGGCAGAGGGACTTTCTTTTTGAGTTAGAAAAGGACAAAGATGCAAGGATGCTGATAAAAAAGCTAGGGTTCCAAAGAAAAGTGACTTTAAGAAAATCAAGAGACACTTTTTTGAACACAAGGAGTGAATCAAATGGGATATCATGATAAAAAATTCTGAAGGGGGAAACTCTTATGATACTTAAGATACATTTACAAGTTCCCACATGGATCTTGTAGGCCCTAGAATTAGATTTGAAAAACTATATATAGAAAGAAAGAACCCCACGTGACTAATACAATAAACAACTTGGCCTTAGGGAGTCACAACTAAATTGTTCACTGGGGCAATTGTTTGGACCAAAGAAGCACACTAGGCTTGTCCTAATAAGGGAAAACATGCTATATACTTGTACAAGAGGATTCAAACCAAGTTAGGCATACTGTTTCACTAAATCCCTGCTAAACCTACTTATTCATGAGAATTTAGGACACGATATTGGTTATGGGAGTAATTCGTGGTGACATGGGATGATTTATGATCATGGGGTTTGCACTAATGAAGTGGTAAGCCTCACCAACCCAACTACCTATAAGTAGAGACAAGGTTCAATTGTGACACGCAGATCAACATTAGATAGGCCAAACACAAATCATAAGCTCTAGCAATATATCAACATATTTCAAGCACCATATTGTAACTTACATTGCCTTGGCAAACTCCAGCCCTTGCAGCACTACTATATCTCACTCTGGTGACTTTATTTTTTGTTGTAATCCTCATTTGAGTCCCTAAAATTTGAGTGTACCTAGGCTTATATGACACTGGGACCTAGGTTATCCTTATTGTTCTCTCATTTATTTTTCATCCACTTATGTACCCCATGTACTCTAGTTACATTAATTAATGTTATATTTCTTTATATCTAGGGAAATTGAGGCAAAAAGACCTTGGGTTCAATTTGATTAAGATGTTAGGTTTTACACTATTTTCACTATTTTCCTTATTTGAGAATTAGGTCATCTAGCATGCTTGTTAACAACTGTTTTGCCTTTATGTGAACTAGATTTTGTAAATAATGCTAACACATATCAATTATATATTATTTTTTATTTTTAAATTAATAAATCGTTGCATATTTACATGTTCTTAATTAACTAAGAACATAATGACAATGACATAATTAGTTAGCGATTGTTGGATAAATAAAAGAAAGATTTATACAATTTCAATAAAATAATTATTTTTTGAAAAGCGTTTCATTTTAATGAAATTAATTACTGAGTAATAGCACCAAGAACTTGTTCACCACCTGGTGTATACTGCAAGCATACATGTTATGACAAGTAGCAAAGTGATAAGAAAAGTATCATTTATGTTAGTTTGGCGAGACACACAAGACGAGAGTGAATTTGGTGTTATAAAACTTTTTCCCTTTTCTGTAGGAAGTCAAAGGAATAGTGAAAGTACCAAAATAGAGAGACACCGAGTAATATAATAAGAATAACTAAAATCAATGAGAAGTAAAGGAAAGAAAGAGAGTGCCACAAACAATTTATCTTGGTTTGACCTCAACCATTTGACTTATATCTAGTCCCCAAGTTATGACTTAAGATTTTCTTCACTATATCTATTAATTTGCAACAGTCACTTGTGAGCCCTAGTATAACATGTTTGCTACAATGAGTGATACTTTCCCTTTACAAAGGATTTCCGAATACCCACTCAAGATTTTCTATAATCTTGAGTCTGCTCAACAGAGAATATGAAGAAAGCTTAAAGCTTAACAGAGAATATCTCAAGTTACTACTTGAGATTTTCTTCACTATCTCCATAAGTTTGCAATGAGCAATTGTGGGCCCTAATACAACTTGTTTGCTATAACGAGCAATACTCTCCCATTACAACATATTTCCAAATACCTGCTCAAGATTTCCCATAATGTTGAGTCTGCTCATCAGATAATATGAAGAAAAATTAAAGATTAATCCTCTTACAAAGAGTAGTAAGATACAATGAAGCACAAGATAGTTGAAAGTGTTTAATGTGTTAGAGACAAAAGAATTGAATGCAAGATGTTTAGGAACAATAACTCTCTTGCACTCAAATAAAGCTCTATTTATAGGTGAAACAATTAATTTAGATGTTAGATGAAGTTAATTAACCATTACTCAAAAGAGCTAGCCATTGAACTATTATATTTAATGCTTGTGACATGGATTAGTTGATCAAAGTATAAGAGCATTAATCAATTTATATGGTTCTTAGGCTATTTTTGAGTAACTTCTTCACGCTGATAGATAGAGCTACATTTAAGTTAATTGAAGAAAAAATAATATCAAAGAAGTGTATCCATCGATTAATCAAAGAGGTGGATCATTGATAAAAAATGAAGAATAATGAACTACAAGAGATCCGCACAAATTCACCAATTAGAATAAGAAGGGAGTGATCGATCATCGAGAAAGAATAAGTCTAGAAAAGAATAGACATGATTGTGATCTATCAAAACATGATCTAATTCATCAATGAGAAATGAAACAATGATAAGTAAAGTTAGAGCAACTTCATCAATGAGAATCAGAAATGAGTGATCGATGAGGAATTCTGATAAAGAGTAAGCAAATCTAGTACAAATTTGTCAACCATAAAAGGAAAGGGTTCATCAATCAAAAATTGAATTTCCAAAAAAAAAATCCATGTGCAGGGATTTGCAATAGAAGTGATAGGCTTGTGATTGAGAAGAACCATGAAAAAGTTCATTCAAGTTTGGAGTATATTCATTGATAAGAAAAAGAATAAGTTGATTGATGAAAATGATTTCGCAAAAGATAACGACCCAGGAAAGTTTTGGTATTTGTGATTATTGTACAAAGCCATGATCAATGAGAAATGGAAAGTAGAGATTTGTAAATTGTCTCAAGAGATTCATTAATCCGTCAGAGAAGATACTGATCAATGAGAGTAGCAGAATTTGAGAAAACATTAGATTTTGCTGAGATGATCAATTGGAAAAAGTAGAGGGTATTTGATTAGAAAAGCCAATCAATCAAAAATGGAAAAGGCTAAATGAACATATGTTCCAAGTGATTATTTTAAGTGTTTTGGCCATGCACATTATCTCAAATTGAATTGATGACTACTAAATCTTCTAAAATATTAAATTATTGTTTTGACAAAAAAAATTTATGCATACAATGCAACCAACTACTTACAAACAAAAATCATAAGCTAAGAAAATTTGTACTTTAACTTGATTGCTCAGTCTATATCTTGACATTAAGTTTAAGTTAGTTATATCACTGGAAAACAAATCTTCTTTAGTTTTGTTATCATCAAAACATAGGTTTTCAACAGTTCTTTTGAGGATTTGTATCAAAAGTCATCAAGCACTAGACATCACATTTTTTATTAATTTGAACAAGACAAAAGCATGATTAATTATCTAATGGAAAATAAAAAATGCAAGAGGCTACGCTTTGTTTGGAATGAGGGGAAAATTAGGGGGGAACTAGGGTGAAAAATAGGGATGAATATAGACTAACCCTACTTCTATATTCATCCTTATTTTCACCTCAAGTGTTCCTTTATTTTCTCCTCATTCCAAATGAAATGTAAAATTATGAAAATAATTTATTTAGGAACATTGTAATGTAAGGCAATTTAAGATTGTTTTTCCTCTTCTATTCCTTGAATATGCAATTAACCTTCTTTTATATTTGTTCTTAATGATAGATTATCTAGTCAAGGGTATTAATTTATCTTTAAGTGCTCTCTTGAGTCTCTAAATAGGTGTTTATAGTATGATTCTCTTAATTATTTATTAAACCACTAAATTTCATTTAAGCCCCTTGAGTGGTTATATGAAGTTAGTGAATGTATCTTTATCCCACCAACCAAAACATTCACTCAACATTTCAAGTTTCAAGTTTCTATACAATTTAACCCGAGTTCTACATTCAACCTAGCTCTCTCAAGGATCAATCAAGTGAAAAAAATCTTATTTGTGACCAAGCAACAAAAAGCATGAAGCATAGAATTAATCCAACATAATCATATCAATAATCACAAATATAAAGGGGAAATGAATATTCAATCCATACAAGAGCTCAAAATAACCATGTAAGTGAATAATCTAGCCACTCATGTTCATAACTTAGCCATAAAAACATGTGAAATTTGAAATCTTAACTAAACAAGAGAAGCAGAAAAAGGAGAGGAGAGGAAAAACTCAAGTGTGGAGCTCTAAATGCCTTCAAAGCACCAACTCTTGCCTTAAATCTCTAATATCCCAAGCCCTAACATTGAAAAGACCTTTCAAGCACTCCCAATATGACCTAGATGGTGGCAAAGGTCAAAGAGGATGAAGTTATTGCTCAAACTCTCAAATTTTTCAGTTAGCTAAACTATGTGTTTTGTTATTCTAACTTGGTGCCATGGCACATGTTAATTCTGAAGCACTTTTCTTCTTCTATGACCAGTGGTCATGCAGCACAATTGTGTCTTGCCATAGCATGACTATATTTCCAACAAATGTTTCCACTTTTCCTTGTATCTTTGGGTGGTGGTCTTATATTTCATTCTTGTCTTCCATCTTCTACTACTTCCTAGGCTCTTTCAAGCAGCATGAGTGACTAGAGTTGTCTACTAAAAGATCCCTATAAGAAAGCAAATAGCCATAAGCTACCAAATAGCACAATAAGGCTAAGATGTTCACAATTATGCACTAAAGTGTAATCATAAAGCCCTTGCAACCAAAATGCACATTTTCCTATCTTGAATATGTATTATTTACAATACACTAAAAGCATGTATAGCTCAAGGAAAATGTGCTGGCATAACATGAATTTCTTAAGATTAATAATTACTAGATAAACAAATTTTTTCTTTGCCAACAAGGGCATAAACATGATGTTGAGTTATACGTACTCATTTTTTTTTATTGTTCTATATTCAAAAAAAAGAATATGTGATTCAGGATTGGTATTCAATTTAATGATGTATTGCATTTCTATTTTCACATTAATTAGAATTAGAATGAATTGAAGAATTCTATAATAAGGATGTGAAACGGTGTAGAGTTGGTTATATTGGTCATCCCAAATGATGAAAATTTTAGAAATTATTGGCAAGTTGATGAAGTTTAAGAAGAAACAAGAAATTGTAAAGGACTATACATGTTGGGATTGAAAATAGATGATAATAGATGTATCATGCTCACCTTGAATACTTGATGAGTCAAGTTGTTAGACATTTCTATATGCACAATGCATCCAACTAGCCGTCGAAGGAAGATTCTTGATAAAAATAGTTGAGAATGGTGTTGCACATTCACTGCTAAAATTTTTCATGATTCATCATGGGAAAAACTGCAATTTTTTGCAATCCCAAGTCCTTAAACAAAAAGGAACAAATATGGAGATGCAGGGTATCAACCTCGTACCTTTCGCATGCAAAGCATGGGCTCTACCATTTGAACTACATCCCCAATTTGATAATAATGTTGTGAATATGCTACATAATTTATGACAACATGCTCAACCATTTCATGTCTTTCCCCATGTATTTGCCAAAATTATAACTTAATGGAAATTGTGTAACTATTAAATTATCCTCACTACTTCTCTTACTTGACACGTTTTGAAATTAAATTTTGGACATATACAAAGAACGTTACATACCCTACACATTTCCTTGAACAAAAAACAAAATCTAAAAATGATTTAAGACCTTCCAAATACTGTCTAGTTGTATTAGACATAGCTATTCATAACATATCCATTTCTATTAGAAGAACTAGATTATGTTTAAATCATATATTCTTATCATTTGTAAATGCATCTTACTATTCTACTAGAAATTTGATTTGCCTTCACATCTAACCAATTTGTGAAATTAGCCAAAAAAAAAAAACAGAACCTATTTGTAAAAGTTTTTAACTACATCATAATTTTATTTATCAAAATAACATATATATTCTAAAGAATAATTACTGAAAAAAATATATTCTAAAAATTTGATTAATCCATATGTGGAAAATTTTAACCGCATCAAAATTTGATTAAATTTAAGTGTTCATCATAATTTAGAATCATAAATAATCATGGTTTAGCCATAACTTGATTGCAAATTCTATATTATTTGATTTTTTTTAGATTCATTTGGTATCTTTAGTTTTTTAGATATAGTTTGTTTAAGAAATTCTAACTTGAACAATTGTGACAATTAATCTATATTACTACATGACTTGTGTGCTTGTGGTACTCGCATTTAGAGTGAAAATAGAGCAAAATTGTTTTGCTATTAATTGGTGTAGTATGTTCCAAAATCTTGAAAAATTTATAGGCATTTCATTAGAGATGACCAAATTAAATTGATCTCCCCACCACTGAAGCTTCATTGAGTTGCTAGAATTTTTTTTTATGGGAATGAGAATTAGAATAAAATAAGAATGGAATAGGAAAGACCTTTGATAGAATGAAATAATTATGTTATATAAGTTATGAAAAGGATTAGGTTTTCAACTTCATATTTATGTTTGGTTGGATGAAAGTGATAAAAGAATGGACAAGAAAGATGGTAAAATGACCATAATACCACTAATGGGAAATGGTTTTGTTTTTGTTTTTAATTTAATATTATATTTAAATTACCAATAATATGCAAGTACATAATGATATATGCTTAATTTTAGTTAAAAATATGTTTCAAATTAATAATAAACATTACTTATTTTAATCATTTGAAAAATTATTTATCAGCATTAATAATATTTTCTTGCCACAAAAATTAGAAGAAAGTTATTTCAGGTTCTTAACAAAATATCTTTTGCACATTGTTAGGCTACAACAAAGGACCAACATTTATACAACTCAGATGTTGGAAGGTACTCCTTTAATTAATTAATGGCAAAAACTTTTTATTTGTCCTGTCAATTATTCAAGGGAAATTTGTACGATTCTCCTTGAATTGCCTTCCCAAGTATATTAATTGATTTTTCTTCTGCAAGAAGGCCCAATGATGGAAACATTCTGGCTTCGAAAAATTGATACTAACTAGAAAAACTGACCCATGCATTAAATGTGAATAAAATTTTAAAATAAAAAGGGAGAAGTTAAAATAATGGAACAATTAATGTAATAGGATGGTTATTGTAAATGACATAAAAGAAAAGTTAAAAGAGAAGATAATATCAAATTTGATTTATTTGTTGAAATTGACTTATTTGTTAAAATTAAAAAAAATAATTTTTAAGCTATGGCTTATGAACCGATACTTGTCACAAGCCACATCATCCTACAATATTATATATATATTAGATTAATTGTCACAATTGTTTAAGTCAAAATTTCTTAAACAATCTATATCAAAAAGACAAAAGATACAAAATGAATCTAAAAAAAACTCAAATAATATATAATTTAAAATTAAATTATGGCTAAATCTTGATTATTTATCATTCAAATGCCGAAGAACGTGTTTAATGTAACATCCTTACTTTAACACGATAAAGTGAGGATGTTACATTTGGTATATTAAAGTGAGGATGTTGTGAAACCTCCTAGACAACACAACAATGATGTCTTTTGTTGGAGGTTTGTTGGAGATGGATATTTCTCTATTAAGTTTGCTTATAATTTCATTCGAAGAAATCAACATGAGTGTCACACCCGAAAATGCGACATAGATAGTGTGCAGAAAAGATAAGAGACAAATTGGGTTTTCTTATGAAAGCTAATTTAATAAGAGTTGCAACCAAAATTTTAAGGGAAATTTTGAAAATTCAATTTAAGAAGAAAAAGAATGGTTTACGTAAACAGAGAGGGATTCGAGGAGTCGATTATGTGTAGAGAATGTATTAGACATCTCACGACACCCATTCCTAAGAACTATTACTTTAAGTTAATTGTACAAATTAATATGGTTTTAAGTGTTTTTGTTATCCTTTAATTGTTCATATACGAAAATAAGGGTAAACAAGAAAAGAAAATAGAAGTTAAAAATTAAGAAAATTAAGAAAAAGAAATAGAAAAATATTTATTTATTTACAAGAGTGGACTTCACTCATGATCAAAGTTTGGGCTCTATGTACCAATATCCACATAGTTCAAAATAAAAATGTGTGTCAATGGGTTGGTGTCTTTTAAATAAAATATATTTTTTATTTGAAAAGATCAAGATAGCAAACAAAACAATTTTATGAGTTTGGATTATGTGTTTAATTTGCTAAAGGTAGTTTAATTTCACCTTCTTAATCTCATCGCCTTTCTTTTCTAATTTTTTTATTTCTATATTTTTTTATTATTATATTTTTTTATTTAAGTTAATTTCATTCATCTTTTTTGTCTATTATTAAATTATTAATTTGAACCTTTTTTTTTAAATTTTTTTACTTATTTATTTGTAAAATTATTATTAGTATTGATTGAGAATTCCTTTTTGTGTGCTTATTTCCTATATTTTTATGTATTTTCTTGTTTTTATGATTTTGGATTCTTGTTAACTTTATCTATTTTGAAATATGAAATTTCTTCAATAAAAATTTTAATTTAAAAAAGATATGCAAGTTTTAGTGTTTTATTTATTTGTGAAATTTTTATTTGTATTAGTTTAGAACCTTTTCTGTGCTTGAATTTGTTATTTTAAATTTTAGGAAATCATGGAGTTTCGAAAGATAAGTCATCTTCCTAATAACCTTTTCTTTAAAATCAATTCTGAAAAATTTATTGTTTGGGAACACTTTTTGAAGACACTCTGGAACTGTTTTTTCACTCAATTAATTGGATTCTCTTTCATTTGTTTATAGAATGAACATTTAATTAGAATTCTTTAAAAAATTTGAATGATATTTGAATTAATTTTCATTTTAACTGTTATTTAATGAAAATTACTAGAAATTTATTTGTTATTATTTTATTATTTTATATTTCTCTTTAATTTGGTTTCTAAGAAAATTTTCAAAAGATCCACATAGTTTTGAACCGGAGGAGACGATTTAATCCCACTCAATTCTAAATCAAAGGAGACAATTTAGTGCCACACGACTCTGAATCAAAAGAGACAACTTAGTCCCACATGGCTCTAAATGTTTATATTATTGTTCTAGAAAAATGTTTGATCTAATTAGGCCATTAAGACCCTTCAAAACATTTATTTTAATTTCATTCTATAGAAAAATTTAAATATATTAGGAAAGAACTCTGTTAAATTTAAGCATAACTATATGAGGTATTTAAATCCTACGCAATTACCATTGATCTACCGAAGGAGATACTAGATCCCATACTAGCGAATTTATAAGGAAATCTACTCAGCTATATAATCAGTAAAAAAAACTTAATCCATGGAATAAAAAAAATATTCCGGGCTATATTTAAAAGAGAGAATCATCGTTCAATTTCCTACTTTCATACATATATTCTAAAAAAAATCAATCCACAATTTCAAACATTCAAGCTTTTGTGCTAAAACTCTATAGAGCATTTATCTCTCTTTGATAGATCTAAATTCAAAACAGAAAGCATCATCTATAGGCAAATCATTTTCTTCTCCAAACCCAATACAAAGACTTCCTCAAGTGACCTTTAGCATTAAGACAAAACAAGCTCATGAGCAAAATACAATTTCACCTTTTCTAGAGACAAACTCACTGTGTAATATTCCCATTTTTCATATATGTATTTTATGACTAAATAGTATTATAAATGATATTAAATTGTTCTAGATAGAATTATAATGCTCAGAAAAGTTTAGAAATTTAATTAAATAGGTATAAGCCTCAAAATATCATAAAAATATAAAAAAAGACTTAGAAGGGCAAAACGATCATTTTGCCAAGAGGCAAGAGCAAAATGATCATTTTACAAAAGACGAGAAAGAAAATAATATTATAATACTCTAGTGTAATCTAAAAGTACAAGTAATACTGGATATATGGACCTGAAGAGAAAAAAGTATAAGTTCAGTAAAGGCGGGTCCCACATGAATTGTAAATGCTGACTGAGTAGGATAAATAGTAAAAAATAAGCAAGATAGGTGGACTTCACATGAAAAGTAAAGAGAAAAAGGTAATGTGTATCATAAATAAAGTATATAGTAAATCATACATTGTATAATAGAAAACTTAGATAAAAAAGTATTCAAACTAGAGCCAAATTGGTCTCTAAAAGTTAAACGTACATTTTTCCTCTCTTGCTCTAGGGAATTGAAATTTAGGAGGGAAAAGATGGACAATTTTACTCTCATATACTCTCTCACAATGCCAAAAATATCTAAAAGTATAAGGGTAAAGTAACAAAAACTAATCAATAATAATTGTAATATCCCTAAACCCCTAGATATCATAAGATGTATAAAGATATAGCAAAATCTGAAATATGTGAACAGATGTAAAAAAGGGCAATAAGTTCATTTTTTCAGGTTAGAATAAAAATGAAAAAATTATATTTTTATCCCTGGATAGACAAATTCTATGCAATAGAGTCCCTAAAAAGAAAGAATTTCATACATTATAATCCTTGGGAGAAATTACAAGAAATGACCCAAAAAAATTAAAAATTATAATTTTGTTATGGGTTAAGGGCATTTTTGGAATTAAGAAAATTTTTGTCAAAATGAAGCTCGCGACGAGCTAAATCCAATGAAATATTGCTTAGAGGTTAATTAAGTCAGTATAAATTTATAATTAGTATTGAAAGTTAAAATGCGATTATTTTACTGAAAAGGAAGTTGTGGGCGCGACAAACGACAATACAAAGACAGAAACAATATGTTGACCCCACACAAATACATTTTGGGACAAGATAATGAGTTTAGTCTAAAATAATATTTAGAATAATCATATATCAATAAAATGTCAAAATACGTCAAAAGTCATTAATCGGTACATGTAAAATTTATCGATAAATGCTATTTTGGATTGATAAAATTATGGAGCATTTTTGGTGAAAAATATCCCTTAAGTGGTGTGTTGTGCAGCTACTTGGGACATCATGAGAATTTATTTATTTGATTATTGTGAATTATTTCATTAAAACTAACCAAAGCTGGTCAAGTAAGCCAAGTATACTATTCATCTATTACATCTCTTTCCTCTAAGTGTGTGGTTAAGTGATTTAAGCCTCTTCATCCTCATCAGTTTGTGCATCCAAATAGTAGCAAAAAAGAGGGAGAGCTCAAAAATTTCAGAGAAAAGAAGAGAGAAAGGAGAAGTAAGAAGGCAAGGTTGAAGACTCAAGTTGCTAGGTAAGTTCTCATGGCCTTTACCTTGTTTCAAGTGTTTGATAAAGATTTCATGGAGTTATCTTCTTTCTCCATACCTTCGTGAATTTTGGCCTTCATCTAGAGTAAGAAAGAGTTGAGTTTTTCAACCAATAAACTTAGGAAAAAGCTTAGACTAGATGATTAAAGTATGATTTCATAAGTTGTTGGAAGAAAATCAAAGCAAATAAATTTCTCTCATTCTCTTATCAATTTCGGTCAAATTAAGGTTTAGGATAAAGATGGAATTTCATGATTTTGACAAAAAAATGGAATCATTGGATCCAAATTAGTTAAATACAAGTGCTAGTTTTGAGAAAAACCAAAAGGATTGCAAAGTGAGAATTTAAGGGTTTTAGTAAGCACTTTTTGTAGTAATACCATGAACGAATAGCTTATGTACTTAATTGGAGTTGTGTTTAGGTTCAAGAAAGTTGTGGACGACTAAGGAAATGGTGTACAAAGTGTGGATAGCAAAAGAATTCAAGAAGGTAGCATTTTTACCTTTTATGCATTATATTGTCCATTGTTGATTTTGTAAAATAAATGATTTGTTTGATGCCATGATTGTTATTTTGTGATATCTCTTGTTGTTGGCTAAGTTGTTTGAAGGGGCTTGAGACCCCATGATGCTTAATTTACAAAATGAAATGCTACTGAAATTTCTATCAAATATTATGGCATAATATGTTCAATATATTTGGCAAATATTTTCCATGAATTATGTGATGATATATGTGTATAATTGGTAATGCAATTGAGATTCCATGAATCTCACTTGTCCAAACACTAACCATGTCTAAGATCAAGTTCTAACAAGGCTACCAAAGAGAAAAAAGGCAAGGAGAAACAAGTTGATGATTTAGTTGGCATTGCTTGCCATGATCTTTTGTTTCAAGCTTTTACATAAATTTACATGTTTGGTGTTAAATCTGTACATGGATGTGATCATGTCCCTTTAGGTCTTATGTAGTGTATAGTATGTTATGAGAATAAGATATGGTCATGTAAATAAGTTATGACCTTTATTTTGCTATGATGATGTAAATGGTCATTTTGACTCTCAGATAGTAAACCCTATTCTGTTTGGACATTTTGTGTTTAATATTTAAAAATTAGATAGAAAGAGCTTTAAAATGGTCTAAATAAAACTCAATTTGGATGTATGTACGATTTATTATGATTTTTCAAAGTTAATTCCAAAAAACTGAATTTTCAGAAAATGACCAAATAAATAGTAAATTTTTTCAAAATTTATTGTATCAATTGACCAAACCAATGCTCTATTACATATTTTTTCTATGTAGACAATTTTTTTAACTAATTTTAGAGACTTGAATTACTTGCATGTGATTTTTGTAAAATTAGTTATGAATTTTTGAGGTTTGGCCAATGAAATGGAATTTACCAAATGAATTGTGCCCAATTTTGGAAAGAATTTATTATAGTATTTTATATGATTCAAGCTTCTAATTAGGAATTAATGGACTTAATTATAATCTAATCCATGGGATATGAGGGTAAAGACAAGGTGTTACAATAATTCTATGCCATTGGAAGAAGATGAAACCTAATGGCTACCAATCACCCAAACTTCCAATATATACCCCCAAGCATCCCTCCCTCATTGATCATTTCCAAAGAATTGTTGGGAAGGTTAGAGAGAGAGGGAGTGGCGTCATTTAGAGAGAGAGAGGGAGAGTGAAACCAAGAGGGAGAAGAAGAGAGGAAGAGAAGAGAAGGAAGAAAAGGAAGAAGGACACTAGGGCAAGGGTCTCCAAGCTTCAAAGGTAAGTTCTTCTCTCCATTTTCTTAAGATCATTCAAGCATGTAGCATCTAGGAAAGCAAGTTTTCTTCTTTCCTCTAGTCCCTCCGTAGTCTCGGCCAAGGCATGAAAGTGAGGGAAGAGATTTTGAGTTTCATTTTGCTAGTGGTTGCCATGAGTTTGGGAAGTTGAATGATGATCTATATGCATGAAGAAAGGGTTAAAGTTTAGATTTTTCAAAATGAATTAATGAGGGGCCATTCTTGGCCAAAATAAGGAATGAAGGGGGAAAGGAGTTTTTGATAAAGCTAATAGTCCTAGTGCATTCCTAGCATATCAAATAGCCAAGAAATGTCAAGGGAATAATAAAAGAACTTGTTTTCTAAAGTGTCAAAGTTTAGGGTCATTATGCACACCTAGTCCTTTATGATGTTACCAACATGTTAACTAAAGTTCATGAGTTTACCAAGATGTTAAGCTAAGCCCAGGATATCATATTTTTAAGCCGTTTTGTTGCTAAAATTTATTCAGACAACATGGATGTTTTAATATTTTGATGAAAGTATGATGTGTTTCATATACTTTCAAATGTATTGTGATAACATAATAGCATGTGCAACTTAGCTATTGAGATTTCCCAACCATAGTTAACTAATTATAGGACCAAGTCATGGTAAGAGGAAGCAAATGGAGTATGAAGAATGATGATGATGAAACCTTATTGAAAATTGTTAGTTTTCTGTTTCATACTATCTATTTTGGATCATTATATAAATTTAAATATGTCTTCAAAAATTTTAATGGTTTATATGTATGGATAGAACTATGTCTCAAGAACAAAATGACACTGGTTTAACTATATTTGGATTTATACAATTATAGTTATGTATGTTTTGGTAAGACTACTCCAATGAAAGTTATTTCTGACTCCTGAAGGTTTATGTTAGTGCTCTAGTTAGTAGAGGTAGAATTAAATGTACAAGATAAATATGTTAGAAAGTAGACATGTAAATATTTCCATTGATACTAAGTATGCATAAAATAGCTCTATATTTTATGAAAAATGAATTTTTAAAATTAAAGCTTAGTTTTCGGACATAAATTGGAACCTGAAAATGAATAGTGAAGTTTATATAATAAACCGTACTAATCTGAGTAATTATTTTCCAGTTTCTTATTTTTTCCATGAATTTAATATGTGTAAAAGTTTTGGAAACTCGAACCACTGAGAAATGATTTTTCTATATTTAATTATGATTTTTGAAAAATTTCTGTGCAATGAGCTATAAAACTAGGAAAGACAGTTTTAAAGTTTTAATTGATTCAAGTTTTCAAGTACCCTTTTTATGTATTAAAAGTAAGTAGTTTTCATGGGAAATGTCTTTAAATGTAAGATGTAACACACTAGACATCGAATAGCCAAAATATACAAGCACGCATATATGACAGCCAGCCCAGCCATGAGACCTTAACAATAGACAGACTAAGCCTAAGATTTTACACAACCTAGAAGCTCAAAATCATTCACCAGAAAATAGGGTGATACCAAAGAAAAACCCTCAACAAGAATTCCTTATAACTTAACCATACATTTGTTTTGAGAAGAAATAGGGACACAACTAATCAGAAACATGGCTTTAAATCGACAAATCATGTAATGGAACTAGAATTGTTAGTGGGAATGGGGCATGATTCAAAAGTATGAAAAATTTAGCAAACTAATGCCTCTATTACTTGCATGGACTTCTCTTGCGATCTAGTGATCACAGCAATGGAGGGAGAAATCAATGACTCAAACTTAGCATTATCTTCGTCCTCTCTTTCATTTGAACATTCTCACGACTCACTCTATGCCTCGAGATATTGAATCTGCAACTCTATCACCTCTCTCAATGTCGTTCAACGCTTTCTCTGCACATTCAAAACCCTTCTCTTTCAAACTTGTCCCCATAACTTGTGCACACAATACTCTGCTTCTTTCTCAATTAGGGTTTTTTGTAGCTATCACTCCCCCCTCTGCTTCTAGGGTTTCCTCCCTTTTATGGATGTAAAAGAGAGTAAAGAAATGAATGGATTGATCACGTGACTGCTTCCCCTTGTCCTCAAATGTGCTCGTCAAGATTACTACCTTCCTTACTATTATACCGCTATATTGGGTACAGAGTAGTAGAGTGATTAGCTTGTCATTTCTGCAGCTCCCAAGCTCTCTCTCCCTCTCACTCATGCTAGGACTTAAACCCTAGCTCGCCTTCTACTTCCATATAGACTCCTTCTGCTTTATTACTCCTTTTGTCTCCCTTTTCCCTTTCTTTTCTCATTCGAATCCCAGCCCAAGCCTGCACCTAGACCCCTTCTACTTGTCTTGTTTTGGGTTGGGGCATTGGGAAATCTAGCCTAATTCATTTTTTTTCCTTTCTTTTGTTTTTCATGTGTCTTCTCTTTTCTCTTTTTGGGTTGGTGATTGGGCTTTAGCCTACTATACCTTATTTGCCATTATATATTTTTTGTTATGTTTTATTATTTTATTTTTTTTTGTTTGTCTTCTTGTTTTTTTTTTAAAAAAAACTCACATATTAGATAATTATTTCTCCCTTTTGTAGTAATACTTTACAAATTTTTGGAAGTAACTCACTAAACTAGAAGTTTGAAGTAATTTTGAGAATCTAGAAAGGAGAAGATGAATTAAAATTTTTTTGCTTATTTATTTTATTTATTTTTTAAAAGGGCTTGCATTTATTAGGGAACTACTAGGTAGTTACTAATTTTCCTAATTAAAAAGGAGTTTTTGTTTCTTGTTTTTCTTATTTTTCATTAAAACAATTTTTTATTAATTTTTTAAGTTTAATTTATTTATGACAATGAATGAGAATTGCTAGTGTGTGTGTGTATATATATATATATATGTTTATGAGCATAGTGAACATTGATTATGATTATTATGCATCTCCATGAGTCATCCTTATATGTTGATATTATGCTAGCATGATGGTATATAGCATGAGATGACATGTTAGTATATCATATTGGCATTGTCACTAGTTGTATATTGTTGAGACATGATAATATTAGGTGATGATGTTAGTGAATACCACGTGATATATTGATTCACTAAATGGCATACGAGGCCTTGTGTCCAGGTGGTGAAGCTTGTGATATTTCTATCACTAAATAATTGTCCTCTGGTTAGGAGATTCATGTGGCTCTGGATTGGGGATGTACTTTTTTTAAATGGCCACCAATTCAAGTGATCTAGGGGGAAGAACCATGGTCCAACTATTAATGGAATGGCCTCTAGCTGGGTCATAACTAGTAGGAGGAGAGCTTGGTGGTTACCCCGGAATCGACTTTCATCGGTTATTGAAAGGGTCTACTTGTTGAGGTTACCTTATGATGGTAACTAGCAAAATCCCTAATAAAGTGCATATAAAAGCCTACATGTCCACAAAAACTCCTAATATACTTTACCTTCATAGGAGGAGGTAGGTTTTCTGGAACTTCAACCTTTACACGGTCCACCTCAATCCCTTTTGCAGAAATCTTGTACCCCAAAACTATACCTTCAGTCACCATGAAGTGACATTTTTCCCAATTAAGCACTAAATTTTTCTCCTTGCATCTCTGCAAAGCTCTTGCAAGATTAGACAAACAAATGTTGTAAGAGTGACCAAACACAGAGAAATCATCCATGAAAATTTCAATTATATCCTCAATCATGTAAAAAAAAATAGCCATCATGCACCATTGAAAGGTAGCAGGTGCATTGCAAAGACCAAAAGGCATTCTCTTATAGGAAAAGGTGTCATAGGGACAAGTAAATGTGATCTTTTCTTGATCTTCAAGGGCAATGTGGATCTGAAAGTATTCGAAATAACCATCAAGGAAACAATAATAATCATGCCCAGCCAATCTTTCAAGCATATTATCAACAAATGGCAAGGGGAAGTGGTCTTTGTGCATTGCTTCATTTAATTTCCTATCATCAATACAAACACACCAGCTAGTAACCGTTCTTCTAGGAATAAGTTCATTCTTCCCATTTAGGACCATTGTTATTCCGCCCTTCTTTGGAACAACCTGCACAGGACTCACCCAAGAACTGTCAAAAATTGGATAAATTATACCTACATCAATGAGCTTAAGAACCTCGACGCGCACAACTTCTTTCATGTTAGGATTCAATCGCTATTGATTCTGAACTTTTGGTGTATAATTTTCCTCCATTAAAATATGGTGCACACAAATTAAAGGGCTAATACCCTTTATGTCAAAGATGCTCAAGCCAATAACAGTTCTATGCTCCCTTAGAATTCTCAATAATTTTTCTTCCTACTCAAAATTCAAATTTGCAAAGACAATAACAGGAAAACTACCAAAGTTACCCAAAAATGCATATTTCAAATGAGATGGAAGTCGTTTTAATTCAACTTGAGGAGGTGATTTTTCAGGAGGTGGTGGAAGTGACTTCCTTTATCCTAATTCCTCAAATTTCCTAATATATGATGTATATGTAGGACCTGAACCTTCTAATTTGATCATAGAATCAATAAAATTAACATCTTCCACCTGTTCATTGAGGTTCAATGGAATGCATGCTTCTAGAGGATCTTTTTACAAATGTTTAAAAGCATGCTCTTCAACTAGCTTATCAATTATATTAATACTAAAGCAAGAAGCTTCAGTTTCATGAAATTTCATAGCCCTTGAGAATTGAAATTCTTCCCACTCATTACCTACTCTAAGAATTAACTTCCCAGCGAGTAAATGAATTAAGGCACCAGCAGTTAACAAAAATGGCCTTCCATGAATCAAAGACACATCTAAATCATCATTAGTGTCCAATACTATTAAATCAGCAAGAATAATAAGATCACCGACTTTTATGAGCACATCCTCCATGATTCCCATTGCATATCGTACTGATTTGTCAGCCAGTTATAGGGTCATACATGTGGGCTTCAGCTCTATAACCTCGAGTTTCTTACACAAAGAATAGGGCAATAAATTTATACTTGCTCCAAGATCACATAAACAATGTTTAACAAGTTGAGAGCCAATAACACAAGGAATAGAGAAACTCCTTGGATCCTTTAGCTTTTGTGTCAATTTCTTTTGCAAGATGGCACTACATTCTTCATTCAAAGGTACTAGGGCATTATCTTCTAGACTCTGCTTGTTAGATACTAGCTCCTTAAGAAATTTGACATAAGAAGGCATATTCACTAGTACTTCAGCAAAGGTGATGTTGATTTGAAGCTTCTTGAACATCTCCAGGAACTTCTTAAATTTGACATCCTGCATTTTCTTTTGAAGGCGTTGTGGAAAAGGAATAGGAGGAACATATGGTTTAACTTTAGGAGGTGTAGGATGCTCCTAAGTAACATTTTTGGAATTAAGTTCCTCATTACCCTTCTAGTGTTTGCCCTTTTTTAAACTCTCCTCCTTTTCTTTTGAATTTCTTTCTTCTCTCACTGCTTCTTTTAACTCTTTTCCACTTCTCAATGTGATTGTCATAGCTTCCTCTTTGGGGTTCACCACTGTGCTACTAGGAAATTGTCCTAGATTCCGTTCAGCTACTAATTTAGCCAGGTGATTCATCTAAACTTCCATATTTTGAATTGTAGCTTGAGTGGCATTATTTGTAGTGACTTGGCTAGCCATAAATTGATCAAAATTTTTATTTATAGCTGCTTGACTAACCAAGAATTGATACAGGTTTTTGTTAGTGGATGCTTGACCAGCTAAGATTTAGGAGAACATCTCCTCTAACAGTAGAGTCTTCGCTATGGATGATGCAGGTAACTGAGAAAGTGCCTGAGTCTTATGTTGCTAAAATCTTGGTGGTGCTGTGGATTATTCCAAGAAAAGTTTGGATGATTTCGCCACCCAGGATCATATGTGTTTGAATATAGATCATTTTTCCTTTGCATTAGTTATGGATGTTCAGCATTTGGACCCATATAATTGACTTATGCATTCCCTTCAATCATATGCACACATGTGTTAACCCTCACATGCAGAGCATGACTCCTTAGGAAGATTACGATTATTGTTCTGTTGTTGAAAAAGAAGATCCATGCATTGATTTAACTTTTCTAGCTATGCAGACATATCAGAGTGAGAGTTAACTTCATTGACAGGTACTCTCCTGCTTCGTACTCCTTTTTGTCTAGTCTGAGTTGCCACTTGATCATAGATATTCATAATCTCTTAAGTAGTCAAATTACCGTCCCTTGTAGCAATGTCCACTAGAGACTGGGAGGTAGAGCATAGAGCATTATAAAACAGTTTGGCAATCATCATATCTTGGAATCCATGGTGTGGACACTCATATAAGTAATCCTTAAATCGATCTCAAGCTTCATAGAATGGCTCACCCTCCAGTTGTGTAAAGAGATATATTTTATCCCTTAGGTCTACAGTCCTCTGAGGGGAATAAAACTTGGCAATGAATGCATCGTAAATCTCCCTCCATGATATCAAGGAGTTTTCCGATAGATTAAGAATCCATCGTCAAGCATTATCCTTCAGACCAAAGTTGAAGCATCTCATTTTAAGTTCCTTCAAAGTCAAACCATTTGGAGGAAGTTGATCAATCCGGTTATAGAAGTCCTTCAAGAAACCCAACAAGTCTTCGCCTATTCGGCCATGAAAGTGTGGCAATGAGTTTAAGTGAGTTGTCTTAAACTCATGGTTCTTTGCGTTGTCAGATAACCTGATACATGATGGACTGTCATACATTGTAAGCTTGTCTGCATTCCTCCAAAATAGATGATTTGGATTTTAAACAATTAGATTTCCATTAGGGATTATTTGATCATCTTCAAGTAGATTATTGATGCCATCAAGATTGTCATTGTTCGCACAACCGTTTTGAGCCATCTCTCTTCTTCTAGCTCGATTTGCCCTGCAAGCACGTTCAATTTCAAAATTAATAGGAGTCAAATCAAAAGCACTATTAAGACTTTTGGATCTCAATAACATGGAAGAGAAAAATAAAAATCAAGAAAATCAATGGGAGAAAAGAAAGACTAAAATTAATAATTCAGCAAATTTGTTAGCCTCCCCGACAACGGCGCCAAAAACTTGATCAAGATCCTGCAAGTATACATGGTCGATCATATTAGTACAAAATATCCTGGAGTATTCTAGGAGTTGAACCCAGGAGAGGTTGTGATTCACTCAGTCAAGTAATTTCAGTCAAGATGAGTAATTTATAACATGTTAAACAAAGATTAAAATAAGAGCAAAATAATAATAAAAGCAAATATGTGAGTTTAATTCAATTACTGAGAGCATCAGGGAATTGGGGTTTATCTTCCAGGGACAACTAAAGTTACTCTTAAATTGACTCCTTCTATAATTATAGTGACAGTTATTTCTAAATTATCCTAATTACCTTTTAGTCAATTAGTCTGTATTTAACAAGGTTTAATTCACTCTCGTGCAACTAAAATCCCTAATTAAACCTTGAAGTTATAACTAAAGTCACCATAAACACCTAATTCTATCTTTAGAATTTTTGTTTATATTTATCTCTCTAGGTTTAGGTTTGCTCTTCACCTTTCAATCTATCAAGCTTACCCACAGAATGAATTTCATGGTGGGCAGTCACAAAATCCCCAATGAAGCACAAAAGAGACAGATATAATTAAACATAAATATATTAAAAGAATTCAATCAGAAACAAGAGTCACAATCTCAGAGCAAACTCTAATTAATCCTAATTAGACTATGTCCCTATCCCTAAATGGGAGAATTAGTTACGCAAAAATATTGTTCTCAAAATCAAAATAAGAATAATTTCCCAAATCATCCAAACAACAACAAAAGGAAGAGAAGTAGTAGATGAAGAAAATAATTCAGCCTCATTATGCCTTCAATTCTCTCAGATCTGCCTTCAAAATGCTCCCTCTAAGCTCTAAAGAATTCAGAATAGTTTTTCAAGGCTCGGAATAAGTGATTGTCTCCTTCTTCCATTTTTAAAACCACCTATTTATAAATCTCATGCAATACTTGTGAAAAAGGTTGATATGGCTACTGAACGACGTCACCCGGCACCGGATTCTCCATCTTCTTGTTCAACTAGTGCCGGGTGGAGTGAATATTGGCTTTTCCCTGATCCTCGCCCAGTGCCGGTTCAACTCGTGATTTTGGCATCTTCACGCCTCCTTACCCAACGTGTTGATTGTGGCCGAATAAGCTTTTCTTGAGCCTTATTTTCTTCCTCTTTCACATTAAAATCCTTAAATGTCCTCAAAATTTTCCTGGGATGTAAATATATCTTAAATTATATAGAATCATCCAAAAATTATATCAAAACTCAACTTTTTTCAAGGAAAACAACATCAAATCTGGGTATTTTGTAGGTATAAAATAGATACATCAGCTTGAAATTGGAGGAATTTGAAGTTTATTTAGGCTATAAAAGGAATAACTAGCAATTTGGGTAATTTAGTGTTTTAATATATTCATATTCTTTCACTTTACATGTGTTTTTGTTCCTTTGAAATTTGATCTGATATGCGAGTGCTTAGCAAATTTGGTGATCT
Organism: Adenanthera pavonina; assembly: GCA_026686845.1. Classification (NCBI taxonomy): domain Eukaryota; kingdom Viridiplantae; phylum Streptophyta; class Magnoliopsida; order Fabales; family Fabaceae; genus Adenanthera; species Adenanthera pavonina. Next base: position 34,889,302 of record JAIVEN010000015.1, read on the forward strand.
TGGTTGGTGATCCATGTGTTGTGTTATAGCCCTCTTTATCATGGCCATGAGGTAGTGCTAGATTTGATTTTATTCTTTTTTTTTCATGTTTGGAATATATGTTTCTTTTTTAGATTTTCAGGATACCTGTTAATTTGTGAAGTGCTAATCTCTTGTTTCCTTTTGTTTTTCCAATCTATTGCAAATTGGCGCTTTAATATTTGCTTCAGTTGCTCCTTCAACTATCTTCAAGGGATGGGTATTCACTCAAGATGGCCTACTTTTGATGTATTGTTTATACTAGATTATAATAACAATCTTATAATCATCATTGGTTGTGTATTTTGTTTTTTATTTATAGGTTGTGTCCTAGGTGTTTTTTTTTATATTTTATTCTTTTCTTAGATTGCATTGAAAGGGTTTGTTTATGCTTTTTTTTTTCTTATTAGTGTGTGTAATGGTTTTTTTATATTAATAAAAAAAAATTCGACCAAAATACTTTGATAGTAGAAAAAATGAAAATTATTTTTTTTTAAAAAATAAAAAATAATTTTCATGTCGTTTGTATATATAATTGTCATAAAAATTCAATTTATATGCCGGTTCAAAAAAGACAACTGATGTAGAAAAAGAATTTCTACGTCGGTTAAAAAAGACAACTAATGTAAATCTAAAACTGATGTAGAATTATTTCATTTCTACTTCGACCAAATTCATGTCATATCCATAATCGAGGTAAATAATTAGAAAGATTTGACATAAAAATTCATTTCTACAACTATGCAAGTGAAAAGGAAGGAAAGGAAGAGATAAATTATGAAAGAAATCACCAAATTCCCATCTTTTGCCCAGCCCTAGCTCCTAATGCTTCCATAGCCACCTCTTTGAGTCTTCCTTCAATCCAGAATGACGGACTTGGACCTTAAGTGGAAAGAAGCAAATAAATACCCTAATTTGCAAGACCCTGATAGTGACACTTTGCATTTTATGTTGCTATCAAATTATGGTCGTGACAAAGCTAACTTATTTTGCAAAGAAGATGGTTCTTTAAGGCTATTCATCACGACAAAGATAATGTAAAAGTAGTGTAGTCGCAACAAAAGTTCTTTTTCCATAGGAGTGGTCACGATGAAGAAGGCATGGTTGTGATGAAGAATAGAGCGTAAACCTGGTCCAACGACATTTGCTTCTTTTCTTCATTGCAACTTTATTTACATGGGAAAAGGTTCTTCACTAATGCTTTCCTAGATCTTCCAAGAGGCTTGAATGACTTAATTTTCTCAATAAAAAACTCCCTACAAGAAAGCAAAATGCTAAAAGCTAGGAATGAACCCAAAAAGAAAAAATAAGGCTAAATATGCACAATTACATAATCAGGTGCCAATCCAAACTTTTTTAACTCAAGTATCTACTAAACACAAATATACATTAGAAAGTATAGAAAACTAAAGAAAAATGTTTTGAAAGCTAAGCATGAATTTCTAGATATTAATAGAAGTCATATCCTTTTTTTCGAATACACACAGAAGTCATATCCCTCTAAACATGTTTATAGATCAATTTACAATGCTCCACTCAACTACCATCACTATCAAAGAATCTTGTTCAAAAGCACCCAATTGATTGGAATCAAGGCCAATCATTTTGTTAGCACATACTCATGCATATTTAAATGATGATATCTCTCTAAATTTAACATGTGAGGTAAATGACCTATTGATGGAAAGATCTTTAAATGACCATTCCAAACTTTGATATATTTGTGAGAGATTACCAACATAGTGATAAAAAAATCTATATTTTACTATATATCTTTTGAATGCAAGCGTTTATTTTGGAAACCAAAACATTTCTAGTCAATAATTTGAAATCTAAATGATCGAATGTCAAATAAAAGCTTCTAGCCCATAATATATATAAATATATATTTGAGTTCATTGGTTATCTTGATGCAACAAAGTTTTTAAATCTTTCTATATTTAAAATCTTCAACTTTTGGAGCATATTGTCTTTATAATTGTTGTTTCTTTGAGTAAAACATAATATTTATACTTCATTTTTCCCTTTAGTCTTCACTTTTTTCCTTTGCTTTATATTAACTCATTTATACCTTATTTCTTCGCATTTGATAACATTGCCCATGGATATAATGTAGTTCATTTTATCTTACCATATCTATTTAAAAAAACTTGTCCTCAATTAACATTCTCTCACATAATCATGTGCAAATCTTGTAATCAAGTAAAATTATATTGTAACTCATTCATACCACATTTTTTCACATTTGATAACATTGCACATAATTAAGGATATATAATGTAGTTCATTTGATCTTATCAAATCTATTTAAAAAACTTTTCCTTTTAATCTTATAACGGATGATATACATTACATATATTAAAATACACACGCATACATATAAAAGTCAACTAGAAATATAAGATAACATAGCATATAATTAAGTTTTATTAGAGCTTTGAAACATCGAGTTCAGGATACATTCAAGAAGATGTAAGGCCACATGCCATCTTTATTCCAGTCCAAATAAAGTACATATATATTATCAATGTTCTTTTTCTAGTAGGCATTAATTGAACCTGATTTCATATTTCGGATACTTATTAGGGCTAAACAAACCAAAATGCTTCTTAGTTTCAGCACCTAGCTTTTGGTTTTCATCAAATGTGGCAAACAAATATGTCTCAATATATAGGGCCATTAGGCCTATTGGGAGTGCCACCCTTGGCGTAATTAATGAAATTCTGACAGTAAGTGCGTGCGTTATCAACAGTCTCTACAACTCCATCTCCACCATTTGAAGGCCACCCACTTTCAGACATAACGATATGCAAATTAAGGGCTCCTATCTTCTCAAGAGCAGAATATATAGCATCCAACATTGCCTCAAACAGGTTTTAATACCCAGCATCATTTGTTCCTTGTTTAGTGAACAAGGCATAGTCAAGATCAATGTTACTATTTAGGTCCTTATAGGCAAAATAGGGATGCACATTAGCAAGAAGTGGTGCTCCATTATTGACAAGGAAGTCAATAATGGGCTGTATGTATGGACTTGCATTGCCACTAAAAGTAGCATCCCTGGGTGGGTAAGGCTTATCAATTAGCACCATGTGTATTGCTATAAAAACCTTAATTTTGTCTTGTAAATTTGCTATAGAAATTGCATTATGAATGTTCTGCATTGTAGGAAGAACATATGGTGCTTCTGAGTCACCAGGTTTAATTTCATTTCCAACAGCAATGTACTTGAACTTCACATCTGAGTAAGATGCTACATATCTGTTGACCCAATCTGTGGTAGTTGGAGAATCAGTAAGAGATTGAAGGTCTTCCTTTTTCGCATCAAGTATCACTTCTATGCTTGAACCTTTGAGGGCTTGAAGGGCTTCTTCATCAGGATAGTATATGCGCATCCTAGCAATGCCATTAGACTTATATAAATCTATCACTTCTTGCCTCCTTAGTAGATCATCCCCAAGTGTCCCATAACAAACTCTTATGGATTCTAAAGCCGTATAATATGGAACAAATTGATCAGTTGGGTAATTCTCAAAGAATTGACTAAAAATATTTTTAAATATATTGTCATACTACCGGATATGATAGTTAAAATACGTGTAAGTTAAAAAAAAAAGGAATTCAATAAGTTCACATAGTGAGCTACTTAGGGATTTGATCCTATGAAAATTAACTTCTTGCGGGCTCTAATCTAGAAGAATATTATGCTTTTCTCATGGATTTAATCCATGAGAATGTATTTCTTTATTTTTTTTTTGAATTGAAATATTTCCACATTTTTATGTTCTTGTTCTCTCTATTTTTTTTCCCTTATGTTCTTACTAAATATGTCTCACAGACATAGTCCATGAGAAATATGGTGTCAAATTCCTGCCAAAACATGCAAAGTTTCTCTCAACTTTTCTCACGACATTTTCTCACCATGTATATATATACCCACGACAAAAATTCTTGAGAGTTTTGTTGGGCAAGACATTTTGTGAGAATCAAGTTTCTCTCTAATTGTGTATGTCACATATGTTAGCACATGTTAAATATATTGTGATATATGATATGCTTATCATATCAAATATAGATGTAGGGCATATCCATTAGCAGTTTATACCTTACCCTCATGTCCAATTCAAATTCACCATGAGTACAATTCATCAAAGATTTGATGTTGGCTCTCAATCGATAATAATAACAATGATAAATACAGGGCAATGACTTAAAGTAAAATCAAAATAGTTCTAGTACACAAAAAAAAAGATACAAAAAGAGTTTTTCGAAGTACTTGGATAGAAGTGGTGAATTTCTGCATCGCATGCATCAATATAATGAAGGGAGGGAAGGGGGAGGGAGAGAGAGGACCTGAAAACTGTAGTGCAATGGACGATATTACAAGAAGCAGCATTATGGAAGGCATGGTGGTTCCTTATTCCTCAAAACAAAGTTATTTATGGCTCTTAACAAAATATGTCATGCACATTGAAGGCTGGGGCTACTTGCAAAACCAACATTTATATGCCAAAGATTATTCTGGATGGTACCATTTCAATTAATGGCAAAGACTTTTGTAAGAAAGAAATGGAATTTTAATTTGTAAGTTAAAATCATGTTTGGTATTAAAACAAAGAAATTATATTGTATTGAAATAATGTTTGTAAAAATACAAAAACATAAGAAAAAGAGAAATATTTTTTTATTTTTCTTTTAGCCTTTTCCTTCATACAAAACACACAACCGTCAATCACTCAGGAAATACATATGATTCACATTGAATTCCCTTAAAAATTATATTAATTGATTTTCCATCTGAAGGAAGGCCTACGTGATGGAAACGTTCTCAGTTTTGGAAATTTGGTACTAATCAATTGTCACAATTCGTGACTTAAACATGAAGGATACGGACCCGGAGAAGACTACTTATAACCTCAATTGTTGATAGGGGGCATACAAAAATTTATTTTAGTATAATTATCTGGCATTTGGTAGTACTATAGGTTAAATTAAGCATTACCAGGACTAAATGGATGCAGTATTCTCAATGTGATTTTCTTTATTCATAAGGCATATATTCAAGACTTCATTTAAGAGATGTCAAGTCTCTTACCACTCAACTCAAGTATAATTGATATTTAAATCATGTTTCTAAATTATGATTTATGTATACATATACCTAATAAATATTGAGAAGAGAAGACTAATGATCAAATAAGCAAGAATTATGTGTAAATATATTATAAAATAACTACATACATTTTAGACATATTAAATCATATAATTATTTCATTTTAATTTTTTAAATTATAAAATATTTATTCATTTTTAAATTATATTTTTACTTCTTATCATTACTCACTTTAATTTTTTTATTTTTGTTATTATTTTTTATTTGAAATCATTTTTTATATTTCTTATTTGAAATATTTAGTACATAATTAATAATATATTAATTTAATCATACCAAGTTCCACCAAAATTCAACTACTAAATCATGGACCTATGCATTTTTTTTTGGCCAATATGAACCTATGCGTCGTCTTAGTAGTAGATGGGATTTTTAATATCATAACAAAAATAAAGCAAGTCATTTTCTGACTTTGAATTGAAAATCTGTGTCTATTTTTAAGAATTTTGAACTTTTCTTTTATTAACCATACCAAATTACATATTTTCAGTGCATTTTCCTTGAGTTATACATACATTTGATATATATCTGTACATATTAGATACTCAAAATAGGAAAATGTGTAATCTAACTCTAATAATACATGATAGTATATGTTTTTGTCATATTGTGCATTATTTTGATCTTAATTAGACCCCATAGTAAATTATGAATTCTCATCTTTGTTGCAGGCTTTATGTGAGGAATATTGAAATTACTCAAGCCCCTTTCTAGAGTTAAAAGGCCTGGGAAAGAATAAGGCCTTGAACTTGGATCATAATATGAAAAGAAGGAAGCAAAAAATGAATCTAGCTTTAGAAATAGTTGAAGCCACAACGTGCTACTGTGAAGCCATGGTGTATAAGCAAAAATTTGCAAACAGTATTGATTGACACCATGGCATGATGCTGTAGAGCCGCAGCTTGGATCACATAGAATTGATTGAGGCCGCGGCTTAAATTAGGCCACCACGACGCTAGCCCTTCATTAGCAAAACGTTGAGTTTCATTTTCACGAAGCAACTCAAGGATTTTTGAGACATATCCGAGTACCTTCATCTTTTCTCCTATTCTCGATGACCAAGAGGCATTTGAAAGGCTTTGTTGTGCTAGGGCTTGCATTTGAGTTTGAAGATTCAAGCTTGCGTTGAGAGATTTCAAGAGATTGAGCTCCTTCATTGGTTTTATCTTCCCTTTCATTATTTTCTTTGTAATCTCCTATGGGTCTAAATATCTTGTATATTTATGACTTTATGGTAGACATGTGTAGCTAAACAAGTGTTCTTAGGGTTATTTTAATCTCTTATATGGATTAGATACTATTTCTCTTTTATATTTGTGATTAATGAAATGATTATGTTGGTTTAACTTTATGCTTAATATTTGTTATTGTTTGGCCACCAATGAGATTGTTGGATTAACTAAATTAATGCTTAAGAAAGCTAGATTAAGTGTAGAATTTGAGTTAAACCGTGTGAGAACTTGTAACTTACTTTGTTGGGTAAAGAGTTGTGTTGGTAAGGTAGATATACACTTGCCAACCTCACGTAGTTACACTAGGATTTGAAGTGAAATTAAAGGTTTAATTAATTAATTAAGAGATTAATTAGTTAATTAGGCTATACACCTAATTAGAATCTTAATAGAGCACTTTTAGATATTGTGGAATCCTTGGCTAGCATAATCAATCATTAAAAATATATATAAAATGAGTCAATTGAGTATTTAAGAAATACAAGAGAGTGAAATAACCCTAAGTCTTAATTACATCTTAGTTGTCCCTAATCAATCATCTAACTAAGTAATTTTCTTTGGTGTTGATATTTTCTTTAAATAGTAAATAGTGATCAATTTGCTACTCAAATTAATTGAAAATACGAAATCTAATGCTTGATTCCTTTTGATTCAAGTCCTTGAAGGATGGTATCTTACTCATCACTTTACTATTATCTTAGTGCATATGCTTGCAGTAAAAGTCTAGTGGCGAACATCTTTCATGTGCCCTTGTTGGCAAAAGTCTATATTCTTTTTCTCTTTTGTCGAAAAAAAATTCTAGATTCTTTAGTACATTCAAGAATATGTATCAAATGCATATATTATTTATATTTTTATACGGTTCAAAATTTATTTTACATTTTTATTATTTTTAAATAAAATCATCACTTTAAAAAATGTTTAGTAATTAAACTTTATTAATTTTACTTGGAACTTTTATATAAAAATTTATCAAAATAAAAAAGAAAAATAAGATTTGAATTCAATTAATCCCAGTTAGATGATTTAAAAGAAATATTTACTCTCTTTATATCTCTCTAGGAATGTGCATGGATTCAAACTTTCATAAGAGCAACCAAATAATAAACTTTGCAAGCAAATGTAATAAATTTTCTGAGTGATTGACGGAGTAAAAAAAAAATTTGATGAAAAATTGAAGTGGTACAAACTTCTGAAAATCTAGAAAAGTTCTCAAATATTTTAATAGGGATAACAAAATGAAAATCAGTCTCTCAACTACAAGGAGAAAGGCTATAGTAACGAAAGAGTCTCCTCCATGCATTAAGAATTAATAATGTATGGATTAGAATCATTTAGTGCCTCCAATGAAAGAAATTCTCTCTGCATGATTATTTTTTCCTCTTAAAAGACTTAACTCCAAGAAAGAACTACTTGCAATGGGATTAGACCCAGGGACGGAGCTAGGAAGCCAATTATGGGGGGGGGGCCAAATTTTTAGAATATATATGGTTAGTTTAAGTTTTTTTTAAAGCATTTGTCATATATATATATATACACACATATGCATGTTAATTTAATTTTTTAAATATAGATATATTTATCGTATGTCTTAATATATTAATTTTAAGTTGATATGGTATTATAGGTTTGACATACTAAAACTAATCTTAATTTATATTATATGCAAATTAATTACCAAATAACCATATTATTACTACTTGTTTTGTCTTTTAATATGTTTTCTTAAAAAATTAATAAAAACAAAAAAGACTAATATATATAATATAAATATCAAGTATTATAATTTCTATTAATAAAGTCAACATTATCAATAATAAATATATGTATTAACAAACTACTAAAATACATATTTTATATTTTATTTAATTATATTAGTAATATATATTGATGAATGTATTTATTAGTGTGTGTATGTTTAAATATATGAAAAGAATTAATATTTGGGAGGGAGGGAGGGGAGGTGGGGAACCAAACCTCTCACCTTCCTCTATATAGTAATGGAGAGGGGGAGGAGTTGGAGGGGACCATGGCCTCCCCCAATCCCCCCTTCCCTCCGTTCATGATTAGACCATTAGCTATCTGATTTGAAGAATTTCTTTCCATATTCAGATAAAAAAAAAGAAAAACAATTTGTTTTCTTGTGGCTCTCTAGCTCTCTATCAAAATACAAATCAAGTTCTAGATGTTTAATCTTGAAATGTAATACGGGATTTATTGTCATAACTGCACTCTAATTGTGACATAGAACTTGAGGTGCTCCAACCAGCTGCGATTTCAACTGTTGCTATACCTCTCCAATAGTAGAAGCCATACTCCTATACTCAGCATTTGTGCTTGATAATGCCACTGTGGTCTTTCTCTTTGAACACCATGACACTAGATTGTCTCCCAGGAAATATATATTTCTATATACATAAGCTAGAAATACTCCTCCTATCATTATAGTTAATTAGATGCCTAATGTACGTCACAATAGGGCCAAAATGCTTCTATTCTTGCATGGAACCATCTTCAGCACATAGTCAATTTTCCCTAAAAGATACCCCAAAAGTCCCTTCATAGCCTTTTGGTTCGGAAAGGTGATTACGCAAGAGAAGGTGAATTGGGTGCTAATGAGTACAATTATGTTCACTAATTTAGGGTCATATGTAGCATGTTTGAGCACATTAATTTCAAACCTATTTTCGACAATCCTACTTTATTTCATGTTACAAGACTCATAGGAAGAAATGTTACACAAAATAGAAGCATTTGGACCTATAATGGTCAATGTTGAAAAGTTCTAACACCTGTCAAATTTTAGACCTTAACTTTCATATATGAAATTTGATTAAGGTGATTCAAAATATGTTGCAAAGCTAAGACAAAGACCTACAAAAAGTTTTGAGTTTTCTAAAAGTTTGATGTTCACATGGTTAAAATTGAGCTCAAATTGTCTAGAATACATGGATGACTTGCGGAAGCGTAAATGAGATAGAAAATTAAGTTGGCTCTTAACTGATGCTGGGTCAAACTTAACTGGCACTAGTCAGATTGCAAATGAAGGAAACACAAGTTTAAGATGCACCCAAATCCAGTTCTAGTTCATCTAACACTGGTTTGCTTCATAAAATGTGATTTTTTGAACTGTAATAACTAAAACACCACGTTTTACCCCCATAAGCTCTAGGTTTTCAAAATTTCTTCCTCCTAGACATCATTAAAGACAGTTTTGGACATATTGGAGCCATAGAGAAAGGCTCTACGCAAGAGAGGAGTAGCTAGTTTCTCAGAAAACACAGATTGAAAGGAATTTCATCTACAACTTTGTTCAATTTTTTCTTCTAATCTTTCTTTCATGGATTCAAGTTTTTATTGATTAATTTGTTGCATTTTAAATTCATGTGTGACTGAACACATTTATACTACATTTTTATTGAGATTTGGTTTATGATCAAAATTTATAGTATAGCTAATTTGATCTTACAAAAACTTTATAAAAAATTTTTCCTTTTAACCATATAATGGATGGAATACATACATACATTATACATACATATATAATGTGTATTTATGCACTAACTAGAAATTCATGGTAGCATTAAATATCTATTTCGGGATCCATTCAAGAAGAAACATGGGCATGAACATGGCACACTTATTCCAAGCAAGACAAAGTACATATATATTATTATTCCTCCTTTTCAACCGGTATTAATTGAAATTGATTCTGTACTTTGGTGACTTGTCATGGTTGAATAAACCAAGATGCTTCTCAGTTGCTGAACCTGGCTTCTCATTTTCATCAAGCATGGCAAACAAGTAAGTCTCAATAGGCCTATTACGCTTCGGAGTTCCACCTTTGACATGATTAATCAAATTCTGATAATAAGTTCTTGCATTATCAACACTAGTGGCTCCATCTCTTCCAGCTGAAGGCCGCCCACTTTCAGACACAACAATCTGCAAATTAGATGCTCCTATCTTCTCAAGAGCAGCATATATAGAATCCACCATTGCATCAAATAGGTTTTGATACCCAACCTCATTTGTTCCTTCTTGAGTGAACAAGGCATACTCAAGAGGAATCTGGCCATCAATATAGGCAAAGTAGGGATACACATTAGCAAGAATTGGTGATCTACTGTTCACAAGGAAGTGAATGATGGGTTCTATATATTGCCTTGCATTGCCCTTAAAAACACCATTCTTGGGTGGGTAAGTGTTTTCAAGTAGATCCATTGTTATTACTGTAGAGATCTTAATTTTTCCTTGCAAATTTGCTGTGGAAATTGCTTTCTGAATGCTTTGCATTGCAGGTAGAATATATTGGGCATCTATTTCGCCAGGATTAATTTCATTTCCAATGGCAATGTACTTGATGTTGACATCTAAGTAGGATGCTACATACCTATTGACCCAAGCTTTGGCTGCTGCAAAATCAGAAAGAGATTGAAAGGTTTCTTTAGAGTTACCCACATCAAGCAACACTTCTATGTTTAAACCTTTGAGGGCTCGAAGGGCTTCTTTTACTGGATAGTATATGCGCATCTTACCGATGCGATTGGACTTGTATAAATCTATCACTTCTTGCCTACTTGGTAGATTATTTTCATGTACACCATAACAAACTCCTATGGATTCTACAGCAGCATAATATGGGAAAAAATTATTAATTGTGTAATTCTCAAAGAATTCAAAACAATTAATGAATTAAGATTAAAATTTTTTTCATATATAGAATTGCTATTCAAGTTGTCATACTCCCAATAGGATAGTATAAATATATGTGAGGAGTGCTTTAACAAAATAGAATTCAATAAAAACTTCACTTTTCTCATCTGATGATGACTTAGTTGTTATTTAGTGTTTGAGTGTTATGTATGAGAAATGTAACAACCCTCATTACATTATTCCAAACTTAGTCTCTAGCTAATAAAGTATAATTGATAATATGTGCAGGACCGAAGAAAGAATACAAGTGGAATAAAGCTAAAACTTGAAAAAATCAAAGGGCCATGCCATGGTAAAGAATAGAGCCACAACGGCGAGAAACATCAGATTTTTAAATTTCTCAGGCCGAGAGCACTCGTGCCATGATGGACTTATTGGAGCCACGACGAGAGTCAAAAATTCAATATAAACTAGAAACATTTTAGTTCGGCCAAGAACGAGAAAGCAAGAGAGAGATAGAGGGAGAACGAAGAAGTAGTGCTAGGGCTTTGAAGATCCGACCTTTGGAGGTAATTTTCGGACTCTAGAAACTTGATAAATTGTTAGTAAGTGATCTCTACTCCTCCCTCTCCATTTTCTTCAGTTTTTGAGTTGGATTTTCAGGTATATATGTTGGGTTTCTGATTTTGGTTGAAATTCACCGATTAAAATAGATGAAATGGGACTAAGGAAGTGTGATTTAGTGTTAATAATACTTGGGTATGAGTTTTAGAGGGAGTATATATGGTTTAAGCTTAACCATAGGTTGGAATTGGTTAAGGGAGCATGAAATCTGAAATGTGTGTGGTTGATTAGAGTTTGAATGATCTTTAATAGCCCAATGATGCATGAAATGGGTATTGGAACCTTGGGTTAAGGCTAAATGGTTGAATTGTAAAATTTGGACAATTATACTATTTGTTAATCGAAGATATTATGGCATTGTAGAGGTTGTGTGGTTGATCAGATGAGTACAAGTTGTGTTGGATGGTCTGAGAAGCTCGTGGAATCATGTGTGTGGTATTGACAACCTAAGGTAACCTGGTATTATGTTGTATTATATGTTAGTGTATGTATATGTGTATATATATATATGCATGTTCCTTTTATACCATGATATTATTATGTGTATGTACGATTTTCTACATATCGTGGTATGCACAAAGCTAGATGATGTAGGATTTGATGATAAATGTAACACCCTACCTCTAAACACCTCCAGACTCGACCACAAACTTCAAAATCAACCAAACACAATCCCAACATCTAAAAACAACTTCTTAAAACACCAGGTAGCGAAAAAATAACACAAAAACACCAGAAAGTGGGCTGGGGCCGCAGCCGCTACAGTACTGCCACGGCTCTAGACCTCCCTTGTTTCACATACATTACTGGACTCTCTGGAGCTGCAGCCTGCTTCCAGGCACCGCAGCGCCCCCTACTGGTTTTCTATACCAACAACTTCCATACTCCAAGGCAAACTTTCAACGTGCATAACTTTATGCTCCGACCTCCAATTGACCTGATTCCAACTCCTGCAAGTCAATCTAGTCCCAATCTATTCATAGACATTACTTTCACTTCCATTTAACTCCATATGGAGATTCTAGATACCTGACACTATTTTATCCACTTTTTGACCAAAACTCACAACCCACCACTTCCATTTGCCACCAAAGGCAATTCAACCACTCGGGACTATTCACACAGGTCCAAAACCACACAAACAACTTGTCCAAAGAGGTTTCACCTCAAAGGAACCCTTCCTCTGAGATTTGATCCCCTTAAATCCCATTTGACAAAACGAGCCACAGGCCCTAAAACACACCATCCAGCATACATAACACATACAACACAACATCCATCCATACAATCTATATCAATGTCATACATCCATTACAAAATATTCTATCCTACTTGGCACAAGATACATATCCAAATTACACACAAGCTACATAGACCTAATATCCCCACATTCGATGCTACTCACATGTCTTCTCCGGACTAGTGCCAAAACGATCACCTGAAAGGTTAGTCATGGGAGAGGGGTGTGAGACAATGTCTCAGTAACTGGGAATAACCACACACACACACACACATATATATATATACATATATCTCATACAATCCATAAATGTAATGTGAAATGAATGGAATGCATGTCTCCCTCACACACAGCTAGAACCACGGGCTGTCGTCATAACAGGACATTTCATATAGGTAATTCCCTTCCAACAGTCGGTGAAGACTAATTTTAGGACATCACCAAGCTCACCTTACACTAATGCAACCCGGCCAAAGTTTATACTAGTGCTCAAACTGTGGCTCTTCTTCTCCTGTACCACCTCGAATTGGTGGTGATTTAGAGAAGGTGCAGTCCACTGCTGCTTAACTCCCCTAGCCATAGGGAAAGATTTAGCAACAGGGATCTCATCCTTATCCTCCATAATCATATATTATCATAATCATATCATTGTATATCATATATTATCGTCATCACCACCTAATCCACCATATATCACAATCTCACAATACCATGTGGTGATGCCCATATCATCATATAATCATCATCATCATCATGTGTCACAATGTCATGCATGTATCATGTCATGTCACATCAACATCATCATCTCTAATCATCATCATAATCATCATAATAATCATCTAGCTATGTGCATACCACAATATATAGAAAACAGTATACACAAACACATCTATATCATGAAATGAAAGAAACATGCATATATATACAAATATATGTAACATCATACAATACAAACAAACACTCAGTTACCTCAATTGTCATTATCACACACACACGAGTTCCACAAGCTTTCTTGAATGCTAATCCCATGACTAGTCTTCTCCGAGTAGCCAAACAATCTTAACAACACCATAATACCTCAATTAACCACATATACCAATAAACCAAACATCACAATTCAACTACTTTAGCCTAATCCAAGGTTCTAACACCTCTTTCATGCATCATTAAGCTCCTAGGAATCGTTCAAGCACTAAACAATTCTATACACTTCAAATTCCCAAGAGCCTTAACCAAAATCAACCAAGGGTTAAGCTCAAATCATACAAACACCCTTCAAACCTCATACCTAAGCAACAAGAACACCAAAACACACTTCTCTAACTCCATTTCATCTATTTCAATCAGTGGATTTCATCCCAAACAGGAAATCCCAACTCATAACTGAAAAACCCCAAGTTCAACCGAAGAAAATGGAGAGAGAGAAGTAAGGATCACTTACCAACGTGAATCTAAGTTCTTGATGTCTGAAAATCACTTCCCAAGGCTGAATCTCGCAAGCCCTAGCAGAGCTCTCATGTTCTCCCTTCTTTTCCTTTCTCGTCTGACTGACCAAAATGTTTCTGATTTAAACAAAATCCTCGACTCTCGCCACGGCCTTAGATAAGTCCACCGCGGTACTACCATGTTTTAACTAAAATAATGCCACTGAACTTGCTCTCACCACGATGGCCCTGCTTCAAGCTGCAGCGTGGAGCCCTATTTTCCTCCACTTGAGCCTTCCTCCATCTTGTTTCCTCCAATTCTGCACACAATACCAAAATAAAGTCATGAGGGGTATTGCAATGAATATGATTATGATGTCACATTACATGATTGCATAGCATGACATTGAGAAACATGATGATGATGATATACATGATAATATGACATGAATATCACCACATTACATTATGGGGATTGGTGGATCGGATGCTGATGATGATATATGATATGATATAACATGATGATATACGATATGGGTGAAATAAGGAAGTGATCCATATCGCTAAATCCTCTCCTATGGCTAGGAGAGCCAGGTAACAGTGGACTTTACCTTCTCTAAATCACCATCAATTTATGGTGGTCCAGGGGAAGGAGAGCCACGGTTCAAGCATTAGTGTTACCTTTGGCCGGGTGCACCAGTGTAAGGTGTAACACCCCTCATGACTTTGTTTTGGCATTGTGTTCAGAACTGGAGGAAAACAAAACGAAGGAAGGCTCAAGTAGAGGAAAAATTAAGCTTCACATCACGACGAGAGCCAATTCCAATGGAGTGTATATGGCTTAATGAGGTGGCACCGTGGCGAGCTACCCTGGAGCCACGGCGAGAGTTGGTTTTTTATTTAAATCAGAAACATTTCGGTCAGTTGGATGCAAAGAAAAGAAAGAAAACGGAGGGAGCGACAAGGAGCTCCGCTAGGGTTTTCCATTTTCAGCCATTAGGAGTTGTTTTCCACCTCTAGAAGCTTGGATTCACATTGGTAAGTGATCCCTACTCCTCCCTCTCCATTTTCTTCTGTTGAAACTTGGGATTTTTCGGTTATAAGTTTAGATCTTCGGTTCTAGCTGAAATCCACAGATTGAAATGGATGAAATGGGGTTAAGGAAGTGTGTGTTGGCATTCTTGTTGCTTGGATGTGAGTTTTGAAGGGTGTATATATGATTTGAGCCTAACCCTAGGTTGTTTTTGGTTAAGGCTCTTGGGAATCCGAAGTCTATGTGGTTGAATAGTGTTTAAATGGTTCTCGAAAGCTTATTGATGCATAAAATGGGTGTTGAAACCTTGGGTTAGACTAAATTGGTTGAATTGTGATGTTTGGTTATTGGTATATTGTGTTAATTGAGGAATTGTAATATTGTGAAGGTTGTTTGGTAGCCTGAGAGGGGTTTCAGCGTATTGGACAACTTAAGAATTTCATGGAATCCGTGTGGGTGGTATTGACACTTGAGGTAACTGGGTATTTGTTTGTATTGTATTGTTTATATTATATGATAGTACATATACTTGTGTATATATGCATGTTTCTTTCATACCACGATATTAATGTGTTTGTGTGTACTGTTTTATACATATCGTGGTATGCACACAGCTAGATGATGATTGTGATGACTATGATGATTATGATGATGATTAGAGATTATGATATTGACATGACATGACATGATGCATACATGACATTGTAATATAATGATGATGATTATATGATGATACATGAGCATCACCACATGGCATTGTGAGATTGTGATATATGGTGGATTGGGTGGTGATGACGATATGATATATGATGATATATGTTAGGGAGGATAAGGATGGAATATATATATATATATATGTTAGGGAGGATAAGGATGAGATCCCTGCGGCTAAATTGCTTCCTATGGCCAAGAGGGGAAAGGTGCGCAGTGGACTGTACCTTCCCTAAATCACTTCCAATTCGTGGTGGGAAAGGGGAAAGAGAGATGTGGTTCAAACATTAGTGTTACCTTTGGCCAGGTGCACTAATAGGAGGTGAGCTTGGTGATGTCCCGGAATCAGTCTTCACCGACTGTTGGAAGGAAATTACCTATATGAAATATCCTGTTATGATGACAGCCCGTGGTTCTAGCTGTGTGCGAGGGAGACATGCATTTCATTCATTTCACATTACATTCATGGATTGTATGAGATATATGTATATGTGTGTGTGTGTGTGTGTGTGTGTGGTTATTCCCGGTTACTGAGACATTGTCGTACACCCATCTCCCATGAACTAACCTTCCAGGTGATGGTTCTGGCACTAGTCCGGAGAAGACGAGAGAGTAGCATTGGACATGGGAATACTAGGTCTATGTAGTATATGTGTAATTTAGATAATGTATCTTGTGCCAAGTACGATAGAAGGTTTAGTAATGAATGTATGACATTGTAAGGATTTTTATGGATGGATGTATGTATGGTTATATATGTGGAAATGTGTTGTATTATGGTGTTTGCATAGTTTTGGATGTTGAGAAGTCAGTATAGTGGTATTTGTGAGCTCAGAGTGGATTTGGGACTTCTTGATGCATTTTAGGACCTGTAGCCCATTTTGCCAAGTTGGGGTTCAAGGGGTTCAAATCTCAGAGGAAGGGTTCCTTTGAGGTTAAACCTTTTTGGACAAGTTGTTTGAGTGATTTTGGACCTGTATGAATGGTCCTGAGTGGTTGAATTGCCTTTGGTGGCAATTAGAGGTTGTTAGGGGTGAGTTTTGGTCAATAAGTGGCCAAAACAATGTCAGGAATCTAGAATCTCCATACGGAGTTGAATTGAGATGAAGTTGGTGTCTAGGGATAGATTAAGACTAGATTGACTTGTTGGAGTTGGAATCAAGTCAATCGGAGGTCAGAGCATAAAGTTATGTGCATCAAAAGTTTGCCCTGGTGTTGAGTTTTTGCTGGTGTGGAAATCAGCAGGGGGCACCGCCACGCCAAGAAGCAGGCCACGACGCCAGATAGTCCAATAACGATGGAGAAACAGGGGAAAGCTAGAATGGCAGTGGTACTGTAGCGGCCGCGGCCTTAACCCAAATTTTGTTGTTATTGGGTTCGTTTATGCTATTCTGAAGTTTTAAGAAGTTATTTTGAGATGTTTGGATTGTGTTTGGTTGGATTTTGAAGTTTGTGGTCGAGTCTGGAGGTGTTTGGAGGTAGGGTGTTACATGAGGTGAGTTTGGTGATGTTCTGAAATCAGTCTTTACCGACTGTTGAAAGGGAGTCACCTATATGAAATGTCCTATTATGACGACAGCTCGTGGTTCTAGCTGTGTGTGGAGGAGACATGCATTCCATTTCATTGTGTATTCACGGTACCATGTGCACTATTATATGAAATATATATATTGCTTGTGGTTATCCCTGGTTACTAAGACTTTGTCTCACACCCTTTTCCCATGCTAACATTTTGGATGAAGGTTCTGGTACTAGCTCAGAGAAGATAAAGGAGTCATAGTCTTTCCGGCATTGGATTATTCAAGACACTGTAGTATGTTGGGTTGTCAATGTATATTGTGCCAGGTATGATGGTATGCCTCTAATTGACATAAGAATCCCAATAACTATAATGATAATGGTGGTTTGATATGTATGTGATGATAATGAATGATATGGAATGATGTTGATAATGATGAGTTCGAATGATGTGATGTGAGGCATGCATGGTTCAGAGTGATGATGTGTCGGAATGGTAGTGCATGTGAGCCCAAAGAGCATTTTGGGCCTCGTATGTGAGTTTTGGATATATAACTCATTATATGAATTCGGGGCTCAAGGGGGTCAAATATCAAAAAAGTGATTCCTTTGAGGTGAAACCTCTTTGGACAAGTTAGCTGAGTCATTTAGGACCTGTATGAATGGTCCATAATGGTCAAACTGCCTTTGGTGGCAATTGGAGTTGGAAGGTTGCAAGTTTTGGTCAAAAGGTAGCCAAAATATTATCAGGTATCCAAAATCTCCATATGGAGATAGGTCAAGGTAAAATTGGTGCCTACGGATAGATTAGGACAAAATTGACCTGTAAGAGTTGGAGTCAGGTCAATTGAAGGTCAGAGTATAAAGTTATGCATGTCAGAAGTTCGCTCTAGATGTTGGAGTTTGTTGATATGGAATCAAAAACAAGGGCGCCCGGAGCCAGAAATGAGGCTACGGTGCTAGACCCTCTATTTCTATGAAATTTGAACCTTAGAGCACGGACACTGTGGCAACATTGTAGCAGTCGTGGCGCCGCCCTCTGTTTCAGCTATTTTAGTGCTCTTGTGGTGTTTTTTCCACTACTCTAATGTTACAAGAGGTAAAGACGAGATATTTTGATTTTATTTGGTAATTTTTGAAGTAATTGGTCAAGATTGGAGGTATGTTTTGTAGAGTGTGATAAGAAATATTCAACTAAAACTAACAAATAAAACTAAATAAAAGTTATGTTGCAGAAATAAGCATGCATAATCATATCGGACAAGAGATGATATGATATGTAATATGCAACAAATTTTATAGTATTAAAATAAAAGTTTAAGAAGAGTATGTGTGTGTATAAAACATATTGACAGTACAATATAAAACAAAATTGAGATTTAATTTATATAAGCATTTGATACATGATACAAAAATGTTTTTGTAAGAAGCTATTATTAAAGGTGTAACATAAATTAAAACTATACTTTTCAATTCAAACTAAATATTAATCTTCATCTTTATTTGTGTAACTAAAATTTTTTTTAGGCTAAAATATATAGAATTCCCCTAAACTTTTAGTTAGTTGCAAATAATACCGCTCATCTTTTAAAGTTTAAAATTAATTTCCTTAAGCTTTTCTTACCCAAAAAAAATTCCTTAAGCTTTTATTTTTTAATCCAAAACCTCCTACTTTTATTAATTCTATTAACTTCAACAGATTTTGCCACATGGCATCTCACATGGAATAAAAATAATTTAATAATTTTCTTAATACAACTTAAGTAATGAGCCAAAATGTAATTTGCTTATTTAACAACACAACTTACAATCTAAACGACGTTGTTTCCTCCCCTCCAATGGTCCCTGTTGCTCCCACTACGTTTTCTTTACTTTCCATTAAATTGACTGGATCAATTTTGGGCTGTTCCCTTTGTTTCTTTTTTTTTCTTTTTAAATATCATCTTTTATAAGTGGATGCTTCGTTTACAAGAGTTATCTCCAACAGAGGCTTCTAAGTTTCTTTTGTAACCTTTACCCCTTTTGTAATTCGACCAAACAAAGAAGAAAATTCATCATCATCTGCAACATCTATTCCTCTTTCCTGCTACTTTTATATTTAATTAGATTTTCCTCTCTCCCACTCACACGGGGGATGTGAATACACGGGAGCACATTAGAGACATTCTATTTAATTTTAAAATATATTAAATTAAAAAAAATTACCACTAATCCCCCCTATTCTAGAAAAATGATATTAATTAAAATAAATATAGATTTTAAACTTAAAAAATATTAATTTTTTAAAAAAGTGGGGTCATCTAAAAAAGGAAAAGATAGATCCCACTTATAAAAGATGAATTAAAAAAGTAAAACCACTTAAATAAAAGAAGAAAATAAAAAAAAGGGCATGAAGCCCAAAGTAGGATGGACCCTCTACTTTACAATATATAATTCTACTTTTGAATATATATTGATTGATTACAGCATTGCCACTTTCAATGGGCAAAATTTGAATCACCATATCTCCCTCATTATAGCTCCAATTCAGGTAAATTTGATGTCATTGTAAAGCTTGTAATATGATCTTTCAAATGACATATGAATTGTACAAATCCATAGCCTGGTGAGGAAGAAAGAACCCTTGAAACTCCTCTATTTAGCCACATTTTCTAGATCTCAGTTTCAAACCACATTATTTGTGAAAGCCATACGTCACCCTTTAGGCCAGTGTTTTGATGCGACTTTGGTGCCAAAACACTCATAAAGGCACCCTCTTAATGTTTTCGACATCAAAGTCTCATCTTCTTGAAGTTTAAATGGAACCCGAATTTTCTGTCTCTGTGTTCTTCTGTATTAGTTCATAAGGTTTCCCTTTCCCAGGTTCTAAAACACTCAAAGATCTTCTTTTTTTTTTTTTGAAAAAAAAATTGTTAAATAAAACACATGAGAACAAAATTTGTGAGAAATAGAAGAACCCGAAATCAACCTCCAGAATATTTTTTTAAACACTTTTTGGAGTTGCGTTTATTAGATAATAAAATTACATTCTGACCCTTTGCTTAATTTGTATTGAAAACTATATTAGATTATTTTTATTCCATGTGGGATGGCATGTGTCATTCACTAATATGACATAGCAAAATCTGTTAAAAATAACAGTTAATGATAGTAGGGGGTTTTGGATAAAAAATAAAAGCTTAAAGAGGTTAATTTTAAATTTTAAAAGGTGAGGGATCTTATTTGCAATAAGCTAAAAGTTTAGGAGTTTATATATTTTAGCCTTTTTCTATAAGTTCTTAAACCGTTTTAAAGCCTTTTAGTAAAAAAATACCAATTACACATATGCTAGTAAATGTAACATAGATCGTGACGTGCGATATGCATGCTATATCTGTTACATATATGATGCATTAGACATCCATAAGCAAATTACCTAACCAGATTTCCAGTTGAATCAACCGATTTGGTTCGCATTCAATGACAATACTAATAATGATACTGGCTCTCAAAAAATAACAGTGACAATGATAAAATAATTTTATCATACCTAGAAAAGATGCACAAAAAAATAATTTTATTATATTTTAATTAAAATGGTAAAATAAATATATGCATCAATATATAAAAGATAGAGAGGGAGAGTGACCAGACCTGTAAATTGTGGTACAATGGACGATAGTATTACAAGAAGTAGCATAATGGAAGACATGGAGGCGTTGCTTGCTTTTCTCACTCCTAAGAAATAATTGTTTCTTGTACAAAATATGTCATGCACATCAGGGCTCCTCCAAGAGCAACATTTATACACTAGAGACTTGGCAAAGGACGTAAGTACCGCATCAATTAACGGCAAAGACTTTTAGCCCCGTCAATCACTCAAAGGAAATTTGTATACCATTCACATGAAATTCCCTTGAAAAGTTTATGAATTCCCAGTGTATTTAAAATCAAATAGGACCATATAGGCAATTCGTCTGGTCTAACCAAAAACTGATACTTGGTCAGGTCCAATCATAGATAAAGACGGACAATTTCAGAACCTATATAAAATCGGTCGAATTGGTCAATAATTGGTTTGAACCAATCTATTTTTTTTTTTAGTTTTTAAATATTTTTTATTTTTAAAATAAAATAAAATTATTTTAGTACTAAGTAGTATTATTTTTTTGTATAAATTTTGTTCTTTCTATATTATAATATTATACAATTATTATTATAATACATAATTATTAATAATGATAAATTTACTTAATAAATAATATGAAAATAGAATATCAATTGAATATTTTGAATTCAAAATATAATTATAGATGAATATTAACTTATTTAGATTTTAATATTAGGTTATAAAACTTATTAATAATATTTTTAATTTTATATATGATATATAAAATTAAAAATTATTAAATTTACTTTTTATTATAGATTGAATATTAATTTTATTATCATGGATAAATATCTTTTATATTTGTTATCTATATTATTTAAAATATATTAATTTATTTATAACCGATTTGACATCGGTCCAATTCCGATCCAACCATTGAATATTAAATTAGTGTCTCAGCCGATCCAATAGTCGGTTCAGTTTTTAATATCTAGGTATAGGAATTGATTGTTTTCTGCAATTACGCTGTGTAAAGCAAAGGTTCCAAGCTCTTGAAAATAGATCCTAATTGTCACAATTCAGAGTCAGCGATGACTTCCTTTGTTGGATGCACTACATTCAGCAATTGGGGTTCGAAGTGATCTGTATTATTTTGGGCCCTTTAATTTAATTGGTTTCTAAAATTTCCTTTTTTTTAAGTTACAATATTTAATTACCAACTCAGAATACTGTAACTGATAGGGACTCTTGTTAGCAAATCTTTAGAAGTCTAATTTGCAACTTTTTAATGTATGAAGCAAATTTAGTTGAAATTAATTTACTTTTTATTTCCAATACTCTGAAAGAGTTTAGTCTCTATTATGTTTGCAGGATAGTACTCCTAGTCCAAAACAAAAGAAAAAAAAACATATAATTAACATGATAACAAGGTGAGCAATAAGAACTCGTGCAACATCTTTCATCTGTGTGAACAGAAACAAGAAGATGAATCAATTTTATGAACACCTCTCCTAAAAGTTGATATACTAATTGTCATAATTCAAAGACAACGGTGACTTTGTTTTCTTCTCACAAGTGTATATAACTACAATGACTTGTTGAACGCACTCTCTTAGCGATTGGACAGGTTAGAAATCTGTATAACTTTGGAATGTGTAAGTATTATATATATATATATATATATATAGTGGCAGAATGATCAACTGCATAAAATTAACTTAAACAAAGCGAGCTAAATGAAACTCCAGCAACCTCTTTCCACGTAGAAATAGAGCTGACTATGGAATTAAATTTTAGTGAAATGGAATAACTAGATCAATAATCATTGTTATGCAAAGAAATGAATTTTTCAACTCATACTTATGTTTCGTTGAGTTAAAATAATGTAAGAGTGAAAAGGAAAGATGATCCTTTGGCCATATATAATATCCCTAGTGTAAAAATATATTAAATATTCAGTACTATATTTTAATTAGTAAAAATTTTACATATATTTAATAAAGTGTTAAAAATATTTATTTAATTTTTTAATTTGTAAAAAATATTTTCTAAATTATCAATGACAAAATAATTTCTTTGTTTAATTCATTACTGAAAATAGATAATCGGAACATGTATTTTTAAGACAATAAAAATAAAATTCTTGATTTATTGAAGATTTCTTGGTAATCTCATTTTTGTGATTCTGGTTTATTGGTAAAGGCATAATGATAATTTTATATTGAATTTCCTAGAATAAAAGAATTTTCATTCTTTCTCATCCATTTCATTCATACAAACCAAAGGTGTTTCCCGTATCATTCTCAATCATTTCCTTCTTACTAATGTTTATGGTTTTTAACCAATAACATTAAGTTTTATTTGCAGAATTTTCAGCAACACCTCAACAAGGTATGGATGATCAGTTTTGAAGACTAAAAATATTCCTCGTGTAATATACAGGATTATACAAAATTTTTTAAGGAAATACATAATTTAAAAAAATGTAATCAGTGTATTTTGAAAAGTTCAATAAATTTTTAATAAATAATAATATATTATTTAATTATATATTGATATCACATCATGAATAGTAACTAAATATTTGAAATGGTTTTAATTTTACTTAGTGGATTAGTCATCTTATAAAACCTCCCAATTAAGTGCAAAATGGGACGTATGGAAAAGTCAATTTGGTCATACACACACTTGTGTGAATAAAACAAAATGATTCTCTACCAATAGGTATTGGTCTAGTAAAAGAGGTTAGAATTATTTAAATACGATGCCTTAAGTTTGAAATTATATGAATGTAGAAAATGTTTTTGGGAGAGCTCCCCTCAAATGAGCCCGATCATAGTTTGATTTGAATTAGTTGGAGCCTAATGAGATAACCAGATATCAAAAGTTATTAAAAAAAAAACAAAAACAAAATGAGTCTCCTTCTGACCTTTTTTTTTCACCAGTCATCTCCATCTGACTTTGAATGTGATAATTAATTATTAGTTAATGTTTTAAAGACTTGGAATGATTCCTTCCTGTGGCCTCCTCGCAATCAACAATCAATTCATTTTTTAACCATGAAGAACAATCAATTTATAAACTTTGCAATATAACTTTCAAGAACATCAACGGCACTTCTAGAATAGCAAAAGTTGTAAGTCTAATCGATAGTACTGGTGTGCCATGTGAGAATGTGGAGCTAAATGACTTTATCTTCACATTCAAGGGAGCTGAAGTAAAGGATAAATGTGCTAATGTTAAGCACTAAGCTAATGGAAATGAATGGAAATAAATCCAACTGCAAGTGTTTTGTTAGGGCTCGTTTGATTGAAATAACATATTTTGACGGAAATCAATGGAAAGGAAGGAAAGAAAAGGAGCAAAAAGGAAAATTGTAACACAAACATGTTTGGTAGACAAAGGAAAAGAAAGATGTTTAATGAGAAACTATTTGTTTGGTTTGCCAAAAAAAATAGTAAGGAAAAGAATAAAAAGCAAATTTCCAAAAATACCCCTCCCTCCCAAATTACCCTATTTCTTCTCTCTCCTAGATTTTGATTTTGATTTTAACCATCTTTAAACTTTGCACCTTAGTTGTCATCTTTGTGTTCAAATTCACCTCCAATGGCAATTCATCCTTCCTCTTCA
This sequence comes from Adenanthera pavonina, assembly GCA_026686845.1. Classification (NCBI taxonomy): domain Eukaryota; kingdom Viridiplantae; phylum Streptophyta; class Magnoliopsida; order Fabales; family Fabaceae; genus Adenanthera; species Adenanthera pavonina. Next base: position 34,914,150 of record JAIVEN010000015.1, read on the forward strand.
TGCTCGCCTACGATTTTCTAGCATCCTCATTGTCCACTGCTTTATTATTGCTTAAAAGTCGAAACTGAAGCCATCATATATAACATCATGGTCTTCTTCCCATGATATAGAAAGAGGGAATTATGCCTTCATGTTATTGATGCCATCATAGTGAATAAAACATTCTTTGATTCACAACTTGAAGATGCACAAATCAATGAAGATGCGAAAAAAGAAAAGTTAAAACTAATTGATTCTATGGGCATGAACTTAGTGGTCGCTCAATCCATTTGGACACTCAGCAATCATGATCAGTTAACTCTGTTTCAGAACATTTTGGGCTTTGCTCAATAATAATACATATTATTGTTCCTCTAGTCTGAGCAGAATTGATTGAAATCGATTCTACATACATCATATAAGGTAACTAGAAATAGTATAAGATAACATTGCATAAGTTTTATTGAAACATTGAGTTTTGGATACATTAATCACGAAGAAACATGGCCACATGCCATTCTTATTCCTATAAAGACGAAGTACTTATTGTTAATCTTCTTGTCGGGGCTGATTCCGTATTAATTGAAACTGATTCCGTATTTGGGAGACTTGTTGGGGCTGAACAAACCAAAATGCTGCTCAGTTGCTGCACCATTCTTGTTGTTTTCATCAAACATGGCAAACAAATATGTCTCAATGGGGCCATTAGGCCTCTTGGGAGTGCCACCCTTGACGTGATTAACCAAATTCTGATAGTAAGTGCGTGCGTTATCAACAGTCTCTGTGACTCCATCTCCTCCAGCTGAAGGCCACCCACTTTCAGACACAACGATCTGCAAATTAGGTTTTCCCATCTTCTCAAGAGCAGCATATATAGAATCCACCATTGCATCAAACAGGTTTTGATACCCAGCATCATTTGTTCCTTGTTGAGTGAACAAGGCATACTCAAGAGGAATTTTTCTATTTGGATCTCCGATATAGGCAAAATATGGATACACGTTAGCAAGAAGTGGTGATCCATTTTTGTCAAGGAAGTCAATGATGGGTTGTATGTATTGACTTGCAGTGCCTTTGAAATTGCCATTATTGGGTGGGTAAGAGTTTTCAATTAGATCCATTTTTATTGCTATAGAGACCTTAATTTTGTCCTGTAAATTGGCTTCAGAAATTGCTTTCTGAATGCTTTCCATTGCAGGAAGAACATACTGTGCTTCAGAGCTTTCGGAAGGAACTTCATTTCCAACAGCAATGTACTTGATGTTGACATCTGAGTAAGATGCTACATTCTTGTTGACCCAATCTTTGGCAGTTGCAGGATCAGCAAGAGATTGAAAGGAACCCACATCAAGCAACACTTCTATGTTTGAACCTCTGAGGGCTTGAAGGGCTTCTTCATCTGGATAGTATATGCGCATCTTACCAATGCCATTGGACTTACATAAATCTATCACTTCTTGCCTACTTGGCAGATTGTTTCCATTTACCCCATAACAGACTCCTATGGATTCTACAGCTGCATATATAATATGGGAAAAAATTCATCAGTTGTGTATAATTCCCAAAGAGTGAAGACCAATTAAGGAATTAAGATTTTTTTTTAATAAAAAATACAGATTTTCTATTCAAGTTATCATACTCCCAAAAGGATTGTTTAAGTATAAGACAGGAGTGCTTGAGCAAAAGAGAATATTTATTAAGAAGTTCACTTAATTGGCCCAAAAAACAAAAAAAAAAAGAGTTCACTTGTCCCATCTGTTACATTTTTTATGACTTAGTTGCAATTTAATGTTTGAGTGTCATTATGACAAATATTCAGCCAAAATTAACGAGTAAAGCTGAATTCAAGTTTTTTATGGAAATGCATAATCATATCTGACAAGATATGATATGACACGAGATACAGTAAACAACAAATTTAATAATAATTTTAAGACAGGTTCAAGAAGGGTGTGTGTGTGTAAAACAGATTGACATAACAACATAAAAGGAAATTGAGTTTTAATTTGAATAAATATTTCGCGCATGAAACGAAAATTTGCAGAAATTGCATTTTTATGTGTGAGGAGTGTGCGCTTGAACAAAAGAGGATTCAATATTAATTTCACTTATCCCTCTTTCCATTTTTATATGACTTGGTTGCAATTATTGTTTGTGTTATGTATCAGAAATATTTAGCCAAAACTAACAAGTAGAGCTAGATAAAAGTTATGTTATGAAAATAAGTATAATCATACATACAAGATATGATATAATACGATAAGTGATAAATAATAAATTTTATAATTTTAAGATACCGTCTCAAGAAGGATGCATGTGTGTGTAAAGCAAGTTGACATAACCGTATAAAAGAAAAATGAGTTTTAATTTAACCATATAAAAGAAAAATGAGTTTTAATTTAAATAAGCATTTCATCCATGAAACAAAAATGTTTTGGATGAAGCCATTAATAAAAGTATAAAATAAACTTTAATAACTAAATGTCAATTTTCATCTTTATTTATATAATTAAATTTTCTATACTCTCTTAACCTGTTTTGAAGCCTTTCAATACAACAACAACATTAAACTTATACCACTAAGTGAGGTCGGTTGCATGGATCATACGATACCAATAGATTCTATTAAACACTATCTCTTTAAATAAATCATTTATCAAGAGGTCACGTCTTATAAATTCTCTTAGTGTCCTTCTTAGTTTTCCTCTATGACTTTTAAAGCTTTTTAATCAATAAACAAAAAGACCAATGACTTATTAGTAAATGCATGTAACATAATGGTGATGTGTGATGTGCTTAACATGCATGTCAAATACACACAAACATATATAATATATTTTGTAAGTCCAGTTCAACATGATAGATTTGATTGATGATGATCAACTTGGTTTGCCGCAAATTACGTAACCAATTCTCTGGTTGAATCTGTCCATTTGGTTTGGTTTTGATTATGTTATTGGCTCTCAATAAATAACAGGGACAATGATATATTGAGATAGTGGCACATAGATTAAAAAATTATTAATTATTGTATATATTGATAAAATACCATCATTTAATTAATATGTATTGTAACTAAGAGAAAGAAAGAGTAAAGAGAATAATAGTAATAAATGAGGATATAATTGAAGAATGAAACTTTGAAATTCTAAAAACAGCAGAAAATTTATAACAAAATAAAAAGTCTAAAATAATAAAAGTTTTGAAACAAAGGGAGTAATTTTAATATACCAATAAAAGGTTCACAAAAAATAGTTTTAAAAGAAATACTTGGGTTGAAGTAGTAAATTATATGCATCAATATAATTCATAGATAGAGAGAGAGAGAGAGAGTACCTGCAAAATGAAGAGCAATGGACGATAGTATTAGAAGAAGCAACATAATGGAAGACATGGAGAGGTGTTGCTTGCTTTCTTTTTCCTAAGGAAAATTTGTTTCTTAACAAAATATGTTATGCACATCAGGGCTAGCTATATGCTAAGCAGCATTTATACACCAACGATTTGGTAAGCTACCACTTCAATTATCGGAAAGACTTTTAGCCCCACCTGTCACTCAAAGGAAATTTATATCATTCTCATTAAATTCCCTTGAAAAGTTTACGAATTGATTGTTCTTCTGCAACGACGCCGCGTTCCGTGTTCTTAAGGATCCAATACTAATTGTCACATTAATTCCAAGTCAATGGTGGTTTTTCTTTTCTTCTTACAAGTTGCGTGTAACTTAAGCCTTTGGTTTATGGAATACATACATACATCCATCTAAATATTATTTGTTCCAAACAGGAAAGTCGCAGAATGATCAAGTACTTATAGAGAATAAAATTAGGGTTTTAAATAAATTATTTTATTAAGATATTTAGAATATCTTTCAGATTTAATTAAGTTTCATCATATTTTTAGAAATTAATATGATTTATATTATCTTTATTTATTTTCTATTTTATGATTTTTTCTTTAAGTTAAATAATTCTAAATTTTCTTTTTTTACTTTAAGTTTAAGTTGTTTTCGTTTTAGTGAGATATTAAAGCTTATAAATAGTTTTAAAACTATTTTCTTTCTCCCTTCATTCTGTCCACTCTTCTCCCTGAGTACTTCATTTTCTCCCTCTTTTCTATTTATCTTCTCCCTCTCCCTAATCCTGTTATATAAAATACGTACAATTAACTTGAGCAAAGCAAGCCAAATGAAACTCCAGCAACCTCTTCCATGTGGAAACAGAAGTGAGAATAGAAATAAATTTTAATGGAATGGAATAACTTCGATCGATATGTTACCCAAAAAAAAATTTCCCTTCATATTTATGTTAGGTTGAGTTTAAAAATATGGCGAGAATAAAAAGGAAAGATGATCAAATTAATGACCATAATATTCCTAGTGTGAAAATACTATTAAATATTCATTAATGTTTTTTAATCAGTAAAAAATTACTTTTACATATATTTAATAAAATATTAAAACATTTATTCATAAAATATATTTTATAAATTATCAATAACAAAATAATAATTTTTTTTAGTTTAAGAGCTAAACTTATATACTTTTTATACTATTTTTCAATTAAAATTTAACATGTAAACATTTTAAAATTTTTTAAGTTTAAGAAGTTGATACTTTTAATATATAATTAATGACTAAATCTACAATGTATTAAAAATTAATTTACATATTAATTTTTAATTAAAAAATAATATGAAAAACACATAAGGAAAAGCATATAAATATTTTTTTAATTTAACACTAAAAAAAGAAGATAATTAAAACATGTATTTTTAATAAAATAAAAAATAAAATTCCTTATATTTTAAATATTTCTTCATAATTCCATTTCAGTGATTTTGAATTATTGATTCGGCATGATGATAATTTTATATTGAATTCCCAGAAATAAAATATCATTCCATCATGAAATGGTAGGATTAATTTCCATTGAAAATTTTCATTCTTCCACCCATCAATTCCATTTCATCCGTACAGACCAAAGCCCGGCCCAAAGTTATTCTCAACCATTTCTTTCTCAATAATGTTTATGGTTGTCCACCAAAAAACATGTTTATGGTTGTCACCAATAACATTAAATTTTGAGTTTTATTGGCAAAATTTTCAGCGGCACATCATCAAGAAATGGATAATGAGATTTTGAAAACTAAAAATATTTCTTGAGCAATATACGGGATTATAAAACATTTCTTGAATAAATACATAATTTAGAAAAATATGAAATATCAGTGTACTTTGAGAGGTATAATAAATGGCAAATAAATAATAATATATTATTTAATTTTATATTGATATCACATCATGTATAGCAACTATTACCTCTATTTCAAAATGTAAGAAATAAATAATTAAATCACTGAAACTAAGAAAATAGTTAAACATTTTAAATATGTCATAAAGAAATTTTTTTCACAAATATCCTTATTTAATGTTCTTACTTAAGTATCATTTAACTTAAACCTTATAATAATAAATCTACTTTAATTAAGAGTAAAATAAAAAAATATACATTAATTTATCAGATAAAAGTTATTTATCTCATATATTTTAAAATAAAATATATTTAAAAATGCCTCCTATATTTTAGAATGAATGGAGCAAATAATAAGAATGATTTTAATTTTATATAGTGTATTATTAATCCTCCAATAAAACCACTAATTAAGTGCAAAATGGGACGTATCCAATAAGTCATTTTAGTCAAAGTCCTTTTTTGTTTTGGGGCAATGAATCAAAGTCATTTTAGTCATACGCAAACTTGTGAGGACATAACCAAACGAGTAATTATTAGTTAATATTTTAAGGCAATTAAATGTAAATCGTATCCTACATTTCTTCAGCGATTGACGGTGCTGAAATTGAAGTCGTTTCCATATGTTAATTTAAGTGGAACTTTGCTTACAAAATCTTGAAACGTTCTTGGACATTTCACAAGGGACATTTTATTATAAATATTTTGAATTTTTATTTTATTGTTATGTTATATGCTTTATTTTGATGATATTTTGGCCGAGGACATAGGGAAAAGATGCGATTAGTTTTGATTGAAATTAGCATAAATTATATGTAGAGGTGATGTTAAGTTTGATATAATATTTCCACATATCTTATAAGTTTAAACCCACAAAATTTAGTGGCCAAAAAAAACCCGCAAAATTTATTTTGGAAAACAAAAACCACAAAGTTTATTGAATTTATATACGCAAATTCCTATTCAACATTCTAGCTTGAATATCTTAAATTTATACACTTTTATTTTCTTTATTTTTGTTAATTTCTTTTATTTGTTTTATCTTCTCTTCTTCTACCTTGTTCTTTTTCACTTTTTTCGCGGTACCTTCTCTCTCTTGTTATATAATTGAAAGTTTAGAATGAAATGGAATAAAATATTTATTAATGAAATAAAATAAAATGGAATGGATCATAATATTTCATTGTTTAAAAGTTTTTTATAAAAAAATGAATGGCTTCATCTGATCATTGTTTAAAAATTATTGTAAAATATATGGAATTTAGAATGGATTATAACATTTTTCCTTAATAATACCCTTATGAGTTAATTTGATTGAATGAACTATAATTAAATTCATATTTAAACTATAATTAGATTTTTAATTAAGAGATGAAGTAGCTTGATTGGGTTGGGAAAAGAAAATGTAGAATGGATAGAATATATATGAGAAAGAGAAAGAAAATAATTTCTTACAATTTTTTTTTACTTTTCTTTTACTAGTCCATTGTTTGATACTCCATCCGATTCTTTTTATAAGATATTTTTAACTAGTTTCACACATATAAGAAATTTAGTTAAAGAGAGTTAATCTTATTAAATTTGTATAAAATTTCAATTTTTTTTCAAAATTATCTTTATTTAATGAAGTTTATAAATAGCAGTTTTCCCTCTCTTCAAGAGAATGATATTTAATAATATCAGTAACTATTAATGTGATTATTCACATTAATATCAATTGCTAACTTCCAAGCAAAAGACAATTTGGATAAAAGAAATTTAATGATCCAAATAATTCCAAAAATATCTTATGTTAAGCATAAAAAAACCATTTAAAAAAGTATCTTATAAAAATGACCAGAGGGAGTATTTTTCATATTTTCAATTTATATTTAATATAGACTTAGTTATGATTTTTTAACATTTTATGATAAGATTGTAAAATGTAACTGAAATTGAAAAGTCCATCTTAATTTTAGTTTGATCCACAAAATAGTCCCTCTAATCCTATAAATTGCATTATCTAGAAGTAATTATTGATGCTTAATATAAGTTATTTCAAAAAATTAATGAACCATTAAAGGTTTGTTTTCAAATTTTCCCTTTATTTTAATTTTTACACTTTTTCCTAGAGACGGGCACACTTGGTGGGTTGGGGTGGCCTTGGCTTCTCCCAGATTTTTTTTTTCTAAATTTTTTTTTTATAAAATCTTAGCCAAAAATTAAAAAAAGTAACAATTTGCCCCCTCCCATGAAGACCAGTATGTTGTTGATGCAATGTGAGAACCACTTGAACTTAGTTACCTACTTGCCTTAAGGTAGCATATTTTAATATATATATGTGTGTGTGTGTGTAAATCCCCCCCCCCTTCAACCAATTCATTCTTTTTACCCCTGCTTTTTCCCTAACTAATCATAATTAAGATAGAGTTAGAATTTAGTAAGGGTTAATTTTGACAATTTTTTAAAAATTAAAAAATAGTTGTTAAATAATAACAACTGGAAATGTATAATTTCAGTCATAATTAAAACATAAATTTGTTTGATAAAATAGTTGTTAAAGAATGCCAATTTTGAAAGTATAATTTCATTCATAATTAAAAATTTTCTCCTTATTTGTAATTTTATCTTCACATTTATTTTTTTTCAATCACCTAAAAATTTATACAAAAACAAATATTACATTCCCTTGTATCGTAGCCACAAACACACATTACATCCCCTACAAGCGGCGGGGCCACATATAAGGGTGGGTAGATACCCTCAATGGAATCAATATTAATTATAAGTTCGATATAATATTTCAATATACTTTATAAGAACCCGCAAACTTTATTGAATTTTATTATACAAAATTTTGCCCCCTCTATTCTTTTTATAAGCATATATTCCATGGTTTTTATTATAAGCACTTTGTAAGTTATCAAAAGCACTAATTATTTTTGGTAAAAGAACATTTTTTATCCCTTAATTTTATACTAGATTTCATTTTAATTTCTTAACTCTATTTTATTTCATTTTAATCTTTAATTTTTCAACATATAATCAAAAGTTTGCTTATTATTAATACCGTAAATAATATTAATAGAAAATGATGTGAATTGTTCTTACAGGCTAACAAAGCATTATTTAATGTAGACATGTTAATCTCTGCTACCATGTCATCAGTACCATTATGCTTTCATTAATATTAGTTTTAAAATATTTTTAATTAAATTGAAAAATTAAAAATAAGTAATTACAAATAACTAACTTTTAAACAAAATAATAATCTTATATTTTTTGTTATAAGAAATAAGTTGAATATATATGTAAGCATTAGAAAATGCTTTTTCAATATTTGTGAATATTTTGTTGGCATTTTATGTTGATATAGTAAACAAAGTTAATAATAGAAAATTTTTTTATTATATTTTGAAAGTTAAGGATTAAAAAAATAAATAAAATAAAGTTAAGGGTCCAAAATGAAATATGATATAAAGATAAGAGAATAAAAATGTAATTTTGGCTATTAGATTTTTCCTAAATATGTACCCTTATGAGATTAATTAATAGGAGAATTGGATTGAGAGAAATTTCAGTGGAATTGCAATAATTTAATAAATTTTAATAAGATTATATTGAAAAATGTTGAAAGTTTTAAATAAACTGATAGCTATTAACTAATTTTAATTAAATTTCTTAAATTTTAAATTGTATGAGGTTCTCAACAAGTGTTTATAAAAAGTGCTGGGGAGAGTATATAACATTTCAACTTGAATATCCAAAATTTATCCATATTTTTTGTTAATTTCTTTTATTTGTTTTATCTTCTCTCCCACCTTGTGATTTTCTCTCACTTATTTTTCGCGGCAGCTTCTCTTATTACCTTGAACTTTCCAAATTTTTTTTTCTCTTACTAGTCCATTATATTGTTTGATTTTTTTTTTTCATATTTTCAATTTATATTTAATATAGGCATATTTATGATATATTTTTAAAATAAACTTTATGATAATACTTTAAAATGTAGCTAAAATTAAAATGTCAATCTATTATTTTTAGTTGGATATACAAAATAACTATAATTCTTTTTTCAGAATAACTATACTTGAAAATACTATAAGAATTTTCAAAATACTGTAAATAAATAGTCTTAATAGTTATGTACAAAAATGACTGTTTTTTTTTCTTTTTTCAAATTGACAATTATAAATTTTTATATATTACTAGAAAAAAAAATTTCTTATTGAAATTGTTATTCTTACAATTTCATAGAAAATATTATGATGTTGTTAAATGATATCTCATAATTCATTATTTTTAATGTAATTTTATATGTACTTCCTTAGTTTCAAATTATAAGTCATTCATTTTAAGATTTCAGATATTCATAATATAAATTATTTTGTAAAATTTATTAAGCATTTATTTTTTTTCCTATTTTTACCAGTCTTGAGAATAATAAAAAAAAGTTATAGTAAAGAAATTAAAAGAGATACAATTAAGATATGTTTACAATTTGATAAGGCTAATTTTGAAAAAATTTTATAATTTTAAAAATTTTAAGGATTCTACCTAATTTTAACCAATATCTTTTTATTTGTCTAAAATAGTTAAAAGTAACTTGAGAGAGATACTAATGTTGCATAAATTGTTACATGACTGTGTTTTTTGCTTGTGTATTTTGTTTGTGATGTAATTGATATTATATATAGGAGCAATTTTCTATATGCTTTGCAATTTAAATTTCAAGATCTTTACTGAATTTATGAAAGAAAAAAGTCAAAATATCATTCATAGTTTAGTTGGATGAAAATTATTTTTAAATAATATATATAAAAGAATAAATTCAAATGCTTTTGTAAAAATATATTTTGAAAATTCCATCTTCTCTACAATTGTTCGTGTAGTGCCTTAAGAGGATCCGTGTTTGTCGACATCAAACACTCTTTACTCTTTAGTGATAATTAATTAATGGTTAAAATCTCGTTGTTGGTATAATGAATTCTGAAAATTTGTTAATTACGAAACTAATAAAAAATAAGAAATGTAATATAATGGCAAAAAAAAAACAAAGAAATATAGCAAAAGCAAAGGAGAATTTTAGAGAAGAAAATTGAAAGAAGGTTTTCATTCACTTGAGATAAAAAATAATTAATACATGATATATATTCGTAGGTCTTCAATTATAAAGATCAACTTTTTGACCACAATTATGAAAATCCAATTGAGTGCAAATATAACTGAAAAATGGTCCATTGCTATGCTTAATCATAGGAGCCATAGGAAATAACAAGATGGTAAAAATGTTAATAATGATGTTTACAAAAAATATTAATAATGATCGAACCAAGATGCTATTAATCACGATAGGTGGTGTGAAGAGCATATTGTCCCTTAACTCAACCAGTAGGTGACAGGTGGTGAAGTACACGTTGAAGATAAGATCCAGGTGTCACTAGATTAACTATCCAATAATTTGTCCAATTACTTCATTTATACTAAAACAATGTTAATTTATTTTTAACTATCTCATATATATATATATATATAATATAAGTTAAATTATTAAATTTTATTAAAAAATTTTAATACTTTTCACTATTTATTTTTTAATAATTATATTATATTTCATATTTTTATAACATTTATTTTTCACTGATTAATTATAACCAAAGATATAAATAAAAAATTAATACACCTAACATTTCACAAAATAACTTATACTCTTTAGAGTTTCAAATATTAAAAAAAATAATTATTTTACACATATCCTTAAAGTTAATAAATTTCATTTAATTTATAGGAAAGTATATTTTTTCCTAAAATTGTCATTAATTAATAGTCCTTTTTTTTACATTCAATCAATAAATAACTATTGAAAAGTATAATTTTTCCCAAATTATTAGAAATATTATTAGAATATCCTATTTATTGCACCAAATATATCTACAATACTTTTTTTTTTGTATTTTGGATCAATACAACCCTCTTAAATTGTTCTTTTTATATTTGAGATTAAAAAAAGTATTTTGGACAGAAGAAAATGGATCTAGTGTAATTAGACTCGTTGGTTAAAAGAAAATTAAAAAGAAAAGAAAATTAATCTAATTGCAACCGTCGGTGTAACCGTGACCCCAATGAGAGAGTGGAGTGGGAAAGTGCACCACGTACACATTTTTGTTTTAATAATATTTTCCTAAGTTTATACCATGCATCACTTGTTTTTCCTTTCTTTTCCTTTTTCTTTTTAAATTTTTTTTACATGTTACCCAAATGAAGCCTAGCACTTTTTATCACTAATAAAAACTTTTTCTCCTACCTAAAAAAATATCAATACTTTAAACAACCATCAATTATAAAATAAAAAGTTGTTGGAAAAAACTAAAAGTAAATTATATTTTCATACAACTATGTGGAATATAATAACACTAGATTAGATTTAAGTATTACTCCCTCTGGTCCTTAATATAAGACCATTTTAACCGAATCACGCGAATTAAGAAGGAGAGTTAAAACTAATTAACTACCTCGATTTCTCCGAAAATCTCAACATTTTTTCCAAAGTACCCTTATTTAATATCTCTCTTTTTCTCTTTAGATACATTAAATAGAGGCATTTTTTAGAAATGTATAATAAATACCACCTCGTATATTGTAAAGGGTCTTATATTTAGGACCAAGCCAAAAGGTCCTATATATAGGATCGGAGGAAGTATCATATTCAATTATAGGTAGCTCTCCCAATATAATTTTTTTTATTCATAATATTTAAACTTTCAATCTTACTTAAGGGAATCAAACATCTTTTACTTAACCTAACCACGTTGATACTCTCTCTAGTCTTAAATATAAAAAAAATTTGAGAGAATTGTGTTACTTCAAAATATTAGAAAAAAAAGTATAAATGTTTAGTGTAATAAATAAGATATTCCAATAATACCCTTGTAACAACCTACCTCTAAATCATCCCAAAGGACCACCTTCAAGCTTCAAAACGCAGAAAAATTCCGAATCAGATCAGAACAATGTGGGGCTGTGGCTACACTGTTGTAGCCGCAGTCTGGGAGAGACAGAATCACTTGGCACCATGGCGCCTGTATCAAATCTTATATTAGCAAATTGCTGATTTTTTTGGTGAACTTCCAACGCGTATAACTTTATACTTTAACCTTCGATTGACTTAATTCCAACTCATATAGGTTACTTTCATCCCAATCTAACCATAAACACTAATTTCACTCGAATTCAACTTCGTATAAAAATTTTGGAAGCCCAACACTATTTTTGTCATTTCTTGGCTAAAACTCACAATTTACCACCTCCATTTGCCACTAAAGACAATTTGGCACTCAAGGATCATTCACACAAGTCTGATTTGGCTCCACCAACTTATCCAAGGAGATTTTATCCCAGAGCAATCTCTCCTCCAAGAATTGACTCCCTTAACCCTAAAACAGCACAATGGGCTACATGCCCAAAATATACATGCAAGGCTCAAAACCACATTTAGGCTCCCACATACAGCCATTTTGGCTCACAACACACACTCCAATAACGTTGACCCGTGCTAGGGTCCACATCATCATCCCACATATATAAACCACCCATGACACATATTCACATCTCACATATCATACATCAACATCAATATCATCACATAATCGTCTATATCATTCATATATCATCGTCACAATCATCTTATCATCACATAACATACAGATAATACTCTCAAGATACTCATACAGACATCAAACTATAACAACCTACTTGGCACAATATTACAAAAACTAAATTATAAACTAATAGTTATACTTGAAATTCCTAAATGCGGAGAGGCCTATAACTCCTTATTCTTCTCCAAACTAGTACTTGAGCCTTTACCCGAATTGTTCATCATAGGAGGGGGTGTGAGATAATATCTTAGTAACTGGGACAAACTTACATATACAATAATATTATCAATATCACGCATATATGCAAATGATGTCGTGCAATGCCGAATGCCATGGAATGTATCTCTCCCTCAAACACGGCTAGAACCACGAGCGGGCGTTATCACAAGATATTTTAAATAGGTGATTCTCTTCCAACAACAGGTGAAAACTGATTTTGAAACATCACCAAGCTCACATCATACTAGTGTACCCAGCCAAAGGTCACACTAGTGATTATACCGTGGCTCTCCTTTCCCTGGATCACCCAGATTTGTGGTGATTTAGGGAAGGGGCAATCTACTACCACCTAGCTCTTCTAGCCATAGGAGAGAATTTAGTAGCAGAGATATTACATCATATCACCAAATCATATCATCATTATATCATATCACAGTTCACTACCACTTGGCTCTCTTGACCACATGAGAGGATTTAATGGCAGGTACCTTTCATCATATCATTTTATCCACTGCCACCTGGCTCTCCTAACTATGGAATATGAATTAGTGGTAGAGATTTTTTATTATATCATCATATCGTATATCATCACATGTTATCTTATCACCACTCCCAATCCACCATATCTCACTATGCTTATAGGGTGATGATATACATGTCATGCTAACATGCTTCTAACAATATATAATCATCATCACAGCCATCATCATGGTCATGCTAGCATGCAATCATATGTGGATGCTACAATTACGTATGCACATATACAATATCATACTCATAATCATCATATACAAATACCTCATTTAGCCATGTGTACACTACAATATATCGAAAAATCATACACATACACATAACGATATCATGGTATGAATGGAGACATGCATATATATATATATAAACATATATCACAAATAACACGAATACCCTATTACCTAGGATTACCAACACCACGCACACAGAGACTTAGGCAAGCCTCCAGAGCACCCATCATGAACCATACGCCTCCAATTAGCTAATCAACCTCTACAATATCATAATCTTTTAATTAACATAATACCCATAACAACCAAAATCCATAATTTAGCCATTTTGGCTTAACGCATAGTTCTAATAATATAATTACATATTAATGAGCTCTAATTAACCGTTCACATCATAATCATTCTCATACATCTTGAATTTCACACTCCCTCTACAATTTCCAACCTATAGTTCTACTCGAACCCATTACAATCTAACCAAAATTCATACCCAAAGCTTTATAATACTACATAATACTTATACAATACCAAACCAAGCATTTTAATTTGTGGAAAATACAATCCAACTGAAATCCAATATACTCCCATAGATTTCAACCCAAAATCAAAGAGAAAAGAGTGAAGGGGGGTTAGGAATCATTTACCACCCAAGATTGAAGTTCCTCAAAGCCAAAAATCATCTCCAAAGGCCAGAGAAATGGAATCCTAATAGAGCTCCTCCATTTATCCCTCAATTTTTCCTGTCTCAGCTGACTGAAATGACTACCATTTTAAAGAAATTTTGGGCTTAGTGCCACGGTGGCAGGTAAGTTCACCGTGGCGTGAGGCCCTTCTGTCCAAAAATATTATTCAATCTCTATCTTGCTCATTGTGGTGCCCCTGTTTCAGGCCATGGCATGGGAGCTTCTATTTCCATTTCTTCCAATCTACTCTCTTATCTTTCTTCCAATCCTGGTTCCTCCAGTCCTATACACATTATTAAGTATACTTCCCACTAGTTCAAAACTAAGCCGAGGATAGTATATTGAGGGTTGTTACAACTCCTCATTAATTTAGAGAAAGTTATACTTTTGAACGATCATAATTGATTTGATGTTTAAAGAAGACTATTAATTGAAGGTGATTTTAAAAAAATGTATGTTTTACAACAAATTAAATAAAATTAACTAACAATATTGGTACATGTGATTGTGAAATGGTATTTTTCTTTATATATATGAGACCAGAGGATGTATAAAATAAAAAATATTACTAATTATATTAAGGTACAAAATTAAAAATTTTTATACGTTTTGTTTTATATTAAAATTGATCCAACTTTAATTTTATTTTATTTTTTTACTTTTAATGTTTTTATGAAACAAAATGCATCTAAATTTTTTGTATTAATATAATTAGTAATAATGTTTTATTTTATTCCAATGTGATTGAATTAACCAAAAAAGAATTCGATGACCCTTAATTAAGGATAAAGGGTTAAATATTATGATGAATAAAATCATACTGGGAGAGTTATTTCATTGAGTTTGACAATACTTAAATATAATCTGATAGTATTGGATGCTACATAGTTATATAAAAATATAATTTATTTTTAATTTTTTCCATATGCTTTTTATTTTATAGCTGATGATTGTTTAAATTACTGTTATTTTTTTTTATGTAGGAGGCAAAAAAATATTTACTAGAAAAAAATGTTGTACCTCATTTAGGTGCTGTGTCAAAAAATTAAAAAAGAAATGAAGTGACATGTGGCATAATCCTAACAAAATATTATTAAAAAAGATGTGCATGTGGTGCGCTTTCTCCAGATTCGCTCCCGATGTGAGACCCTCCCAAATTGCTATTTGTCTTAGTTGCTTAGGTTTTGTTGATTTATTTAAGGGAAAATTAAACATTTAATCCTAAAGTTTTACGTCGATTTTCAATCCAGTCCCTATGGTTTAAAGTTTTACAAATGAGTCCTCACAATATGTTGCCGTTTGAGGGTTACTCCTTATTTTTATAAACGTTAGTGAACTGATCTCTACCTTGTGCAGATGGCATACACGACGTTATCTACTTGCCGATGTGGTTGATTGAGTGCAACGTGGTAGATGGACAGAAAAAAGAAAAGGCACCGTTGAAGTCACTAACAGAATATCAATCACCTCCAAAGCCACCAGCCCACCACCAATCTTGTTTGGTTTCACTACATTTGTTTACCTCGCTCTGTTTTTGGTTCCAAAAACAGAGATAAACAGAGCATAACTCTACTCTGTTTACGTGTGTCTATATATATATAACTTACTTCTTTTACCTATACATCAAAAGGAAAAAAAAAAGTGAATGAATTATGACCTCTCAAATCTTAAAAGATAATAATATGTGTAGTTCTTCACGTGGCTAGAGACATGCGGCATATTTTCATGCAAGGCATGTAGTTGTGGACGTGTACATTCTTCTAGTCATAGCTCATTTGCACGTTTATACTCTCATCTTGTTCATAAAGCAACAAGCTTTAATTAAAAATCATAAACGACACAATTCCATGTTAATCTAAAGCCACCACTTCGTGCAGTATCTTCACGAAACCAATGGCATATTACATTCTATAGGACTTGTTATCAAAGATGTTCCCCAACAGTACCTACATTGAGTTTTCGATGCCCAACCAAAATCGTAGGCCTATGTTTCAAAAACTTTAGTTCTCCTAAAGCCACAATCATGTTCAAAAAAATAACAATAAAGTGATTTAACTAAGCTTACCCATTCGGCATACTTACAATCAGAATTATATATATGTGTGTGTGTGTGTGTGTGTGAGTGTGTGTGTGTCAAAGATTGGCCCATAATAACAATATATACAAAACACTAAAAGTGACACCTACACCTTGCCTAAGACTAATTGACGACATAGATTGGCCCTTAGATGCACAGTCAGTTGTAGTGCAAAACTATAGGGATAAATGTTTAATTTTCCCTTTTTTGTTTTAATAATTTAGTTATTTATCTCCTTCATTTTAAAATAGATAGAGTGCAAATTGATCATGTACTTTTTTTAAAAAAAAAAGAAAGCTAAAAAATTAGTTTCAATGCAGTGAATAATTGATTAACTCTTCCATAGTTGCATTTTGAAAGGCAAACACGCCCTTAAATGCGCAGTCAATTGTAGTGCAAAGCACAATCATTATAATTGAATGAATTTCTGGTGTGTTCAAGCGCATGTTGATACTTTCTTTTCTCATCAATACACCTAAATTTATCTCATAATCATGCAAATCTTCTTATCAAATAGAATTATATTGCCGTAACTCATTTATCCCACAATTTTTTCAAATTTTGTATCATCAAAATTTACAGCAGAGATCATTTGATGATCTTACAAAAACTATTTAAAAAAAAAAACTTTTCCTTTCAACCATATAATGGATATATATATCTACAAATGTGTGTGTATGCATGCATGTATGTATATCTATATGTATAAGTATCTACATACATACATATATTCTATTTATGGAAATTCAAAATAAGATTGCATATAAGTTTTATCTTTCAAACACCTAGGTAAACATTCAGGAAGAAATAAAGGCATGCACATGGCAATCTTATTTGAAGCATGTCAATACATATTGCTATTCTTTTTTTTTTTAAAACGATATTAATATTTATTTTGTTATATTAGGACGGTTTTAACATTAATTAAACCATTCTCACACCAAATCCACACCCTTATTATCTTAGCTAATCTCAAGTGGCCAAAGTATGCTAATTAATTGAAATTGATTCTGTATTTAGGCAACTTATGAGGGTTGAACAAAGCAAAGTACTTTACAAAGTACAATCATTAGTTGTAACTGAATTTTTAGTGTATTTAAGCAGGTTGATACTTGTTTTTATCATCAATAAACTTAAAATTATCTCCTATAATCATGCAAATTAAATCTTGTAATCAAGTAAAATTACAGTGCCGTAATTCATTAATATGTCAATTTTTTTTCTCAAATTTAGTATCGTATCAAAATTCACAACAGAGATCATTTGTTACATATGTGTGCGTATACATAGGTATGTATATCTATATGCATATATATAATTACCTACCTAGCTAAACACACACACACACATATATATGCTATTTATAGAAAATCAAGATAACATTGCATAGAAGTTCTTAACTTTCAACACCCAGTTACGGAAACATTCAAGAAGCTAGAAATAAAGTCATGCACATGGCACGTTATTTCAAGCAAGTCAAAGTACATAATACTATTCTTTTTCTATTCGAAGTCATTTTTTTTTTTTATCAAGAGGGTTTGCCTAAACCCTTCCTATATATACCGCATCATTACCCTAATCATCTGAGCTAAGTGGCCAAAGCAATGCTAATTAATTGAAATTGATTCTGTATTTAGGCGACTTATCAGGGTTGAACAAACCAAAATGCTGCTCAGTTGCTGCACCTTGCTTCCCGTTTTCATCAAACATAGCAAACAAGAAATTTGCAATAGGCCTTTTAGGCCTTGAAGTCCCACCCTTGATGTGGTTAATCAAATTCTGATAGTAAGTGTGTGCATTCTGAACCGTGGCTCCTTTGCCTCCTCCAGCTGAAGGCCACCCACTTTCAGACACAACAATCTGCAAATTAGGCGCTCCTATCTTCTCAAGAGCAGCATATATAGAATCCACCATTGCATCAAACAAGTTTTCATACCCAACATCATTTGGTCCTCGCTGAGTGAACAAGGCATACTCAAGAGGAATCTTGCTATTTGGATCACTATAGGCAAAATAGGGATACACATTGGCAAGAAGTGGTGATCCATGGTTTACAAGGAACTGAATGATGGGTTGTATGTATTGCCTGGCACTGACCTTGAAACTGACTTCCTTGGGTGGGTAAGCGTTGTCAAGTAGATCCATTTTTATTGCCGTAGAGACCTTAATTCTACCTTGCAAATTTGAATCAGAAATGGCTTTCTGAATGTTTTGCATTGCAGGTAGAATATATTTTGCTTCTGTGTCACCAGGACTAATTTCATTTCCAACAGTAATGTACTTGATGTTAACATCTGAGTAGGATGCTACATTTCTCTGGACCCAATCTTTTGCAGCAGCAAAATTAGTAAGAGACTGAAGTGTTTCCTTGGCCACATCGAGCAACACTTCTATGTTTGAACCTTTGAGGGCTTGAAGGGCTTTTTCATCTGGATAGTATATTCGCATCTTACCGATGCGATTGGACTTGTATAAATCTATCACTTCTTTCCTACTTGGTAGATTATTTCCATTTGCCCCATAACAAACTCCTATAGATTCTACAGCTGCATAATATGGGAAACAATCTATCAGTTGGGTAATTCTCAAAGAATCAAGACCAATAAATTAAGAAAAGTCTGAACAAGTTGAACTAGCAATTTCGCCAAACTGTTGTTTTTTTTTTCCTCCAGACTAGAGTTTCAAATCAATTCTGACACAGACTCTTTAATTCTCCAGTTGAACCAGCCAGTTTGGTCCAATTATGATGACACTAATTAATAATGATATATATTGGCTCTCATTGAATAAAAAGTGACAGTGATAAATAGAGAGCAGGGACTTTAAGTAAAATAAATAAATAAATAAACTTTCTATACCCAGAAAAGTTACTCAAAAGTTTTAGGAAACACTTGAATTGAAGTGGTTAATTATATGCATCAATACAGTTGTGTTGTGGGGGGAAGAGAGAGAGAGAGAGAGAGAGAGAACATACCTGTAAATTGTAGTGTCATGGACAACAGTAGTATTACGAGAAGCAACATTATGGAAGACATGGCTGTGTTGGTTGCTTTCATGTTCCCAAGAAAGAAAATGTGGTGCTTAACAAAATATCTTATGCACATCGAGAGGCTGCTCATGGAAGTAGCATTTATATATTTACCAAAAGATTTTGGAAGGTACCCTTCAATTAAGGGCAAAGACTTTTAGCTCCGTCCATCACCACTTAGAAAATTTATACCATTCACATTGAAGTCTCCCTTGGAAAGTTTATTGATGAATTGATTTTCTTCTGCAAGTAGGCTGCGTGATGGAACGTCCCAAGTTCTTAAAAATCAATACTGATTGTCACAATTCGAAGTCAGCGATGACTTGCTTTGTTTTCTTCTCACAAGTTGTGTGTATAACTAAAATGACTTGTTGGATGCACTCTATTCAGCAATTGGAGTTAGGAGTCGCATAACTTTGGGTTTGGGCCCTTTGGATTTTAGAATAATTTTTTCTTTAGTTGCAAAATAGGGAAGTAGATTTACCAACAAAAAAAAATAATAGGGAAGTAGAAAAATCAATGGCATATAATTACCAACTCAAATTAATATAAGTGATAAATACTCTCATAGCAAATAACTAGGAGTTTAATTTGTACTAACTTTTCTATATGAAATAACCCTAATTAATTAGAAGAGATCTACCATTTATAGTCATATTTTGAGGTACATTAATTTCTGTTGTGTTGGTAGGATATTCTTAATCCAACACCAAATATATATAATTAATTAACATGAACATGGTGAGCAATAAGAACTCCTGCAATGTTTCATATATATGTGAATTGAAATGAGAATAGGGATAAATTTTAATAAACAAAATATCTATAATTGGTTGAAACAATGTTAGAAAGAAAGGAAAGATGATCAAATCGCTATAATGACCCTATTGCTAAAAATATAAAATATTCATTATTAATTTTAAATTAGTAAAAAAATTTACATATATTTCATAAAATACTAAAATATTTATATTTTTTTAATTTTTTATGATGAAAAATATTTGCAAATTACCAATAACAAAATAATATTTTGTTTAATTTAATGCTAAAAAAGTAGATAATTAAAACATGTATTTTTAAGACAGTATGAGAAAATCCTTTTTTTCTTTGAAAGAATTTTCATTCCTACATCCATTTCATTCATACAAAAACCGATGGTTTTGCTTATGTCATTCTCAACCATCTCTTTCTCTCAATAATGTTTATGGTTGTCGACCAATAACATTAAAATTGTTTGGAGTTTTATTTGCAGAATTTTCAACGACACCTCATCAAAGTTGTTTGTACACACAACTGTACGTGAGAATTTAAAATAAAAAACAAAAACAGAAAAGCAAAAAAGAGCGGCCTCAATTTGAATGTGGCAATTATCAGAGACTAAAAGTCATTATTAAAATTAAGCACATAACCTAGAAAAATAAACTTCTGAAATATCATTCCGAAGACAATCCAACGAAGCAATGGACGGATCATTCAAGATGTGAGACTAAAAGGCACTTGGAAGGTTTACTTCACGGTGGTCTCCTTGCAGAAGAACCATCAATTTGATTGACGTACGGTGCTAAAAGTCGTTGTGGCTATATTGGAGTGATACCTTCCAAAATCTTGAAAATTTCTTAGAAATTTCTTTAGGGATGGCGAACTTAATCTCCCCACCACTTGGAAGAGGGTTAGCTACTTACAAAATAGTAGAGTCAGTGATATGAGTTAAGTTTGACAGATCAGTATATTTAACTTGGTAAAATGGGTGAGTTAGGTTTTAAAAATAGAAGTTTGAATAGTAAACGGGCTTTTGGGCCCAAGCCCGTGACTTGAATGAGTTAGTCCAAGCGAGCCACAAGCTGGTCCGTTTTCTTTTTTTATATTTTTTTTTTGTTTAAAACATTAAAAAATACATATTATTTTATTTATTAGTAATATATAAATTGTAAAAATTAAATATTATGTTAACTTTTAGTAAATGATGGTGATAAGTAATTGTATTAATTTAAATAATTATATAAAAAAATCTAAAAAGATATAGGCCCATGGACCCACTCCATACAAGCTTTGGTTTATAAAGTTGAGTCCGTTTTGACAGTTGGCCTTTTCTGCTTAGACCGTTTTCGTCAGCTCTACAAAGTAGCCTCCTCCATTGGAAAAAAATATAGGGTTCACTCTTTTTTTTAAACCCAAAAGAGGGATTCTGCATCTTAACCCATTTTGTAAAAGGCACTCTCATATCTATAATATTCCAATAAAATATCAAATTATTTGATAAAATAATTTAAAAGCATATTTTTTCTCATTTAAAAGTGTTCTCCTTAACTATAATGTTTATCTTCACAATTAATATTTTATTTACATAAAAAATTTTTAAAAACACAAATTACATCATACCTAGTGGCGGAGCCGCATACTCCTCACACCACGGGGTGGCTAGATGCCCTAATTGGAATTAGTAATATCTATCAGGTCAGAATCCTTTGTGGGCCAGATCCGTTGGATAAAAGTATGAGGCAACAAAATGGGCCATGATCCATACAGAGGGATTTGACAAAGGGAGGAGGCAAAGCCCGCAATTGTTTAAGGACCAGTTAAGTGCAAGCAAGAGTGAGTTATTGGGCTGAGAT
The DNA here is from genome assembly GCA_026686845.1 of Adenanthera pavonina. Lineage (NCBI taxonomy): Eukaryota > Viridiplantae > Streptophyta > Magnoliopsida > Fabales > Fabaceae > Adenanthera > Adenanthera pavonina. The sequence continues at coordinate 34,936,398 of JAIVEN010000015.1, forward strand.
TGGTGAGAGGTGAAAATTAAAGAGCCCAATAGTGTAGCGCCGAGACTACTAAAGGCTTGGAGGGAAACAGAGTGGCAGCAAATTTAAAAAAGAGCAGTTGCGAGAAATACAGAGTGTGAGATGCGGAGGGCCTAATAGAAGTTAAGGATTGTGGCCCCAAGGAGCAGTTGAGGTTCCATAAGATCTTTTTTTTTTTTGGGCCAAAAGGTTTGACAAGATCTTTACATGGCGAATTTTTATGAACTGTAACTCGGATCTTAGGGCCCATTGTTAAAGTTGACTCGGTGAGTTCATGATCCTAACTCAGTACTTCACTATGTCTTGTTAACTCGGTTGCATAATCGTTTCCCTTCAAATTCGGACTGACACGATGATAACTCGTCACTTCACGTGAGCAAAGCAACACCTTACCATTGAGGCTGCAAAGTGAAGAGCAACGTTTTATATATGAAATAAACTTTCATTTATAAATGACTAAGGGTGTATTTGGATTAAATTATGTATAAGTGATTATGAGGATAAGTGATTATGAGAATAAGTGATTTATGTCAAAAATGATTTGTGTTTGAATATTTTTACCTCATAAGTGATTTTGAGAAAAGAAATGTGTTTGGATATTGGGGTTTAAGTGATTATTTAGTAGATAATGAAAAGAAAAAATGAAATAAGTGATTATGGGAGGATAAGTGATTATCATAAGCTGAAAAAATCAGTTTCTTCCATAAGCACTTATTTGAGGCATAAGTGCTTATTGAAAAGCTGTTTCTATTTGGCAACTCCACCACATAAGCACTTAAGGGATCCCATAAACACTTATAATCTGAATCCAAACAGGCTATAAGAGATTAAGAAAATGATGGTAGTTTTTCTGCCTCTAACAAATCAATCTGCAATTGAAATAAAAATATTATGATTAAATATCTTATAAAAAATGTTTATGAATATACAAAATTTTAGTATATTATAAAAATATTTAGATAAAATTATTTTTATTAAAATTAAAAATATTTATTTCAATATATGAATTTTAGGTTTGAGTACTACTATAGATTAATTTATTTCAAATTTATATGATTTTAACATGTTTATTATTATATATTGTATTTCAATTATATAAATATATATTTTGATGATTATTTTTAATATAGATAAACTTTTAGGAATTTACCATAGGTGTTTACTTTACGAGTGCAAGTCTGACAACCTTATTTTAGCATGTATAAGGAGCATTTTAGATAACGGCTAGTGGAATAATCATAAGACCACCTACCCACTTTTTTTAGCGTAATATAATAAAAAAAATAAATAAATTATTAAAATATAACATATAAGATAATATTTATCAAAATATAACACACAAAGTCAATTGGTACCAAAATATAACACACAAAGTCAACTGGTAGTAACGCGATTTGACTTCATACACACAAGTTGATTGAAGAGGCATGTGACTTTTAATCTAACAATATTTTTTTTAATGGAAAAGGTAAATTGCATGGATATTTATGCGACTTTGCCTTTGTTTTTTCTTAAATAATTCTTTTTTAATTGTTTGAAATGGAAAATTTAAATGGGTTCTCTAATAATATTTAAATGACCAATATTTCCTATTATACTCAGATGGACTTTCTATCTTGTCCAAATGAACTTCCACCATTCCCAAATATGATTCTTTGTGGGAAATATTTTTTATAGGGATCTGAAATTATCTTTTTTCCATTAAATAATTATTAGGAAGATATAAATTTAATTATAAGTGCAACAAATATTAATTAATAATTAATTATATTTATACAAGGCTTGTCCCATATTTTCTCATCCCTAAACTTATATTATATACACATGTTTTATTTTTTAAACATACAAATATCACATTGAAGTTGCATAAAAAGGTAAAAAATACTTGTATTCTATGTTAATTTATATGATTAAAATTAAAAAAAAAAGAATGAAGAAGTCCGAAAGGTTTTTTTGAGCATAATATAACAAAAAAATAAAAAAAATTATTGAAATATGACATGTCAGGCAATATTTATCAAAATATAATATACAAAGTCGACCAGTGACAGCGCGTTTTGACTCCATACATATAAGTTGACCGGATAAATATATGACTTCTAATCTAAATATATATTTTTTTGAATGAAAATGCTAGTCACATGGTACCAATTTCAAAAAGATAAAGTTACATGGTTATCTATACGACTTTGGCTTTATCTTTTTTCTAAAAAAAGATAATTAAAAAATTATTTTTTTAAAAACATTGTTACAATGGCCAAAGTCACATGAATGACTATACAACTTTATCTTTTCAAAATTAGTAAGTCATATACATTTTTATTAAAAAATATATATATTTAGATTAGAAGTTACATAATGTGATCAACTTTCAAATGTCATTTTGTTTTTGATACATGTCAATTGTTGGGACCTTTGTCTCCCAGCTTTTGTAGTTCGAGGGTAGCATTCGGCTTATGCTCTCTTTATTTATCCAAAAATAAATAAATAAATAAATAAAGTATTTGTACCCCACTCTTGTACTTTCTTTTTTTTAAATATTTTTTCTTTCTTTCTTTTTTTTTATTTTGATAGACAAAATATACTTTTTTTTTATATGAAAGAAAGACTCAACAATTTGCCAACGTTGATAACATTAGATGAAGCATTATCAAACATAAGACTCCACATATCATTATATTGATTTTTTTCTTTTAATCCAACGAATAATATGAATGTTTTAATCGCTGAACAAATGACTATAAAGCATGAAAACTTCATTTACTAACTGAGTTTAAAGAAAAAAAAGGAAGATAAAGCAACTGATTTCTGATTAAACAACAAGAAATTTGAGATAAATAATTAAGTTTAAGAAGTTAAGGTGCCAACTAGCTAAGCATTTAATTCCATCCGCAGATGTTATTAGCTTTTATTATTTTGATTTAGAAGGGCAGGTACTTGTGGCTTGAAATTAGAAACGGAATAGAACCCATGACCTTCCACTTATAAAGGAGCTTACGTACCATTAGGCTATATAAGGCTATTGGCAGATGTATTTGCTTTACTTTTGCATTTATATGGGCTCTCACTTTTTTTTTTTCCTGTTTGTCTTCTCGGATATGTGCAATTTATCGTACTCGTAGCATTATTTGTAATTCTTACCCCTTTCAAGACATATGTCATTTTGCAATTTTGATTTTGTTTCAAAACATTTTCAATAAATTAAACATGAATTATTTTTGGACAAATTTTCTCTTCATTAATTAAGGATAAAACTCCAAATCATTAATTACAATTTAGATAATTTTTTCATTAAATAAGTTTATTTTACATAAAAAAATATTGTATTTTGGTACAATTTAAAGTATTTAATAACTTTTTTATTCTATGTGTAAAACTCCAAGTTAACTTATGTTTCAAAATAGAGGGAGTACAGTAGTGTAACATTGGTTTTCGTCTCGCTAACTCCTTGCAAAATCAAAAAGAAAAAGGAAATGCACCCTATTCAAATACTTTCTTTTTCTCACATGAAGAAAGACTCATCAATTTTCCAAATTCAAAAAATTAGATGTAGTATTCATAATTGTCCTCAATTAGATCTCTAACTATGTATAAAAAAAGACAGAATCCATTTTGATAATTTTTATATTTTAAATTATTAATTTTTGACTGTTAGTTAAGAAATATTATTAGTGTTAGAAAAATAATACAAGACTCAAGATAGCATTCTACTGAATTTTTTAATAAAAAAATACAATTTTTTTATACTAACAAATGACATAGGAATATTAACTTCATTTGCTAACAGAGTTCTTGTTATAAAAAAAAGGTAGAAGATAAAGCAATTTATTTTTTATTAAGCAACACAAGAAATTTGAAATAAATAATAATTAATTTTAAGAAGCTAAGATACCATGGTTAAGGCTCTCTTATTGAAGTCTGAAAAAAAGTAAGCATTTCGTTATATCTGTTGATGAATTTATGTTCATTATTTTGCCGAGAAATGGGAAAAAAGAATACATAAATGAAACTAAATGAAGATTAAAGAAATATTTTATTTTTCTATTGTGGTTGAGGAAGGTAGAAAAGTTGTTGAAAAAAAAACATTTATTACAATAATTGATAATCGAATTGTAGCATATATAATAATAATTGTACCAGCCTTGTGAGAACGTAAAGAAAGGCAGGTGACTTTTGTTAAAATGGTATTGTTATATTTTATAATAAATTATATAGATTTTCATTTTAAATTTTATTAAAAATATAATTTTTAGTTGTAAAATATGAAAAAAAAAATTTTTAAAATTATATATTTTACATTTTAATTTTATTTAAAATTATTTTCATTTAAAAATTTTTAGTTAATAAATATATGTTTAAATCAATAAAGGATCTGTTAGTCAAAAAATAAAATGAAAATAAAATATGAAATAAATTTTTATTTTTATTTTTGCCAGAAACATGCCCATATTTCATTATTATATTTGAAGTCATATTTGCATCAAAATTTTTGCCTCATGTCTTGGTTTTATAAAATTATTTTAATGCAGCTGCTGGCATGCATGGAGGGAGACATACCCGAGAATAAGTCATCTAAAGGTATTAAATAATTAAATAAAATAATGAGTTATATATTTAACTTTAACAAAATTAATAATGATTTATGCCATTTTTGAAAGTACTTTCACAATTCAATTACTGGTAGGGCTGTGCAATAAATTTTGGGACTTGAGGGTAAATTATTAAAACTTCTTTTTTAGTATTAGCCATCATTAAAAGTATTATTGATAATATTATAAGAATTATACTTTTGGAAATGAATATAATTTTTTGATATAGATTAATATTTGAATTGGAGTATTAATTTCTTCTGTTAATATTTCTCTCAGTACCTCTAATTCTTAAATATGAATCACTAAAACTTTGAAACTTTTTAAGATTAATACAAATTTTTTTCCAAGTTATAAAAGGGATTTAATAAAAACATTTGTATTAATGACAATTTGAGAAAAATAGACGATGGAAGTAGTTAAAAAGACTTTGGAATGAAAGGGATTTAGTTTTTCTTTTAAAAAAAGATTAACTAAAACTTTAAAACCTTTCAAGATTAATACAAATATATATATTTTTTAATTTATAAAAGAGATTTAAAAAACATTTGTATTAATCTCAATACGCAATTTGAGAAAGATGGATGATGAAAATCATTAAAATGACTTTGGAAAGAAATGAATTAGTTTAAAAAAAAAGATTGGTAAGTTGGAATAAAATTAAAATATCAATAAAAACATATAATCATTACATTTTGCATTACATTGGAAAAAAGTTATACATAAAAATAATTATCTCCTATATTATTTTTTATATCTTTTTTATTAGATTATTTGCAATATCTTTATTTATATATATAAAATAGAAACATGGGATAATTTAATTATATATAAAAAATTTGATTACATTAATTAAATAAAATATTTGGTAATAAATATGTTTTTATCATATAATTACATTTTTAAATTAAAATATATTACTCCCTCTTGGCTCTCAATATAAGGGAACTAGAATTCAAAACTCGTGATCCAATATATTTAATCAAATTATATAAATAAATATAATAGAATGAGTATGAATAGGATATACTTTTGACATTTTATAATTATATGATTATATAATAATGAAAAAAATTATTACCACTCTTACTCTAATTCCTGTAACATGATATTAAAAAATAATAAATTACTAATATGTATAACATATATATTATGTACAATAAAAATATTATTATTGTATATGATGTATAACAAAAATTTAAATCAAGTGTTTTTTTTAAACAAACAAATTATTTGAAAACTAAGAATAAGTTATACCAAGAATAATTCATCTTTAAGAACATTTAAATCCAATAGGAAAGGATGATCTTAATATTGAAAAAAATGGATTTAACACATGTATATCCTTAAAAATATAAAAAGAAAACAAATTACGATTGAAATTATAATAATATAAAAATACTTTGCATAATGACCGCACATTTAAACATGACAGAATGACTAAAAATATAACATCAAATTATAATATATTTATATGACTTTAACTAAAAAAGGAAAATAATATACAAAGAAACGCAAGAAGAAAATGATGGTAGAATGAAAAAAGAAATAGTTATCTCCATGTTTGAACCATTATTAACTATTGTTATAAAGGAATTATTTCAAGGACTGCATACAATTTATTTGGAGAGATAAAATATATGAGAAAAATGTGAAAATTGTCACCAAAAAATTGTAAATAACAATATGGTTAAATCTTACATTTAAAGCTGTTCCAGAACTATAAAGTTATCACAATGGTGCAAAAAGACTCGCATAATATTGATTTATATAGATTTCATCAAATAATGATTGAGGTGATTTAGACAATCAAATCATAATTTTTTTACAGATATATATTTGATTTTTATTTCTATATTTATAATGATATCAAATTTAATAAAAATGAAAACATATATAAAGAGATAAATATTATTTAAAATATGTGGGTTAGATTTTTTATAGTCAGTATAATGATGTAAATTTATATAGATCTTACCAAACAATGATTGTTGTGACCTAGATAGTCAAATCGTGAATATTTTTCACAAATATATATATATATATATGATTTTCTTTTTTATATTTATCAGCATTTGAAATTTAAAAAAAAATGAAAACATGAGGAAACAAATATCAATTAGAATATGTAAGCCAAATTTCTTCATTGTTAGCATAATGATATAGAGCCCTGAAATCGCCATACTTTATGCTTTAGACCTTTGCTTTATAATAGGCAAAAAAAAAACTTTTAATCCTTTAAGTTTACATTTGATTTCATTTAGTCCCTTAATTTTATTTTGTTTCTTTTTAATCTTTTATTTTCAAAATATCATCAAAAGTTTTTCTATTATTAGCACCATCAACCATATTAATCCCAAATACTAACAAAACATTATCACATACTAATAAATTATTATTTAATGTTGAGACATATCGATTTTTATCATCAAATCACTAATATCATTATATATATTTTAATCTTAGATTTAAAATATTTTTAAATTAAATTGAAAATTTAAAAATAAATTATTACAAATAACCAATTTCTAAATAAAACATTAATTTTAGGATTTGTTTTGTCATAAAAAAAGAGTTGGATAAATGTGTAAGTATTTTAAAATGACTTATTAGCATTTTCTGTTAACATAGTTAACATGTTAGCAATATGAAAAATTTTAATTGTGTTTTGAAAATTAAAGAATTAAAAAGAAATAGAATAAAGTTAAGGAAATAAAATAAAATCTAGTATAAAATTAAGAAACTAAAATTGTACTTTTCCATTTATAATATGATAGAAGATTAGTAGAAAGTTGTTTTGGTTGAAATTATTAACACAATTATGAATGTCTAGTCATTAAATTATTTTTTTACTAATGTCTTTCATTAAATATGCTAAACCATCGTGAGCCAGTCATTTAATTGATAGAAGTTTAGTTAACTATTTAATTAGAGGCATTTTGTAAAAATACTTTCAATTTGTGACATATATAAAAAGTTTAACTATTTTTATCCATTTTTCTTAATATTAGTAAGGTAGTTAATTGTAACTTATATATAACCATTTTGGAAAATACTATCGAAGCTGTTCTTCCCCTTGTTGATTTCCTCAAACTAAAATATCACATAATGCTTCATGTAGATAGTGAATTGCATAATAAAAAGCATCCAATTAAAACAAATGATTTGAACGATATACGACAGTAAATATTAGTTCTGTCACATGCAATTTTCAACAAACAAAAGATATTTAAAAAAAATGGAAAAGAAAGAGCCACCGATCACACACATAAATATCAGCTGCTTTTAGCCTGCGTAAGTTGAGCCGTAATGCATCAAAAATAGCAAGATATCACCCAAAGATGAAGAGAAACAAATTTCATAATGTATACGGTCCCTTTGCATCTTCAAGACCAAAAATTATAATCCTATTAGAAAGAAGTTAGATATTATTGGATCACAACAATTGGCTCCACCCTTGATGTATGGGCCAAGTCCAACCCCCAGCCCAATTATTTTATTTATTTATTTATTATTTTTAGATATTGGGTAAATTTTTGATGGATGCGTAGTTAACAAAACATGGGATATGCGGGAAGTTATAAAGTGACCGCTCCTTCTTTTTCAAGTAAGTTGCGCGTAAACAATTTCTATAAAGAAAGAAAAAAACTACCATTTCTTCTCTACTGGGTTGCCTTCTACAGTGAACACGGATAAAGTTCTCTAGAGACACAGTGATTTTGTCTGCTGTTGGGTAATCGTATTGAACGTATGTATCCTAATTTCCTAACATATGGCATCAAAGCATGTTGTTTCACTTCCTTCAATATTTTTTTTTGACATATATATCTCGCTTCTGTTGTCTGTGAAAATGCCATTTTCATCATTGTTTTATGATTCTCATCTCAGTTTGTGCATTTGTGTGGCTTTTATATATATATATAAATTTCGAATTGAAGGAATCATTAAAAATAAAGGCATGCATAAATGCCACCGGAAAACTATAAAAGAAAATTACCATTTCTTTACATTTTTTTTCTACGCGGCATTATGAAATGAAGTGAAGAAAAATGGATATTTGAAAATTGCCATTACAATATGATCTATGGACATCAACGTGTAAAGAACGACGAGACGAATCCAACGCCACAAGAATCACGTTAATCGAACATCAAATGGGGGAGAAAACGATGAAAAATGGTGGCTAGTTTGCGGGTCCGTCACCGGGTTCGAGCTGGGTTGGGGGCGACCCGGCTGAAGGTTGAAGACACTATAAACAACATGTCGTTTTGGTCACATGCCAAAACAACACGTCATTTAGATGTATATAAAAAAAAGGGTGACTCAGGTCGGATTAGGGTCAGGACCGACTTGACTAGTCAATGGATCGAACCTAGTCGGGTTAGGCCTTAACCCAACCCAAAAACAAAAAAAAGCAAAAAAAAACCCAAAAAAAATAATTAAAATGATTATAAATTAAATAAAAAAATGGGGTGAGAGAGGCGATGGCGCGTGGGGCTCACCTGGACCCCAAAATGACACGTGTGTAACACCCCTCACGATTTCTTCCTTGGCATTATGTTCAGGACCGGAGGAAACAAGACGGAGGAAGGCTCAAGTGGAGTCTGGAAGAGCTCCACGCTGCGGCGAGAAGCAGGGCCGCCGCGGCGAGAACCATTCCAGTGGCATTGTTCCGGATGAACTGGTGGAGCAGCGGCGAGATTCGGAAAATTTGTTTAAATCCGGATCATTTCGGACGAACGGGAAAGAAAGAAACGGAGGAAACCGAGGGAGACCGCGAGGAGCAATGCTAGGGTTCGAGATTTTCGGCATCTAGGGTGATTTTCGGACCTTGGAAGCTTGGATTCAAGTTGATAAGTATTCTCTACTCCTCCATCTCCATTTTCTTCGGTTAGAATTTGAGATTTTCGGTGTTGAGGTTCGATTTTTGGTTTGGGGATGAAATCCACCGATTGAAATGGATGATTTGAGGTTAAGGAAGTGTGTTTTGGTATTCTTGTTGTTTGGATGTGAGTTTTGAAGGGATTATATGTGATTTGAGCTTAACCCTAGGTTGTTCTTGGTTAGGGCTCTTGGGAATCCGAAGTGTATGAGGTTGTGTAGTGTTTGAATGATCCCTAAGAGCTTACTGATGCATGAAAAGGGTGTTGAAACCTTGGGTTAGGTCAATGTGGTTGAATTGTGATGTTTGGTTTATTGGTATATTGTGTTAATGGAGAAATTTTGGTATTGTGAAGGTTGTTGGCTATCGAGAGGGGATTCACGTGTATTAAACAGTTCAAGGAAGCTTGTGGAACTCGTGTGCGTGTGGTAACGATAGTTAAGGTAACCGGGTGTATGTTTGTCTTGTATGGTATGATAGAACGTATATCTGTATGTTTATGCATGTTCCTTTTCATACCGTGATATTGATTGTGTATATGTATGGTTTTCTTATATATCATGGTATGCACGGCTAGTTGATGTATGATGGTTGTATAGTTATATTGTGATGTGTAGCAGCCCCATACCATTGCATGCTGGCATGTCCATATGATGATTGCGATGATAATGATATATATATATATATGCATAGAGGCATGTTGGCATGACATTGACATCATCACCATACGATTGCATAGTGAGAGATTAAAGATGGGGTGATGGTGATATGATATGAGATGAGATGATGATATGATAAAGATCCCTGTCGCTAAATCCTCTCCATGGGAGAGCCAGGCGGCAGAGGATAATATGATATGATGAAACATCCCTGTCACTAAATCCTCTCCTTGGGAGAGCCAGGTGGCAGTGGATTTTGGGATGCACCTTCCCTAAATCACCATTAGTTCGTGATGGTCCAGGGGAAGGAGAGCCACGGTCCGAGCTTTAGTGTAACCATTGACTGGGTTGCATTAGAGTAAGGTGAGCTTGGTGATGTCCCGGAATCGATCTTCACCGACTGTTGGAAGGGAATCATCTATTGAAATATCTTGTGATGACGACAGCCCATGGTTCTAGCCGTGTATGAGGGAGAACATGCATACCATTCATTAACATTGCATTGCACGATTGTGTGGGTCAGTATATATGTATATTGTGTGTGATTGTCCCCGGTTACTGAGACATTGTCTCACACCCCCCTCTCCCATGTCTAACCTTTCAGGTGACGGTTCTGGCACTGGTCTGGAGAAGACTTGTGAGTAGCAGCGAACGTGGGAATACTGGGTCTATGTAGTGTGTGTATTTTGGATATTGTACCTCATGCCAAGTAGGATAGTATGTTTGTAATGGATAGCTTAAAGGAATTGATAAAGGATTGGTATGAATGGATGTACGTATGTTTATGTATGTGGTATGTATGGTTGCACGGTTTGGATGTTAAGGAGTCTGTATGTTAGTATTGGTGAGCTCGAATGGTTTTGGGGCCTTGTTGCTATGTTTTAGGGCCTGTAGCTCGTTTTTTAAGTTGGGTTCTGAGAGGTCAAATCTCAGAGGAGTGGTTCCTTTGAGGTGAAACCTCTTTGAACAAGTTGGTTTGGGGGATTTGGACCTGTATGAGTGGTCTTTGAGTGTCCAGTTGCCTTTTGTGGCAAATGGATGTGGTTAGTGGTGAGTTTTGGTCAATGAGTGGCCAAAATGGTGTTTAAGGTCCAGAATCTCCATACGGAGTTGGATTGAGAAGAAAGTGGTGTCTTTGGATAGATGGGGACGAAATTGACATGTAGGAGTTGGAATCAAGTCAATCGGAGGTCGGAGCATAAAGTTATGCATGTTAGAAGTTCACCCCGGAATGTGGGAATTGCAGATATGGGATATCAGCATGGGGCGCCGCGGCTCCAGAGTCCAGGCCGCGGCGTTAGTGAATCCAGAAGCGATGAAGAAACAGGGGAGGCCGGAGCCACGGCAGTATTGTAGCGGCCGCGGCCCCTAGTCCTATTTTTGGTATTTGAGGAGTCGTTTCCGCTGTTTGAAGTTTTGGAGAGTTGTTTCGAGGTATCGGGGTTGTGTTTGGTTAAATTTTAAAGTTTTTGGTCAAGTAATGGAGGTAGGATGTTACAGAGGACACTACCTGGATGACACCAAAGACCCCTCTGGCGGCGTGTGGTGCTCACGAGCCACCTCCGAGAGTGGGGAACGAGTATTTTTCCAATTTTTTTAAATTTTTTCAATTCTAAATCTTCTAGGGGCTCATGTAGGCGCGTGACACATCCAATTGAGACACTGTTTATTTCTAAAAATCCCTAAATTTGAGATCTTCAATTTGATATGCTATTTGCCCAATTTTAAGGTAATTTTGAATTTGTTTAGAGCTATTTCAGTATGTACATATATATTTTTATCTTATTTAAAAATTTCAAAATTATTTTAATAATTAATACTATTTTATTGAAGGTAAAATAATGAAGCTAGAGAATTTTGAAACCACTGAAATAGTTGAATATGGTTCTCCAAATTATGAATATTTGGAAGAACTCATTCTAGAGGATGAACCTCTTGATGAAGATCCTGACGAGGAATTTCTAGAAGAAGAAGAAAATCTTGAGAAATTTCAAGAAGTGTATACGGATCCAAATAGGTCAAAAGAAGATGAAATTATTTTTGAAGAGTCTAAAATTGAAGATCAAGAAGTAGACCAGCCCCTTACCTACTCTGTAGCTCAAGACATAGTAAATAGAGATGTAAGAAAAATAAAATATTTGAAAGACTTGTATCTAATTCTTGTGAAGTATTCACATTTTGTGGTGAATATGGAAGATGTTGAGTTCTTCGCGAACGTCATAATTAAGCTAAGAGAAGAACTACATACACAAAACAAGAAATATTCAGATTACACTTGGGTCGATGTGATTAATAAAGCCATGAAAATATCAAATCACACTCTTAAGAGGAAAATTATTGATTTCTGTTTTCCTGTTTAATTTATGTATGAAATTTGTATTAATTTGTTGTACAATGACTATATTCTTGTATGAATTTAATGTTCTTTTTATTCTTAATATATACTTTATTTGAGTGGGAGCTCTCAGAATACAAGTTTTTTGTTTAGAGTCAAATTTTCAAGCACTTGTATTAAAATCTTAATAGATAATAGTGGTAATATTAGCATCCGTGTGATGGGAGATACACGTGTGGTCTCCTGATCATGGAACTAATGGAATTATTATTGTTCTAATAAGAAATAATACAAGTATATGACATTGTATGTTGTACTGTGCTACATGTATATTTTACTAAAATATTCTTTAGTCCAGCTCAATAATAGAAATCCTTTATATGGAATAGTCTAGAACTGATTTAAGAATAGCGACCAAGAGTATAATTGTTGAGCTAAACAAGGAAGACAAACTAAATGGGGACAATTGGGACATCTGGCATCGAAAGGTTTCATATATATTGGAAAAACAAGATACTATAGAGCCACTAATTATAGTCATGGCACAACCTGAAGCCGGCAACACTACCCAACATAAGAGAGACCAAGAGGTCTACATGGCCTGGAAAAGGAAGAACAATATAACACGTATTACTATGCTGTGCACTATGGCCAATAACTTATGTGTGAATATGAGAAATATTCAACAGCACAGGCCATGTGGACGACATTAAAGGATAAGTTTGGAGGTACCTCTACCACCAAACTAAGAAGGCTGAGAATTAAATTTGATAATTATAAGTTAAGGCCTAACACTCCTATGAGATAGCATCTACGAGAGATGGCTAACATGATCAGAGAACTGAAGGAAGCTGGGTATGAATTGTCTGATGAACAGCAAATCTAGGCTGTCATAAGGTCAATTCCTTCAAGATGGGAGCACATGAAAGTCAACTTGACCCATAATGAGAATATCAACACTTTCAGTGATGTGGCAAAACACCTGAAGCTTGAAGATGAACGTTTAGAGGCTTAAAAAGCCTATCTGACTGAAGAAGCAAGACTTTCTAACCCTAAGCCCAATTCAAAAAAGGGCAAGAAAATTCCGAGAAAGGGTAAGAAGGATGGCCTGAAATTTAAAAAGGGAAATAAACCTTTCAATAAAAGAGAGAAGAAAGGTGGAAAGAAGAAGAAGACTGACCTGAGTAAGGTCAAGTGCTTTCCTGCCAGAAAATAGGTCATTTTGCAAAGGATTGCCCTGAGCAAAATGACCCATTTTTCTATATCCGATAACTCTTCTAACATAATTTCTCATTAACAAAGTTTAACTCTCAACCTTATTTAATACAAATCAAGTTCCTTCTACTCAACCTAATTATCATTCATAAAATATTAATATTTCTAACTTTTAAATATGAATCTCTTAATGCACCACATTTATATTTTGTTTAATATTATATGTTAACTCACTCGATTGTCCAAATTTGTCCACCTTACATTGCATTTCATGAAAATCACTTCTCTTTATATGCTTTATATATTTAATCAAAATTATAATTTTAGTTCTTAACTTTCTTTAACTCAAAATATTCATTTTTGGCACAATTATATCAAAACAAATCACCGGTTCCTGAAATGCAGCTCATGTAACTAAAAGAATAAAAATTTATACATGTAAACACACAAACCCAATATCCTAAGACTCTGATACCAGTAAAGAAAAAAAATTAAGAATCAAATAGATATAGTATGCATACCATTAGAAAATTTCTTTTCAGTCTTTAATGGAAAATCCCATGCGATAATTGGAGGAATAGAGGTATAATAACACATGAATTAGCTGGTGCAATGGTTTATATGGATAGCTGGATCAAGGCATAGAATTGGAAGAACACATGGATTGATGGGTACTACAGTTAAAATGTGTCATGGTCCTTTATTATGGCCAAGTTATTGAAATTAAGGGAATGTTAAAGTTGAACTAAAATACTAAATAAAAATTACAATTCTTAAACTTTTTTCTTATAATTTTTATACTGATTTTATTTTGCTCACACATATACATTATTTACAATTAATCATAATCACATCTTTTGACTCTAAATTAAGTTTAATATACATGTAGGTACATATAACTATTTGGTATCCGGCAACTCTCCTAACGTACTTTTTTATTAATAAATTTTAAACTCTCAACCTTACTTAAGAAAAATGAAGTTTCACCTACTTAAGCCAACTATTATTCGTAAAAGAAATCAAATCTCTTGTACTCAACCCAACCATCATTTGTAAAGTATTAATATTTCTATCCTTTAAATATAAATCTCTTAATATATCACATTTAAATTTAACTTAATCATATATGTTAATTTATTCGTTAGTCCAGATCTATACACTTTACATTGTACTTAATAAAAATCAATTCTCGTTATCTACTTTATTTATTTAAAGCAAAATTATAATTTTAGTCCTTAACTTTATTTTAAACAAGCTATTTATATTTGATTTGATTATATAAAAACAAAACACTGGTAATTGAAACATAACTCATGTAAATAAAGAAACAAAAATTTAAACTTTTTGAAGGAAAATACCATGCAATAATTGAAGACACAGAAGTGGAATAGCAAATGAATTGACTGGTACAATGGTTCAAATTTATATAGATGGTTGGATCGAGTCATGAAGGCAGAAGAGCACCAGAATTGGCTAGTACTATGTTAAGCGCATGTTAAAGTTGAATTAAAGTACCAAATAAAAAATTTGTGAGACGTAAACTTTTTATTTTATAATTTTCATATTAATTTTAATTTGTACATACATAGACATTATCTATATTTGATCTTAATCATATCTTTAGATTCTGAATTAGCTTTAATATATATGTGTAACTATATATAACTATCTGGTATCCAATAACTCTTATAACATAATTTTTTATTAACAAAGTTTAACTCTCAACCATACTTAATAAAAATCAAGTTCCTTCTACTCAACCAAATTATCGTTACTAAAGTATTAATATTTCTAACCTTTAAATATGAATCTCTTAATATACCATATTTATTTATTTTAATAGTATATGTTAACTCATTTGATGGTCCAAATTTATCCATTTTACATTGTATTTCATGAAAATCACTTCTCTTCATTTGCTTTATTTGTTTTAATTAAAATCATAAGTTTTGTCTGTAACTCTTTTTTACTCAAAATATTCATATTTGACTCAATTATATTAAAACAAATCACCGGTTCCTAAATTATAGCTCATGCAACTAAAGGAATAAACATTTATATATGTAAACACACAAACCCAATATCCAAAGGCTCTGATACTAGTAAAAAAAAAAACTAAGAATCAAATAGATATAATATGTGTACCATTGAAAAATTTCTTTTCAGTCTTCGAAGAAAATTCCCATGCGATAATTGGAGGTATAGAGGTGCAATTGCACATGAATTGACTAATGAAATGGTTAAAATTTGTATAAACATTTTTTTCAAACGTACCCATAATTTGTCTTGTCTAAATATATCATTATGTCAATGATGCAATTCATTGCAACAAAACAATGAACTCTACATAAATGAGCTTTTAAATGTGATCATTCTCGAAGGCTCTAGGAACACTCACTTTTTGACTAAAACATTCCCAAAGAGTAATCTTCCAAAATGATTCTAGAAAGAAGCACTTCTAGAACTCTTTTTTTTAAAAAAAAAATCATTTTTGGCATATAATATGGACATAAGGAAGTATACCCTAGTGGTCAAGCAGGAAGATATAGAGTCACAAGATTAACCGGATTACTTTATGATGGAGCTGAATGTGAATCCAACACAAACATCACTGAGTGTTCAAATTATTTATTAAAAAACATGGCCGTACCCCATGGAGGATTTTGGAAAATATTTGATAATTAATAGGATGTGTGATCAACAACTCTGGATGAGATGTGAACACAAAATGAAGTAATTAAATGGAAAGATATGGAAGAAGATGAAATTGTGAAGGAGATCCAAGAAAAGAAGATAAAGGATTTGACAGCTAAAGTTTTAAGGGCCAAAAGTCTATCCCTCCTCTTACTTCGGGGGCATCGGGCATACAAAACCCTGCTCCTATAATTTATTATTATTGGAAAAAGCTTCAATAAGACTATATACATTGTTGAACTCAAAACCAAAAGGAAAAGTGTTTATATCTTTATATAAATTGGTGGGAGTGTTGATATTAATACTAATTTTAATTTTAATTACATGAAAAAAAATAATGTCAATTAAAATAACATTAGGATTTTATAAATATGTTTAACAAATTATCATAACAAATGAATGGGCAAGTAAAATAACAGGGGATAGTATATTCGAATCCAAGATAGTATATCCGAATCCAATCATCAAAAACAATCATCAAACATTATACGTTATCGATGCTCCACGGATAGACAATTTCAAGAAAAAAAAAGTAATTTTTTCAAAGCAAGAATCCCTTTTCATCGCTAACAACAGATCAAGAACAATAAAGTCTCCCAGATAATACCATCTCAGACCACTATTAAATTCTTGGTGATGGTTCTTGTTAATTAGAATCCAAATTAGAATCCAAACACAAATAAAGTAGCAATGATGAGAAATTTAATTCAATAATGCCTCAGCACTCTCCATTTTTGGGTAAGAATCATAATTAAAAGAAATTGGAATATGAGATGAAAAGGAGCATACCTAGAGCCAACTCTTAAACTCTAGTGCTTATAATGTCAGAAAAATCTTTCAAAAAACACATCCCTACTTTTGATTGCCGCCAAAACCCACGGTGAAATAAAACTAATGTTGGAATAATGGAGAAGTTTGGTGATTTAATCGGTGGAAGTGTGTTTGAATGAGTGGGAAATGGTGTGGTATATGCTGAGATTGCTCTCTAGGTGATATGGTGGTATAGGCTTAGCTTGTTCTCTAGCTTATGGAGATGGAGGTTTGCAGTGGAGAAAGGGGTGAACACATAGAAAAATTCTAGGGAATGACCCAAATACCCCTATCAGCTTGAGCATGAAAGGGATTGATGGAGGCACTCCCTTGTGCAACAAAATCATCACATAAAAATAAAATAGAAGCAAGAGGGTTTAGGGAAGCTAATGAATATGCTAATTGGCTTACTCTTCTTACACACAAGACCTTTGCTCTTCTTTGACAACTACCATATGGATGTAGGCGCTTTCTAGAACTAGATAATGGGGAGGAGAGTCTTTCACTGATATTTGGTGCTTAAGTCTTTTATGTGAATTTGTATTCGGTGCTCATCACAGTGATAAGCATAAAGTGCTCATCACAATTTGAACCGTTTAAATTAAATTTAGATGGTTCAGATTTAGTTTAATTGAATTTATATTATTTTTAACATTTTTTTATTTTGTTAGATGCAAAGGAAAAAATAAAAATAATTTTATAACTGTCATTTTTTAAAACTATGGTCTTATCATTTAAAAATAATAAAAAAAATAAAAACTTTAAATCTAGACAATACATAATGGTGATAAACACTCATGCATATCATTGCAATGCCGTAGCCTTGTTAAAAAAAAAAAAAGGAAATAAGAGGAAATGGTACCTCTTGCCCGATCAGTCTTCAATAATTTTCAGGCAATCCGTTTATCCTTAAGCCGCTTCTCGGAGCACGATCTGATACCCTTCAACATCGATGAACTTAATTATTTACTTTTTTAAGACAATATCGATGGATTTAAGTGATTCATCACAGAAACTATGATAGACCCCTTTTCATTCAAATCATCATCAGTCACTGTTCTCTCAGTCCGTTGTAGCTCTTGGCCCATAAGCCTTCCACCCTCTTTAATAACAATATTTTAAGTTTCAAAATATTATATTTATTTTCTATTATTTATTTTTAATTAAAATTTAAATTTTTTAAAAATAATTGCTTAAAATAATAATAATAATTTTAATTTTAATTGTTTTTAATAAACTTTCACCCCTTACTAAAATTTGTCCCTACATGTATGATTTGTTTCATTTCACTTTAAAACATTTCGTTAATATATTTTTTAATGTTCATATATAGACCGGTCGTGAGGGAGAGGCAGCTGTTTGCCTCATGCAAAAGTATATTAATAAAGAGTCTGAGTTGCGAATAAGATTTGCTATTGCTCTCTGGATCATCTCAAAAACTATATATATGTCGAAGCAGACAAAGAAGCTTATGTGAGAGAGCTATATATTAATTGTTTAATTACTGACATATGACTACCATTTATATACCATTATATATATAAGGGTATTATAATTATTGTGAAAATTAATTTTAACACTTGCTTATTATTCAGGCATGTAATGGTCTACGTAGCCTATTTGCGCAGAAAATAACACTCATTCCAATTACAGAAATGACTGATATTCTTTTAGTTAAAGGCAAAGCTGTTTCTTTTTCCCGAGAAGCGTGGGTCAGAATTAAGATTGGGACATACAAAGGGGACCTTGCAAAATTCTGGATTGCATTTTAAGGAACATATATATATATATATAGGATAGCATCTATATGCTTTCTTCATTTATAAAATAATCAAGCTTTATTTTTTCATATTGGATGTGGATGTTGATAATGGACGACAGAAGGTTACAGAGAAATTAATTCCGAAAATAAATTGGTCTGTAATTGAGAAATTATGCATGCTTTAGTTTTTTGTTTGTCAGATATTCAAATTTTTGTTAAATAGCTTATCAAGTAAAATGTGTTCCATTTCATTCATATCTATGATGATTCAGCAAGGTATAAGAGAAGTTGTGACAAAGAAAATGCATAAAAATAATAAGTAAATTCACACAAATGAAATAAATTGCCTTTCAGTTTTTGATAATTAATATGTTGACTTTAATTTAAAAAATGCCAGAAAAAAATTTCCAAAAATTATTTCCTTTCAAGTCTTGCTTTTAATTTCACGTGTCCAAATAGTTTTATATATATTTAAAAGGAAAACTTTCTTTGAATAAAGAATGCCTACTATGTATACTTTTGGACGATGATCTGTTATTAACTGGTGTTATGTTTTTCTTTTTTTTTTCTTTTTTCCCTTTTGGCAGAAAACTCTTGCTGTAGATAAAAGGTATAACTTTGTAAATACTTTGAACTTGGGAAACTTGTTAAAGTAGTTTCTGGCACACAAGAAGGGACTACTGGCATGGTGGTGAAGGTGGAGCAACATGTATTAATTGTTTTATCTGATATGACAAATGAACATGCGAGTTTCTATTATCCCAACGTTGAGAACTTTGTGAAAAACTTTACAAAATATCAATTTTTCTTAGATTCTTTTGATTCGAGGGATTTTGGAGGGGAGGGGAAGGGAAGGAAAATTTTTTATCTTTTTTTTTTTAACTAAATAAGAAAAAATGAGTATTTTCACTTTTATTCCTTCTTATCCTTTTTGTATAAGGATAGAAGAAAAAATGCTCCCTCCCCTTATTTGATTTGAGAAAAAAATAAAATAAAAAATTTTCTCTTCCCTCCGCTCCCCTTCAAAATCCCTCAAATCAAACCCTCAAATCAAACGAAGTCTTAGATTTGTGCATTTGTTGATGATGTTGTGGAGAAGTCTAATTCTAAAGTCACCACACATGCTACAAGAATTATAGCGACTATGAATATATATATATATATATATATTTTTTTTTTACAGTTTACTCATTTTTAGTTCTACATGGTGTATGGATAGGTCCAAGAATACAATATCAACAAAGGATGTTGTATGGATAGTTGAGGGTCCCTGCAAAGTGAGATATATTCTGATCTTTGGTTACATTAATTGGTTAATTTTTTGAAATTTCATATTGTTGAGTTTAATAATTACTCCCTCCGTTTTATATGTATATTAGAATAGTAGCTGCGCGATGGACGAATTTTATCTGAAGATAAGATAAGTAATTTTAAATATTTAAATTCTATCTTTACAATGATAATACACTAATTTAGCATAATCATACAAATCTAAATATTGCACGCTAATTCTTTGTTCACATAAAATGGTGTCCAAAATTGTAAATGTGTTATTCTCTTTCTCTTGAAAGCAGTGAAAAAGCTATGAGCTATTTTTAGGACAATTTGGCCCCTTAGTGAAAACGAAATAGTGTTTTAAATGTATGTCTTCCATGTGCCTCTGTATCCATATATCAAGAAGACTTCAGCCATCACCTATAGCTGGTAATATGACTTAGGCTCATTAGGTTGGCCCATTTAGCTCACAAAAAAGAATGGGTTACCCGCTAAAAAAGTTGTATGCCAATTTGGGCCCAGGCGTTTTGGTACTTCTGTTAAACAGGCAGGATAATTTGGCCCATTTTCATTTCTTCTTTGCTTGTCTAAAAGTTAATATTTTTTTTATTTGAATGTAATTAATTAACAACATCTGTATTGCTATTAAAAAATTTTATATTTCAATTTTGTTTGTAAAAAGTTGTTGTAATGTGTAATTAGTATTTTTTTGTTTTGCTTAGTGTAATTAATAACTTGTAATTTTTATTGTAGACTATACAATTTGTAGTAAATGCAAAAATAAAAGTTTGAATGCTAGGTATTGAAAAGAACAAAATAAATTTGATATTTTCTGGCTAAAAATTATGTTGAGTGTTTATTATTTTTTAATAAAACCTTTTCCATACGAAAATGATCGAATCTAAGATAGTATGTTGAAGGGACCCAACCACCTAACAGTTATGTTAGGATGTTGTTAGTATTACTCATTTAGTATTTATCTTAATTTCCTTTTTTTTGTAAGCATCAAGAATACCTTCCAATTGACCACCAAATACTAATTTTTTCAAGACATAAAGATCACTAAAATGAGATTTTAAATATTAAATATCATACAAACATAATATAATATTTTATATAGTTAATTTTTTATGCTTTTTTTTTCTCTAGAAACATGGATCATGACGTATTATTACTCACCATGGTTCGTTGGCCACATCGAAATTGTCACTTTCCTTCGCTGGGTGGAAATGATCCCACGTACCATCCCCTCCATATCAACTGCTAAAGGTTTATCTCCTTCAACTCCATATTTTTAAAGCAACTGTTTTGTAGAGTCAAACTTGACACATCATTATTTGTCTTTACGCCACGTCTATGTCGGGTTTTTTTTTTTTGCACTACTATATATTGCTAATTGCATCTGCCCAACAAAGGAGATGACATAAAGACGGAAGATCATGAAAGCGAAAATTAAAGAAAAACATTAGCGTAGAGAGAACATCCACCTGTAAAAAATAGCTATTGTGGGTTGATAAATGATTACTTTTTAATATACGAACTCTTTTCCTAGGGTTTGATAAATGGGACTGATAGTTCTGTTTCATTTTCAATTATGTAGCTGTAACAAACAATCATTCAATTCCCAAACTCTACTTTATTTTTGGGGCAAAAAGTACAAAAATGATATTAGATTTCAAATATTTAATATTTTGAAATAATAAATAGTGTGAATTACATTGATGGTTAGTCATAAATTTAAATTTTAAAATTCATCTCATTGACCTTTTTATAATATAGGATGATTGTGATCATGTTATTGATTTGGATTTGATATAACTTTAAAGTTTTAGATTGAATTGATTAAGTTTTAATAAATAGTTGATTATAAATTTAAAATTGGATTAGAAAACTATTTATTAGATATTTTACCAAAATCTGAATTTGTTAATATTTAAATAACTCGTCGTTTTTATTTAATCAATGCAACTAAAATGCAATTTTTGCATATTTAGAATTTAGTTTTTTGGCCCAAATATAAAATTTGATGAGCATTACGCTACAATTTTTTCTGTATTGCAAATTTAATTAATGTTATAATACATTAGATTTTAATACAAAAATAATTTGTCAAAAGTTGTAATAAAATGACTATAATTATTTTTAAAATCAATTATTATAACTTGATACTAACTATTCTCTTAAATTAAAATTCTCTTAAAATTGTGATTAAATAAAATCATACTTAACTAAATGCATTAATTATACCCTTTACCCATTATAAATAAATGTTTACATGCTATAAAAAATAAATAAATAAATGTTCACCTAATTATAGTCTCCGTCTCTCGAGTTGATTTGACCGGCCGAAAACAACGGTTTAATTTTGCAGTTTGTATGTTTGATTATATTAATCTGACAATACGTACGATAATACAAGACATACCCGTGTAATTGTATTTCAAGAGTATTTACACAACTAATTGAATTTTTACATCCTAGCATTTCATGGAGTTAAATAAACATAGTACAACAATTCCGATACAAATAAACACATTATAATGCACTATTATTCTAACTTGCAACTTCAATTGTGGGATGTTTCCTATAATCTCCATATTGGCAGTAAGCAATAGACCAAAACAAAATCCTTTGCACGCATGGTGGCATAAACTTTGTACTAATAAAAAAAAAGTTATTTACGTTTACATAACCAAAACAAAATCAGAATGTTCCAACTTGGAAATCTCCAATCTTAATATAATACAGAATCAATCATACAATCATGAAATTTTCCATCAATCCAAAATCTTTAGATTTTCCAAGAAATCTCCCATCGATTTAGAACCAATGCAGAAAAAGGGTGACAAAAGAGAAAATCAAAGATTGGAGGAGATTGCAATACCTACACAAAACCTAGTTATTTCTAATTTGAAAAATATAGATTAGTAAGAGGATATGGTTTGAATTAAATTAGCCATGGTGAAAGCGCTAGCAAAAATATGACACCTAAGAGGATGAAGGCAATGATTGATGCACACCCAGGATTTGGTATCATTTCCTTGGAAAGAATTGTCCCCCGAAGCCAGCCAAACCATGACACTATAATGAGGTATAAAGCTACAAAAAGAAATAGCAATTTCTTTCGATGTGTAAGATGGCTATAGTTTTTTACTTGGGCAGTGAAAATTGAAAAGCTACCATATGGAATTGAAAACCTCTTGAGGTGGAATTCAACAGTGGACAAACATGATGAAAACATCATAAAAAATGTTGCTGTAGCACTGGCAACCTACAATTGAAAAAAGGAAACATGCTTATGAGTTAAAGATAGGTTAAAATTAAGAATTGCTTAAATGGCATAATAACTATAGTGTATCTAAGGGATGACTCCAATCTCAATGAGAAGAGGACGGAGAATCAAAAACCTAATGGGCCTCCTACAGCACCCTAAAGATGCCCCAAAATGCACAAAAAGCAACGTTCACAACACCTATCAGCAAAAGAAATCAATTTATGCAAAATATGGATGAATGATTGAGAGCTGAGCCAATAGGGGAAGACAACGCTGACAGCAAAGCCAACACTGATTCCAAGCATAAGCATGGGGGAAACAGAAGAGCGACCATATCATACTGACGATGCCGATGCCCCCATTATCATACCAGCAAACTCAACCATAAACCAAATCAGAATGCAAACTGTCAATATTATGTATAATATTGTATGTTCAAAAAAATCCGAACGCATAGTATAGAAATATGGTCAATCAGCAAATATGAGAAAGCATGGACCAAAAAATACCATAATACTTCTGACCAGGATGGCACCTTCACATATCACAATCACATCCGTAAGGTTTATATAGCATCAGATGTATTTCAGCTGTCAAGGAAAAAAATGTATTGCAGCTGTCTAATGATTTAATGTAATTAAATCCAATTAAATGGAGATTGACTGGAGGTTCATCAAATAATTGCAAAGCATCAATATTTGGCCCAAAAAAAAATTGCAAGACGTCAATGAGAAAGGAAAAACGTGTGAAAAATAGAATAGCATTACCTAACAATATCATCATGTGGTTCAGGCTCCATCACATTCACAGCAACTGGTAACTTGACTTCCAAGACGCGTGCAAATTGCTGGATACTATTTTTCATCCATCTCTGATCATGGTGGATAAGTTCAATTTGGGTTCCTTGATGCGTCATATTATCCACAAGCCATGTCTGATTTTGATGAATCTGCTTCAGCAGGACATAAAGCTCATCAATGGTGTGATCACCAACAGTTGGAGGTGGTTGCACTTCTGACTTTCTATCCTTGTCAGCTGATTGTTCCTCCTCATTTTGCTCATTAAGTCCCTCATATATGTCCTCTCCTTTCAAAGTGTTATAGTTAAAGGCATGCATAGGATCTAGTGGGACATCACCATAAGTGGCTTTAATTCCCTTTGACTTGTAAATATCAGTTAAGAAATTTGGGAACACAAGCCCTTTTCTGTGCTTTTTAATCGTATTCTGCAAATACTCATCCATGACCATGATCACTGCTAGGTCCACCGGCTCACGCTGCAAAAGCAAATATATCAGTAGAGCTCTCTCAAGCCTAATGTCGCTTAGATGCGAAATGGGCATGACATTAGAAGCTAGGAAGTAAGCCCAGAAGTGAGCTGTCTTATTCAAAATTTCCCTTCTTATATGCTTACACACTCCCTTCTTCATCACCCATCTTGCATGACCAGGCTTAGAAAGTAAGCGAGCAACTGCATTCCGATTGATTTTTTTTGGGTTGTCATTGAGATATGCATACTTACAATTCTCAACCACAGGCAAATTGAACACTGCTCTGAAAGTATCTACAGTGATATGAATCACCTTGCCCCTCACTATGCATGTTCGAGATCTAGAATGGCAAGCATTTGCATAAGATTCTTGCACCACTTGAATTATAGCTTGCTTCCTCTTTTTGCTTAACTCTGCTCCATTGTAAACATTGAAGAGGGCTTCATAAACATCCACATCTGAACGAGGGGTATAAGGAAACTCCCTCTCCCAAAGAAAAGGTCCATGGATGATTTTATTCTTGAATGTTTTCTGAGCTGCTTTCTTAAAGAAATGCTCCTTGTCCCATGGTTCAGTATAAGAGGATTCAGGAATATCAGGGGAATGCATTTCTTTCCCTTTTTCCTGCTTGGAAGGACGAGGAGCCATAGAGCCTGTAAAAGAGGAGCCCAAGACAAGTACTATGAACACACAGCTAGCATGGACAAAGCAGCAAAGACTCTGAAGGTAGCTGCCAAATAGAAGAGCTGCAAAACACACGGGTGACCACTACCCTAAATGAGACCTGTTTAATTGAAAACTATACTAGTCCTTATGCTAAAACCAAGAATACAACAGACCCAAAAGGGCATCAAGCTAACAACAGCAAACAAAATTTTCCCACTTGTTAAATTCTAACCCAGCACAATCACCAAGCCAACTGACGAAAGAATATTGCACTAATTTAGTCACCAAAATAAAATAAACCCTACTAACAGTACAATATTCTATTTGATTGTCCCAGTAAAAGTGATCTATGGCTAGATCCCACAAATGCACTAACTTAGAAATCCACCAACCACATTATCAATCTTTTGCTCAACTATTGTGCTGCCCCTAAATTATTATCTATTGAGCAGTCCAAGCACAATTTTCAGTCAAAAAAATGGGTCATTAATTCCGCAATCACAAAAATGATCAGCAAGTTCAAACTACCAAGAGCTAGGTCTCATGGGTACACTAAATTAAAAGACTACCAACCCAACATCAATCTTGTGCCCACTAGCAAGTAAGAGTGATAACATTAAGCCCCTATAAAAATTACCAAGTATATCAATCCCCACTTCCAGTTAAAAATTTGGCAATTAAATCTGTCAATTGTAGCTACCTAAAACCCCTCAATTTATAACCCAGCACAACCATGACTGTTTAAAATCTTATGCACAGTTTAACACCTCAATTTCGCTGCTAAAATTTGCAACATTCGGTCAAGCTAAACTCACACTATTTAGCACAGGAAATCAGAAAAAGCAACAGACTACCTTGCACACTGAGCAAAATGCACCAAAACCAAACAAAAAAGATGGGCCACAAGTGGGATTGAAACCAGAGCAGCAATGAGACACGTGCAGGGTGTGGTTAAGTATAGCAGAGAGGGAACTCGAATAGTGGATAGAAGCACACTTAACTACACGAACTCCAAAGGAAGGCGACAGTGAATGGAGGTGAAACACAAAGAGAAAGCACCGAAGAATGAGTGGCAGTCACGAACTTGTGTTAACATTCTTGAAAACGATGGCCTGAGCATCGTGAACGTGGAATCACGTTGGAGGCAAGGGAGCTGTGATGAACGGCAATGACGATGAAAGAAACAGGTACAGCTACCAAAAGTGAATACGGTGGAGGGAATAGTTGCTGACAATGGAACCACGACGGAGGATAGGGATGGCCAGATAGAAACGCACCCAACAAGGAACAACGAACCACAGTGATGAAAGGATGATGGCGGGGAAGGTTTCATGAGAAGAGAGCTACGGTGGGAGGAAGGTAGGATGAGAATGACACGGTGGAGGCTGAGATTACACTGGCCGCCAGTGAACTACTGTAAACTTGGAAGAAATCGTTGACGGCACCGCTGAGGGGAGGAATCGAGTAAAATTCAGTGTGGAATTAGAGTTGATCATCCGGGCGGCCCGCAAGAAGCCTGAATTGCCAACCCGGTGCTAGGAAGCTTGAGCCTATATGGCATAGGCCGGTGGAACAAGGTTTTTTTTAATATATATTTTTTATTATTTTAAAATTTTGTTATATTATTATCATATAAGATACAATTAATTATTATTATTACTTAATAAAAATAAAAATTAATATAATATTTAAATTTTACAATTTATATATTATTAATTAATAAAATAATACATTTTTAAATATTTTAAATAAAAAATAAAAAATGAAATGGGCCAATTGGGCCGACTTGCCACAGACCGAGTTTGAAAAGTTCGTTTCCTATTCGGACTCATATTTAAATCCACTTATTTTATCTGATCAAACTGGTTGACCTGTCGAATTTAACCCATTTTATCAGCTTTAAGTGAAATTGAGATTAGGGCTGTTATTTTGGGAGGGACTTGCCTATGGGTAGATTGGGCATTTCTCTTTTTGTAATTTTATATATATAAAAAGAGACATCAAAGATTAGAATTTTAATCCAATACCCAAGACCCCAAATGCCACAAAACGCAATTTGATACTGGCAGAGATAAAAACATCACCTTTCAAGAGCTTATCAATAAATTAGAAGGCAAATTTCAATCTTGGAAAGGAAGACTACTCTCACAAGCTGCAAGAATGACTCATCAAATTTGTAGTAAGTTCCTCAATCATTTTCCAAGTCTCATGCATTTTGCTCCCAACAAAAAAATTGCACACAAGCTCGACATGATATGTGCAAACTTTTTCTAGGGAAGGAAAAATGAGGAAAGAAAAACTACCATCCACCTCATAAGCTGGAAGAAACTGCGAAAAAAAGAAGAATGGAGGTCTCGCCTTCAGATCTTTTCACCTTCTGAACATGGCTCTACTTGCTAAACAACTATGGAGAATTATTAAGAGTGAAGATAACTCTCTGTTGGGAAGAACTTTGAAAAAGAAATACTATGATGTGATTATTAAAGGTAATCTCAGGTTGAGAAATAATTTCTCTTGGATTATGAAAGGTATCCTCAAGGCTTGTCTACTAATTATTGCAACCTGAAATGGCAGGTTGGGAATGGGAATTCTATCCCACTTAGTGTGTGTTTGGGTTAGATTATATATAAGTGATTATGAGGATAAGTGATTATTCATAATAGATTATGAAAATAAGTGATTATGTCAAAAGTGAATTATGTTTGGATATTTTTAACCCATAAGTGATTTTGAGAAAAGAAATGTGTTTGGATATTAGAGTTTAAGTGATTATTGGGTGGATAATGAGAAGAAAAAGTGAAATAAGTGATTATGAGAGAAAAGTGATTATCATAAGCTGGAAAAAGTAGCTTATGAAAATAATCACTTAAATGGCCATAAGTGATTATTTTCATCTGGATTGTGTTTGTTTACTGGCTGCATAATCACTTTTCTCTACTCCATAATCACTTAAAAGCTAAAACAAACACACCCTTAACCATGGGATGTGGTAGCCAATGAATAGAGGTCATAATTTGGAACCTTAGCGGGAAGGGTGTTTACAGGTGAAAGAGGGTTACACGGCCCCTTTACATCAATCTGATGAGGACCACAATCACCTTAGCTTATGGGAAAGACTCAGGAAAATTAATCTTCCTATGAGAGTAATCCTTTTCTCCTGGAAAATCTTAAACGATGCCATTCCTACGGTGGATATTCTCAAGTCACATCATTTGAACGCAGAAGACCTCTGCCCACCATGTCTTACTCAACAAGAAACAATGAATCATTTGTTCTTCAAGTACCACTTCTCTAGAGCTGTCTGGTTTTCTCCAGGATTAGCAGTCCGAACCAGGGAAATCTTAGAGGTGGATTTTAAAGATTGGTTGACCCATGGATTAACAGCTTTGAATGCTCAGAAGAGGAATGGATCAGAAGAATCAGGATTATACTTACAACAACCCAGATTATTTGGGATCATTGAAACCAGGCAAAACATCAGGGAAAGCAGACGAATCCAAAGATGGCAGTAGAAGAGACACGAAGGATTTTGCACTTATTCTCTTTTGAATGCCCTCATAGCACTATAGCGAGAGCTACGCCTAGAATTCCTAACAAGCGGATTTGTGAAGCTACCCCTAGAGAAGGATGGAGCATTATCATGGAATTTCAAAAGAAAAAAAGAAATTTCAGAGAAAAGGGGCTTATAAGTGTCTAGTGGCTTTGTTCGCTGGTTTCCATCGTATGTGGTTAGAAAAATTGCCGGACAATTGGAACTCATGGTGGGATAGAATTGGTTGTAATACAGGCTTCATTAATTTCTTTAGCAGGGGTGTAGAGGGGGAGGTTCTGGCCAGGTGTTGAGTCTTTGTAGTGTTATTTCTCTGTTTTTCTTTTTCATTTTCGGATGTCTGTTCTCTTATTTTAGTTGGTCCTTTAATAAAAAAAAAATGCCACAAAACGTAGTGTAATTATTTGAGTTATCACTATAACTCACTTTTAACTATCTTATCAAAATAAAAAAAAATTATTAAATTATTAAAATTATCTTAAAATTAATATAGTTTTCATTTTTATTTCCTAATAAATACTACAAATTCAAGTAATTTATTTTCTCTCTCATAATTAAATAAAAATATTTTTAAAATAAAATATTTAATACTCCAAAAATTCATATAAGGTAATTTATATATAACTATAAAAAACTTTAAAATATAACTAATAAAAAGATGACAAGAGGGATTACTAATTATTTTATTTTATTTTTAATTGGAAGTCATCTAGCTGTGGCTCAACTTCTACTAGCCGCGGCTAGCTATGTGTCTGTCTCAGTTTAGAAACAGGGGAGGCTGCGGGGGAACTTTTTCTAGCCACGACCATGGGAGTTATTGATCTATATCAACAAATTTTTGCAGACAACAATCATATAGCTCGATTTTCCTATGTTCCTAAGCAACAAATGACTTCCAACTTGCAAAAATCACAAGATTTCACTGGCAGAAATGATCTCAATATATACAAATAAATCGACCTCAGCATCCACTACACATTCCATCATCACACAACTTATCATCAAGCCACCTTAACCAAAATATGGGCTTGAATGGGCTTTGATAGAAAGAGAATCTTAAAAATAAAAGAGAGATTTATGTACTACAACTTTTGATTTAAGAAAAAATTTATGTGAATTTTCAAAATAAAATAGAAGTCTCTATAATTAATGTAAAATAAAAAGCACCTGAGTATATTCTACTTATAAGTTTATTATGCTACAAGTCTTTTGTGAGAGGAATAAGTGGGAATATAATGTGTGTCGATTTTGAATTTCAAATTCATATTAAAATATTGAATTTTTTCTGCGTATGTATCTAATATTCTAAATCTAGCCCACTTCAATTAGAAGATCTATAGAGATATGGCTCTTTCGAGCGGTAAGCTCTACCACTAAATATTTAACATAACTGCATTTCTAAGGCACAAACTCGAAACCTTTGATTAAACTGATACAACCCTTTACCCATATTAAAATATTAGATTTTAAATAAGTGGGGATGTAACTTAATCTTATTTTAAAATTAATTTAATTGGCCAAAAATGCATAAATTAATTCTTTTTCTAAAAACAAGCATTTTAATATACGTTTCTTTGTAGGAAGCGTTCCCAAAGATCTCTTTTTTTTTTAAACAATTTTTTTTTCAATTTTTCGCTTCTTGTCCTATTTCAGTCATTCCAAACCAAGTAATCCAACCATTTCAACAATTCTAGAATTCAACCATTATATATGTATAAAATTAAACACACATTTTAGCTAAAAAGTTTAAGTCCATTAATATTAATAAATCAATATCAACTTACAAATTACTCATAAACAATATTTTGACACTACAAATTATCTTAAAACAATGTCTTAACATAATAAAGAATATATAAATTACATGCTTTTAATATATATTGTTGAAGCTATATCTCTACCAACCGGATTCAATGCCGCCCTTTATAACATAGAATAAAATTAATGAAAAACAATGACACCTTTCTACCTTTGTTTTTCAAGCATTTTTTCCAAAACTAGGCCCTACAACAAGTGTCTGTTTCCATGCTCATCATTGTGATGAAATTTGGACTATTCAAATCTAATTTAGACCGTTTAAATTTATAATTTTTTATTTTAATTTTTTAAAATAATAATATCATTTTTTAAAAAGTGACATTTATGAAATTATCTTTATTTTAAATTTTATACCTAATAAAATAAAAATATATTTAAAATATAATAATAAGATAAAATTAAATTTGGACAGTTTAGAATTGTAATCAGGATTTGGTGCAACGAAACCAATTTCTTGCATCAGAGACACAAAAATAAGGCAAAAACTTAGGATCACTTGGTATAATTCCCAGGAAGTAGCTTCCAATAAAGTGTACTTCCTGAAAAGTTAACTTCTCGAAAAATTTAAATATAATCTACTTATTTTATTTTTCATTTTCTGTGAAGTTTAAATAATTTTTAAATAAATATATGATATTTTAATTTTAAAGACATAAATACTCTATCTATTAAAAAAATTAATTAAGAAATTAATGATTCTTTTAGGAAAATATTGTAAAATGCTCAGGAAGTAGAACTTCCTTGAGTTTTACTCGGGAAGTTCTATTTCCCGAGTTAAGGTTAACTTTCTAGAAATTTTTAAATTTTTTTTAACCAAGCAATATCAATCAATTTACTTCCTAAAAAGTTTAACTTTGCTCCCTTACTTCCCCCATACAACTTCCCGAGTTAAGCTTAATTTTCCGAAAACTTTTAATTTTTTTAAACCAAATAATATTAATCAGTTCACTTCCCAAAAAGTTTAACTTTGCCCCCTACTTCCCCCATATCAAGCGAGCTCTCAATGTTGCTACATTTGCCTTAGTTCCTATGTTAACGGCTATATGCCCTGCTCTAACTAGGAAAAGGTGACGTGGATCAAAAACTTCCTTCCTCATAATTATCCCTCCGTAACTTTTTTTCTTTCTCATAACCTTTCCCATAACTCTCTCCATAACTTCTCCCATAATTTCTAGGAGTCACATCGACAAGTCAACAATGCATATTTTGCAACTCTCGCAACCCCCCCATCTATCTTAATTTCCTGTCTGAATTCAGGACGAAATTGCCCCTCTAAAACTAGTATAAATAAGGGTCTTTCCAATGTAATCATGATCAAGCAAGAATCAGAAAGATTACTTTTCATTATTTGAGAGTGTTTTCCTCTCTTTCTTTAGGTACTGAACCGGATTGTCTTCTTGTGTCATTTTCTAGTCTAAAGCGTTAGGGTGCTATTAAATCTCTTAAGTTCACTTGCCCCAAAAAAAAAAAAACCTTAATATCTCCTAAGTGGAAACAAAAAGGGTATTTGAGTCATTAAAAAAAGTATTTGAGGTATCCAAATCCGTTTTATTTATGGTTAACCAAAACATTTCTCCATTGGGCAAAAACACATGAATTTTGCTTGAATTGTTTTTCACCATTTAGGGCCTTTATTTTAAAAGATGCTTCAAGTTGTTTTTGGACCAATTTATTCTTTATACTAAATTTAATCCATTTACCATTTACATGAAGATATAAATCTTCTAGTGCAAACTGCCGACCAAAAAAAAATTGTGCCTTCAACTCAAACATCATCAGGAGCATTTCATGTACCTCTCAGTTCCACTTGTCGTAATGTGTACGATCCAATGTGTATATTTTAGCATAGATCACAACTTTGCTATTTGCTAGCAGTTGTTGATGCACATTGTTCCGAGCCTTTACCAAAAGGTGTCCAAAAAAAAAAGTTTAAAACGCATTTCAAGATGAAAGAAATCATAATTTATGCGTGAAGCTTGTGAACATACCTAGGTTACGTGCTGATGGTGGGATATGTCACACCTTTTTATATTACAAAATTCATAATGAGCTTCAGATTAAACTAAAGAAAAAGTTGTTAATTATATCCAAATTTAATATCCTCTTCTTCAAAAGCTGAATACTGAAAAGATAAAAATGATAAAATAATTTTGGAATATTTTAGCCAAATAATAAATATTTAATTCAAATAAATCTTACATTTTAATATAGGGTATGAAATATTAAATATCTAAAAATTATACTAAGACATGATTTTAGATGATAAAGCTTAAATTAATTTGAATCCAAAATTTATATACCCTTTGAGATTGTATCTGGGTTAATAGGATAAATAGTTTTGATATAAAATACAGATTTAGAAATGACCATTTTATCCATTTTTACATATTCATCATAAAAGGATATACAATAAAAGAGGGCAAGAATGTAATAAACTCATTTTTTATTCTTTGAGCGAGTGACATGCACTATTTGTTATTAATTTCAAAATATTCAAATACAAAACCTTAGAAAAATATTTGCAAGTTAGGAAATATTAATCATTAGGGGTGTGCACGGGTCGGGACGGGCCGAGCATCACCTCGGCCTAGTGTCCGGCCCGTAACACTCCCCGGGCCAACAAAATGGGCCCGTGGCCCAGCCCGGCCCTATATGGCCCGGTCCTTCACCAGGCCGGGACTGGGCCAATACCGGGCCGGGTTTGGCCCATCCCGGTATAAAAAAATAAAAATAAATAAAAAATAATAATTTAATTTTTTAATAAAAATATAACTAATTTCATTTAAAATATATTCTTATAGGAAATAATATTAGGTTAAAAAGTAACATTTATCAAAATTATAAATATTCAACAATTATACATTATTTATTTTATATAATATTAAGTTATGAAATAAATTTAAAATTTGAAATAAAATTAAAAATTGAAATAATAAAATGTATCTATTATAATTATAAAATTAATTTATTACATGAGGCATATGAAGGAAAAATAATTATATAAAATTATTCAATATTTTTAACAAATAAAAGAAAATGAGAAAATTTAAAAATATATATATATATACCGGGCCGGGCCGGGCATGTGACTTGCCCGTGGCCCGGCCTGGCCCGGTCCTTTATTTGGCCCGGTTTTGTTCCAGTTTGTGAATTTTTTTTTGCCCGACCCGACCCGGCCCGGCCCGAAATAACCGGGCCCATTGAACACCCCTATTAATCATTGTCTACATTGAAATCAACTTTAGACGCCCTAGTTTGTCCGTTAATGAAAATGAATCAATCTATCTATTTTGCCACGTAGTTTATGTGTATACATATGTGAGTTAGTATGTACATGGGTGTACATGTAACACCTTATCAAAACAAACCTCCATTCTTGACCAATTTCTTAGACTACTAAATAAATTTAGCCCAAATTCACTTCCCAAAACATCATAGTAGCAGAAAAAACACCTGAAAGGCACAAAAACATGATGAAGCTGCGGCCTACTATAGTATTGCCACGGCCTCAACTGGGCAACAAGGCTTGGCGCTGCAGCCCTAACATCAAAATTCATATCAGCAAATTATTGATTTTCCGGGCCAACTTCCGACGTGCACAACTTCTTACTCTGACCTCTGGTTGACCTGATTCCAACTCCTACAGGTCACTCTCGTCATTATTTAACCATAGACATCAATTTCACTTGAATCCAACTTTATTTGGAAATTCTGGATGACCAATACTGTTTTCTCCACCTTTTGACCAAAACCCACAACTCATCATATCCAATTGCCACCAAAGGTAAATGAACACTTAGGAACCCTTCACTCAGGTCCTATTTGGTTTAATCAACTTGTCTAAAGAGGTTTTACCCTGAAGAAACCTCTCCTCTGAGAATTGACTCCCTTGAACCCCAAAACTGCATAATGGGCTATATGCCCAAAACTCACATACATGCCCTAAAACCACCTTTGGGCTCCCACATACGGCCGATTCGGCTCACAAACACACTCCCAACAATAGTGACCCATACCAAGGTCCACATCATCAATACACATATAAGCACTACCTATCCCATAACAACCATCACCATCAATATCATAATTATCATCTATATTATCCAATCCTCATCATTACAATCATTCCATCATCACATAACATACAGATAATAACTCTCAGGACTCCCATGCATATTCCATGATACTACATACCAATAATACTCCCATGAATACTCAGAACAGGCAACACTCAATTGCTACCCACTTGGCACAATATTACATAAACTAAATTACAACCACTAGTTATACGTGGAATTCCTGAAGACGGAAAGACCACTAACTCTTTGATCTTCTCCGGACTAGCACCAGAGTCTTCACCTAAAAGGTTAGTCATTGAGGGGGGTGTGAGACAATGTCTCAGTAACTGGGGATAACCACACACATAAATATATATATATATATATAACTCATACAATCTCATGAATGCAATATAATATGGAATGCATGTTTTCCTCGCACACAACTAGAACCATGAGCTGTCGTCATAATAGAACATTTTGTATAAGTAATTCCCTTCCAACAGTCGGTGAATACTGATTTCGGGATATCACCAAGCTTACCTCCCACTAGTTCACCTAACCAGTAACACTAATGTTCGGATTGTTGTTCTCCTTCCCCTGGACCACCTCAAATTGGTGGTGATTTAAGGAAGGTACAGCCTACTATCACCTAGCTCCCCTGACCATAGGGGAGAATTTAGCGAAAGAGATCCCATCCTTATCCTCCCTAATCATATATCATATCATCATATATCATATCGTCATCACCACCCAATCCACCATATATCGCAATCTCACAATGCCATGTGATGATACTCATGGCATATCATCGTATAATCATCATCATCATATCACAATGTCATGTCACATCAACATCATCATCTCTAATTAATCATCATCATAATCATCATTTAGCTGTATGCATATCACAATTAATATCAAATCGTATACACAAACACATCTATATCGTGGTATGAAAGAAACATGCATATATACACAAATATATGTAATATCATACAATATATATAATACAATACAAACACCCGATTATCTCAGGTTGTCAACACCACACACACAAAGGCTTAGGCAAGCCTCCAGAGCACCCATTAAGTACTATGTGCTTCCAATTAGCCAATCAACTACTACAATAACATAATACCTCAATTAACACAATATGCCACTTGATCAAAAACCAAAATTCAACCATTTAGGCCTAACCCAAGGTTCCAACCACACATTCATACATCATTAAGCTCCTAGGAACCATTCAAACATCAATCAATCCCATATACTTTGGATTCCCGAGAGCTCTAATCGAAAATAATCTAGAGTTAAGCTCAAATCATGCATAATCTCTTCAAAACTCACATCCAAGCAACATACGTACCAAATCACACTCCATTAACCGTATTTCATCTATTTCAATCGGTAGGATTCGACCAAAATCAAAGATCCCAACTTATACCCGAAAAATCCCAAATTTAAACCGAAAAAAATGGAGAGGGAGGAGTATGAATTACTTACCAATCAAAATCCAAGCTCTTGAATGCTGGAAACACTCCTATTGGTCGGAAAACTTGAACCGTAGTAGAGCTCCTCGCATCTTCTCTGTCATTCCCTTCGTTTCTTTCTTTTCTTTTTTGTCCGAAATGATTTTGATTTAAACCAGTTTCTCGACTCTCGTCGTGGCGCCACTAGTTTCAACGTGAAAATGCCACTTGATTGGCTCTCGCCGCAGTAGCCCTGCTTCTCACCACGACATAGAGCTCATTTCTTCTCCACTTGAACCTTCCTCCATCCTATTTCCTCTGGTTCTGCACACAATGCCAAAAACAAGTGTCATGAGGGCTGTTACAACATGTACACACATGTAGTTTTTGTGGGTACATATGTGTATTTACATGTGTCTGTGGCTTCGCCGCAGCAAAGAATGAAATTAACAAAAAGCAAGGGTAGAATGTGGATCCAATTTCACACCTAAACAAATGATCAGAATTATAATTTAAGATTTTAAATTAAAAACATTTGAAATGAAAAATTGTAAATTTTGAAAATGTTTTTAACAGATGTGTAATATCCGGGAAAATTAGAAGAATTCAATTCATTCTTTGCTCGATGTACTTTATGTAGGATTTGATTTTCCCATATTCTCTCAAATTCATGTTCTAATAGTAAAATTTACAATTAATTAAAACCTTAATCATGAGTTGAATCCCATATCAATATTAGAGAATAAGAGAGATTCAATGCAAAAGCATACCTTGATTTTGCCATAGTTGCCTATTCCTCGTTGAACGCTAGAGATTGGTGATTTTAATGGGGAAGCACACTGAGTTAGTAGGGCCTAACCTAATTAAATAATATTGTACTTATCCCTCCCACTGCAAGCTTCAATAAAAT
Source organism: Adenanthera pavonina (assembly GCA_026686845.1). NCBI lineage: Eukaryota > Viridiplantae > Streptophyta > Magnoliopsida > Fabales > Fabaceae > Adenanthera > Adenanthera pavonina. Next base: position 34,973,655 of record JAIVEN010000015.1, read on the forward strand.
ATAATGGCTCTCACTTTAGCTGTTTTCAGTTGTGCAACCGAAACTTAAGTTTTCAAACCCATGTCTAGGTTAAAATGTTGTTTGACTCATTTACACTTTTCATTTTACAAACTTCATTTTAAACTGAAACCAATGTTTTACTAACAGACTTGCTTTAGGGTTGGAGAAATTTGGGTTGGGAGCATTCATAATTTAAATTTGCCATCAAAATATTTGTCAATTTTACTTTTATAAAAAAAGGCATTCAAATATAAATCACATTATAATAAATTTACTTTTATCTAAACTTCAATTTGGTATAACTTAAATTTGTCCAAACCTAAGTTGTAAATTTAAAACCAAACACAATGGGCTTTAATATCTTAAGGAGTTAACCCTTTTTACAAACTAAAAATAATTAATGTGAGCCTGTAAAATAAATTTTCATAAATTTTCCAACACTTTAAAGTTTTTGTATAAGCATTTATGATTTATTAGAAACACTAACAAAGTGCTACATTTGGGTACAGCCATTTATACAGGCTCATGGCACCCTTATTTAAGTGATACGACCATTACATAAACAAAGTCTCAATTGAAGCTGAGTTGATATTTGGGTGACTTGTTAGGATTAAAGAGACCAAAATGCCTCTCAGTTTCTGCACCTTGCTTCAGATTTTCATCAAACATGGCAAACAAATACGTCTCAATAGGTCCATTAGGCTTCTTGGGAGTCCCACCCTTAGCATGATTAATCAAATTCTTATAGTAAGTTCCTGCATTTTCAACACTTGCTCCATCTCCGCCAGCAGAAGGCCACCCACTTTCAGACACAACAATATTCATATTCGATGCTCCTACTTTCTCCAAAGCAGCATACACAGAATCCAATAGTGCATCAAACAGGTTCTGATACCCAACTTCATTGTTCCCTTGTTGCGTGAACAATGCATAAGCAAGAGTAATGCTTTGTTGGTTGCCAGCATATGCAAAATAGGGATATATATTGGCAAGAAGTGGAGCTCCATTGTTGGACAGAAAGGTGATGATTGGCTTTATGAAGCCACTTGCAGAATCAGTGAAAACGCCATTGTTGGGAGGGTAAGAGTTTGTGATCAGTGTAGTGTCTATGGCAGTGGACACCTTGATTTGGCCCTGTAAGTTTGCTGCAGAAATGGCATTCTGAACATTCTGCAGAGCGGGAAGAACGTAGGATGCTTCGGCTTCACCGGGATGGATTTCGTTTCCAACAGCGATGTACTTGAATTTGACATCAGAGTAGGGTTTCACGTACTTGTTGACCCAATCTGTAGCTGCACCAGCGTTTGTGAGAGACTGAAGGCCATCACGAGGAACACCAAGAATCACATCGATGTTTGAACCTTTTAAGGCATTGAGGGTTGCTTCGTCTGGATTGTATATGCGAATCTTGCCAATTCCGTTGGATTTGTACAAATCCACCACTTCTTGTTTGCTTGGTAGGTTGTTCCCATCTGAACCATAACACACTCCTATGGACTGTGCGCCTACATGATTGTGATTTTACAAAATATTTAATTAAATGATCATAGTTTACACGTTATGATTTAAAATAAGATTATAGTTGACCCAAAGAAATCATGATAATATGCCACATATTGATATGAGGATGTTGCACCAGTTGACCATTACATCACGAGTACCAATATAATACGGATCTGAATTTGGTGGTTTAGATTTTATTATTTTTATTAAATTTTAATTTAACATTTTTATTTAAAAGAAATAGTACAAAGATAGTATCCATATTCTAATGATTTAAATTAAACGGGACAAGAAAGGAACAAACCATTCAAATCAAATCTAGACACCTTAGATGAGTTTTGCTCAACACTTTTTTTTTTAGGGAAGAGTTTTGCTCAACACTCTCATCCTTAAAATGTGTACCAAATTTGAATCCATGTGAGATTTTATTATTGTATAATAACGTAAAATAATTATGAGGAAAAAAAGGATCATTATTCATCAAATATAATGATTTAGGTCATATATGAATCCTCAAGTTAATTATATGTGTTAAAGATAATGTTGTTTAATATATTATAGGCTTTATTGTTATTAAATGATCTAATTAGAGTTATTTTTTAATTTATACAGTCCAATATGTACATACAAAAGTATTTATTTTGCAAAGAAAAAGCAAAAGAAAATCAATCTAGGCTTATAGTCAATTTGAATTTAATCCTCTTTTTCTATTTATTCCCTAGTATTTCTTTTTTTTAAAAAAAAAAAGATAGACATATAAATATATTGAACCTATCATATAATAGAAATTTTATATTTAAATAAAATTTATTATTAGATTAATTCACATATATTTTGCAATTATTTTTTTAAAAAAATAGATAGAAGCCCCAAAAAAATTAAACTTGAACAATTTAGTACAATTTTCAAAGTCGGCACATAAAACCAATCCAACTAATAGTCAACTACTGAACTTGACTGCAGACCCTAAATAGATGAATTGTCCTTGTCTTTCTTTGTTGGCGTTTTGTTTATGTCCATATCTAATAAACAATAATTATTTTAACAATTTTACCCACATAAAGTCCAAACCATATCGGAGAAAACAAGTCAATGACATGCCCCACCTGACCACTCTCTATGTGCCGATGAATTAATTAACCAATCATCCAAAAAATAATATGTATATATATATAACCAATCATCAATTATAAAATTTAGAGGGAATTGTATTATTCATAAATCTTAAATTGTTAGTACATATAAGAAATACTAGATAGATAAAATTCAATTAACGATGAAATGAGAGTTACCATCCAATAGACACATAGATAATTACAAATTATCTTAGATGGGGGGGTGAGTTTTGTACATAATTACACAGGACTAACACAGTAAACAATTTCTCCATGGAGTTCACAGATAGGTACGCTAAATCAATAAAGAATTTCTCCATTATTCCATATGTGAGAGAGAGAGAGAGAGAGAGAGAGAGAGAATTCATAGATATATAAGGCTAACATATTCAAGTGATTAAAGGGGGAGAGAGAGACCTGTAAATTGTAGTCCGATGGAGGAGAACACTCCAAGAAGCAATAATACAGCAGAGATGGCATTGTTTCTTGAGAAAAAGAATGAAGCCATGGCTATATGTATTCAAAACAAAAGCCAAAGTTATAATTAACAAACTGATCAAACTCTCTGTGTGGCACCATACCCCACTCCAAGAGTCTCTATTTATACACACAAATACACACAGAGAGCCAAAATTAATGTTTGAATATACATAACTCATTAGCAACTTCTATACGAAAGATGCTAAGACTTTTCCCTTCTCCGTCAATCACTCCGTTGAAACTTAGTTATCACTTTGAATTTTCGCTCTCTCTATATATACTTCCAGAAACAATATCTCATATACGTTCAAGAATACAACTCAACACCTATCCTATTTCTGGTTCAATTCAATTAAGCAGCCTTGTTTGAGCCTCAAGTCAAGCAGCCTCACTCCACACAAAATCGTGTGTATATATTTATATTTATATATATCCCTTAATTAATGTCTACGTAATAGGATCCATCACATCCTCGAGATTCAGGTGTGGACGCAGCCCTAGACCGTAGGAGGGCGCCCAACCTTTTGTTTAATTTTTTTTATTTTTAATATTATCATAAATATGTTTTAAAAGCAATTTTACAATCTAAAAAAATGTTATTAAATGGAAAATTATGTTTAATGATCCAAATCTTTTTTATAAAACACAGGAAGTGAAATCATATATTAGAAAGAATGTATAAAAAAAAGTTAATAAAAAATTAGATTAATATGTATAATATAAGTAATTAATGTTGCTCTCTTTTTATCAATGAAATAGTTAATATTAAACAATAAAATAAACATTTCAATTAAGTAATAAAATATATCAAAGATATTATATATTTTGGGTTATTAAAATGAATGGAATGTAATTACACAATATGTGTGTGTGTGTGTGTGTGTAGTGTGGGAGTGTCTGAAAAGTTAGGGAATGTGGGTTTGGGGGGATGGGGTGACGAGGATTTTTTAACATGGGGTTGGGGCTGAGGGGGACCAAAACGGTTTGGCTCCCTTATTCGTACAATACATAAGAAAAAGTGAGGAATTTGAGAGGGGCCATGGCCCCTTGCCTTTGTACATGGTTTGCTATTAGCTAGATTTGATAGATATGAAAAAAGTTTCATAAAAAAAGAATGAGAAAAAAATTTATATATAATATATTTGGAACATATTATTTAAATTTTTAAGGGATTAAAAATTGTTAATAGAAACATCCCCTCCCTCTCTAGAAATTTTAATTGTAATTTTTTTATCTTTATTTTTAATTATATTTGTAATTTCCTCTAAAATAAAAATTGTGCTCAAATATAATTTCCATTTTTTCTTATGAAAATACCCTCTACTAATCTAAATACATGATTGATCTTAACATTTTCTTTGATTATGTTAACTAAGAGTATTTGAATAAAATAATAATTGGGACCATATTTTAAAGCTAAAAAGACATGCTTATGTAGTTTTAACTAATAACTCAAATAAAATAATATTTTAATTAAGAGCATACATATACTATTTGTTATTTAATTTTAAACTTAAATTAACTCCTAATTTGAACTAAAACAATTGAATTGTTATTTCAAAATACTCAAATACATAACCATGGAAATATAATATAAGATAATATAATATATATTTTTATGCAAGTATTAATTTAAACCTTTTTTTTTTGTAGGAGTATGAATTTAAACTTTGTCCCCATTGAAGTCAACTTGGAGGCCCTAGCTTGCCAGTAATGAATTGTTTGGGTGTGCGTATGGTTTCACATTGCCCAATCTGATTTGGGATCCAGATCCTCTCCCGCAATATTTCTCTCAATCCACTCTCCATCAAAATCTATACCGTATACTTCATCTAATGGCTGATAAATGTTAAACTGACATAGCAAACAAAAAAAATTTGGCAGAATGAATTTAAATGTATTAAAGGACTAGGAAAAGCAATGTGGAATAAATATTCATCAGAGATGGGAGCATTTATTTCTAATTTTTATATTCATTTTTATTTGTTATAAAATAAAAATATATCTATGTATTTTTTTATATAATAATAGTTAACCCAGACCACATGGAATTAGGAAGGTGTTTACATACTTTTTATATATAAAAAATGCTGATAAAAATTTCACTCCTTCAATCATTAATCAAATTATTCATACAATTTCTTTTCTCAATCCCAAATATTCATTCAATTATTTTTGTTGGAAATGCAAATATAGCAGTAACGCACATCAAGTTTACTAATTTAAAATGAGTAGATATTAATATATGTTCATTCATTAACATCAAAAAAGAAAATTCAAATTCAAAAGTAATTATCCACATAAAAATTATTATTTACCAATATTAAAAAAAAATATATATTATATTCCAATAAATTCATTTTGCCTATGATTTTCACATCAGTTTATTATTTATCAACAGTTAGATGTATTATACGGTATAGATTTTGATGGAGAGTGGATGGAGAGTGATTTTGTGGGAGAGGATCCGGATCGATCTGATTTGGTGTGCAGCAATCTGATTCACTAAGGAATGAATAGTATTTCCTTGTTTTTTGGGGGCCTTCTAGAACCAAACCAAGTTGAATCATATTGGCCTGTTGGCGTTTGGGCTATAAGGCTCCAGTAACCCTTTTTCTCCAGTGAAGTTTGTAGCCCAGTGAGCCTATAGCAATCTGATGTGTCTTTCAAAAGAAAAACAGATTCTCGGTTTCACCTGCTGGCTAAGAGATACTTCATTTCACCACTCTATTCATTCTTATTCTTAGCTTTCTCAATACTAACCCTTAATTTCCTCCTTATTACTCAATTTATAGTTTATGAAAACTTATAATTACTTCAATTATCTCTATACTTAGAGATTAGTCTTTAATTGCGGACATAGAAATACTCTTAGTGCTCTAAAAAAAAAAAAACTTATATAGGCTCTTGTAGAGTCTTTTTCTAACATATAGCTTGCATGAATGTTTCATGAGGGAGACATGTGCCTTTTTGAGGCAATGTGCTTTGTGTATGTATATATAAACTCCAGTAGTATTGTCTTTGAATTTGTACGCTTTTGCCCAACTTATTGTTTCTATGAGCTTCAAGGTGTTTATTAAACCTACGCCCTGACAAAAGATATTTCATATATGCTCACAAAAATAACTTCTTTTAATTAATTTCACACTATATACCAAATGAGTGGCATTGTGTCTTATGTTTGGATATTATTGATCCCAACAACTATTTAAAAATTCATTAATATAATCACTTCACTATATATTATAAAAGTTGAATAAATTTAATTGTTCCTTTACTATCATTCTTTAAATCTGTAATTTTTTCCTCCTAACTTCCGTTTTTTTTTTTCGGTTACCGAAAAAAGCTTTTTCAAAACCCCTTGCAATGTGAGGAGATTGTTTCAATGGATTTTATTTTTGTCCAAGCACCTACATGACTATCCTTTAAGTGGTACTTTAAATACCTCTTTCATCATGGTCTCATGGGCATGCCCTACCTGATACAAATAGATGGAGCAGGATGATTCTTCATCGCTGTAATGATATTAATGACTCATAAGTCAGGTGACCCTAGTAGAGTCATTCATATAAACCATTTGAACATCGTGACTTATTATGCGTGTTAAATTGGTTCTTCTCAAACCAACTTAACTATCTTATTATATATGGCTTTTTTGGATAATTGCTTGTTTTACTTTTATATATATATATATAATATGGGCTCTCTCTCTCTCTCTCTCTCTCTTTCTTTCATTTTTTTTCTTTGGATAAACCACAGATATCCTCCTATTGAAGGCAATCCTATTCGAGACATGGTCGTGCATTAAATGTAAGCACCTCTCCCAGTGAGAATTCGAACCTTGATTCGTCACGTTGTGAGGTACTAGCCAATTTCCACTAGACCCAACCTTCATTGGTATTCTTTTTCTTTTTATATAAATATATAAAGTTGTACCATAACTTGCTACCCATAGTTTAAAATAGCTCTTGTAATTTGTAAACCATTTTCGCTATGTCATGTTAAACTCGTGCTCCGTTTGATATGCTAAAACTAGAGCTCAAGAAGTGGAAGTGGAGCAAAAATCTTATAATTGTTTGCTTGATGTGCAAGAATCCAGTTCTTCTTGGAATCCACTTCAATCAAACTTGAAAGGAAGTGCTTACATCATGTTGAGGTTGGAGCTGGTTTGACTTCCCTAAAAGTCTAAATGTGTGACATTTTTTCCCTCATCTTAGAACTCTTTAAACCATTTTACCCCTCAATTTCTCAATCATGTTTCATCCCCAATTTCTCTCTCTACCATCACCCCCTCCACCATTGTTGTTGCTGCTTATGGCATAGTCACCTCCATTGATAAGAATTAAACTAGCGTGATACATCATCGTGAAACCAACATCCCTCTGTCATCACAAATTGTCCAAGTGTTATGAATCGTGCTGGAGTCTCCATTATCACAAACTAAACCAGCAAAGAAGGGGAGGAGGATGCATGGTGTTCCACATGGCAATCGACGGTGAGGAGGACAAATGGCAAAGAGGATAGGTGGTGAGGTTCATGTTTTGATCTTCAATTTTTGCTCCAACCTCTGATATTTGACAAGGCATTTGACAACAACATCAACCTCCTTGCCTCCATCATCTTCTTCATCCCTGTAGCCTCCTTCACCACTAGCAAAGTTGAGTGGTGAAGTTTTAGCCTCTATCATATTCTTAAAATGTGTTCTCACTTGACCCTTATTGCATCAAGATTCTTTCACCATGCTGACTTTTCTTCTTGAATTTCCAAATCATTGGTCTTATTTCTTATTGGTTCTTAGGTTTTTTCCATCTTGCTCCTAGGTCTTGAAGTTCTAGCTTTTGTTGTCGTATTCTATTGGCCATGAAATTTGGCTATCTTTCAAGAATGTTCAAACAAATTACACTTCAAGATGATTTTTTTTATATATAAAATAGTCTCTAGGGTAAGAATTTTTCATATACTCAATTAGCAAGATGAGGTTTTGTCAAAGTCATACAACTCAAAGACGTAATGCAAGCCACTATATTCCCCTTTTTTGCCTTGATAAATCTTAACAATTCAGCAATACTAATTGTATTTGCATGCTCAATTTATATATCTATATTCGGTGCTCCATTCTCTTCTTTGATTTTCATTATGTACTCTATTTACATTCATTTGTCTTTGCTTAGAACATTTGTTAGCTATAGTCAAGTATTGTACACTTGCATAGTCATAGCATAGATCAACCTATACATACAATGTATCATTTTATTATTTGTAATAAACTTTGAATAGATTCACAATAATATTAATAGGTCCATGATTTGGAACATATTTTATACTCCTTTATCACATGTATGCTAAAAATGCCGTTGATTTTTTATTGAGTTTATTTGCAAAATATTACTCATGAAATTCATACCTCTTAGATGACCCTTTATCTTTTTCTAAGAGTTTCCACTCAAATGAATATTTCTTATAATTATACAATAATATGCATAGAAATAAAATCATAAAACACAGGTTTATGTTTTAACATATTATATATTCCATAGAATATGTAAATATTATGAAAGCAATAATCAAGCATAAATCTATCTCACTACCAATTAGGAATTCCAAAAAAAAAAAAAAAGCTTCTCAAATATTTATGAACATAGTATCTTTTCCTTCCTAAATATCATTAGGATTTTCGAATCTTCAAGAAACTCAGGGAGATTCTACAAATGTCTTCCCTTTCTCGGTATGCTTTTGCGAGACCATTGTGTACTTCTAATGTATGGGGATTATTACAACAAAGTTGTACTTCTCATGTTTTCCATGAAGCAATGCACTTGGAGCATAAACTCTATTGTGTACACATGCATATATCATTTATGGGTTAGGCCAAAAGTCATCTTTATTTGCTCCAAAAACTCATCATCTAAAGGGCATCATGCAATGCATTGTCCCATAACACTATAAAAATTTCCAATATAATGGCAATTTATATTTTCAGTGCACATATTCATCATAAAATTCACAAATTAATTATATTCTTCGTTTGGTCTCTTTATATATGTTTTCAAAGAAATTCACAATTTCAATGTAGTTTAGATCCATTTAAATTAATTTCTAATTGGAAATTGATCAATATAATGTTTTATTACATTTCATATGCCTAGGTGGCATGTCTACTTCACGTGCCATCATAACAGTTTTTTTAGGTGTCATGCTATTGTATAGAGTATATGTCACATGGCCAAATTATATCAAGTGGCCCCACATGCTACTCCCTTTGTTTTCTTTTATTTGTCACTTTTTGAAAAAAAAAATTTATTTCTATTTATATGTTATTTTTAAATTCTAAAATAATATTAATTACTATTTTTTTAATTATATCTTTATTTATCATTTTAAAAGTTAAAGATAACATTAATTACTTTTTCTTTTCTATTGATTTAATGAAGATCATATTTAGAAACTTAAAATAAATTCTTATGTATTAATTATATTTTTTAATCTGTGTGCTAAATATTAAACAACACATAAAAAAATAGAGGAAATATTACCGAAAGTGGTAATTCATTTATTTTTTAATGAGTGGTTAATTAGAAATAAGTAATCAATTTCAATTTTGTTATTATAGTTTTTTTTAATTTGTGGGCTCAAAATAAACAATTTTAGAGATCCATCACTACTCTCACCCCCATCCACTAATGGCCCACTAGATTTTTCAAACAGTGTACAGCTCAAAACTCCTTTTTTTTTTTGTGTTTCGAAGGATGTCCCTATATTATTTCTTTCAAAAAAAAAAAGCCATATGGTGAGACCGCAAGACACATGGCGTGGAAGGTTAATCTCATGTTCACGTCACATAAATGAATTGTGGGTTCACAGATATCCAACGTATTTAATATTGCTTTTGTTCGTTTCGATTATAAATAATTGATGCCTTAAAATGTATGAAAAAATAGCTTTGTGGCAGGGCACGTTTAGTTTGACATGCGGAAGTTTAGTATTCATGTCTCAACGTCCACGTGGCTGTTTCTTCTCCTCCTCCTCTTCTTCTTTTAATCATTTTTTCTTTTTTTAAAATAATTATGTTTGTTTAATTAAGTGTTACTAGCCTCAGCATTATTTTCGTGACACTGCATTGCAGTAGGAGGCCACGTGTTCTATTCCATGCTAGGTAACCAATTTTGTTCCATTTTGAACATTTGTTGACTTCGATTGTTCCAAAACAAAGAGCCCAGTGAATGTATTCAATTTAATCTAACAATTACTCCCACCGTCCCATTTTATGTGATGTTTAAGGTTTTGATACAGGAATTAAAAAGAATAATAAATAATTGGATAAATAATGTAAATTTGTTGTATTATCCTTAACAATTACTTTTTTATCAGTCATTCACCTAAGAAATAGTAAATTCAATGTAGGAAATGAATATGAGTATAATTGAAAAAAAAAGTAATAAATGTTTGATTAGTTTTCTAAAATGACAAATAAAATGGAATATTAAAAATTCTCTAAAATGACAAATAAAATAGGATGGAGGGAGTAAATCACACATTGAGTAAAAAATAAAATAAAAAATTATGTCTCCCTAAATTAATTTATATAGAGAGAGAGAACACCATATGCATAATATGTAGCAGATAAAAGGAAAATATATAAAACTCACAATGAGGATCAAAATATCAGACTGGATAGGACCGGTTGGTTTAACTAATTATATTGAGAACTGGTGTTAGGTTTGATGTGCATATAGATAGCGACTAGTCATTTTTAAAATCGATGAGAACTGATGGAAAAATGATCAAATTGGTCATGAACTGGTACAAAACCAGTTGAATCTGTTAAATTTTTTTTATTTTTTAATACTTTTTAGTTTTTAAGATAAAATAATATCATTTTTAATACTAAGTAACATTATTTTCTTTTAATATTATAATATTATATAAGTATTGTTATGATATATAATTATTAATAATGATAAATTACTTGACAAATAATATGAAAATAGAATATTAATTGATTATTTTGAATTCAAAATATAATTATAAATAATTATTAATTTATTTAGATTTTAATATTAGGTTGTGAAACTTATTAATGATATTTTTAATTTTCTATATAATATATAAAATTAAAAAATTATTAAATTTATTATTACCTGTTTAGTTTCGGTTGAATTATAGTTGAATCATTAAATTTTGAATCAATACCTTAACTAGTTCAATATCTGATTTTGATTTTTTAAATTTTGCTCACAGTAACTTAACTAGTTTTCGGATTTATAATCTCCTAGCTCATTTTTCACACATAAAAAATCTCTTCAAATCTTCAATCCCATGTAATTTGGATTGAAATCAGAAGAAAATCAATTTCTACATCTCAATAGAGATACTAAATCTCGAGAATCAATATTTATGTTTTAGAGTAAGCGGAAATGAAAGAAGGAAAGTGAGAGTCTTTAATTTTTTTTTATGACAAATTACATTTTTAGATTCTCAACTTTCCACTTATAAAAAAATTAACTCCCACTTAATTTTGAATTTAAAATTCAAAACATAATGAGTACTAAATATTATTAAATTTTCTATTAATTAATTATTGGAGCTAGTCAACCCATCAAAACTCAAAATCCAATTTTTTTCTATTATACTTTCTCTTGCTTTTCTTATTTCATTGTTGTCAAAAAACACTCTTCTAGCATGCCAAATGAAATATCATTCTCCTCAATGCAACTTGGTTATCTTATTATATCATTTCTTTGTATTAAAGCTATTCAGTCTTTAGTCATTCTAGAATTGAGGTAGATCATACAATATGGTATTACACTCTTATTCCTATACAATTATATATCCTAAGTTAAATATTAGCCAAAGTTTCTACCATAATTAAAATTATCTATATTTTTAAATAAATTGCACAATTCATAAAATCATGAATAATATATATATTTTTAGCGAGAGATGAATGGTATATTTAATTTCTCAAATGCCATGTATTATAATGATAAATGTGTGCTATACAAATCACATATACAAAACTTTCATAATATCTTATAAATATTTTGCACATAAGTTTTATGTACTTTCATAAAGTTAAATATTAAAATTAAGAATAGTATTTTGATTATTTGGCCCCTTTTCTAAATTTAAGTATTAGATTAGATTCGACAAAATTTTGATGTGTATCTTTTTTTTTTTTTAATTACAGTAGATTTTTTTTTTCACAAAATAATAAAAAATGGAACATATATAAATGAACCAGATCATTCTGCCAACAATAAAACCCTCCCTTTCACCATTCAAATTTTGCAGTGCCTCTTTCTATCTTTTACTTCCAACCAAAGGAAGACAGATCCAAAAAAACTAGCACAGAGCAAACACCGATCAACCTTTTTCAATATTATTATTATTATTATTTTTAATTTAATTTGTCTACTTATACATAATTTGCATTCATTTCGAATCATCATTTGCCCAAATAGATTCGATTTACCTGAGACTTCCATCGCTACTGTTAATTATCGTCACTTCGATTAGATGACTCCCATATTGGCATGTCGCCGGCGTTGGTAATTCCCGGTGCTCCGGTGCAGACCGAAAATCCCACTGGTCGGGCCTTTCATTCAATCTCCTTCGATTTTTCTCGGTTGTCTCCAATTTGCCAATTCGAACGACATCAAAAGTTACTATATGACATGGAACCAACCAATGCTATGGACGGAGCTTCTGGGATTTCAAAATCGAAAATCCCGAATTCGAATTTCACCTTGAGCACCCCTTCAGCTTCATCTTCGCGACCGGTTTCGGGTCTGTCGAGACCGAGATTCATGAAGGTTCGAAAGCAGAATAATGCTGAGAGTTTCAGGTCGACGACAGGGATCGAGGAGAATCTGCTTCCTCCTGGTTTCAATCCATTTGGTTCTGTTGGCGGTAATACGGCTCGACCCTTTTCCGGGTCGGGGATGGGTTCGTCGTCTATATTCAGCGAAGTTCATGCTGGGCAGGCTGGAAATGAGCCATTTGTCTTTGGAGCGAAGAAGAACGATTCAGGCTCGAGTTTAAACATGGAAAACATGGGTTCCGGACGGAGTTGCGATCATGGAATTGTTGATCAAATGAGAAATCTGAAAATGGGCAATGCGAATTATGTTTCAAACTTTAAAGATGTGGGTTATAAGACCGGTGAGTATGCATTTCAGAGTGGCCATGAGAAGAGTTCCAGTCATGATGGAGACTTGCTTCCAGAAGATATGAGGAAGTTCAATGTTGGTGTTGGTGGAGTTGACGACATTGACAAAACCCAAAGGGGAGGCTTAAATACATATACAGATGATTATTCTAAATTCACATCTCCAAGTAAATCCAACCCAAGTGTTTCTCCCAGTGTCGAATCAGAACTCCAAAGTGAGTTAAAAAAGAAATTGAATATCAAAGAAAGCAGTGCTGGCGGTCTACATATTGATAACTCAACATATGCAGTTCTCAACCAAATGAAGAATCTAAATGTGAAGGATTCTTCGGGTTTTGATAATGTTCAGAAGAATGAAGTTGATGTAAAGACTGGTGGCCAAAAAAAATCTGTCTCTGCAAGCGGGAAAACGACTACTAGTTATATAGGGGGAAGAACAGAAGCTAATCTGTTGAGAGAAATGGAGAAGTTAAGGGTAGCCAGTGAGATGGGGGACTTCACTGGACCAAATTTTTGGAAGCCTTCCTCTCAGGTATCTCTGGGGGAAATTAACCAAACAGATGTAAGTGGTGGTCAGGTTCTTTCAGACAAACGCAAGGAAGACATCAGAATGGTACAAAATACCACTTCATCGTCCTCATTTTTATCCGGGGGCATAAACTTTCCCATGGTTGGAAATGCTTTTGGAGTTACAAACAGAGATGAATTTGTCTTTGTGGGAAAGAAAGATGATTCAAGCTCATCTTTTGTTGAGTTTAAAACACCAGCATTAAAGAAGGAACCAAGTAGCAACACAAGATTGAAGAAAAGGGGAGGTAAACTGAAGCCGTCCAACCCTGTTCAGCTGTTTCATGGACAAGCTTTTGTTTCAAAGGAAAATGTTACCGAAGAGAACGCAGAAGCTTCTGAGGCTTATTCACCAATGGATGTGTCTCCATATCATGAAATATTGGCTGAAACTCGGTGCTCAAGGGAGAATTCTGTGACATCCAATGAGTCATTGAGTCTTGATACCAACTCTACAGCTACTGATTCAGTGCAGACAATTTCCCATGATCCTATTGATGAAGATCTAATTGTGAAAACAGAGAGCTTACTTATTGATGAATGTGATAATGTATGCAAAGAAACAAAGGAAAAAACTTCAGAATATCACATTCCCAAAATTATTGTCAGTGAAGATCCACAAGATGAATCTGCGTCTGGGGTTGAAACTGAAAGCTTTAAGTCTGCAAATGATGAAGTGGACATAATCAGTGATGCAGCTATTGCATCAGCAGAAGCCGAGAGCAGTCTAAGCTCAAGTATTGAAGTCCGTGGTGATGATAGAATGTCACATGTTGGTCATGCTTCAAGTTCGAATGATATAAGTGGGCTCCCCTTCACATTTTCTGCCTCTTCCTCTACTGAAGCTCAATCATCTAGTCCTAAGCGCAACCTCAAAAAGAAAAATTGGGTAAAAGTTGGTTACGATGCTCACTGCTTCACTCCAAGCTTGAAGGTTCCTTATTCATCACCATCAATGTCATTTGCTTCAAGTTCCGAATCATCATCTCTTTTCTCATCAGGGCAAGGCCAGAAACACAAAGTATCAACTTCTCAACCTAGAACAATGGATTCTGAGATGAAGGAAGGGATGAAGGAGGAGGCTGCTTCTATTACTGCTGCAACCCTTGCAGACCAGGAAGCTTGTGAGAAGTGGCGACTCAGGTTAGTAAGTACTTTGACAGTGTTCTTATTCATTCACACTCACTTGTTTACTATGTACTTAGTTTCATTATATTCACATCACATCTATGCTGAATTAACTTCATATCAGGGGAAACCAAGCCTATAAAAATGGGGATTTATCTATGGCTGAGGATTGTTACACAAAAGGACTTGAATGTGTTTCTAAAGAAGGAAAATCCAGGAGCTCTATGAGAGCTTTGATGCTGTGTTATAGTAATCGTGCTGCCACACGCATGTCTCTTGGAAGGATGAGGGATGCACTAAAAGATTGTATACTGGCAGCTGATATAGATCCAAATTTCCTCAGAGTACAACTTAGAGCTGCGAAGTAAGGTTTCCATTCTGCTTCTAATATCTGTGCATGCAGTGGTTAATTTTGTAGGAATCAGTATTCAAAGGGGGTAGCATCTAGTCATACTGATATGCCATTTCATTTCAGTTGAATTTTACTATTTAAGTTTTCCATTTTTAAGCTAGAATGAATTTCAGTATATCATTCCAAAAAGTGTTCTTATGTTCTTTCTTATGTGTTGTTTTAAGGATCTTCTCATGTTATTGATAGCTGTTCATATGTGTTGCTCAACTAAGTTTGTTCCCTTGTATGATTTGTTTCAGTTTTGTTGGATTTTTTTTTTAATCTAATTTTATCTGATGGAATACAAATTTGTTGATAAGATATTCATAAGAAACAGAAAAACTGGAAAAAACTAAAACACATTAAGTTATGAAATTATGATGTTACAAATTGGTATTCCTTTCTTACTTCTAATAATGTTCTTCGTTTTTCCAGAAAACTGAAAAGGAAGAAAGGGCCAGCCTGCAGTAGTTTTGATCAAAGAGGGTCCATTGAACCCTAATATGTTTAATCCTGTTGAGGAGTAGTTAATCACTAACCATTTTGTAACAAAATTATTCACAATCAGTTGTTGATAGATCCTTTTTTGGAATGCCGCAGAAATGTGTTCACATACATTATCACTATGAAATTTGAACTGCAGCACCAAACTGCACATGAAATTCAGTACAAATTTGTTGAAATTAATGAGCAGCTTGGAACCTTGTTTTTAAAGGAATCACCAAATTCAATTAAATGAGTCATTAATAAAGGTTACAGAGTAATTAAACTCAAGGTTGAACCATAACAGCACCGTTAAGTGTGAACACTGGTTCTACCTTCCATATTTATTCTACAACTGGACTTATGGCTATGTAACATTACAATTGTACCCTTGATTGCAGATAGCTGTAGCAGTTGCACCAATATAATAAATACAGTAACTGCTTAAATCAGAATTATGGATAAACAAGAGTTTCTCCTCTTTGCCACTTTTTCTGTCTTTCTAGTTCCACATTGAATCAGAGCTTTCATGATCAAATGATTGGGAATTGGACCCCTATCACCCAATTGCCTAAAAAAAATAAGTTTTTGCATGAGGGTTTGTTAGAGATATTAATAAAATATTTATTTGGCTTTTTCTTAATAATTTAAACTTTTGGGATGAAATGGGTCTTATCTGTTATCACTGGAAAAAATTGCATCGCAACATCATTAATCTTCCTAAAACTGAATACATGAACCATAATCTACGTACTTGATCTGCTAGAGAGAATTTGGCTTTCCTGGAACCAGGCTTATTATCTTCCAAGGCTATGGAAACTAGATTTCCAAAACCACAATCTATTGTCCATTCTTCCTTATGTTTTGTGACAACCTTTTACCTATCTCATCTGACCTGTCCTTCTGTTTGTCTACATAGAAATACATATGTGTGGACTGACATGTGTAGTTATCAAGATCGATGATCATCTGCTAACTTCTTCTTCTTCTTCTTGTGTTTTTTTTCAAATATTGTTAAGTTGTTACCTTGCTTTGGGGGAAGTTCAAGACGCATTGCAGTATTTCAAGAGGTGCTTACAATCAGGAGCTGATGTTTGTGTAGATCGAAAAATTGCTGTGGAAGCCTCTGATGGCCTACAAAAGGCTCAGGTTCAACAACATTTAGTTATTTTGTATGGATAATTAAATATAGTATTTGTCGTTTTAATTTTTTTTTAAAAAAAGTTTTGTTTTTAATTGCCACGGGCTATGTTGACAATGAGTTAATATTAGAAGCTTATTACATCCAATTGCTCTGATATCATATTATATACCGTAAGATGGAAAACTATTTCATGGCGTCAAACTTCAGAGCATTTAATCAGCTCTGTTGTGAAAGTTAATGCTTTTGGCATCTATTTCAACGTGGTATTTGGGATATACTGTGGAGTTTGATACTTTTGGGTAATTTATGACTTTTTTGCTTCTCATATTCTAAAACTATGTGTGTCTGGTATAAGTATTTAAAACTATTAGAAGTAGGTCTCTCATAATCTAAGATTGAAATATTGCCAAATTGGAGAGATACTGCTTACAGATATGAGTGGGTGTGTGTGTGTGTGTGTGAGAGAGAGAGAGAGAGAGAGAGAGAGAGTCTGCTTGTTTCTATTATTTTGTACTCTAACATTCTGCTGTCTGGTAACTTGCCATTGCCCCAAATACTGTTCCATGTCATCTGTCAGTTTCCTTTTCATATGCTCCATAGTTAACAATCCTGTGTGGAAATGCTGAGTTAATTTGTTCAGCTATTTAGGTGTTGTGTGCAAGGCACCCCATCCGCCATTTTTCGTTGATGTCCTTCTCCCTGATGTTCAATTTCATTTCGAAGTGTTTCAGACTTTCGGTACATGTTCATAGCAATGTAGTCAAGGTGAAAAGGCGCACTCAAGGTGTAAGGCCTATAAAACGCTCGAGGCAATAGGCGCTAGAAAGGTGTGTGCTTGAATGAAGTGAGGCACAATAATAAAAAATATATCATATATAAGGTATAGACCCAAAAAAAAAAAAGATAACAGCATATTGAAATACCCTTCATATATGTATTTTGAAAAAGAACAAACAATAAAATGCACTACTCAAAGTTTCAAAAATTATTTAAAAACATAAAAAAAAAAATCTAAAATCCTATGAAACATCTAATTAGTTAATTTAGATTCAGATGCATGAATTCCATCAGTTTGTTCTCCTTCATTGGATTTATATCCTTCAATATCGTTCTCTATCTCATCTGAATCATCCTCCACTTCCTCAATGTAAGCAACTGGTGTTGAACTTGAATCTTTTGCTATCTTTTTTCCTTTTGATTTAGATGAGCGAGGATCCTTTCCTTTAGTTTGGCTACTAGTATTTTTGCTAGCTTCTCCAACACTTGGTGCCTTTGCTATAACCCCCAATGTTAATTCATCATTGCCATCACCAAAAACTGGTTCTTCTTCTGCAGCTTCATCAATATATTGTCAAGCCCCCATTTTTTGGAGTAACCATTCATTGCTTTCATCAATGTCATTGAGGGAAATAGGTCTAGGTTTTTCCTCTCATATCAAGCTTTTAGAGCTTGATTGTACATAAGAAAAACCAAGTCATTAAGTTGTTTTTAATGAAGTCTATTCCTCCCTTTTGTATGAAGTTGAGAGGCAAAAGCAGACATCATACTTAATTATCATAACATGACAAAATATAGTATTAAATTTAAAAAATATATATTCAAATGAAGATTAAAACTTTGAACTCTCACAACCTACTCAAACACACTCCAATTGCATTCACAACATGATGCACTACAGGTTAAGCTAAGGATTCTAATTGCGAATTTTTGTAATGGAGCAAAGCTTCCATAGGTAGACCAACATTCAGCTGCATAGTTATAGAAAAAACAACTAGTTAACTAAAATAGGATGGAAAGCTAGGTAATATGTGATTATATTTATATGATTATATCTACCTGGAGCTCTTGTTTTCCTCACTGTGGTAGTTAAATCAACACCAAAAAGTCCCTTTGTTGTTTTGTATAAGGTCAACTCAGCCATGATCCTATCTTGTGTATTAGGATTTTTCTCAAGTTGACCTATGCAAGATATAAGCCCAGATATGACTTCTGAATCAAGCTCGATCTCTAGATTGTCATAGAAATATGTAGGATTAAGGAAATAAGTAGTAGCATGTAGAGGCTAATGAAGTTCGCAATTCCACCAATCGTCAATGAACTTCATACTTACTAGTTTGAGAAGTATTTATAAGTAAAATTGGATATACCAATGCCCTGAAAAGAAAGAGGGTTAATAATGATCTACAGGTGTTTTCTTTGTTTCCCTAAAGCAATTTAAGCTTGTTCTGCCCTCGACATATTTCTATTTAGCTCTGCATTGCAACTATCAGTGCTCTCTTTGTAAATGATCAATTAACCTACTTTCTGGAGACTCTTTTTCCTGCTTTTTGACAGTGTAGGGTGTTGTGACTTTATAGGAAGATAACCCCCTTCCTGAATTGATTTATTTCTTTTAATGGATGGCAGAAAGTATCAGAATTCATCAATCATTCTGTTGAACTTTTGCAAAGAAGGACAACCTCTGACGCAGATAGGGCATTGGAACAAATTAACGAGGCATTGATGATAAGTTCATACTCTGAAAAATTGCTTGAAATGAAAGCAGAGGCTCTTTTCAAGGTCTTTGCCACCCTCTTACTATATGCTGGCATTTTGCTAAAATAGTGGCTTAAGACACCTAGTTGTAGCTTGTTTGTGCAGGAATTTACTATAATACCAATTAAGTCTGTGTTGAATAACCTTTTTCTTCAAATGGCAGCTGTGTAAATTTGAAGAGGTGATTCAGCTGTGTGATCAGACCCTTGGTTCTGCTGAGAAGAATTTTTGTTCATTGAATGCTGACAGTGAAATCACAAATATGGATAACTCAAAACTCTCAGAATACTTCTACTTCAGCCTTTGGCGGTGCTCAATGAAACTTAAATCCTACTTCCACCTTGGAAAGCTTGAAGAATGCCTTTCTTCACTAGAGGAACAAGGAAAAATGATGTCTTCCATGAACAAGTAAGGATTGTGAATCTCTGAGCCTATTCACCCCCATCTCTCTCTTGTTCTCAAGGGATTGGAAGAAATAGGATAAAGAAAAATGGTTATGTAAAAAATGGTTTTGTTTGATAGTGATAATTTTTTCAAGAAGATGAACATTGATGCTGACCCTGCAGGAGTGGAAGCAATGTTTTCGACTCACTGATTCCGCTAGCTGTTACTGTACGTGAACTATTACATCACAAGGTTAGTTTGTATCTTTTTATAAATGCAATTTTTCTCCTTCAAAACTGTTGTATGATTTTAATGCATCATTTGATTAGTTTGCTTATATTCGAGTAATGGAGAAGAAAGGTGTTTGTGTGGTTTATATTTGAGCCACAAAATATATGTATGAGGGGGCAATAACAAATGTGAGAACTCTTGGAGGTGAGACAAAGGACTTTCCTACATGGATAAGTTTACATTAAAGATCTTCCTTAAGTCCATACTTGTTTAATTTGGTTTTGAATGTACTAACAGAACATATACAAGAAGGAATTCCAAAGTGTATGCTTTTGGCGGATGATATAGTCTTAATTGAGGACTCAAGAGAGGAGGTCAACTTTAAACTTAGCTATGGAGACACATTTTGGAATCAAAAGGCTTCCACTTGAGTAAAAGTAAGATGGAATATATGCATTGTAAATTTAACAAGAAGCCAGATAAAAATGATTTAGAAGTAAAAATTGGAAAGCAAACCATTCCAAAAGTGTCAAAGTTCAGATATTTGGGATCGATTTTACAGAGTGATGGTGAAATTGATGGGGATGTTATGCATAGGATACAAGTTTGGTGGTTAAAGTGGAGAAAAACATAAGGAGTTATTTGTGTTCGCAAAGTATCTACTAAACTTAAAGGAAAATTTTATCAAACAGCTATGACGCTAGCAATGCTATATGGTAGTGAATATTGGGCTTTGAAAGGACAATAAGAGCATAAGATGGGAGTAGCAGAGATGAGAATATTGAGATGGATGTGTGGTCATACAAAATTGGATAAGATACAAATGATTGTATACGAAGGAAAGTCGGAGTAGTACTTATCGAGGAGAAAATGGTAGAAAATGGTTTAAAGTGGTTTGGACATGTATAAAGAAGAGGGTAAGAGGAACCAGTGAGGAGAGTTGATTAAATGGTTTAGAGCCCTATCAAAAGACGTAAAGGAAGACCAAAAAGGACATTAAGGGAAGTAATAAGGAATAATCTCTTGATAAATGATTTATTTGAAAAGATGGTGTTTGATAGAGCCCATTAGTGTTGTATGATTCATGTAGTCGACCTTAAATTAATAGGATAAGGCTAATGTTAGTTGTTGTATTTGATTAGTTTGCTTGTTTTCTATAATGTGTCTCTGGATTCTGATCTGACATCCAAATTAAAAATTGTATCTATTTCTGTTCAAAAGATGTCTTTCTTTAGCAAATACAGTATTTGAAATTCTGATATGTGTCCTGTTATTGATGATTAAGTAACTTTGATTTCTTTGACTATGAATACTTTAAGATCTGATCAATTGTGCCTCAGGCCTGCAAGAACCTGTCAATTAAGGAGTTAGACTTTTTATGTACTGTGTTTGCTGCCTTTGATTTTGCTATTTTTAGAATTTCTTCAATCATAACTACAGCATTTCTAATGCCATGTTGATTTTTGTGAAGATTGATTTAAATGATCTCAACTGTAGACTGTAGGGAATGAAGCGTTTCAGGCAGGAAGGCATGCGGAAGCTGTTGAGCATTATACTGCAGCTTTGTCATGTAATGTGGAGTCCCGTCCATTTGCAGCTGTCTGCTTTTGTAATCGTGCTGCTGCTTATAAAGCATTAGGTCAAATTACTGATGCTATTGCAGATTGCTGTCTAGCTATAGCTCTGGATGGAAATTATTTGAAGGTTTTCCTCTTCAACTGAAACTACAATTTTAGTTGTTAGAATTGAATCAAATGGGAAAAACCAGCTTGATTCTTAAGAAATTGATGTGAGAAATCAAATATTGCAAGAAATTCAGTATCCTTCATAGGTCGTGATGGCAGTTTTTTGAATGTCCATGCATGACTGACTGGCTTAGAGAATTGACAAGCATCATGCGGTCCATCTAATAATCTTAAACTACTGTGATTGTAAGTTTTTTTCTACTGTCTGCTGGTTTGGCCTCCTATATAATTGGCAAAGAAACACCAATAATCATGTTGTATCATGAGAAACTACTAAAGAACTAAATGGACTCTATGATGAGATCTGATAACTAGGTCATGTTTTCTTTCACCAATCATTCAATAACATCTTTTTTTTTTCTTTTTTGTATAGGGACATATGTGTAGGCTGTAGGACGTTTCATGGAAGGTCCTTTTTGTATTTTAAATGTTTGAAATTCTTCAACCATTACCATTGTGTTATATGTGGTGTTGTTCATTTCTGGCAATTTCCAACTATGTTTATTTTGCATGTTGGTCCGATTTAAAATTTCATCTTCAGGTTTATTAGACATGGCACTTTAAGTTGAATGCTTTCTTACCCTGGCAGGCACTTTCTAGGCGTGCAACTCTGTATGTGATGATCAGAGATTATGCCCAAGCAGCTAATGATATTCGGAGGCTTGTCTCTATTCTCAATAAACAGGTGGATGATAAGCCCAATCAGCTTGGGATATCTGATAGATCTAATAATTATGCTAATGACTTGAAACAAAATTGTATTTGGCTTTCTGAAATGGAGGAGGAAGCCAGAAAGGAGATCCCTCTAGATATGTACTTCATATTGTAAGTTCTTTTACTTATTATTAACTTCATAATTTGAAGAAGGATAGCTACATATTTTAGCAGTCAGAATCCTTTTTCCTAAAGGCAGCATAACTTCTAGTTTTCTCAGTATTCCTTGTTTCAAAGTCTCAAATCTATAAGGTCACGGATTCGTTTATGAGAATAAAATGGTGAACTGGGTCATGTAGGAAGTTGTCAGCATATGAATTTAATTGCTGAATCAGGATTCCAAAGGTTGAAAATTTGATCAACAGTGTCTTGCACAGATAGAATAGATTTATGGTTTAATCAAAGCTTGCATTTATGTTTTGTTTCCCTCAAATTCCCTGGAAAATATGTATAAAATTCAATAAAATACTGGTACTCAATGAAGGGGCTTTGGGAAATTTGACTCGTTTATGCTTTTTGTGAACTTTTCAGAACATGACAAAAGCATGAGCTGATGTAAGACAAAATGACTATGCGAACAGGGATAATCCGTGTTTCATTGTTTGAATTTGCATGTGGATCATGTTATCGTATGGTTGTTACATATTAGAATGTTATGGTAAATGAAAATTACTGACAATTTTGGCAAAGTTCGCATAACAAATGGACCTTATAGTTTAGATTAACACTGACAGTAACTCTGATAGGTTGATTGCTACATAAGAGGCTTTTTTTTTTTTTTTAAATTTCTTCTACTTCGTTTAATTCTATGCATGAAAGCTGTCAATTATCTGCATATAGAATTTATATTTGATTCATCTTTTTTGTTAAACTAGTTTTATGTTCTGATAGAACCCCACTTCTAAACACATACCCATACCATACACGTAGCACACAGCCAAAACAGAGGATCTTTTGTTGTTGTATAATATACTGCAAGAGTTACAGCTGTCTCACTAACACAGGACAGCTCTCACTAAAACATCAAGATTTACACTGACAAAAACCTAATAATACTTGGGCCCTTCAGCAACAGACTCAAAAACAAAGCCCAAATCATATGCCATCACAAATCAGGCTTTAGAGTCTGCTAATCCATTTAAGAGCCCGTTTGTTTTAGTTCTTGTTTTTAATGAAAAATAACTTTTTTCCTTAGAAAAAAAAGGAACTTTTAAAAAATTATAGAATGTTTGTTTTATCTGTTAAAAATAATCGAAAGCTAAAAAAGCAAATTCCTTATTTTTTTGATAAGCTATTTTGAATGGATTCTAAGTAGCACAAAATTACTTTACAAATAAAAATTGCTTTTTTATAGGTGTAACCTAATGCAAAATAATTTCTGCTTTTCATAAAATCTCTAAACAATAAATCACTTTTTTAGACAATCTAGAAAACAATTTTTTAAAAGCTTAAACAAATTGGCCCTAAATTGTATTGGGGTGACAACTTTTGGGTTCAAGAGGTGTTTCAACGGCGAATGACTAGTAATATTGATGGAAGGCCTCACAAACAGGTACCAATGCTAGTGTTGACAACAAACGTGATACTTGTGAACTCCATTTTGTATTTAGATAGTGCTTTCTTCTTAGGTGAAAGGTTCTTGCTGACAAAGGAAATTGGGCATCCTTGCAGGGATAGAATAACTCCCATACCCGTGTTAGAAGCATCATGTTCAACATAAAATAGAGCTAAAAAATTTATATATGCTAGGACCAGAGTGTTACTCATAGCTGTCTTCAGTAGCTAAGAAGCCTTAGTTGCCTTCTAATTCTATTGGAAACCCCCTTAATAAATCCACAAGTGGTTGACTCACTCCTCCACAATTCCTCACAAATATTGGATAGTACTCTGTGAGGCCTAAGATTCCTCGAAGGTCATCCCTTCATAGCTTCCATCTTTCTAGGGTCAACCATGATACCTTCAATGGATATAATGTGCCCCAAGTATTCCACTTGTCTTGCTCCAAAAGTACATTTGCTTTTCTTGGCTGGTGCCTTAGTAGAGCCATTGTGCTCTAGTTTTGCAAGTGGTCCTCCCAATTGCCACTTTAAATCAAAATGTGGTCAAAGAATACAACAATAAACTTTCATAAAAAAAATTTAAAAACTTTATTCATCAGCCTTTGAAAGGTTGTAGGGGCATTTGTACCCCAAAGCCATCAAGAAGATCATCCTGTTGCAGATGCATTAACTTGTTAACCAGCTGAAGATGAAATCATGACTGCAAGTTGCAATGCTGTCATTTTCTTTAAATCAATCTTTAACAGATGATCTCTGAAAAGGTTGATTAAGGAGTAGCAGAATAATCCTCAGACTCACCCTAAGTTCAGTTGGGAAAGTGAGCTTTTAAAATGGAGAGGAAAGTTAGTGGTGGGAAATGATGGTACTCTGCACACACAACTGCTCCATCTAGTCGATAGGGAACCAATGGGAGGCCATTAACATGGAGGCATGACCTCAGCTTACAAAATGACTTTTGATGCTGTCTTGTACTGGAAGGGCATTGAGAGTGACGTTAGGAAAATTTGTCTGGGATCGCCAAACTTGCCAGAGTTACAAGTATGCAATATTGGGAAGCCCTGGCTTATGCAGCCACTACCAATTCCAGCTACTGTTTGGCCTGGATTAAGGCTTTATTGAGCCCGGGTCCCATGAGAAGTCTACAAGCTTGGCAGTGGTAGACAGATTTACATAGGGAGCCCATTTTATTGGTCTAAATCGTCCACTTACGGCAATTGAAGTAGCACAAGCTTTCATGGACAACATTATCAAATTTCATGGGTTCCCTCAGTCCATTGTTACAGACAGATAAGACAGGGAATGGTATAGATAATCAACCTGGAGTGAAAAAATAAAAAAAGTCTTTTTGTATTTCTGGCTCCGACCCCACTTAGTGGGATAAGGCTAATATTGTTGTTATTGTTGTATTTCTAGCTAGAGTTAGATGTGACCTAGCACACTGGAACAATTTTTCCTAATTTGATTTAAATGAGTTGGTGATAAGGTGGATAACAAAACTGTGGCAACACACAGTTTGCGGGACTTCATGGTTAGTATGGTTAGAGAGGAATGCATGCATCTTCAAGGGTAGATCTTCTTTAATTGTTCCATGGGATAGCATAGTGTGTATGACTTCCTTAGCACATGGTCTTTTGTTGGTAATTGCAGTTTCTTTTACTGCGTTCATTTTGAACCTTTTCCAGTATTTTCTTGTTTGAGGTTTTCTTGCACTCTAGCTAGTTGTATATTATCCTCTTTCTAATAAAATTAGTTCAATTAAAAATATCCTAAAAGTGTCATTTTTAAAATTACGTAAATAACCTCAACATAAAATTTCTTTAGATAAACAGATGGCATTTGGATTCTTACAAAATTTTTGGAACACAAAACCCTAGGGAGAGAAACTTCCTTTTATCACAAGTTTGAGTATTCAGTTTATTTGTGAAGTCTGATAAGATATTATTGCATTTTCATGCTCTAATGCATGTGGAAATTGCAAACAACATTGGCTGCATTTGATGCTGTTTTGTGTTCGTCATCATTGGTGTCTCTAGCTGTTTCAAGTGTTTCAGAAGTTCTTGTAGAGGCACCTACTATTGCTTAGAACAGTCAGCAATAATATCAATAATTCAAAGCCATTGCTGATTCAGATTATGATGGCAGGGGAGTTGAACCGTCTGTTTCTACGTCTGAAATCAAGAAGGCTTACCGAAAAGCTGCACTTAGACATCATCCTGACAAGGTTGTTGACTTGACACGTGCTTAGTTCTTACATTTATCATCGTATTAACAGAATTTTTAATATTGTAGGCTGGCCAATCTTTGGCACGAAGTGACAATGGTGATGATCAGATGTGGAAGGATATTACTGAAGAAGTACGTCAAGATGCTGATAGGCTTTTCAAAATAATTGGAGAGGCCTATGCGGTGTTGTCAGACCCTGCCAAGGTATTTTGCTTGTGTGTTTGGATAACAAATTTTGTTGATAAAAGAGAAAGTACAGAGTAGAACTTAGAGGATTAAAATTCCATCTTATATGATAAGGAAAAAATCATTTAACTTAGAGAATGTGCCACAATATGATATAATTACCTGCTCGTAATGGACAAGAGTTGCAAGCTTTTAAGGAACCTTAATATTAGGGGGGTTCAAGAGTTGAACCTATAGAACCAATGTTATCATTGTAGATACACTTGATTGCCCATCAGATATTGATGGTAACATCATAGATTTTGAAGAGTGATTGGGTCTAAATTTAAATAATGAAGTTCATGATGGTACTGTTCTATAGACTATTTTGAAGTTAAATCTTCAGATGTTGCATTCAGATTCAACCAAATCAACTGCTTGGCTCAGTCAAGTTTGTTATACCACATGTCTTGGAGACTCTAAATCTTTCTTGGCTACCACATTTTAAAATAGTAGTGTCTGTCCTTACCAATGCTCCAAAGTTGATTTCTCTACTACACTTCAAAACTTGAGGTCAAGTTCTCTCCAAGGGAGAATGAAAAAAGATTAGGAAAGATAATATCAGTTATTTCTAATTTAGTAATTATAGATAAATATAGAAAATAAGATTTTTTGTAAGATTCAAAGTATTTCAATTAAGGCTAAAATATATGGAACTCCCCTGAACTTTAAGTTAGTTGCAGATAACCTCCTTGACATTTCAAAGTTTTTGATCAACTCCCTTGAACTTTTACTTTTTGATGAGAAACCCCTTGCCGTTAATATTCCGTTATCTCACTAACGGAAATTGCCATGTCATATTAATGAGAACACATGTCAACTTAGATAGAATATAGAAGATTGTTTTTATTCTCTCCTACAAATTAAGTAATTCAGTGGAGGGCTAAAATGTCATTTTCTCCTGACAATCATTTACCAAAAATGCACAGTATCATTGCCCTAATCTTTATCACCCCCTTCTTTCACGACTTGAGAAAGACCAATTCAAATCAATTACAGCAACACAGAGCTTTTGGTTCGGAAAAATTAGTTCAGAGAAGAATATAAGAATAGAGGGTACATGGACCTACAAACATGAGGGATATAGCTTATTCCTCCAAGTGGGACTTTTTGTAGAATACAAGAGCTTCATTAGTGCCTTTCTGTCACCAGGTTCCCAGAGTTTCAAAGCCATTCCTTACATGTAAAAGACATCAAATCTTCCACATTTAGGGTATCCGAGTTCATACCAAAAGATTTAAATAGAAAATCAGCTGGGGCACAAAGAATATCTAAAGAACTTGTGTTGTGAACTGGAAGGAATTATACGAAGCAGAGGCACGAAGAATTGGAGTGTTCAGTGCACCATCAATAGGATGTGTTCCATTTCAGAGAACAGTGGTTGGAGGAATAGAAAGAAAGTGTGCTAAAAAAGATAAGGCAGCCAATGATACTGTGATTTGAGTTGATCTTTCTCTTGCATTGTGAAGAAGGGGGTAAGAAAGATTAGGGCAATAATACTATGCGTTTTTGTTTAATGATTGTAAGGAGAGAATGACATTTAGCCCTCCACTTAATTACTTAATTTGTAAGAGAAAATTATAAAACTCTTCTATATTATATGTAAGCTGACATGTGTTCTTATTAATATGACATGACAATTTCTATTAGTGAATATCTCACTAACGGAAATACTAACAGCAGGGGGTTTGTGATAAAAAAGTAAAAGTTTAAGGGAGTTGGTTGTAAACTTTGAAATGTTAAGAAGTTTATCTGTAAGTGACTCAAAGTTCGGGGGAGATATATATAGTTTAGTCTTCAATTAATAATAAATTGGGATTAAAATTTAATATTTAAATCCATTTTATTATATGTAAATTATGTTTTATTTTATTTTTTTAGGAATTTATTGGTTTAATTATTTTTATTGGGATTAGCATATTATTTTTCATTTTGAAATATTATCACTTGTGCTCTATATAAAGCCTTTAGTAATCAGGGTTAGGTTAGTTTTTTCTAATCGATTAGTAATAAAATCTCATGGCTTGTGAGCTGTCTTTCTCCCTCCCATCTTCTACATCTCCTTTCTCCCTTTCTCTCCCCGTTTCATTTATTCTTGCCATATTCCTACATTAATTAGAAAATTTAAGCTAGTTAGGGAATTGTTATCGTTAGTACTCCCAAAATATAGGGCATATTGTCTTTGTGATGTCATAGTATTTTGGTAGAAATAGAGTTCGAGGGATTAGTATTACACGCAAAGCAATGAGTTTTTTGATAATATAATTGTCTCTATCCCTTTTCCGAATTTTTTGTTGTACCAATTTTCTCAGCATCTTGAAATGCCAACTAGTTACGATTCTCAATGGCATTTTATCATATGGGTTTATACTACTTGTCAAGTGTATTCTGGGCAACCAATAGAGAGGAATTAGAAAAATTGCTATGCTGTTTTGAAAATTAAATTTCTGCAGGTGTTCTAGACATCTTTTACATTGATGCAAATTTGAAGATGTTTCCTTGGTCAATTTTGACCAAAATGCTTACTGTAACAAGATCTGGGATTAAAATTGAAGAAAAGCTTTCATATGTATATATACCATGACTATGCTTTGCAAGCGCTGTGAAAATTGCTTGACAATTCTAGACAATTAGCTGCTTCGCTTTATTTATGCGAAGAATAAGATCAGTATGTGAAGTGAAGAGATATTATACATTCCTGTCCTCTTTTTATACTGAACAAGAGAGGAAAATAAGATGGTACTCTGTGTGCCTTGTGCTTTAAACAAAGTTCTGTTATTCATTTGTCCATTATTCCTGTTTTGCAGCGTGCACGATACGACGCTGAAGAAGAAATGAGGAATGCTCAAAAGAAGTGCCATGAAAGTAGCATGCCCAGAACTAATGTTGATACCCAGTCTTACCCATTTGAGCAAAGCCGCAGTAGGAGACACTGGAGAGATGTACGTAGATCATATGGGAACCCATCTTCTAGAGGTTTCGAAACCGGCCACTCAGGTAGGTATTGAAAATCTGCGGGAATCATCAATCCATGGCAAGAATCTGGATCAACTCTTAGAATTCGACTAAGTTATATGATTCTCCCGGCTTCTGTTTACCCGCCAGACGTAAGCATCCATATCCACTGATCAAGATCAGCCATGCCTTAGTTCAGCTGCATTTTGGCTTCATTGTTGTGGGGGTAAAAAGAGCTCCAGCGTCCAGATTTGAGATCATTGGCATAACCATTGGAGAATCTTGCTTGGTGAATGCTTGTCATTGCCTTGGGGGCGTGACTTTTTTCTTGTTTTATTGGCAAGAGAAAAGAGAACATGCCCGCATTCTGTGTCCGTTGTGTTCCTTTTTTGGCTTACCTTCAACATGAGAAAGGATTTGGTGATTGAAAATTAAATGAGCTTGGTTTTAATGAAAAGCTTGAAATTTTGCCACGAGATCGAGAGGTCTTATTTTGAGACATGTAAATGTTACGTAGTTACATACCAGAAAGTTGGTATTTAAAATGTAGCCAGTTTTGCCCGGAATATTAGTATATGGAAAGTGGGAGTACCGATTTCTCCCTGGTTTAGTGTGTTTGAATTAAAGTTTACAGAATTGTTTCTGAATAAAATTGATTTTACATAATTAATTTTAGTTAGAATTGAGTATATTGTAACATGATTTACATTTGTATTTGTTTTAATTTGTTTGGAGGATTTCAATCAAAAATACTTTTGAATGTGTATGGAAAAGTATAACTAGGAAAATATTGTTTCTTACAAAAGGCACTTTTTAGGCTATAATTGATTCTATAAAAGTGAATTTTTGTTTGGCATACTCAATGAAGAATTTTTTGGTTTGGTAATACAATGTGTGCCACTTGCAACATAATTTACTTAAATGTTCACTTTAGTCTATTCAAGGTATATGGAATCCATGAGGCTTCCCCCTCTCTCTTCATTAAAAATAGATAAATATAAATAAGTATACAGAAATAGACTTTTCCATAATATTTTTCTTATCTACTCATTAGAATTGCTGAGGACAGTAATAAATTTAGCTTAAATTACAAGGGTAATAATTAACTTTCATTCCAAGATCTTTTCATTTCTTCCGACAATTCATATAGATCTCTAATAAAATCAGATGTCTACAGTTCGTGTTTTCACATGTTTGTTAGCTACTACTAAAAGAAACTGAATAAAACGTCTTTCACATAGCCAAAATGAGTCGCAACTATCTTTTAGATATTATCTGGTATTTAACATTTGAATAAATTTCTCTCTTTACTGGAAACTAAAACAAGTGATTCTTCTTTTTTATCAGTTGTTCATCATCCTTTTATGCCAGCCAGTGTCCACCCATCCAAGCTTTACCCCACAATATTGTCAATGCTTCATAAATGACCAAAGGCCATATTATTACCTGCCAACAAATGTTTCTCATCAACAACAACTGGATCAACAAATAGTAAGACTTTTCAGAAATTAATTCTTGGGACAGAGCTTTTGTATCTTGGACACCATTTTTGTTCGTATTCCATTGGTTTTCCTGCAGAAAAAAGATGCTTGTTATATGAAATCAAGGAAGTACCAACTACTCAACCCAAAAAAATAATGTCAAACACAATAAACCAAAGTCAAAATGGTAAACGATTCTTGACGTATTGACATCCTCTACGTGGAAACAAACGTGAAAACCCAAGTTACAGTCATAGAATCCATAGCAATAAACATTGAAATTGTTTACATAAGAAAGTTGTAGCACCCAGTCATGAAGCAAATCCACAAAACCAGCGAGCATACCTTAGTCCTCATAGCAGTGCTAATCCCTTTCTTCCATCTAAAGTCACGACTATACATTCCTCTGCTTTCTTGGTATAATTGGAAGAGACTTCACTTTTGGTAAAATATGGAAAATTTTCATACAAATATACCTAACCCAAGTTCCTTTGGATCTGTTTCTACCATCCACGGGGACCTGTTTGTTTTAGAAAGAAAGGAACAAAAGCAAAGAAATTACAATTCAAGATAAGTAACAAGTAGTGCAAGCCCAGTTTCTAGTTTAAGATACATACTTATTCATCACGAAATTAAATGTTCCTTGGGATGCACGCTTGAGAAGAACTTCTCTAGCCTCAATTGCAATTCCTTCAGGCTACATAAATAATTGATGAAATGTTCATAACATCAAGTTAAACTTAGTACTTAAAACATTATGTATCACGCTTTGCCACCACACCCTGAAGAAAAAATGAATTCTAGTTATGCATTGCGTACCTCTTCAGGAAACCATACCCCAGGTTGTGTGCTTCCTTCGAGAACCGCAAGCACAAATGCAGCAGTTGAAGTTCCTACAGATCTGCAAAATATGCAAACTGCATTCGTCAAAACTATACATCCAAGCATCAAAACATTGAAGAACAAAGATATTCAAAAACTAAAAAAAAAAAAAAAAAATTCGGCATTGTTTATGTGTGTAGAGAGAGAGAGAAAGAGAGAGAGAGAGAGCTAGCTGTAGCTCAATGTGTGGGCCTAATTTTTTGACACATAAAATCAACATAAAAAACATATAATTATTTTTTAATCTTTATATTCCATTTTTTCTTTTGGAGAACAAATCTTTGTGTTCCATAATTACCTTGTTTACAGTTCAGAATGAAAACCTATAAAAATGCACTAATTAAGAACATCAATCATCTTTTTTTTTTTTGGGTAAAAGAACATCAATCATTTAATTTTAAATCAATATTGAACTATTTTAATCAGTCAAGTTAATCCTTTCGTTACAAAACTACACAAACACACACACAGAGACATGTGACTATATTTGGAACTGATGTAACAGATATTTTACCTTATGGTTTTACTTCTAAAATTATTTGTGATTTTAAGAGATGTCAATACATTGGGTGAAGATAAATGATGTCAAGACACCAATTAAGAAGAAAAGCATAAATGTTGAAGGAATGTATCAACCTTTAAAATTATAAATGACAAATAATTTATATTTTCAAAGAACAGATGAAAACTACATTAACTAGATTCAAATGATTTAAGTTTTATGATAGGTGCAATGCGACACATAAAGTTCATATCTACCATATCATACATTTTACTTTAACAAACATTATGCAGAATAACACTGATGTGAATAATTTTATATTCAAATATTTCAACTTGATTATCAGTTAAAGTGATTCAGATAAAGTAAGCATTCACCAGAAACTAAATAATTATATGCATTGCTATCACTTACACAGAAAGTCTCTTATGACTAAATATGCCCACTGTATTGCGACCACCTGAACACTCCAAATCAATCTGTCCACAAGAGATCAGAATGAAGATGCATATTTATTAGTTTATTTTGCACTTCATGTAACATGACTACAATTCTACACAAAAGAAAGATTACGTATGATTTAACATATTTGCTGAATGAGTGTATTCCAATTTTGTTTTTGCCTACCCTTATTGACACTCGTTCTCCAGCAATCCCATCAATTGCTCGAACGAAAGGATCAAACAACTGAACCAACCTTAGGACTCTGCTTCTATCTCTTAGAAATTCCTGCAGGGTTTGCATGGAACAAGTCATTCAGGTGTACAAAATAATAACATAAATGCATAAGTAAGTTGAATTGAAATTGAGAACCATAAAATCCTCAAGATTTTAGCAGCTTGAGATGTAATATATACAAAACATGAATTTAAGAAACAGGGTAGTAAAGCAACCCATGAACAGCTCAACTGCAGTTTGTCACCATGAATGTCCAAATTCATCATTCATAGGTTACATAAAACAAGATATAGTTTAATTCATGAATTTAGTGTAGACCATTAGTATATTATTTTACTTTGTCTGGAGCAGGCCAAAGAAATTTTGGAGATGTTTCTCTGCAAGAACTTCATCAAGAGGAAAGCCTAATTGCTGGAGCTCTGAAATCGATGGTTAATTGGAATGCCACCTGTAAGTCATGCTTGACTGTGGGTCAACCTTCTGAGTTGATTTTTTCTTCTTTTCAATTGGACGTTATTTTTAACATGCTGAAGTTTGAATTGATCTTCACCTTGAGAGGGAGTGTTAACAAATAAATGATAAGTTTACAAATTAACTGGGTCCATTATGAATTACAGGTTTATTATTATTGAGTCATGGAGTTTATTGCTGTCATGGAGTCTTACCACTTTTCTTTACCTCTAAGAGTTTATCTGGTAGCTAAACTTTATTTCAGAATATTATAAAGGAAGGTACAAGGACAGGAGGCTTCAATCAATGCCACAAAACCATAGAACGTGCAACATTCTGTTAGCTTCCAACTTTAGCTTGTGGACAAATATGGAAAAGGGACAACATTTAAAGCATTTTAAGGAATAAGGGGTTTTATTGAAAGAAAAAGTAGTGAAGGACTAAATTGAAAGTTCATCTCCATTAGGTAAGGTTTTACTCTATTAATATCTCCAACAAAATATTGACAAGCCTGTGAATACTTTAAACTTTTTATGCGTGTAAGTATTATTTATTAACACACATATCCATGTAGTGGAATCAATAGGATATTTTGTTTTTGCATATAAATAGCAGTTGCATTTATCTGCAAAGAAGCCAGTCCAAGCAGTTCAAGAGCATACCACAGGAAGGAGTCTTGTCATAGATTCCATTCCCCAATTCCAAAAAAAGGGTGCTGTTCCAAATCGAGCACTTACAGTAGGCACACCTAGGATCTCATGAGCACTTCTAACCTCAGGTAAATTCCTGAAAATGTATTCATGAGGACTTGTTGCTATCAGAAGAGAAGAATTCAATTTCTCGGGGAAAAACAGTAAGGGGTATTTAATCAACTTGTGGTGAATCAAATATCTTATATCACAAAAGACAGGCCTAAGGTCCTTTTGAGGAAGTTTGGTAAAGAAGCAGAAAAATGAACTTCACAGAATGGATTTTAACATTAATGAAACAAACAGATTTTACTCATATTTTGTTTGAGCCTTGGAAACAAACATACTCCAACTTTAATTCTTCCTTTATTTTGAAATACTTACAATAGATAAACATCTCTTTTGCCAATCCCTTTTCCAAAGTCAATGTTGAGCATTCCACTATAAGGCTTTAGTTTCACCTTTTCTCCTAGTTCAAAAAGTCCAGATCATCATTTAATCCTACATACAAAATGGTAATTTAATCTAGATAAAGTAACCTTCTTGAAGAAACTATAGATAATAACCTTTGCTAAAGGCAACTACTTCCTCTCCCAATAGTAGGAAACTAGTAGCTAATATGGTTGGACCTGCTCCACCAGTTCCAGCTGTGTAGTAGTTGAACCTGAGATTATCATGCTGCATATAAGTTGCTAACAACATGAAAATCCATAAAAGCATATAACAAGATTTCTTTTGAGCTCATCTTCAAGAGACTGATTCCTCTTTTATCATTTTGAGACTAATGTTTTCGGCCATAAGCTAAAATCTTATTTCATCACAGTGGACAGCAATACAAGAAAAGGAGTTTATAGGTTATTTTGGCGCCCGGGGGGGGGGGGGGGTGTGTAGAGGAGGAGAGAGGAGCTTATATGTATGCAGAAACTACATAATTAGACTGGAAAAAAATCCAGAAACTATATAACAGTTGAAGCACTGTTATTTGATCTTTCTTTCTTTAAAAACCTTACTGTTAAAAATTTATATAACACAAGTCTCCATTTATAAAGGCTTTCCAAAACATTCTCTCTATTTTATTCATTACATGATACCAATGCATGGTGGGAGAAAATAGTAAGCCTTCAGTAGCTGCATAGTTGGGCTGGAGCTTTGTCCACTTCATTAGGTGAGCTCTAGGAGCCCTTCCTGGATTCTCTATCCAGCGCCATCCCTGGCAGTTATCTGGCAACTTTCCTCCTCTGACCCAGCTGAACTCCAGCAGTTTTCCCACAAATTTCCCTCAAGGTATAGCTGACCTTCTCCAAAACTTAGTCTTCTATACTTCTTTGCCTCTAGTACCCTCTTATCAGCAATCTAGTTGTACTCTATTAACCTGTTATGCTTACAGAATTCAGCAAAACTCTCTCTGTTAAACGTTTCATCCTTTTTAGCTTCTTTTTATATGATTATTATGCTTGAATAGTTATTTTATAAGATGTTATCACAATAGTTCATATTTATTTATTTTCGATTGACATAGTATATTTTCAGCTTTCGTCCTATTTTAGTGTCTTCCTTCACTTATGCAAGTATTTTTTCTATATGTTTGTTGAAACATCTATGGAAAATACAAGGGCATCATTATTTTTGTCTGCCATCAGTTGTTAAAATGAGAAGAAACCATGTGTGCCTTCACAACTTAAAATTATTGTCGAAAGGTGAAGATGAAAACAAAAACTGGCTTACAGCTCTTGAAATAAGGCAGGAGTCCTCACAGATGTAGTTAAGGATATTTTCCTCCTCTTTCTTTCTTTTGGCATCAATGTGAAATAAACACAAGTCAAGATATCAATCTTTATCATAATACCGTGCAATCATATGATCTAAGGTATAGAAATAGGTCATGAATCCTCATCTAAGATAATATCAAACTCTACCCTAGTCACCTTAGGATCCTAATCCACCTTAGGATCCTAATCCATATTGTCCAATCTTACAATCCTATCTGATCCAAGGAATTGTCAATTAAGATACTTATGAGCTGTTTTAAGAAATAAAACTTTGTGAGTTTCGTAATTTATGACTAGTGTCCTTAACGTATGGTGAGATTTTTATAATATGATGCATATTTATGAACTGTATATAAATATATATTTTTTAAAATTTTGTTCTCATCAGTGGTAGGATCTTATGAGTTGTTTAGAACTGCAAGTAAAAACAAAGATGCTCAGATAATCTCCAATTCCCTAACATTACATAGTCTATGATTTTTCATGTTCCAAGTGCCAGCACTGTTTTACGTAGAGAAATAATGATACCAGCTGCAATAGCTACTATTACCTAGTAACACTCCATATATTATGGAACACAATATTATCAACCAAGTATTTGTATTTATTGTTTCAACTTTCAAGTAAGTTATATTGCAATGTCATTTAAAAAAAAATTATAGGAATCAAAATAAACAACTGCAACTTTATTTAGCTAAACTTTCTAATACTTCAATGATT
Organism: Adenanthera pavonina; assembly: GCA_026686845.1. Classification (NCBI taxonomy): domain Eukaryota; kingdom Viridiplantae; phylum Streptophyta; class Magnoliopsida; order Fabales; family Fabaceae; genus Adenanthera; species Adenanthera pavonina. Next base: position 35,010,376 of record JAIVEN010000015.1, read on the forward strand.
TTAAACCACAGGGGAAAGGAGAGAGGCAGAGACATAGATATCCAATTGATCAGAAAAAATATGTCAGCGCAAAAAAAAGTAGAGTTCAGATTGTTATGAGAGCAAATATAACCTTAGCCTCTCTGGCCTCTCCTTGGTTTCACATTCTGCAGCACGAACTAGCTCTGCTGCCATGACTATCACAAAATCATAGCAAGCATTATTAGAGGAAATGGATTACAGCAGATGAAAGAAGATTTTAACTCCCCACCTAAAGCATGATATAACATGACTTTTATACTAATCTACCATCATCTGACTCTGAATCTGCATTTACTCTTATATTCGTAGAACCAGGTTGATCTGAGCTTACTGATAGCTAACCTTTAGATATTAAAAATCCTATGATATGCTACTGAAAAGAAGCCGTGAAGGCATGACTCTACTAAAACATTTGAGCTTTGCCTTTTATAGCTATCATCCTCACCAAATAACAATCGGCAGCAGTATAGTACATGTCAGCACAAATTTCTTTCAGCCGTTTATGGCCACCAAAAATCCAAAGCTGGAAATCCACCAAGCATTGCATGAAACATGATTCACTCAATTACAAAACTATGCTTTATCTCACAGCATCAAGTATGTACAACAATAGGAAATAGGATAGGAACAACGTATTAAAATCCGGACTAGTAATTAAACCGGTCAAAACACTTGTCCAATGGTTCAACCACGATTGAACCATAATTTAACCGGTACTAATAAAATTAATAATTTTTTAATTTTATCACATGTTATATATTATTAAAAAATATTATTAATAAATTTCATAACCTAATACTAAAATCTAAATAAGTCAATATTCATCTATAATCATATTTTAAATTCAAAATAATCAATTAATATTCTATTTTCATATTATTTGTGAAGTGAATTTATCATTATTAATAATTATGTACCATAATAATACTTATACAATATTATAATGTAGAAAGAAAAAATTTATACAAAAAATAATACTATTTAATAGTAAAAAAATAGTATTTTAGCTTAAAAAATTTTTTTAAAAAATTTTAAAAAAATTATGACTGATTCTAGATGGTTAAAGCCCAATTCCACCAATTTTTTACCGGTTCCCATGGGTTCTCCTTTTCTTCCGTACCAGACCTAGCACTAGTTTCCGGTTGAACCGGTCGGTCCGATCCTATTTTTAATACATTGGATAGGAGATCCTAGAAAGTACATTCTAAATTTCTAATTAATTGCCCACATAACTGTTGACTCCTAACATCAAGAGTGGCACGAAAGATTACACTATCGGACATAAACCTATTACTAAGGTCAGCATAATAATTTTGTTTGTTGCGGTTCACATAAATTGATGAAAAAGGTGAATATGCCAAATGAACACATTAGATAATGCTCACAAGTAAGCACCATTGCTCACTCCAGGGTATATTCCTCCAGTTGTTATAGCTGGAACATTTGCAGCTACCGCCCTTCTTGATAAGGATTTTGCACGACATGCATAGCTTGTGTCATCACAAACATCAATATATGCTGTCTGTACCAAGATTACATGCCAAAAGGAAAAAGAAACAGAGAAGACAAGTACGTGTATGTTAAGGCAAAAGATACAAATATTCATGTGCCGAAATTGTAATGGATAAAAAATAATAAAGATTTAGACACAAATGATCGTTGAACATGTAGGTTACCTTTTTCTCACCTTGGTCTTTATGGCAGCTTCAAGTACACCACACTCTTTAGCCTGTTGGAATGGTCCCGCAGTATGAACTACAACATCCACATCTGCAATGGCAATCTCACTACAAATTTCAGATTTTACAAGATGCAAGCAGGATATATCCTTAGCCACCTAACTTGATGGCTAGGAACTTCTATAATAATCTAATGGATTTCTTTTGTTACTTCATAAGAGTTTGAACCTCACCTCACCTTCGCCACTCGAGCTAGCCCCGGGTGGCTAATAATCTAAATGTATTTCTACAATAATTTTATATTGGCTAAAACAAAGACACAAAACTTTCAAGTGTGTAGAATGGTAACATTGCTGTGACACATGCTAGACTGTAGGGATGTTTCAAATAAATCAGCTTAGACACAGTTTGGGCATAGCTGGCTCCCCTAAAAAGTGATCAGACAAGAGACTAAAATCCCCCCTCTTGATGAGATGATAAAAGTTCTTCCTTAATGTTTTTGTTGTAGTAGATCCTTTAACAGTTCAAGGTACTTAGAATATAAAAGAATGCCCAATTGGTAAGGTTGGGGTGTGGGTAATGACTAGTGTTCAAAACCTCCAGATATAACCCAAAAATAAAACAGAATATAGGACAATGCCAACTGTGCTTTCATTGGAAATAGATCTCAAAATGGAGAATTTATAAAACTTCAATTTGAATATGACAACATATTGTCTCTATGTGTCCGTATGCCATGTCATGTTGTGTTTAATATCATTGAAGCTTGATAAGTCCAACATGTCAATGTCTATGCTATGTCATACGTCACTATTGGTGTCTACATTTCATAGCATATAGGCTAAGTAAGATCACGCGTTCATGAACAAAACACTGCATTACATGATCGATGCCCCCCCAATTAGGAGAAAGTGTGCAAGAAGAAAAATGGGGGTGTTAAGGAGGAAGGGCAGCATGAATTGACTGAAAAGAGGGAGGGGGCACATGGGACCAAGCCAACATGGGGTTCCAGGAGAAGTTGGTTAGGCTAGTGGTGAGGGAGCTGATAGAGATATGAGGGCAGCAAAAATTCAGTATTATTATGGGAGCTCACAGCCCCTCAGAGTGCTAGAGTATTTTATTTTGCATTTCTTTCCTTTTTAACCCTGTTTTCATACTGTAATTGGGCTGTTGTACTGGACTTTGATAATAGAATCTAAAATATCATCATTAAGCTTAATATAACAAAGTCTTGCATGTGACTAACTAGATGATGACCTACCAGGAGATAGGCTTAAAACTAAAGTAGATTCAATTAAGTTGTTTTAGCAGTCCAAAAGAGAGGTTAAAAGTGCTTTCCAAATTAAAAATATCTAAGACATAAAGATCAGTTGTTCGTTGTAGAAAGAAAATAAATTACTTGGAAATCTTCCCAAGCCTTCCTTCATCATTTGGTCAAGCAAAGAAATATAGGCTACTCTCTCATGACAGAATATAGTAATAGTTACTCTTTGTTCTCCACTTATATTGTGCTAAAATTGCGAGCAACTATTTATTAGATGCAGTTCCTAACTGTTGAAAGAAAGCCAAGAAGACAGAATTAAATATTAGACCTGTAATTAACATGATTTAAGAATATTATGCTATCTATTGTGTTCCCAAAACTTAGTTACCAAATATTCAATATTTCAATTACCAAGCTTGGGTTGGGAGCAAGGAAACCAGAGAAATTTCCAAGGTAAATTTCTAATTGTGGAGACTTTGCTTGATTATATTGATTAAGACATTTGGAAATTTTCCTGATGGAAACCCAAGTAAGGTGGAGAACCTTCTCCCAGAAATTAGCTATTGAGATGGGAAAACCAAGTTGAATCCCACAAAATATCTCACACTGCTCAATGTATTACTAGGCATCTCATACTACCTTCGTCTTCAATTGGCCAATCTTGGAGAGCCAATCTTGGCGACACTTCACTCAGTTTCCTTGCTGGTCAAAACACTCCGCAAGTAGCCCTTTCTGAAGCTATTGACCACCAACTCTAATACCAATTCATGACAAGGAAGAGAATAGAAGAGAGAAAGATAGGAGAATGGAAGAGAAAGGCTAGTTCAAATTTCATTTGTCATAACTGTCCTTCGTTCTCCTCATATCAGCAATTTATCTTAGTTAGAACTCTGCTAACTAACTAGGACTAGTTATTAACAACTCCTAACTAATTCAGAACCACATTCTAAGCTCCTAATAGTTCCACGGATAAACAATCTCAAAACACATATAGATCTCTGCAAATTTCAGAATGTGAAAAATTTGAGCAGTTATGCTGCTGAAAGTTCAACATGTAGTATTCTAGTCAGTCATTGCGGTATGCACACAGCTATAGACTAGTTAAGTTGTAAAGCTATGTATGCAGTGTAAACACGCTGTGAAATATGTGCAGCTTAAGGATGCAGATCTTATATTGATTCACTAAAGTTAAGTGGATGAGAGTATATGGAAGTGCATTAAAGAAATTGAAAAGCCAAAGCTTATCTCGCTAAATCATAACACCTGAAATATAAATCAGTGAGTGCTTAAACAGTTAATAACGGAACTAAAATAATAATTATGGTTCTTTTTCTTTTACCTTCCAGAACAGTTTCTAGTGATTTCACGTCATTGATGTCAACTTGAGCAAAACTCGAATTACCCCCAATTTTTTTCACCATTGCTGCACCTCTTTCACTGTCACATCAACCATCTATTGATCATTGGCAAGTAAAAAGCACCCAATTTTGAATAAAGTATATTCTTCTCTAGTTTCGGAGGAAAACTACATATGTACCTTCCTAAATAAGACCTAATTTTAAACTTGATATATGAGTAACAAAACATGCTCTGAAGTTGGAAATGTAAAATAACACTCCCTCAACACCAAACACCACACATCAAACACTAAGTAAGAAGGATGTTTTTTCACATTCGTTCAGGGCATTTCGGTTACACTCTAAAGTTTATGTCATCAAAATCGTCGAGGCAACTGTAATATAGTTCCCTTCTATTTTTTCCGTTTTTTCCCCTTTTTGAGCTAAAGTATATATACAGAGCAATGCACTGACCTATTTCGGCCGGCGACGATGATTCGAAGATCGGGACAGAATTTGGAGAGAGCAATGGCGGTGGATCCTCCGACCCGACCCGTTCCACCAAGAACCAAGACGCTGGAATTGCCAGTCTTCTCCGGAAGCTGGACCCCTTCGACGCTGCTGCTTTGCTGTTGGCTCCTGACTCTCGCCCTGACGAACGCTGTCATTGGCAGCCATTTCAAAGGTACAGAAGTTGGCGCCATTGATGAACCCTCCGACTTCGAGCACTCTCCCCCTCGAAGCCTATTTGGTTGGAATGGAAAGCTCTTATCAGTTTATCTTTGATGCTGACGTGGCGTCGTACCAGTTCGTCGCCTACGTGGAAAAGTCCAGGCCACTTTTGGGAAGCTGCATCAGTACGTTAAAAAAAAAATGATATGTATACTAACGTGCTTCGACATTTGTCCAACTCATCTGAGGCTGGCGTGAACTCAACTCCTCATGGTGAATTGTAGAGGATTTCGTCTCCTAAATTAATTAGGAGTTTGATTCTCAGTTTTTTATATATATAACAAATTTAATTACAAGAGGTCTATTATTTTTTCTCAGCATCATAAGTGAAATTAGTTCTTCCCCCCAACAGCCGATGCTCCTAGCATACAGCCAAAAAAAAAAAAAATAGTTGCTAAGAAAACTTTACATTTATGTAGTTCAACGAATTTGATTTCTTTTTATACTTTTTTTTATACATTTCTCAATACACATTTTTTTTATCCACTTGATTTGAACGGTGAAAAATGTTAATTAATTATGATATTAAAATAGATATATTATCCATTTAATTGTTACCATAAATAAGATTGTGATCCTCTTCTTAAGAGCATTTCACCTATAATAATAAATATATATTATTAAATTAAATATATTATTTATTTATAAATTATTTTCTCAGTTATTCAATCACAAATTCACAATCAATCTTTGCATCTCTTTATACACAATTTCCTCTATCTATTTGATTTAAATAATAAAAGATTGTTCATTAATTATGATATTAAACCGCATCTATTATTTATTTAATTATTATCATAAATAAGCATTGTGATCTCATTCTTAAAAGTGTTTCACTTATAATAATAAATATATATAATTATATCAAATATATTATTTATTTATAAACTATTTTTCTCAATTATTTAATCACAATTAATAAAGTATGTATGGAGAAAGGAATTGAAAGAATCCAAATATGTGGTGTGACTCAATTCGATCTAGATTAGTTGATATTCCATTTTCAATTTCAAAACCGATTATTAGTATTCTTGAAAAAAAAATTGGTGTGCCTCGTAACCAAATTCACTTGTGCATCTACATTAGCATTTATCCATCAGATCAATCATCAAGAGGTCTCCATTTAATTAGCCGTCATAGCTTCATAGTCTCTCTCGGCACTAGCATATGGTTCATCAAGGCTTTTGATAGTCTTTTTGTTCTTTTTTCTTTTTTGGTGTGTATTTGGTATCTTAAACCTATCTCATTTTAAGTGGAGAATTTCTTGATATATAGATTAATAATCTTTGATACTATGGATAATTACGGCCCAAGGATTTGGCAGTGAGGGCTATAATTTTCTTCAAATATGGATTGGTTTCTCCAATTTCATATATGCCGACAGTTACAAAGATAATATCGCACCCATCTGACATTTTGATCACAACACTATAAAAGAAAAATAAAAAGTTACCAATATACTACAATTTAAAAAATATTTTCTAAGATATTATAAAAATTGGATATCGGTGTCTAGAACTTTGAGATGTGCATTTTTTTATCTTTTTTTTAACTCATTGGAAGATCTTAGTGTCAATCCTTCCCCGATAACAACACTTTTTTTCTTTGAGATGTGCATAGCCTAACCCTATTACCCCCTACCCCCAAAACTTTTTTTTCTTTTGTTTCTTGAGTTAAATCCCCATCCTCAAGACCGTCTACTTTTCCATTCTCCAAATTTTCACGGATCATCTCCCCCTTTCCCAAGCCACACTAAAATAAATAAATAAATAAATATAAATTATATAAATAATATATATATATATATTTATATTAAATAATATAAATTTGTTAGGATTAATATAATATAAGTTTTGATGATGACAAATGTAGGGTAATAAGAAACAAATGTAGGGAAATAAGGAACAAATACATCATATGTGTCTAACATATATAATGTTCTTTAAAGAAATAAAATGTATATTAACATATACCTAATTATGTTTATAATGTGTAAAAACTCTCATTACATTGTCCCTAACAAACTAAGTGTAATTGGCATTGGGTGCAGAACGAAAGGGCCAGGACTGAGGAAAGGTTCAAGTGGAGGCAGAAAGAGCTCCACGACGCAACGAGGAGCAGGGCTACCATGACTAGTGAGCTCTGAATTCTGAAATATTATTCCAGCTAAGGGCACTCGCGCTGCAGTGAACTAACCCACCACATCAGTGCCACACCTCAGATTCGTTTAAATTAGAATCATTTCAGTCAGATCGAGAACAGGAGAGCGAGAGAGAAACAAAGGGAGAAAGAAGAAGTTGTGCTAGGGTTTCAAATTCTTGGCCCTTTGAGGTGATTTCTAGCACCTTGGAGCTTGCTAAATTGTTGGTATACTCTCCCTTCTGCATTTTCTTCGGTTTTGAGTTGGGACTTTTCGGGTATATGTTGGGATTTTCGATTTTGGCCGAAATTCATTGATTAAAATGGATGAAATGAGGTTAATGAGGTATGATTTGGTGGTTGTGATCCTTGGGTATGAGTTTTAGAAGGAATATACATGATTTAAACTTAACCCTAGGTTATTTTCGGTTGAGGCATTTGGGAATCCGAGGTATATTTGGTTGAGTAGAGTTTGAATAGTCTTTAGGAGTCCAATGATGTATGAAAATGATGTTGGAACTTTGGGTTAGACCTATGTAGTCAAATTGTGGTTTTTGGTTAAGTATTATATTGTGTTAATTGAGGTATTATGGTATTGTAGAGGTATTTGGTTGACCAAAAGGAGTACGAGTGTGTTGAACAATCCAAGAAGCTCGTGGAATCATGAGTGTGTGAAAATTGATAACCTGAGGTAACTGGGTGTTTGTATTGTTTGTATGTTATGATATATATATATGTACATATACGTGTTTCCACTCATACCATAATATTGATACATGTGTGTGTACAATTTGTTTATATATCGTGGTATGCACACAGCTAGACACATAGTGTATGATGTTATGGTGATGATTAGAGATTGTTGAATCTAGAGTTTTGATGATTCCAAACCAACATTCAAGAGCTTGGAATGAAGATATCAAAGGAGCTTAAAGTGTTTCAAGTGAAGAAGTTCTGAGTAATCTGTGCAAGATTTGTTGTAGGACCATTAGTTATGTTTAAATATGGGTAAAAGATTTTGATTTGATGAAAAAATGTTTTAAAACCTTGATTTTATGTTAAATTATGAAATATTTGAAAAATACCCACCAACAGACGAAGTTTGAAAAGTTTATATTGAACTGTCATATTGGAAATTCGAACTTTGGCTTTGAAAATTCAAATTTCGAGCTAAAACTGAATAAGTCTGAAGAGATACCTCTCTGACAGATGAATTTTGATTTTCCAAAATTCAAATTTTCATAAGTGTCTGAAAGAAACTTTTGAGCAACATACAAACTTTGGGTTTTGAACATTCGAATTTCAGACAAAATGCAACTTATGAAAACTAAAGAAATCCGTCTAAAATAATGTCAAAGTTCATCTAAAATCAAGAATATATTGAGTTTCAAAATTGCTCACTGACAGACGAACTTTGAACATGAAAATTCAAATTTCAGAAGCTAAAGTTGTGAGTCTGTTAAAATGATATGATGACATATGAAGGACAATGTTTACAAATTCGAATGTTGAAGTAAATCTGAAAAGATGTCTCTCTGACAGACGAACTTCACTCTTTTAAAATTTGAATTTCGAAAGAAAATGAACTACTGTGCTTTTTGAGCATGCTACGGACAGACGAATTTTGGGGTTCCAAAATTCGAATTTCGAGGGCACTGTAGCAAATTGAAAATACTGTTCACACTTAACAGAAAAACTTTCTTCTTGAAAATTCGTATGTCACAACATGGAAACATTTTCTAAGTTTCAAAATTCGAATTTCACTTCATAAACAGACGAACTTCGGTATTTCAACGTTGGAAGCTTTAACCTTCAGTTCCTTCAAAATTCGTCCGTTGACCAACCGAAATTCGAATTTCAGTATGTCAGAAGCATTAAATGCGGTTGGTTAACGGATAGTTTTTCAGAGTAACCGTTGGATAACTTCCCCAACGGATAGATTTTGTCTCTAACGAATAGTTGGGACCTAAATCTATAAATACAACATCATTTGAAGTTGTGGGTAACGAATCAAACTTTGTATATACTGAAATTCTGCCAAATCTTCTACTCAAAGACTTTTACCCTCTTACTTCAATACTTGTACTTCAACTTTCATATTTACTCTAATTAAGAGAGTTTAATCTTTGTAAATAATCTAATCTTCATCTGGAAGATAGATTTTCTTGTGAGGGGATATCACAAGGGATTGGGAAGCACTTTGTGAAAGTACAGAGAGTGATTGAGTGAGCTCTAGAAAACAAAGCACAAGCTGTGTACTGTGGCATTAGCAAGAAGCCCATTGAATTCTTGCAGTATAGTGAAAAATCTTAAGTGGTGACTTGGGGACTGGATGTAGGTCAAGTGGAGAGACCGAACCAGGATAAATATCAGAATTTTTCTTCTCCCTATCTTTACTCTTTCATCTTACTGCTTTATACTCTGTTTTTCTGTCATACCTTGCTTTCTTCATTATTTTCACCTTTTGCAGAAAATTTTAATCTTCCCAATTCACCCCCTCTTGGGAAGTCAGCCTAACTAACAGAGATGATGATGTTGATGTGACATTACATGATGCATAGCATGACATTGAGATAATGATGATGATAATGATTATATGATGGATTAAGTGGTAATGATGATATGATATACGATGATATGAAATATGATGATATGATATATGTAACACATTAACTTACTTGGCTTTTAATCATATTTTATATATCTAGTGGAAAGAATGAAAAACCTAGAACAATTAAACTTTTAAATTTTTCAAAATTAAGTTGCTCAAAAGACAATAATTTAACTAAAAGTTTACTTTAATTAATAAAAATCAAGACAATCATAATGTAATTATTTGACTATTGTTCCAGAACATATTAGCATAATTCAATACATTTATTCTAATATAAAATAATATCTTCCAGCCTGCTTCCTCTTACTTCACCACCTCATTGCCTTTGCCTTTACTTGTGCTTGGCCCTAACATTGTTAGTCATTTGGTGTGAGATTTGGGGAAATCTCAGTAGTATATATATTCATTCATACAAATCATGTTCATAATCAGGTAATTATGCAAACAACCAAATAACTCATATTTCATGCATCTATAAAAATCTTAACAGAGTTTCCTCTTAATACTAGACATCCATAGCATTTCAAAACATTTATATTGAAACAACTCATCCAATAATATCACATAATATCCATAATTAATTCACAGAAAATGCATGAAATAAATAATATACTACCTCCATCGAAAATGATCCTGAGCTAAGCAGCTTGCCTTCCTTCTTAAATTTTTTTAAGTACCTTACTTGAAGCTAACCTTCCTTTCTTTTCCTTCTCTTTCACTTACACTCTCTTTCTCTCCCTCGGCTTTCTCTTTCTCTCACTTACTCCCAACTCTTACTCTCAACTAGTGATGTGCTGAAATGAAGAAATGGGAGGGGTATTTATAGTGTTGATGTCTTGACCAACAAGTGACATCAATTCATTGTGTACTTTCATTCAATATTTACTCATCATAATTCAATGTAACTTATTGAAACCAAAATTTATTGTATATATTCATTCAGTGTATACTCATTAGAATTCAATATAACTCATTAAAACCACTATTTATTGTATACCTTCATTCAGTGTATACTCATCAGAATTCAATGTAACTCATTGAAACTATTATTCATTGTATATCTTCATTCAGTGTATGCTCATTAGAATTCAATGTAACTTATTGAAATCAATATTTATTATATACCTCCATTCAGTGTATACTCATCAGAATTCAATGTAACTCATTGAAACTACTATTCATTGTATATCTTTATTCAGTGTATGCTCATTAGAATTCAATGTAACTTATTAAAATCAATGTTTATTATATATCTCCATTCAGTGTATACTCATCAGAATTCAATGTAACTTATTGAAATCATAATTCATTGTATATCTTTATTCAGTGTATATCTTCATTCCTCATATTCTAAATATAAACCATATTAAAAATCATATATGGAAATTTATGGATGTTACAATATATGATAAGGGAGGATAAGAATGGGATCTCTATCACTAAATTCTCCCCTATGGTCAGGGGAGCCAGGCGGCAGTGGACTACACCTTCCTTAAATCGCCACCAATTCGAGGTTGTCCAAGGGAAGGAGAACCACGATTTGAATATTAGTGTTACCTTTGGCTGGGTGCACCGATGGGAGTTGAGCTTGGTGATGTCCCGGAATCAGTCTTCACCGACTGTTGGAAGGGAATTATTTATATAAAATGTCCTGTTATGACGAAAGCTCGTGGTTTTAGCTGTGTGCAAGGGAAACATGCATTCCATTTCATATTGCATTCATGAGATTGTATGAGATATATATGTGTGTGTGTGTGTGTGTGTGTGGTTGTCCTCGGTTACTGAAACTTTATCTCACACCTTTTTCCCATAAACTAACATTTCATGTGAAGGTTCTGGTGTTAGTTCGGAGAAAACAAGAGAGTAGCATACCGAACTTGGGAATAACAAGTCTATGTAGTATATGTGTGTAATGTTTATGTATGTTGTGCTAAGTATGATAGTGTTTGTAACTGACATGAGAATTGGAATGATTGTAATGATATTGATGTGGAATGGTGTTAGATGTGATGAGTATGATGTTTTATGATGAATGCATGTTACGAAGGGTTGATGAGTCAGTATGGTGGTGTATATGAGCCCAAAGTGGGTTTTGGGTCAAGTATGTGAGTTTTGGGCCTATAGCCCACTTTGTCAGTCTGGGGTTTAAGAGGATCAAATCTTAGGGGAGTAATTCCTTTGAGGTGAAACCACTTTGGACAAGTTGATTGAGTCGAATAAAACCTGTGTGAATGGTCCCTAAGTGCCCATTTGCCTTTGGTAGCAATTGGAGGAGGTTTGTGGTGAGTTTTGTTTAAAAAGTGGCCAAAATGGCGTTAGGTGTCCAAAATCTCCATTCGGAGACGGATTGAGGTGAAATTAGTGGCCATGGTTAAATTGGGACAAGATTGACTTGTAAGAGTTGGAATCAAGTGAATTGGAGGGCAGAGCATAAAATTATATGCATTGGAAGTTCACCCTAGAAGTTAAACTTTGTTGATTTTGTATCATCAAGGGGGCGCTGCGACGCCAGGAATCTAGGCCGCTGCGCTAGTGAGTCAGAGAACACCAGAGCTGCTATGATACTATAGTGGTCGCGGCCCTACATACTGTTCTGACTATTTTAGTATTTCTCGAGGTGTTTTGTGACGTTTTCTGCTACTCTGATATTTTGGAAGATAAATTTGAGATGTTTGAGTTGTGTATGGTTGTTTTTTGAAGAATTTGATCAAGGTATGATGTATTTTGGAATAAGGTGTTACATAATGTATATATTATGTTACATACTAATATATCCACTATGTTTTTATGGTTTATAATACAAACTGGATATATAAGTTGGACTAAGTACTTAGTTTATAAGTGCAACATATTAAATGTAGGATGGTCCAAATAGGAAGAATGAGCATTGGAATAAAGCAATGTCAATCAATATCATGTCTTACTCAAGAAAGAAGAAGAGATAGAATGTTCCAAGAATTGAAGATCAGAAGAAAGCATGCCAAGAAGAAAATGACCAAGCAAAAGTAGAGCTCAAGCATTAAAGACTAGATACTAGGTATATTTTGTTTTCACTTAGGCCTTGAAGTGATTTTAATTTTTGAAAATTACTTAATTTTGTTACCATATATTTTAAATAAGTTAGATTAAGTAAATCTCATGTTAGCATATGTTAGATTTGAAAAACACTGACTAACAGATGAATTTTGAAGTTAATTCTTATGTATTTTGTGTAAAATTCAAACTTTGCTTGCTGAAATTTGAAATTCCAGAGTTATCATCTTGATAGATGAATTTCAAGTTCTGAAATTCGAATTTCAAGCTAAGCACGGTTAGTAAAATGTGCAAAAATTCATCTTAAGTCTAGTCAAAATTTGAATATTGTTAAAGTGTATAAAGAGTTCAGAGTCACTTCTTCTAGCAGACAAATTTTGAATTTCAAAATTCAAATTTTGAAATGAGAACTTATGAGTCTCGTTAGAGCATGTTTCTAATAGACAAATTTTGAAATACAAAATTCGAATTTCATAGAGAAGAACTTTTGTTCCATGTTGAGGAAGCCTCTCACAGACGAATTTTAGATTCTGAAATTCAAATTTTGAGTGCATAATGAAAACATGAGACAACTATTCTAACTCAATATATGCACTTTTAATATGAAAATTCACATGTTCTAACATGGAATATATTTGACAAACTCAAAATTTGAATTTTATTCTTGAACAGACGAATTTTGGAAGTTCAACGTTGAAGTCTTTAACTTATGGTCTCTATGAAATTTATCTGTTGACACTCAAAATTCGAGTTTCAGTATGTCAAATGCATTAAATGTAGTTGGTGAACGACTAGTTTTGCAGAGTAATCATTGGTTGACGTCTCTAACGGATAGATCGTGTATCTAACATCTAGTTACACCATAAATCTATAAATAGAACCTTATTTGAATTTATGGAAAACAATCTTAAGAGAGTTTATGAAAAAATACTGTTCATATACATAAAATCTTTCTGTGTCAGTATTATTTGAAAAACCCACATCAATAGAGTGAGATTTCAATATATCATCTACTCTTAAAGAGAGTCTCATTTCTGTAATCATTCTTTCCTACTATTTTCTGGGTAAAATCTTAGTATGGGGAAACATTAAGGGATATTACACATCTTATATGGGTGTAGGAAGAGTGACCTCACAAGTGCCTACTGAAATTTATGAGATGTACTAAGACTTCATAGGTACCCAGATTAAACCTGTAGACTATAATGAAAAATCCCAAGTGGTGACTTGGGGACTGAAAGTATGTCAAGTGATTTGGGTTAAACCAGTATAAATTCCTATGTCTTACTCTTCATCTTTTCTATTCAATTGCTGCACTTTACTTTCTCTGTTCATCCTTGTTTTGCTGCATAGCTGGTGAAATTGGGTTGTGATCCAAAAGGGGTGAAAATCTTACATCACCCAATTTATCCTTGTCGCACCTGGAAAAATGCGATGGAAGGAAAAAAAGAGAACAAATCGAGTTTTCTCGCGAAAATCGACTTGTGAGGAGTCGCCACCAAAATTTTGAGGGAAAACCTTGGGAAACCGAATTAAAGAGGAAATGATGGTCTGCGTAATTATAGTTGGATTCGGGAATCGATTGTGTGTGGGGAAGGTGTTAGGCATCCCACAACACCCGTTCCTAGGAACGGTTACCTTACGTTGATTGTGCAAATTAATATGGCTTTAAAAATATTTTGGTTTTCCTTTTATCATTCACATGCGAGAAGAGGGTAGAGACAAAGGAAATTAAGAAAATTTGGAAAATTTGGAAAACAAAATGAAGAAATTAAATTAAATTAAAATTAAGGATATTTAAGAAAAATGAGGAGAAGAAATTGAGAAAATAAATTGAGAAATATTTATTAAATTAAGGGGAAAAAACCAAATAAATTGAAAAATATTTATTTATTTATTTATAAAGACAGACTTGACCCAGGATCAGAGCCTGGGGCCTACGTACCTTGCGATGGAGATCAAAGTCCACGTAGTTCGGAATAGAAATGCGTGTCAATTGGTTGATAACTTTTAATTATAAAATTATTCTGATAAGAGAAAGCTAATTGGAAATTGTTTAACTTTTTGCAAACAAAACAATTTTCTGAAATTAAGTTGGTGCGTTTTAATTGGCAAAAAGATAATTTAATTCCTCTTACTTACCCTTCTTTTATTTTGCTTTGAAAATATTTTTTTATTTTTCTTTAATTTTTGGAAATACATTTATTTGATTTTTAACTTTTGAAAAGCTGTTGTATTTTTTATTTTTATTTTTCTTTTATACTTTTGAAAATTTTTTCCAAATAAAATAAATAAATCTACCTGTTGCAGATTCACAGTCATGCTCGATAGATCAGTTCCTTAATTACCTGTGAAAGTTCTAAACCTCGTGGTACAAAGATTTTATTACATTTTAAAATGCCATATAATAATTTTATTAGATGTTTTAAAAGAAAATTTGAAAAACTTATCACATTATTTTATTTTTGAAATATAATTATTTTCTTAAAAGAAAGTTGTTTAACTAATATATCTACGCAGATTCACAATCTCATGCGACAAACTCAGTAAACCCGAATACCAGTGTGGGTTCCAAAAACCCCACGTGGTGTGGTTATTAAATCAATTATTTCTATCATTATTTTTTATTTTTGATTTATTATTATTATTATTATTATTTAGTAAAATCGCTAAATATCGTTATTTTATTTAAAGCATTTTGAAATATATAGAAGTTTACGCAATAAAAAGTTATTTATTTATTTTCACATAAAAATAAGATGGAAAGGTCATTGGGACCTATTATTATAATTAAACGTTGTTAATACACTCGTACAGTCTCGTAGGCTCATACGGTGTAATTGTTTTAAGAGTCTGTGAAAGCTCTAGGGAACCTTTGCGACCGATTGGTAAAACGTGATTAATGACACCATATTGCGAGTGCCAAAAGAACAAGCAAGGAATTTAAACCATTGTGATTTATTAAAAGCCAAGACCATGACTATCTTCTAGTTTCCTTCAATATTGTGACAATAGACTTGCTTCAGAAATAAGAACATCATGTCATCGACCTAAACCTCTTAGTAAAATGAATCTAATCAGTAAAATAAACTGCCACAAATTTCCAGGTATCTAAACAGATTTGAGGTCATTTGTACACTGCACCACTCTCAACAAGCATCACGATACTCTACAACTTAAGTTCCAACCAAGACAATCATCACGGCTAAAAATTATCACAGGTTATTATCAAATCAAGCTAAGCTTTCATTATAGAAATATAAAATGCCATTCCACACTTTCAAATGCAGACTTACAGGGTTCTAACGTTATCCTTGGAACGAACAAAATGCCTAAGCAAACATGTTTAACACCCATCATGGCCAAGAGACCTCCACAGTGCCTAACTAATCGGATGTATAATTTTTGAAAGAGCAACTGCAAAACTGATAAGCCCAAGATCAATCAAAGGTAAATATGGCGATGCAAGGAGCGAAATCTTCTAACCATCTATCCAACATATCATATACCATTTTGTTTTATTTTATTTTTTAAAAACTCGATTAGCTCAAAAACCGAATCTCAACAGAGCAACTCATGGTTCAGCATAATTTGAAACCAGAAAACTCGGGGAATGGGTCATTGTCCAGAAAGGATATTACGATTCGAATAAGGAAAAATTACCAATCAAATGCCTCAGTCAACCAGTTTTCCCAGTGCTTCTGTGTTCTCGGTGTTCACAGCTACACGAATTCAGCCTTCGGACTTCGTTCGCGTTCCTTCCTTCCTACCACTCTGCTTGTTCTAATTTTCGCACTCCCCTGTCTTTCTCTGCATTGCTCTGTTCGTGATTTACCTTTCTTTCGCGTTCTCGGTCTCCATCGTCTCACCTCCAGCCCCTCTCTGTCTCCACTGCTTCTGGTCTCAATTTCACCACCTTCGTTTCCTTTGAACTTTCTCGCGGCCCTGAAAATCTCTCTCGGATTTTCAGCCCAAGTTTCTAGAGCTCCCCCCTACCGTGATTGCTCCTCTCGGTCCTTGATCACTACAGCCCTCTGTTCTTTCTTCTTCGCCTGTGCTAGCATTGCTTGGCCTCCTTCCACTTTCGCTCTAATTCTCTAATGCACCCATGGCCTCGTGTCCCTCTTAGGTTTTTCCCCCTTTACTTTGCTCTCGCGAGTACTCTTCGGTCTCTCCAGTGTTTTTCCCGAGCTCCAGCCCCCTGTTCATTCGCTTCCCGTGGATCCTCCTCGTTTTCCACCATCACGTCTCCCTCTGTTTCCCTCACGAGTACTCTCCCGATTTTTTCTCTCGGCTCTCCTCCGCCTCTAGTTTTCAGTTCCGGCTCCCCTTTTCGAACCTCGCTCAACCTCCGCGGCTTCCTCTTCCTTCCTGGCTTCGCGTCTCTGAGCCTTCTCCTCTGCTTTGCTTTCGGTTAAGCTCTCTTGGACTCCACCGTGTGTTCCTCTGCTCCGTCTCCGGTGGATCGTGGCTCTGCTCTCTCTCCCCCTTTCTCTCCTCCGGTCTCTCGGTCTCCTCCTGGATCGTGCTCCCTCCATTTGCTTTTCTTTTCAGTCTGCTCCCCCTTCCTTTTCAGTCTCCTCGTGCTCCCCCTGCTTTGTTCTTTTTTCAGTTACTTGTTACCCTAAACATTTAGGGCATAACCCTTTGGGTCCAAGCCCACGAGCCCTCAATTGGGCTCATGGTATCTTGGGCCCAAAATACACCCCCCCTCCTTTTTTTTTCTATATATATGTTTTTCATTTTATTTATTTATTTTTTTTATTTTTATTTTTATTTTCTTTTGTTTCCTTTCTTTTTTTTATTATTATTTTTTGTGCTTTTTCTTTTTTTTATATATTATTATTTATTTTATTTTATTTTTGTTTTTGTTTTGTTTTTTTTCTTTTTTTTTTATTAAAATGCCCGGACAAAATGGGATGTTCACAATCCCCCCCTCTTGAGTAACCAGCCAACCAAACAAAATTAATTATAACAATAAAGAATATCCTTCAATATTGCTAAACTTACATAAATCTCACTATATTTTTAAAATATATATTTTGGTCAAACTTTTAACTCCATTAAGAAAATACTTATTATCTAAAATTTATATTAATATACTAAATAACTATAAAAGTAAAATATATTAGCATTTCTTCAAAATTGCTAAATTATATAAATCTTCCTCTATTTTCAAAACATATATTTTAGTTCAATTTTTAATTCCGTTAATGATGTGAACAAGAAGAATAAGGAAGAAAAATAAAGAAAATATGATGGAGAAAATACTATAAGAAAGGAGGACTTATCTTTTAGATTTAAAATGATTTGAAAAAAGTTTTTTTATCTTAAAATTCTAGTAAGGTTAGGATTTGAACTCTACAAATAAAAACTTCATTGCTTAATTATATTCAAACTTTGGATTATTAATTTTAAGGTTTTTCAGTGATATTTTTTTTACATTTGTATTCTTTTACTTTCCCCCTCATATTTTATTAATTTTTCAGTGATAATTTTAGATTGTGGTCATCAAGGGAGAATGGAAATCGCAGGCCTTTTGTTCTAGATTTTGTTCTTCATCGTATTGTGAGAACAAAATCTGGTGACGGTGGAGATTGTAAAAGAACAAGAACGAGAAATGCAAAAATTTTAGAGAAAGAGCCGCAAATAATGCATTGTGTACCAAACCTTCAATCAGGAAAATTTAAAACCAATAACAAGAGCAACATTTCGGTGTAAGAATCGCAGGACATCATTGTTGTAAGAATCGCAAAACATCATTGTAGAAGTCTTCGCCATCGCTAAAGCAAATGCTATTGCTGGAGGAGATCAAAGTCCAAAAACACACCACTACTTGAAGAAGAAGAGGTGAAGGAGACCGATGCTAGTGACAGTGGCATCGGCATCAAAGTTGGGGGATGATAGAGGTATGGCAAGAGGTATGGTAGAGCCGTGGAGATGGAGATTAAAGGATGGAAGGGTAGAATGGTTTAAGAAAAATAATTCCAAGGAATCCTACCAATTCCATGCTCAATATAATAGAATTGGATTCAAGCAACTTTGCTTGGATTTGATTCCTTAAGAATCATAATTCTAAAATACCAAACTAGCTTTTATCAGGATTCATTTTCCATTTCCTTTTCCACCTTACTATCAAAAAGCCAAAAAAAAAAACTTTTTGAGGCTGAAAAGCACTTTTGAAAAATGCTTATGCCACCCCAAACACACACAGTGGTAGTAGAGAATCTGGCTCTTTACTACGTTTATAAATGTTGAGCCAACTTCTTTTTTCATGCTTTAATAGAGAGTGCCTCATTCGAACTTTGGAGCACAAGCAATGGTTTTGATGTATTGATAAGAAGTGGACAGGGTCAGCTAGTGCAGCCACAAGATGTACAATAATCATTTGTTCTGTTGTATCTTATGTTCTTTTCTTATAAATGTATAATATGATCGATGTTATTCAATTGTAATTTAACTAGATTCACTTGTAATCTTACAATTTAACTTGATTGGATTAAGTTTTTAAACATATATCTAGTTTTGTAAGAATACGACTCATATCTAATAAAGGGTGTGGATTTAAATCTTACTGCTAATGTAAAAATTTTATTGGTGGATAATATGTAAATATTTTTAAGCATTTTTCAAATTATGAGGTTAATATAACTCTGGTGAGCTTTTAAGACCCAACTCACTTAAATTTTTATATAAAAAAAATGGATAGCATAAACTATGATAAGTAGTGTTTTGATATTCGAATCAAACCATTTAATTTAACTTATAAAACAACATACATAACTTAGTGTGACTCAAAATTCTCTCAAAATTGGTCTAGTTGAAAATCAATAAAAAACCGATTAAACCATCAAAACTCACTCAAAATGGATTGAAATTGGTAAAAATTGATCAAGAACCAATAAAAACTAAGGGCGTATTTGATAATATTTTTTATTTTATTGTTCTCAAAATAGTTTTACAAAACTATTTTCGAGAACAAGTTTTAGAAACAAGAAAAATAAAAAAATCTGTTTGAATAATTGTTATCAAAATTATAACTAGTTAGTGTTAAATGAGTTATTCAAAATTTATAACTTTACCATTAATGAGGTAGGTATTTTTCACCTTTTCTTGTGTTTTTCAGAACAAAAACTACAAAATACCTTAAAGATATTTTGAGTTTTCCTTTATTTTATTTTTTTATTTTCTAAAACATTTTATAAAAAATAGATTTACTAAACAAGTTTTTTTATTTTTTTATTTTCGAAGACAAAACAACTATTTTAGAAACAGCTGTCAAACAGACCCTAATATTTTTCATTTTTATATGATATTTTTATTCAAAATAAAAATATATTAATTTAATTATGATTAGTTTAACTATGATGAGGCTAATAAAGCTTAAATTAACCAACACTTCTACTGATTTAATAACCGTTCCAATTTTCAAAATATTCATCAAAAGCTACTCATGAAAGTTCAAGAAAATGAACGGAACCAAACGAACACCAAACATGAAAGGAAATGAATGATTAGTGCGTGTATATATGCTATATATATAATTTTTTTTACCACAAATACTATATATAATGAGTGAAATGGAGGAAGATATACATACATATATATATAGATATATATTACCACTCTATAATTGAGCTGTGTTTGTATTTTTGCATGTTGACGTAGCTTGGGGTATTATGACAATGGTGGAAGCTGTGATGCAGTCTATAATTATATATTGGTTGACCTGAAAGATAGCGTGTGGGCACAACCCAACACACAAGTTCACAAGAACAAAGTACAAATGATTGATTAATGTGTATATATATATACATATATGTATATATAGTTGTTGAAGAGTTTATCAGTGACAAACAATATATACAATCAAACAAAACAAGGGAAATGGAAAGAAATTAAATTGGTGGAGGTTTTCTTTTTTGGTCGCAAACTTGGATTGTATATCTGCTTGTTGTGTTGCACTTATCAAGTTGCTCTCAGCAACAACAGGGAACACTGCGTCCAACTAACCAGTCCAATTCAATAAAGCCAAAGCCTTATGACACTCTTTTCTCACCACTGGGGCCTACTCTTTGATATTATATTTTAAATCATAAATAAATAAATAAATAAATAGCTTTTTGTAGTTTTATTGACAGAACCGCTCTGACCTGACCCAGTGATACAACCCGGACCCAATTGGTCTATTTGATATTATATTTTAAGTCATAAATAAATAAATAAGTAGCTTTTGTGGATAAAACCCGGTCGGATCCAGTGTTACAACCGATTTGGGTTGGTTCCATCTCACTTTTAGGGATGTATTTTAAGGTCGAATTTGACTACGATTTAGTCAGATTGGATTGGGTTGGGTTTAGTAAATAGTCCTGTTTGCTGTTGGTAATTGAGTTTTTTTTTTAATTAAATTAATGGTTGAGTTAAATAAAAAAAAATTCATCATTTAAGTAACATCTTGAGTTTAAATTTTATAGATAAAAAAATCATGGTAGGAGAACTTTTGCCGATACTTGAATTCAAATTAATTTTAGTTGAATTATCATCTAAAGAATTTTTTTTTGGTGAATAAATTATCATCTAAATAAATAATTTAAATTAAATTTTAAATGCCAATTTCAAACCCCGTATCTATTTGATATTATATTATATTCATGTTTTCTGTCTTGGAGGAGTTTGGGTTTTCCCTTATGGGGCCAAGATCCAACCCAATAAGACAACTCGACAGGTACGTTTCTCTTTGTTTAATTTGTTGGCATTATTGAATTTTTTTTAATCATAAAATTTAAAGAGTGAGTGATGTTATGACCACAAGTGAGAAACAAGATCATAATATCAACCTTGAAAATTTGAGTGATTAGGGATAATTGGTGGGTTTCACTCTCAAGCAAAATTTCATTATAGCGGTTCCCGTGTTCATCATGGCTTTATCTTTTCTTTTTTTCCTTTGGAAATGAAATATATGACGTTGTTATTGTATGACAAATTATATTTATATATAAAAGTAATCTCAAACAAATGTTTTATAATTAAAATATTTTCGTCTATGTGTACATTTATTGGAAAATTTTTGTAGAATTAAAAATATTTAATGTATGAAATTATTTCTCAAATTTTATAAAAAGTTTATGATATGAAATTCTAAAACATCCAAACTCCAAATATACGTGAACAACCACAAGTGGAAAATAAAGGTAATAATTTCAATATTCAAAGTTTGAGTGATTAGTTCAGACCCAAAAAAAAAAAAGTTAAAGTGTGATTAGTGGTAATGAGTGGGTTTTCACACTCATGCCCCTTTCAAAAAATTTTCTCGCTACGAGGCTGTTTTACTTTCTTTAAAAAAATATTTTTTTCTCACTCAATGATTAGTTTCATTTCATTGCATAAGGTATAATTCTTCACCTCCATAAAATGTTGCAAAAAAAAATCAATTACTATTTTTTTTATGAATTTATGACCGGGGAAGGGGGAACACACATATTCACCGTTTGAAGTTAGAATGATTGTTGGTATTTTCTTGTAAAAGTATTTAGTGGGGAGGAAACGCTTAGGAAAAAAATTATATGTATGTGGTTTGTTTTAAACTTCGAAAATTATAGTATCTATGACTTTATATTATGAAGAAAGGAAAAAGAATAGAGACTAATACCATATATGACCATAGATATATGGTGAAAAATTATTCACCTTTCTTTCAATTATTGATTCTAAATTTTTTATTTTATTTTATGGATACCTACGTGGGGTAAATCCTCCCCTGAAAAATTAGTTACTAAGCTGGAGAATCAATATATATATATATATACACACACACACACACACACAGATATATATATATTTATTTATTTAAATAGATCACAACTCATATTATTACTTTATTCTTTATTGATTTGGCCCTCTTTGAAATACCAATGCTCCAATAGTAATATTTTAGAATGCTTTAAATGGTAATACTTTGCTCGACTTCCTTCCCAATTAAAACTTTTTACAGTAGCTCTATCTAAAACTGCTAATTAATAGACCACCAATTCTAATTAATCTACACTCAAATGGGGTGGCATGTAAATATCCTCCAAAAAAAAAAACAATTGAGGTGAAAGAAAGGTGCATTGAATATAATTTGAAAAAATCCATTTACATAAGCTCTATAATTATTGATATTTATTTTGCTTTTGATATAACAAAAATATAAAACAAGAGAGAAGATATCCATACAGTGGTTCCTTGCCATTTATTGAAAGGATACACAAGCAAAAATTTGATCATATGGAGTTGCCATGCACATGTCATTTTTTTAATCGTCTTTAATTTGTTGATCTGAAATGTGTTGTTGCTATTCTCACTTGCCAACTTTGGTAGCAAATTATTCAAATCAAACTCATCTTCTTGTCTTCACGCACACCAGATTTACAGTGCGCATCTTCATTTCCTCAATAAATGGTTAACGTCACTTACCGTACATATATATAAGAAAAATTATAGCTCAACATTTTCATAATATATAAATGGGGGAATTATATATAAGGACCAATAGAGTGAATTAATTACAAAGAAATATTTTAATTGAAAAAAGTGTTAAAATCTAGAATACTAAGTAGTAAAATTAGGAGAATGACGGTAAATAGTCCTATTTTATAATTAATTTATTATATTGGTCTCCAAATATAATTCTCCCTATATAAATCCTATAAGAATCTAACTTTAAAAAATGTTTGTAAATAGTGATTCAGTGTTGCTTATATAACTTATTTTGGATTTCGTGTTTTATCTCATAGTGTTTCTCATGCATTATACAGATAAAAAATTTAGTTTTAAATTATTCTAAAACAATCGAAGACCAATCAATATATCAATATTCTGAAAGAAAGTCAATAGTAAGCCATATCATGCATAAACTATGAATAATATTATTTATTTCTCAAATCCTATGTAATGTACGAGAAAATATATTTATATAAGCACAAAATCCAAATTCTCAAATAAGAATTTCTTCTTCTTCTTCTTTTCTCTTTTCACGAACAAAAAATTTTGTGAGTTGTGTTTCAAAAAACCACAAAAGTTATGACAAGCCTCATAGTTCAAAGCATACTTACATACACATACATACAAATTAAATTATCTGACAATGAGATTTTCACATTAATAATAAGATTTGAACTTATGATCTTATGAGATATGTAGTGTGGAAAAGACTGGATTGAATCGGCCCGTTTGACCAGTCCAACTGAAAACTGGTCGCAGGTCTGATCTAGTCATAATTGAAGATTGGCTAGTTTTAGAACCGGAATGAACCAGTATAAAACAGGTCTCAAATTTTTTTAAAATATTTTTATTTTTAATATAAAATAACATTATTTTTAATAATAAGTCGCATTATTTTTTTTATAAATTTTTTCCTATATTATAATATTATATAAATATTATTATGATACATAATTATTAATAATGATAAATTTACTTAATAAATAATATGAAAATAGAATATCAATTGACTATTTTGAATTCAAAATATAATTATAGATGAATATTAACTTGTTTAGATTTTAATATTAGGTTGTAAAACTTATTAATAATATTTTTAATTTTCTATATGATATATAAAATTAAAAAATTATTAAATTTATTTTTTATCTTAGATTGAATGTTAATTTTATTATCATTGATAAATATCTTTTATATTTTTCATCTATATTATTTAAAATATATTAATTTATTCACAATCGGTCCGATTTAGTTTTGATCATTGAACCTTGAATCATTATTTCATCCAATTCAATGGTCAGTCCGATTTTTAATACCTTGGAGATATGACTCACATGAGCCCTTACCAATGGAACTAACCTTTGTTGGCAAGGATTTCTTCTTTAGTTTTTGAGAAAATAGATCATTAATTAATTCTAGTGGTAATTAGTAGCTGAAAAGCAATCATTCAAATTAAATGTGCTTTTTGAGAAGGTGCTGCAAATTTAGTAAGAAAAGTGGGTCAAATCATTTGGTATCTTGGCGGAAAAAAAACAGCTAAAAAATTAAAAAAAAAGTAGCATTACCCAAAAAAATATAATTTTACTTGGAAAAACAATCCAATTTCATCTTTTTTCTTCATCATGTGAATGAGCTATGGTGATAAGATACATATTATTTAAGATGTAGACTAGACAATGTTATTATATTAATTAAATTGCAATACCCCAAGCGATGATGAATATTTTATATCTGGCTTACCAAAAGTCAAGAGGCTTAATGTTTTTAAATCTTCATGAAAGAACCTAATTAGGTAGAAATGGTCCAAAGTATCTATCATATTACACGGTAAAAGGGACATTTAATTTACCAAAGAGATCACAATTGTTGGAATCCAAAGCTAAGTGTTAGAAGTCTTTGAAAATGGAGACAAGAAATGTTGAGCAACACATTCAGACTCGTCTCCTTATTGATTCAAATTCCATATGTTTTTTCGGTCTGGTGAACAAAATTCAAGGAATGTGGTGTATTATTATTATTATTATTGTTATTTATAACTTGTGACTAATATATAATAGATGTTTTATTATATATATATATATATTATATTTTTAATAAATAAATGTGTGGGAATATAATAAAAGAAGATTTAAAAATGTATGGTCAATATTAAAAGTATTTTCTAACCATATAACTTTTCTTCCGAGCTACCATCTATTGAGAAACGGAGAAAGAAGAAGAAAACTAATGTTTGTGGATTTTAAATTAAACATACTTATATTAAAATATTTTAAATTTTAAAATTATTTTAGAGGTCCTGAAATCAAAATTTTAAATTAAATGAAAAATTATTTCAAATCAAGATTCCTTAAATCATAATTCTTAAAAATAAAATTGACATAAACATCTTTAATTTAAAATGTAATTTTCAACATGAAAATTAATAACCAAAAATCTCTTTCAACCATGTAGTTTGTGCACGTATAAATACCTAAATATAAAAATGGGTCTATTTTTTCATATAAACTCACTCTTATCATAATCAAACTAAATTGATCAAAACCAATGAATCAGTGTTAGAATTGAATTGAAACGTTATAAAACTGGCCAAAAAGAACACTTATTAAAAATTGGCCAAAAACTAATAAAAACTAAGAAAACTCCAGTTCAAATGATTTTTAAGTTTTTTTAATTATTAGGATAAAATGGCATATTTTTTAATAATTTTTGTTAAGTAATTAAACAGAAACAATCAAATCACAAAGTCCAAAAAAAATATTGTTGATAAACCAAGTTACATAATTAATTAATAATTAATTCCTTCAAAATTTATATATTAATATTGATTATTATTATTAGAAGTAGAAGTAAATTGGTAGTATATATATACATTACAACGTGAAAATTATACAAAGAAAGAACTGATTTATCAAGAAGACAGGGCGTGGGAGAAAAAGAGGAAAGCCTCAAATTTCGCACCAAAGATATTGATAGAGACATAAGAAGAGAGAGAGTATTGACCTTTTTAACCTGAAAGAACTTTTGAGGAAATGGTCCACACTCTGGTTTGGCTTCACATAAAACCATAGACTTGCAGAGCATTCAAGGACAGGTCATGAGCCATCTTTCTATCCATATTTGTAAAAGAAATCTTTAAAGTTAGTGTCCCCATCTCCTTCTCCCTATCCCTCCCTCCCTCGTGAGAACTGTACTAACTTGATCAATGATGTTAAATTTAAGTTTTGAACATGTAAATGCGTTTAATACTTCGGAGAATTTTACTGCCTTCATACAAAAAAGGGTTTTCTCTGTACTTTTTTTTAATATATCTCTCTTTATACATAATTTTTTTTATTAATTGTGATCGAATGGTTAAAAAAAATTATAAATAAATAATATATTTAATTTAATAATTTATATTTATTATTATGAATAAAATATTTTTAAGAACAAGATAACGATACTAATAATATATTTAGTTTAATGTTACAATTGGCTATCTTCCACCGTTTAAATCAAATGGATTGAGTAGATTGAATATGGATAAAGGTATATGAAGAGAAAGTATAAAGAAGATCCAACTATATGCTAGTATCTAACTTGACCTGATTAGTTAGAGTCTAATAAGACTATCAAATGCAAGTTGATTTGATATATATATATATATATATAAACTCACATTTATGGTATACTCACAACGGTCGTGAGGGAAGAAGGGAATTGAGGAAAACAAACAAGAACAAAAACAACAAACACCAAATCTGCTTCCCCCGAAAAGAAAAGGAAAGAAAACTACAATTTAAAAACTAACAAATGCTACAAGCCCCATGGCCTTGGTTCCAGTATTCTTTTGCTTTTGGCTCCTTTCCCTTGTCTCCTTCTCCTTCCTTCATAGATACTCTCTCTCTCTCTCTCTCTCTCTCTCTCTCTCCTTTTCTTTTCTTGAAAATTGTCCTTCTTCAACATTTTTAGTTAAAATTTTCCTTCTTTCTTTCCTTTTGCTTGCAACTTATGAAATAATTGCAGCTCACACTCATACCTCTAACAGCTGTCAAAGAAATATGGAGTATATAACAACATTTCTTTAATAAATTAAAATAATAAAAAAATTACCGTATTTGATGATTTATTATATAAAAAAAAAGAAATAGATATTACCCACTGAGTTCCTTCATATAATAATGTTATTTAGTTATCAACTATATATTTACTTCTATTAGTATAGTATATAAATTCTGTATGAAGCTAATCTATGTGGTTTGTTGTGAATAGTTTTTTTTTTTTTTTTGGAAAACATGATTTATTATGTTATTGTACAGAGTGTGATATAAGCCATAATTTTCATATAATAATATAACTCTATATAAATTATATTATATATTGATATTAATTATTTGAGTGATTGAGTAATCTGAATTTAAATTATTTGAAGTAAAATGGTACGTTATTTATTTATCTAATATGTTTTTTCCCATGTAACATACAGGTCATTCATTCTAGTCCATTAGGGTTTAAATTGAAGTCAGAAAAAATAATAAAATTTATTCTATGTATCTTTTGGCCCACAAAATTTATTTATGTATCAAACGTTATATATATTATATATGCGAGTTTAAATGAAAATCTCAGTAAAAATATTTTCAGGTGAATTATTTTATTCCTATGTAAAAATCTGAAATACTCATATATATATATATATGTATGTGTATGTGTATATATTGAGATTTCTTGTTCCTTACTTATGGCATCATTTTTCATGAACCACACAGCCTCTTGGAAAAATTTAAAAAAAATGAATAATACATTATTCAGATAAGAAAAAAATGAATATTTCTCGTACATTAAAAACCCCAAGGCTAATTAGTTCAGCTTCACTTGCCAAGTTGCCATCTTCTCTTAAACCCACACCACAGCACAGTTTCACTTCTCTCAGGGTAAAATGGTGCACCACCACCGTGAAAACTCTAAGGAAGCCAAAAACGACGACCCACAAGAGCCAGCGACAGCGAAACGACCCAGGTTTTCCATAAACGACGACGTCGACATTCTCCGGGAAATCCTCAAACGGCTCGACGGTCCCTCTCTGGGTGTGGCGGCCTGCGTCTGCCGTCTCTGGTGCAGCCTCCTCCGAAACGACGACTCCCTCTGGGAGCACCTCTGCTTCCACCACTTGTCCTCTCCTCCTCCGCCCTCCGTCCGTCCCGTCGTCGTCGCTCTCGGCGGCTACAAGCGCCTCTACATGGTGTGCGTGCGACCCGTTCTGAGTCGACTCGGGAAGTCGGACCGGGTCAGGAAACGGGTCTGGAGTCGGCACGCGGTTCAGCTCTCGCTCTCCTTGTTTTGCATTGACAACTATGAGAGACGACTCGGTGGTGACTCGTCTGGATCGTCGCTCATGTTCCTCTGTAACCCCATCAACGTTTGATTTATTGACTTTTTTTTTAATTTCTTTCTTTTTTTTATTTTTACGATTCGTTTATTAATATTATTATTATGATATTATTATTATTATTATTATTATGTCTTTAGCAAGTTGCAGCAAAATAATGATAAACACCTTTTTTTTTTTTTACTAATGAGAATGATAAACGATGTTTGGGTATTGAACAATATAGGCATACGTCTACTATAAAAATATTAGGAATTATTTATTTTGTTTATTCTTATCTTTTTTTTATTTTTTAATGTCATTATTGCGATGATTATTGTATTTTTTTTTATCAAAGATGATTATTGTATTTTATAATATGTCTTAACGTAGTGAAAACTGAAGAGAATCCTGGCTAGCATTTTTTCCCCCACTGGTTTGATTTGTTATGTGTTTTTTTGTATTATGGATTTTTCTTTCAATAAAAGCGTGTTGTTCTAAATAATAGTCTTTTAGAATTCTTTTAAAAATTTATTCTATATTTAATACCCTACAATCTTCAAAAAAATTCATATAGATTAATTCTCATATTTTTGTTACTGAAAATTATATTACAATAGGTTAATTTTTATAATGGAAAACTTACAAATAAAAGTTATGTATCAAGTATTTGGTTATCCTAAATAAATGAGAAGTATTTCACTTCTTGTTTCTAAAATTTTCTCCTAGCTACTCTTATTTATCAAATTGTTAATTAACTTAGTATAAGGTTTCAGTTGTATTGTAGGAGTTACTTTGTTAATCACTTGGAACTTCTTGTTCATCACTTAAACATATCTTCCTTAAGTAAAGTCTCAAACTTAAATTTTGTATATGAAGAAAATTGTACTTGGGAGAGATTTATACTCGTGGTCCAACTCAGTTAAATCCATATTAGTCAAAACTTAATGTAGCTTCAAAAATCTATTGGTGTTATTAAAACAACTTTTTTTAAAAATATTATCCCAATAGTTAATACTTCCTATTTATAAATCCAAAGTTTTTTTTATGGGTGAAAAGTTTAAACCTAGAGGATATCTACAAATATACTTACAGACTACCTATAAATGAGATTCTTATATTAATAGTAGGATTCAAACTCACTTTTTATCGCATATGAGCCACTTTATTGCCAACTGGATCACCCTTGGTTACCATAAATTCAAAGTTGGTTGATGTGTTTTATTTCCTATCTAGTGGACATTGAGGAGCTGCAGGAAAGGGTAAGAGGAAGGGCCTTTGTTTTCAAGGATGGGCCTTGGGCTGCTAGTCCGTTTTCTTCTTCTTCGTCTTCTTCTTTTGGTTAAACCAGAATACGTCTCCAATTTTTCCCCATCTTTTTTTTTAATTATTATTATTATTTTTATTTTTTGGCCATGAAATTATTGTTTTGTTGACTCAATTTTAATTGAAAATAAACCAAAAATTAAACTTGGCCCTAATGATAATGTTGACTGGAACATTTCTTTGTTGGCCAACAAGTTGAACGGAACATTAAAAGATGCACAAAGGATGAAAATGACTCAAAATAATTATTCTTTAATTAATATATATTGCATTTTTTTAAATATTGGAATAAAATTCGATGTTCATGTCACATCTTTTTCTAAGAATACATTTCTTACTATAAAATAATCTTATAAGGCAAGTAGAGCATTTTCAAAATAAAAATAATAACTTATTTGAACTTTTCTTGTATTTCTATTATTCATTTGGTCATTTTCAAAATTTTATCTCATTGTACACCACTACACCTAACTTTGAAAATATGACTAAATCTTAAAAAAAAAATTAAAAATCAAAATGAGATAAACTTGGGCTTGTTTTAATCTCTAGTTGGCTTCTATAACAAAATATTGATATAGACATTTGATGTTTTGACCGTTGAAAATCTATAAAACAGTAGCTAACCCTATGAACAATAATTCCTTGTTTTTTCCTAAAAATTTGGCCTAAATTTGCAATATTAATTATGTCTTCAAGCTAAAAAATTCCAAATAATATGAATGAGGACTCATTGAAAGTCTTTGAGTTCTCTAACTATTGAAAAAAAAAAAAGGAATAAAATCATTTGAAGTCCATTTAACCCTTAACTAACTAGAACTATAATTTTTTTTCTTTTCTTTGGGCCAGAAACTAGAACTAGAATACTTGAATACCAAAGTTGTTCACAATGACCAATTTATGTCACTAACTTGTTTGCATTTCTTATTATAGTGGACCATATAAATAGTGCAACTTCATAAATTTCAGCACATGATCATATATTACATTTTTGCATCACAAATTCACAATAAACATAAATTATTTGCTTAGAATGTAATTTATTATTTTCTTTTTATTTCCATGTAAATATGTAAATACACCTAGGGTCTGTTTGGTTTAAGGTGTAAATAGGAAAGATAGTGGAAATGAGAGAACTCCCTCCCATAAATATGGAAAGTCCTATTTTTAATAAAGTCATTTTCACATGTATCAAACATAGATTTTATACTTTTTCTCACCTTTCTCCTTTCCTCAAATTCATTATCCATATACTGAATGTAATAGTAATCCAATATTATAAAAAAAACAATATAATCTAACTCGTTACAATCTTTTTTATATAATCATTTGATTGAGTCATATTTGAGTATTGTTAGACTCAATTGGGTAGTTCTCTTAACGTGATTTTTTTTTCATTTACATGATTTAAACTTAAGACCTTACTTAAGGAATATTGAGTCCCTTGCCACTCAATCTAATCATCATTGATCAATCCAACTAGTTACACGACAAAACACCAAACAACAAACAAAATTAAGAAAAAATCAGACTAAATTGTAGAAAACACAAACTAAAACTGCCAATTGGAAATAAAAACAAAGCACAAACAAAATAAGACTAACTAACCATTCAATTCATTCTCAAGACATCTTTCTCTCCTCAAGATTAATCATAGCATATTTGCCTTCTTCACAGTCCAAATGCTGTATAATTTCTATTGGGAATAGAATACCACTAATACTAACTTTACAACAAACAACATGAGAAAATTTTCTCCAAACAAAATTATTAAAACAAAATGAATTCGGTGGATATAAAGACTCCCATCAGAAGGAGATAGATAGCTTCTCATAAAAGAGAGTATTATTGGCCTGAAGTTTTTTTTCCTACGCATATGTTTTTTTTTTCCGATTAGAAGCACAAAAATTTTATTCCATAGTAATATGTTAATTAGAAGGCGTACAGAGTGGATTTATCAAACCTCATTCGTATACAATTTCAATAAATATTTAACGTAACTGTATATTTGGAGTTCAAATTTGAAATCATTAATTAAGTTAGTATAGCTTCAAACTAACTAAATTATACACTTATTTATTGGCACATAAAATTTAGATGAACATTTTGAATATTTGTATATTTCAACGAAAATTAACCAAACTAAAAAAATATTTGTACATAAAATAATTTCATCACTTAATGGTTCTTCAACTCACGAACCCCCCATGTCCCAACTACGTACAGCACGATCTCTAACTTTTAACTTCCACCAAAAATGTAAACTACAAAATTGAGAGTAATAATAAAAGCAAAAAGTAAATACTAAATAGTATGCTGACGCACCAGTGGTGCACGTTAGCCTTATTCCCAACACCAATAGTACTAATTGTAATAACTGGTTTGCTTCCTCATAAAATTATCATTTTTTATTTTTAATAATAATAATTCCTATTTTTCTTACTTCCATTTCTGATCGGCTTTTGACGACGGAAGCTCCTATTCATCTCCGCCACTCCGCCCGAATTGGAACACACTTTCTGAACCCCAATTTGAAACCCTTGAAATCTCAGCCTCAGTTTTTTTTCCCCATAGCTTTACCGTTTGGTACAGTCCAACTTTGGCCGTGAAAATTGGCTTGTGTCTCGATTTTTTTTGGCGCAGTGAGATTCGCCGTTAGCTCTGGTCAATTCCGCTCGAGCTCCCAAGTACACGTGGCGATCTAGCTTTTCTTCAAGCCCCATTACCAGCACCAATCTCAGTGAGTTCTATTTTCCCCTTGTTTTTGAAACTTGCAATTTGTGTAATTTCTAGTTCATTTGGAGCCTTTTTGTTGGAAAAATCTGAGTGTGATTTTTATGTTTTTTCTCCCTAAAATTTCGATCTCCTTGCAAAAGTTTCTCATCAAATTTAGCTGAATTTGGTTTCCGATTGGGAGTTTGGTTACTTCCTTCCTTTCGGGAGTGGATTTAAGATTCCAAAGGGAATATTGAGTTTGACGTGGGAGATGTTTGATTTCTGGATAAACTAAGAAAGATTAGGTTTCTCATTAATTATCAATGAAACTGAAGGAAAGTAAGAAAAAAGCGTAGTACAATAAACTCATGATCTGTGTTATTTTCATTTGTAACTCGTCAATAAGGAATCTAGACTGTACCTTGTTTCTAAGCAACCGTACAAAGCATTAGTCCTAGGTTCACCTTGAATATTTCCATCTAAAATTATTAGTTCACGTTAGTTTACTGTTTCAATTTTTGTTTTCAAGATTTTTGAATTTGTCTACATTAAAGAACCAATACTGACAGTCTGAGATGGATACGACCCAACAAAATTATAATGTTTTGAGTACAATTTGATGTGTTCTGTGGTTTTTGATACACATGTTCCATGTGTTTTGGACATAATATTGCTTCATTTTCTAAGTACGGATGCTTCATAGTTGTACATTGATCTTAGATGAAAATGTTGTCTGATCCTTAACACTAAAATTACCCTTCCTTTCTTCCACAAAACTTGTTGGCAGACATTGAATCAAAGTTAGATGTGAGAATGGAGTCTTCTTCATTGATAAACAAGTTGGGCGGGTCATAAGCTTGTGTTTCAAAAGATCAGATTTGAAGTGATCTGGGTTCCTTCATGGAAGCAAAAAAAGAGGAGGAGGCTCATAAAGCAATAGAAGTTGCTGAGAAGCGATTTGCTCAAAGAGATTTTGCTGGCGCAAAAAATTATGCATTGAAGGCTAAAACCCTTTGTCCAGGAATGGAGGGTATATCTCAAATGGTGGCTACCTTCGAAGTTTACATTGCTTCTGAGATTAAAAATAATGCTGAAAGAGATTATTATTCAATTCTTGGATTAAAACCTTCAGCAGATGAAGAGAGCATAAAGAAACAGTACAGGAAGATGGCTGTGTTGCTTCACCCAGATAAGAACAAATGTGTAGGAGCTGATGGAGCATTTAAGCTTGTATCTGAAGCGTGGACATGGCTTTCAGATAATGCTAAACGTAGATCTTATGATCTCAAGAGAAATACACAACTATCTGCTGGGATTAATCAGACAAATTTGCCCTCAGTCCATTCTACTGGAGCTACAGGTCATACTTATAATAAATGTTCCAGTTTTTCAACCTCTCATGGCAGGCTTGACACTTTCTGGACAATTTGCACCTCTTGTAAGGTCCAGTATGAGTATCTACGCAAATATGTGAATAAGAGACTTTCATGTAAGAACTGTCGTGGCACTTTCATTGCTGTGGAAACTGGGGCAGCCCCACCAAATGGTTCATTCCCGTACAGTCCTTGGTCTTATACATTGGGTAATAGTTATGGAAGCCATTCATTTGATGGAGTTACATATGTCCCTACTAGTGCTCCCTATTTCAATGGAAATGGGGTCACTGGATACCTTGCTGGGCATGGATACGAGTATGTTCCAAATGTTTCATTTCAGTGGAGCTCAACAGGACATGTCAGTCAAAATGGCTCAACTACATTATCTGCTGGTTCAGTATATCAGGCCAATGGAAATGCAAAGAGAGGAAGACCAAGAATTAAATCAGGAGTTGATAGGAGCCATCATGCGGGAGAGACTGTTCTCAGTATAAATTCAGAGTTGTCGCACTCATGTTATGATCCACAGGAAATTAAGCCTGGTAAGCCTGATAAAAGAAGGAAAGTTGTTGTGGAAGCTGGTTCCAGAAATCACTATGAAGAAAATGAATTGAAAGTAGCTCCAGAATTGAGATTGGCCAATAAAAATGAAAGCATTGGACAGGGCCCGAAGCTTTCCAGTACAAGTGAAGTTCAAACTAAACAGTCTTCGATGGAATTGGTGTTTGACACTAGAAAAGCATTGATTGAGAAGGCCAGAAGAGAAATTAGAAAGAAACTGGAAGAGGTGAAGTTGGCATCTGAAGCAGCTGCTGCTATTAAGGAGAAAGAAAAAGCAAAAGCTGAAGTCATTCAAGTCAAGAGAGATACATATGGAAGAGCAAGTCTAAATGTTTCTGGTCATCAACTAGAGCATAGGAAAACTGGTTCAGTCTCAATCACAGTACCGGATTCTGATTTTCATGACTTTGATAATGATAGGTCAGAGGAATGCTTCAAGCCAAAGCAAATATGGGCCTTATATGATGAGGAGGATGGCATGCCTCGATTGTATTGTCTCATCCGTGAAGTTATATCGACAAATCCATTTAAGGTTCATATTACTTACTTAAGCTCCAAAACTGATAGTGAATTTGGCTCAGTGAATTGGCTAGATTCAGGTTTCACCAAATCTTGTGGAAATTTTAGGGCCTGGAGCTCTGATATTGTTGAGCAAGTTAACATTTTTTCTCATGTTCTTAACCGTGAGAAGGCTGGTCGAGGTGGTTGTGTTCGTATATATCCTAGAATTGGAGATATTTGGGCTGTTTATCGAAATTGGTCACTGGACTGGAACAGATGTACACCAGATGAAGTGAGGCATCAGTATGAAATGGTGGAGGTTCTTGATGAATATTCTGAGGAGTTTGGTGTTTGTGTGACTCCCCTTGTAAAGTTAGATGGATTCAAAACAGTATATCAGAGGAATCCAGACAAAAGTGCTGTTAGATGGATACCGAGAAGAGAAATGCTACGCTTCTCGCACCAAGTGCCATCTTGGTTGGTCAAGGGAAAAGGAAGCAATTTGCCAGGAAGGTGTTGGGACCTAGATCCAGCTGCCACCCCAGATGGACTTCTTCATGCTGCAACTGCTGAAGGAAACGGTTTGTAGGCATTGATGAAACAATTAATTTGATTATTACACCTTAGCATTCTTGGGGCAATATTTTAGATTTAACTGTACAATATGTCACACTTGGTTAGAGACCAAAGAGACATTAACCACGGATGTTTTTAGGGGCTGAAACTTTGAAACATGTCTCTAGATCTAGCAATTGCTTGTTTATTTAAGTTTCTTGCTGCCATAGGGACTGTAACTGTTGTGACAATTCAGCACTCATGAGTCTGCCGCCCTGTAACTGATTATGGTAAAGAACTGATAGTCTGAATTAATTACATTTTACCTTCTATTTTCAACTAAAATAAATGAGACAATAAAATGATGCCACACCAGATGACTATTAAAATTTCTAATACTTAGTAAGTCAAATTATAAACTTCAACTATCTTTATTGGAGATTTTAGTTGGCATTTGGTGTGGCGTCTTTTAAGCTATTGGTTTGCATTTTAGTTGAAAATAAATGGTGGGATGAATCTAAAATGGCAGTCATAAAAGTATCTGAACACGCAAGGATATTGAAACGTCCCAAGAATGCTCTCCACATGGTAATTTACTTGAACATTCTATTGAAATCAAGGTGCGCGCGCGCGCTTTGTTTCTCTCTCTTCCGTTCCCTCTCTCCATTTTCACTATTAGATGCCCGGGTTTTTAAATTTCGTTTTTTTTTTGGGTGCCTGTGTGTGTACTGTATAGAACGTGTTATGTTTGAAAGTGAGAATGCCTTGGTCAAAAAAAAAAAAAAAAGAATAAGAAGAAAGTGAGAATGCCAGAAGTCATAGAATCTGGGGAAAATTAATATGGGGACCAAAATTTTAAGAAAATCTTGTTTAGAAATAATCTTAAAAACAGTAATTATTTTAATAATCAAAATTACTACTTAATTAGTTTTGCCAATTTAGATTGGTGTGAGCAGAAAGGGTTTTTGTCCTTTATAAGCAAGGAGAAGATTTAGATACTCAAACTCATGCAGTTAATGTACACTCATCAAATTAAATAAAAACACATGAATTTCAAATTTAAAAATAAATTAATAATATAAATAACAAAATAAGTGGTTGGAGTTCAAATCCCAGTTGTATATGCCAGGGATACTTTTAGTCAGTGACAAAACAAAAAGTTAATGCCATGTTTCACAAGTAAAAATTTACTATTAAGTTTTAATAAAGTTACTAAAAATTGTAACTTTTTTTTTTTAAATTTTGTGATAATTTTAATAAAATTTAATAGTAAGTCTTGTATGACTCATTAATAATTTTATTATTTAGAAAAATTATAATTTAAAAGATCTTTTTTTGAACTTGTAAATTTTTCAAGATTTTGTTCCTTCCATGTATTTTTCCCCCAATAAAACCTAACACGTCTATTCCAGGGACAGCCACCTTGTCCTTCGGGCCAAAAACAGAAAAGAGACTCTTGTCCTTTTTCTTTGATACTCTATCACCTGGTATTCTAGGGTATCCTGAATTTATTGTCTATTCTGGACCCTGTTATATAGGACCTTACGACGACTCATGGGTATCAATGGAAAAACCTCATTGAAACCTTAATTTTTTTAATGTTATTGCACCCCTCAAGAATCTAAATCTCAATTTTGAGAAATATTGATCAAGTTTCTTACCACTTGATCATGCGCCCATTGGAGACCCTTGTCCTTGATTATGGTTAAAAAAAGAAAACATTGTTCTTGATAAGTAACGCATATTTGGGCCGAAAGTAAAAAGGATCAGGTTTTGCTTTTATCTTTTGATGCTATTTGGGCCAAAATAAAAAGGATCAGGTTACTTTTGGGCCAACAATCTTTGGACAGAAACAAAACAGGTTTGTTAGTCACCAACCTGGTCTAGCCCTCAGTTATGCCAGGGCCTGACCACAGGCCCCGACTTCATATTCACCATTCCATGCAAGCATGCCAGTTGCCACCATTTCAGAACATTACTTGTGGGACCCATAGTATGACCCATGGTATGATGTATTATTTTTATAATGATGCCACATCAGATTAAATTTATTTGAGTTGGATCAATGTGATTGGATAGAGTATGGATGAGGATTAACAATGAATTTCTCTATTCTCACTTCACTTGCACGTGGCTTCCACCAGCCCACTTGCACTTGCACTTGCACTTGCACTTGCACGTCACCTTATGACCATGAATGAGTATTAATAAATGAAATGGACTCCTTATGACAGTGAAGTGGTTTAGTTAGCTATGATTCGATCCATACCTTACAAGAGCATTTGATCAAATTCTGTCAATGATGTAAGAATTTTATTTATGGGTAATTTGTAAGTATCTTTATGAATATTTGTTGAGTCATGCAGCCTATTGTAGTTCTTGTTAGTTCTTAAAATATAACTCACATATTTCTTAATGCTCCCTAAGGTCTTTCTTATAAGGGGTTTTTGAA
Organism: Adenanthera pavonina; assembly: GCA_026686845.1. Classification (NCBI taxonomy): domain Eukaryota; kingdom Viridiplantae; phylum Streptophyta; class Magnoliopsida; order Fabales; family Fabaceae; genus Adenanthera; species Adenanthera pavonina. The sequence goes on from JAIVEN010000015.1 coordinate 35,048,507, forward strand.
TCAGATCAAGCGGATTAAAAATAAATAGTTAAAATTAATTAGAATATTTGATTTTGTAGACAATTATTACTATCTTTAATTTTTTTATCAGAGACAAATAATTATTTTATAAAAATCAAGAAAAATAGTTGAAGCTGGTTAAATGTGATTAATGTTACAAATTCATTTTTTTTTCAAAAATATCCATATTTAGTGTGGCAACCTTTTAATTATACTTCAAGGCCACATGCTTAATGAACTTTATTTGCATGAAAAACAATTGCTGCCCATTTCTTCATAAATGAAGGTATAAATGGAATATAGCTAACAAATACACACGACAATGGGACTATGCTTCTTATAAAGAGGACAAAAAAAATACTTCCCAAATTCTTTTATAAAAATGACTGAAGGGAGTGTAACATTTTTAAGATATCCTTAATTACAACCACACTTAACCCATATTAATTCTTGGAGAGAGAGTTAAAACTATCAAAGCACTGTGGAAATCACATATTAATGTTTCATTAAATTTTACAAAGGCTTTTACATTAAAGAAAATGTAGATATTTTAAAAGCACCCTTATTGGAGGGAATACTAAAGATAATCCTGATCAAGTCACTCGTTAGTGGCAACCATTTAGTGTTAGAAAAATATAATAAGAGATAATTAAGAAATAGGCTTTGAGGCGTGACAAAGCATTTTCTTTAAAGAGTGATATAGTAGGTATCACAAACAACTCTCTTCCAGGATACACCAAAGCCTCTTGAAACAAAACAAAGAAAATTCTCTCTTTGAATAGCTTAGCCCTTTTGCTTTTGAAATGAAGTAATTTATATATTGAGAAACGACTCTTCAAAGTCACCTTCTCATACGGATAATCATTAATTTAAAAGATACATTTTTCAAAGGAATGACTCATGAACTCTATTAAGGGAATTCATCAAGTACCAAGTTCAAGTCATTTGAATTAATAATTATCTTGAACTTCTAAAAGTCTAGGTTCGAATCATTTAGATCATAATAATCTTGAGCTTAAAATTAGGACTTTCGTTTTCACAAGTTCTTTCCCTTTCTTTTATCTTTTCAAGTTCTTCATTCCTTTTCCAATGTGAGACCAATATGACAAACTATTCCAACATTTAGTGTGAACCAGCGCTGATAAGGATCCAAATATTCTTCAGAAAGCATCGTCTCTGAGAAACAATTGACATGTGTTGTTCCATGGCCACTATAAATACAAGTAGAGAAATGCATAATCTTTAAAGATGATTCAAAAGGTAATATATCTATTTTCTAGCTAACACTTTATTATCACATAGAATTGCTGTTTCTAAGTACACTTACTATCTGTAAGATTATAATTTCATCTGATTCCATTTCGAGCTTTGAGAATTTTTTACATTAAAATTTGTCAACTTTTATGTTTCGACTCTTCGAGAAGACTTAGCAAGAAAAGAAATAATCTCTTGCAAAAGAAAAAAGTGAGGTTTGATACCCAATTATGCCAATAATATGTACTATGATTTTTTTAATAATATTCTAGATTATGTTGATTTCTCGTTATTGAGATTTTAATACATTGAAATAACAAGTTGAACCAATGCTCAACTTTAAGGAGAAAATATATTGTGAATGATTCATGAATATACCTAAGTTCAAATTTAATTTAATTGAATTGCCATAAATTTTTGTCTAACTAGAAATTCATGAACTTTCCAAATTCCCAAACACGACCTCAATTAGTACCTCAAAGACCCTAACAAATTCAATCTTAATCCATCAGGAAACATCTCAAATAATTGCTTCATATCAATTACTATTCATCCATGTCCATGTATAGTTCATTCTGTAGCCAAAGAATCGAAGACAAGTAGACAACTGCAGAGCCGGTCATCAGACACCACTGCCGCCGCCCAAATCTAGTTAACTCAAAATCACATATCTTACTGGTTTTGTTTGGCTCGAGGGATTCGGAGGGGAGAGAATGAAAAATTTTCATTGGTTAACCAAATAAAAGGTACGTAGGAGCACTTTACCTCCTCTCACTTTATGGAAAGAAGAGGATAGGAGAGGAGGAAAACTGCTCCTCTTCCCTTGTTTAGTGTAGAGAATAAAACATAGGATGAAAAATTTTCCCATTCTTTCCCTCTTTCCAAATCACTTAAACCAAATAGGAGGTAAGGGTTTTACTTGAACAATATTCCAAACTCACCGTTTCATACATGCATGCATGCAAACAAGGATATCAATTTATCAATATATATATATATATATTATATAAAGCATATAGGAAATCACACAATGGATTAGAGTGTGGCTTACTTCAAATTCTTTGTAAATCACGTGGCCCACCATATAATTAATTACAATTTATCCATGCATATCCATACACATGCAATACTTCATTCTACAGCTGAAGAATCGAAGACAACCATTGACTGGGGAGAAGAAGGAACCAGTTGCTCGCCCCAGAAGCCGGACGTCTGCTGCATGAGAATAGCACCGCGGACTTGCTTTTGCTGCAGGAGATCCCATGCAATAGAAAGTAACTAGTATGAAGGATGGATATATATATATATATATTCATATATATAAACTAGCAAAGAAATAAAGCATGCACTACTCTATCTTTCACGCATGGCTTAATAACTGGGTTGAGCTATGTTGGATCAATGTATTCATGTAACTCTCCAGGATATCTTTTTATTGCACTAACTGAAGTAAGATGCATGAATAAAAGGTTTAATTGGTTATGCTTAATTATTAATTAGCTGGGCATATTAGTTGCTCTCTTTTATTCATAAAAATTGTCATTGTCACTTTAGAGTGATATGGGCATAAATTCAAGGTGAAAACCCATTCAAAATACTAATCTATTAGGTAAAAGAACCCTTTTAAACTTATAAGCTTATTTTTTATATGAGAGTCTCTAATGTAGAACTTATAACATGCAAAGTGCATTTGAGATTTTTCATAATATTAGTACTTTCGAATTTAATTAAAGCAATAATTGCTTGTTTAATTTTATTATTTTAACCTTCACTAAAATCTAAATTTACAAATAGAAGAGAACTCTATCTCTACTCATCAGGAGGTTTGTATATTCGGTAAATCGTACCCCACGCTATCCTTAGCGTTTGAGCTAACGTCAGGTCACCGAAAATGCTCTTCAATTTCTGTATATAATATCAAAAACAATATACGCAGAGTATTTACTATTTACCGTGCTCTGTCCATGTCAAAATTATTGAGGTTTTAGACCTTTTGTTTTGTTTTAACAATTTTCTTGTTTTAAAAATTCAGGGCATAGAAAAATTTATTTTTCCAGTTATATCCTCATTTAATAATTACTATAAGTATAATTATTCCAAAATTATCTCCACTAATCACAATTACATCTCCCTCTCTCTTAAGACATCCTCTTTTCTCCTATCATATTTTTCTTCAATTAATCTTATTTCTCCTTCTTTTCTTTATATTAAATGAAATAAGAGAAATTATATAAGATCACTTTAATATTTTACGTTAATTAAAGATTTCTTAATATGTAATTAAGCTTAATAGTTTTGAAATGGACGGAGTATTATTAATATTTAACCGGAATAGCTTTCCTCTTTCATTAATATTTCTTTAATATTGACAAAAATAATTCCACTCTGATCACCGTTTCATACATCAATGCATGCATACCAGTTGCCACCGTTTTAAAACCTTGCCTGAGTTCATACTTTATACGCTCTCTCTCTCTCTCTCTCTCTCTCACACACACACACACACACACACACACACACACACACACACACACACACACACGGACAAAAGCATGAAAATCAAGGCCATGCATGTGCTTGCCTCTTTAATTTATAAGGATCTATGGACCTCCACGTTATTCTTTCTTCAGAAATTAAGCATTTTAATTGTCTTTTAATTTGACGCATGTTCCTGCAGGACCTGTACTATAAATACAAATTGAAAAGCGCATAATCTTCATCCATCCATCTCTTTTAGTTAACTCTAATTAAATCAAAAGATGAATATGAAACCCTTTATCTTGTGCCTCTTCCTTGCTATGCTACTCATCTCTCCTGATGCAACTTATCAGGCCTCCCGGCAAAAGGTAATATATATATATATATAATACCATCGTTTAATAAAATCTCTTTTTAACCTTTTTTCTTTTCAGATTTCAGCAAAAATTGCATTTCAACTGTCGACACTTATTTTATCAAACATATTAATCAAAAGCCTCACTTTTCATTGATTTTCTTTTTCATTTTTCATTAATTATAACTTCTTTTCATTTCTTTTGTGTGTGAATGGAAAACATTTCTAGTTAATACTACTTGTATACAATCAATAAAGAATTGTAATTTCTAACCACACCTGCTATTTGCAACATTATAATTACGTCTGATTTCAATATTCGTGCCTTTGAGATTCGTTTTACTCTCATATTAAATTTGTGAAATTTAATGTTTTAATTCTTAAGGAAGGACTCTTAAGAATGACAGACAGGTCTCCATTCAATCCGGTTCACGACAATTTGTGCCAAAACAAATATACCATGATTTTTAATAACATTTTGTACTATTTTTTTAATTTGTTATAAAATTCTGACTAATAAAAAACTCTTGAACTTTCCAATTTTTTTTATATTCCACATTTTTGGTACTTTCAATCAATTAACCCTCAAGAAACCTTTGACATTAAATAATTTCATGTAGACAAGGATATCAATTTATCACTATAGATAAATATATATAATATAAAGTCTACTGAAATTCACACTATATACAAGTTATAGAGAGTGTGGCCGTAACAACACCAATTCAATTATTTTGGACATATTAATGGACTCATGAAAGAATGCTTTCGGATTTGGTGTAGGTCTGGAGGGGCCAGGATCAGAGGAAGAGATGGAAAGGAAGAAGGAAAAAAACTTTCTATGTTATGGCGAGCTTCCTTTGCGCCGCAATGAGGGAATCGAGTTGTGCTAGTGGAATTTGAAACAGAGAACCCTAGCGCTGTGATGCCAATAATCCCCACTGCAGCACCATATTGTGAATTCTATTTTTAAATAACATGAACCAGTCAACCGAAGAGGAAAAAAAAAAATGAAGGAGATCAGTGGTTCTTTGCTCGGGCTCGAAGTTCTAAGGTGTTGGGGTGTATTTTGAAACTTCGAGAAGCTTGGATTTTGTAAGTATGATGATTCTCTACCTTCCCTTTCCTCTTTTTCTAGTTTTGAATGGTGGATTTTTGGTGTTGGATGTTGAGGGTCTGGTTTGGAGGGATTTCCACTAATTAAATTGAGTTCAAATGTTTTAATGATGTGCTATTGTGTGTAGTTAGTGTTGGATCAAGAGTTTTGATGATTCCAAACCAACACTCAAGAGCTTGGATTGAAGATATCAAAGGAGATTAAAGCTGTTTCAAGTGAAGATTTTCTGAGTATTTGCTATTAGATCTTTTGTAGGATCTTTAGTTTTTGTTTAGACTGGTTAAAAGATTTTGATTTGAGAAAAAGGCGTTTTCAAACCTTGATTTGAAGTTAAATCTTTACTTATTTAAAAAATACTCACAAACAGACGAAGTTTGATAGTATAACTGAACTGTCAAGTTGGAAATTCGAACTTTGCTTTTGGAAATTCGAATTTCGAGCTAAAACTGAATAAGTCTGAAGAGGTGTCCCTCTGTCAGATGAATTTTGGTCATTCAAAATTCGAATTTTCATCAAGTCTGAAAGAAGTCTTTTTGTGACAGACGAACTTCACTCTTTCAAAATTCGAATTTCAGACAAAATGCAATTTGTGAAAACCAAAGAAATTTGTCTGAAACTATGCTAAAGTTCATCTGAAATCAAGAAGAAACTAAGTTTGAAAAATGCTCTCTGACAGACGCACTTTGACTTAGCAACATTCGAATTTTCATCTGAGTCAAAGGAGCTACTTTGTGACATTCGAATTTCACTCTTTCAAAATTCGAATTTCAGACAAAACAAAACTTGAGAAAATAGAAGAAATTCGTCTGAAAGTTTGATAAAGTTCATCTGAGATCAAGAATGATTTAAGTCTCAAAACTAGTCTCTGACAGACGAATTTCACTCTGCCAAAATTCGAATTTCAAAGAAAGTGAACTACTGTGCCTCTTTGAACGTTCAATGGACAGACGAATTTTGGGTATCCAAAATTCGAATTTCGAGGGTACTGTAGAAAATTGAAAATACTGTTCACGATTTACAGAAAAACTTTCTTCTGGAAAATTCGTATGTCACATTGTGAAAATATTGTATAAGTTTCAAAATTCGAATTTCACTTTATGGACAGACGAACTTCGTATTTTAACATTGGAAGCTTTAACCTTCGGTTCCCTCGAAATTCGTCTGTTGGCCAACCAAAATTCGAATTTCAGTATGTCAGAAACATTAAATGCGGTTGGTAAACGGATAGTTTTTCAGAGTAACCGTTGGATAACTTCCCCAACGGATAGATTTAGTCTCTAACGGATAATTTGAGACCTAAATCTATAAATACAACATCATTTGAAGTTGTGGGTAACAAAATCAAACTTGTATATACCGAATTTCTGCTGAATCTTCATCTCAAAAGCTTTTACCCTTCCAACTTCATTATTTGTACTTAAACCTTCATATCTACTCTATTCAGGAAAGTTATTCATTTGTAAACTATCTGCTCTTCATCTGGAAGATAGATTTACTTGTGAGGGGTATTCATAAGGGGATTGGGAAAGCACATAGAGAAAGTGCTTAGAGAGTTTGAGAGAGCTCAGAACAGAGCATATTCGTGTACTGTGGCTTTAGCAAGAAGCCCGTTGAAATTCTTGCTGGATAGTGGATAAATCTCAAGAGGTGTCTTGGGGACTGGATGTAGGTCAAGTGGATAGACCGAACCAGGATAAATCACTGAGTTTTCTTCTCCTTATCTCTACTTTTTAGCTTGCTCTGTTTTACATGTTATTTTCATTATACTGTGATATCTTCACTTGCTTTACTTTGTGCAGAAAAATTTCAATCTTCCCAATTCACCCCCCCTCTTGGGAAGTCAGCCTTGCTAACAAGTGGTATCAGAGCCCGGATTCCCATTCAAAGGATTTTACAGTCCGGGAACAAAGATGGCTGGCTTTGGAGAGAGTATACTTCCTGAAGGGAACAACACTAACAGACCACCAGGCTTCAGTGGAGAGCATTATGGGTACTGGAAGATGAGGATGCAGATCTACCTCCAATCAATTGATCTTGACATCTGGTCAGTTATTGATAAAGGAGATTTCGTCCCAATGGCTCTAACTGAAGATGGAAGATACAAAGAGAAGCTGGAAGCAGAGTGGAATGATGAAGACAGAAGGATAGTCCTACTGAATTTTAAAGCAAAGCATTGTTTAGTCAGTGCCCTGAACCAGGACGAATTCTACAGGGTCTCACAATGCACCACTGCAAAAGGGATGTGGGACACTCTGTAGATTGCACATGAAGGGACATCTGGGGTCAGGGAGAACAGACTCAATACGTGCATTGGAGAGTATGAGAGCTTCAGGATGTCTGAAGGAGAAACTGTAAAGGAGCTCCAAAAGAGATTTACTCTCATTGTGAATCAACTGAAGAGCCTAGGAAAGGAATACACTCAATCAGAGAAAGTGAGAAAAATTCTCAGAGCTCTCCCTCTGGAATGGCAGCCCAAGGTGACAGCAATAGAAGAAGCCAGAGGAGAATCAATGGCCTCTGTCACAGCTCTCTTCGGGAGCCTTGAGGAGTATGAAGGAAAAATCAAAGCTCTCAAGGAAGCCGGGCTGGACAGAAAGAAGAAAGGCCTTGCTCTCAAAGCTGCTGATGAAAAGGAAGAAGAATCTGACGAAGAGGATGAACTTGATGAGGAAACCTTGGCTATGATGGTCAGAAAATTCGGAAGATTCTATAGCAAGAGGAAGAACAAGAGATTCTTCAAGAAAGTAGCTGCTGGGGAAAGCAAGCAAGAGGCAAAAGAATCTGTGACTTGTTATGAGTGCAAGAAGCAGGGACACATAAAATGGGACTGCCCCCAATTCCTCAGGAAGCAAGAAAAAGAAAAGAAAGGTGCTGACAAAGGGAAAAAGAAGAAGGCGTACATCTCATCCATATGGGGCAACAGCTCAGATGAGGAAGAAGAAGATGAAGATGAGATTGCCAACATTTGTCTAATGGCACTTGCTTCTGAAGAAACCACACCCTCATGCAGCAGTGATCTGGAAGAAGAGGTATATGAATCTGAACCTTCCTATTCTGAATTACTGGATGCATTTCATGAGCTTCATGATGAATTTATTAAAGTTGCTAAAGAACTGAAATTGGCAAAGAAAAAGATAAGCAAGCTGGAGTCTCAAAGCATAGTTTCTGAAACTGCTTCTTTACCTACTTCTGAATCTGTTTGCTGCACTTCATGCACTGAACTTAAACAAACTAATGATTATCTAGTTAAAAGTATGTCTAGGCTCACTAGAGGTAAAGATATATTGTTTGCATTGATGGGAAGCCAAAGAATTTCACAAGGAAAAGCTGGTCTTGGCTATGTTCCATGTGCTGTCAAGGAAAAGATTAGGAAGAAAAATCAAAATGCATATATGAGACATTTTGTGCATGCTAAGAACAATAAAAAGAAAGTTAATGCATCACCTCATATTGAAACATATGATCAACCAAGGCATGCTAGACAAAAGTATTATCTGCACTGTTTTCTTCCTGCATCTCAATCTAGCAGTCCTTTCACTACCTGTTATTTCTGTAACAAAAAGGGACATATTTCCAGTTCCTGTGATTTGAGGAAAAATGGACTTGGCAGGAAAGTTGGATGGGTTCCCAAAGTTGCATCTGCATCTAGGGAAAAATATACTGACCAAAAAGGACCCAAGCAAATTTGGGTACCTAAAAGAAAATCATAAACATTGTTTTGCAGGTCTGTCTCAAAGCTAAGAAAAGCAACAAATGGTATATGGACAGTGCCTGCTCAAGTCACATGACTGGTGACAAGGAGAAGTTCATCACCCTTAGAGACAAGAAAGGAGGAAAGGTGACCTTTGGAGGTGATCAATATGGTAAAATTGTTGGCATTGGCATTGTGGCCAAAAATCCTGAAACATCCATTGAAGAGGTGCTGTTTGTGATTGGCCTCAACCACAACTTACTAAGCGTGAGTCAGACTTGTGACAAAGGAAACTGGGTGCTGTTTGACTCAAAGTTTTGCCTGTTCATCAGAAAGAGTGATCACAGAGTAATCCTCAAAGCTAAAAGGGATGGTAACTGCTACACTATTGACCTTGATGAACTTCCTCCTTTAGATTCTGTATGCCTAATCAGTCAGAATAATGATAGTTGGTTATGGCATAGGAGATTAGCTCATGTCAATATGAATCAATTGTCTAAACTGGTTAAAAATGAGCTAGTTACTGGTTTGCCAAAAATATCTTTTGAAAAGGATAAAGAATGTGATGCATGCTTAAAAGGAAAACAAATTAAATCATCCTTCAAATCTAAAAACATAGTTACCACAACAAGACCACTTGAATTGCTGCATATGGACTTAATTGGACCATCTAGGGTGAACAGTCTTGGTGGTAATCTGTATGTGCTTGTAATTGTTGATGATTATTCTAGATTTACTTGGACATTATTTCTTTCTTCTAAAAGTGATACCTTTGATGCATTTGTAACTTTAGCCAAGAAAGTGCAAAATGAGAAAGGTATTTCTATTGTATCTATCAGGTCAGACCATGGAGGAGAATTTGAAAATGCATACTTCCTGGAGTACTGCAGTGAGCATGGAATTGACCACAACTTCTCAGCTCCTAGGACTCCTCAACAGAATGGAGTAGTAGAAAGGAAGAACAGAACTATTGGAGAGATGGCCAGAGCTATGCTGAATGAAAAAGAACTTTCTCAAGTGTTCTGGGCTGATGCAGTGAACACAGCTAGTTACATCATCAACAGAGCATACATCAGACCCATCCTGGGAAAGACTCCATACGAGCTGTACAAGGGGAGAAAGCCAAATCTGTCCCATCTCCATGTGTTCGGGTGCAAATGCTTTATTCACAACAATGGCAAAGAAAACCTAGGTAAATTTGATGCCAAATCAGATGAAGGTATATTTCTAGGCTATTCTAGTAGGAGTAAGGCATATAGAGTTTATAATAAAAGATCAAATGTGGTAGAAGAATCTGTGCATGTGGTTTTCATTGAAAATGAAACTGTTTCAAAACATCTTACCAATGAGGATGATCCTGCTTTCAATTTTGAAAAACTGGGCATTTCTGATAAAAGTAGAACTGAACCTCCAAAGATATCTGAATCTGTTAACATAGAGGAAGATATCCAGGAGCAAGAGTTTGATGAAGAAAATAATGAAGAAACATCTCAAGAACTCCCTAGAGCTTGGAGATATCAAAGGAATCATCCTGTTGATCAAGTGATAGGAGATGTTCAAGAGAGAGTCAAAACCAGAAAACAGTTAAGGGATCAAATGCTAAATTGTGCTTTCATTTCTCAAATTGAACCCAAATGTGCTGAAGAAGCCTTAACTGATGATTACTGGATTTTGGCAATGCAAGATGAACTAAATCAGTTTGAAAGAAATCAAGTTTGGGATTTAGTACCTAAACCCAAAAATCATCCTGTTATTGGTACCAAATGGGTTTTCAGAAACAAACTTGATGAATCTGGAACCATAATCAGAAATAAAGCTAGATTAGTTGCTAAAGGGTATAATCAAGAAGAAGGTATTGATTTTGAAGAAACCTTTGCACCAGTAGCCAGATTAGAAGCTATAAGAATTCTACTAGCTTATGCATGCATGAAAAATATTTTGCTATATCAAATGGATGTAAAGAGTGCCTTTCTGAATGGATATATCATGGAAGAGGTTTATGTAGATCAACCTCCAGGTTTTGAGGATTCTACAAAACAAACCATGTCTATAAACTGAAGAAATCTCTTTATGGATTAAAACAAGCTCCCAGAGCATGGTATGAAAGATTGAGCAACTTTCTGTCTGAAAAAGGGTTTAACAGAGGCAAAGTTGACACAACTTTATTTACTAAGAAAGAGAATAAAGGTTTACTAATTGTCCAAATCTATGTTGATGATATTATTTTTGGTGCTACTAATGAAACTCTTTGCAAGGAATTTTCTAAGTTAATGCAGGGAGAATTCGAAATGTCCATGATGGGTGAACTCAATTTCTTCCTTGGATTGCAAATCAGACAGCTTAATGATGGTATCTTTCTCAGTCAATCCAAGTATCTAAAGGAGCTCTTAAAGAAGTTTGGAATGGAGAATGCCAAGCCAATGGGAACACCTATGGCTACTGCAACCAAACTGGACATGGATGAAAATGGGAAAATGTTTGACATTACTCAATACAGAAGAATGATTGGATCCCTGCTGTACCTAACTGCCAGCAGACCTGACATTATGTTCAGTGTCTGCATGTGTGCAAGGTTCCAATCATGCCCCAAAGAAACCCATGCAACAGCTGTGAAAAGAATTTTCAGATATCTAATTGGAACATCACAGATGGGTCTTTGGTATCCAAAAGGAAATGGAGAAGATCTCAAAGGATACACTGATGCTGATTTTGCAGGATCCAAAACTGACAGAAAAAGCACAAGTGGAACTTGTCAGTTTCTTGGAGGATCCCTGGTTTCATGGTTCAGCAAAAAGCAAAACAGTGTGGCTCTATCCACTGCAGAAGCTGAATATGTTGCAGCTGGAAGCTGTTGTGCCCAAGTCATCTGGATGAAGCAGCAGCTTGAGGATCTTGAGGTTAAAATGAAAGAGATACCCATCATGTGTGATAATCAAAGTGCCATAAACATCACTAAGAATCCTGTCATGCACTCAAGGACGAAACATATTGAGGTTAGACACCACTTCATAAGGGATCATGTTCTGAAAGAAGAAGTTAAGCTGGAATACATCCCAACAGAGGATCAACTTGCTGATATACTCACAAAACCTCTACCAGAAGACAGGTATTGCAAAATAAGAAGAGAATTGGGAATGGTAAATCCCAATGAATTGTAAGTCATTTCTGTGCAATTATGTCTTTAGAATTTTTTTTTATAGAATTTATTCTAACTTGAGCATCGGAGTATGTTTTAGTATAGTTGCAGGTGCTCCTTGTGAAAATCAATGGCTAAAAGTTTGAAAGATTGGAGCACTCCAGATTGGAACAACCAGAAAATGAAGTGAATGATAATTATTCTAAGGTCTGGATCCATTCTGTAAGTTTTTAAAGTTGAAATTTGTATGATGTTTGATTGCTAGATGAATTTCATTGATAATCTGTGTTTTTGAACTGGTCAACATGGTCAACATTCGAATTTTGGTTGACCTGTTGGATCAAGAGTTTTGATGATTCCAAACCAACACTCAAGAGCTTGGATTGAAGATATCAAAGGAGATTAAAGCTGTTTCAAGTGAAGGTCTTCTGTGAATTGGCTATTAGATCTTTTGTAGGATCTTTAGTTTTTGTTTAGATTGGGTAAAAGATTTTGATTTGAGAAAAAGACATTTTCAAACCTTGATTTGAAATTTAAATCTTTACCTATTTGGAAAATACTCTTTCAAAAGGAGCACCTGCAACTATATTGAAACATACTCCGATGCTCAAGTTAGAATAAATTCTAATATTAAAAATTCTGAAGACATAATTGCACAGAAATGACTTACAATTCATTGGGATTTACCATTCCCAACTCTCTCCTTATTTTACAATGCCTGTCTTCTGGTAGAGGTTTGGTCAGTATGTCAGCTAGTTGATCCTCTGTTGGGATGTATTCCAGCTTAACTTCTTCTTTCAGAACATGATCCCTTATGAAGTGGTGTCTAACCTCAATATGTTTCGTCCTTGAGTGCATGACAGGATTCTTAGTGATGTTTATGGCACTTTGATTATCACACATGATGGGTATCTCTTTCATTTTAACCTCAAGATCTTCAAGCTGCTGCTTCATCCAGATGACTTGGGCACAACAGCTTCCAGCTGCAACATACTCAGCTTCTGCAGTGGATAGAGCTACACTGTTTTGCTTTTTGCTGAACCATGAAACCAGGGATCCTCCAAGAAACTGACAAGTTCCACTTGTGCTTTTTCTGTCAGTTTTGGATCCTGCAAAGTCAGCATCAGTGTATCCTTTGAGATCTTCTCCATTGTCTTTTGGATACCAAAGACCCATATGTGATGTTCCAATTAGATATCTGAAAATTCTTTTCACAGCTGTTGCATGGGTTTCTTTGGGGCATGATTGGAACCTTGCACACATGCAGACACTGAACATAATGTCAGGTCTGCTGGCAGTTAGGTACAGCAGGGATCCAATCATTCTTCTGTATTGAGTAATGTCAAACATTTTCCCATTTTCATCTATGTCCAGTTTGGTTCCAGTGGCCATAGGTGTTCCCATTGGCTTGGCATTCTCCATTCCAAACTTCTTTAAGAGCTCCTTTAGATACTTGGATTGACTGAGAAAGATACCATCATTAAGCTGTCTGATTTGCAATCCAAGGAAGAAATTGAGTTCACCCATCATAGACATCTCGAATTCTCCCTGCATTAACTTAGAAAATTCCTTGCAAAGAGTTTCATTAGTAGCACCGAAAATAATATCATCAACATAGATTTGGACAATTAGTAAATCTTTATTCTCTTTCTTAGTGAATAAAGTTGTGTCAACTTTGCCTCTGTTAAACCCTTTTTCAGTCAGAAAGTTGCTCAATCTTTCATACCATGCTCTAGGGGCTTGTTTTAATCCATAAAGAGCTTTCTTCAGTTTATAGACATGGTTTGGTTTTGTAGAATCCTCAAAGCCTGGAGGTTGATCTACATAAACCTCTTCCATGATATATCCATTCAGAAAGGCACTTTTTACATCCATTTGATATAGCAAAATATTTTTCATGCATGCATAAGCTAGTAGAATCCTTATAGCTTCTAATCTGGCTACTGGTGCAAAGGTTTCTTGAAAATCAATACCTTCTTCTTGATTATACCCTTTAGCAACTAATCTAGCTTTATTTCTGATTATAGTTCCAGATTCATCAAGTTTGTTTCTGAAAACCCATTTGGTACCAATAACAGGATGATTTTTGGGTCTTGGAACTAAATCCCAAACTTGATTTCTTTCAAACTGTTTTAGTTCATCTTGCATTGCCAAAATCCAGTAATCATCAGTTAAGGCTTCTTCAGCACATTTGGGTTCAATTTGAGAAATGAAAGCACAATTTAGCATTTGATCCCTTAACTGTTTTCTGGTTTTGACTCTCTCTTGAACATCTCCTATCACTTGATCAACAGGATGATTCCTTTGATATCTCCAAGCTCTAGGGAGTTCTTGAGATGTTTCTTCATTATTTTCTTCATCAAACTCTTGCTCCTGGATATCTTCCTCTATGTTAACAGATTCAGATATCTTTGGAGGTTCAGTTCTACTTTTATCAGATATGCCCAGTTTTTCAAAATTGAAAGCAAGATCATCCTCATTGGTAACATGTTTTGAAATAGTTTCATTTTCAATGAAAACCACATGCACAGATTCCTCTACCACATTTGATCTTTTATTATAAACTCTATATGCCTTACTCCTACTAGAGTAGTCAAGAAATATACCTTCATCTGATTTGGCATCAAATTTACCTAGGTTTTATTTGCCATTGTTGTGAATGAAGCATTTGCATCCGAACACATGGAGATGGGACATATTTGGCTTTCTCCCCTTGTACAGCTAGTATGGAGTCTTTCCTAGGATGGGTCTGATGTATGCTCTGTTGATGATGTAACTAGCTGTGTTCACTGCATCAGCCCAGAACACTTGAGAAAGTTCTTTTTCATTCAGCATAGCTCTGGCCATCTCTCCAATAGTTCTGTTCTTCCTTTCTACTACTCCATTCTGTTGAGGAGTCCTAGGAGCTGAGAAGTTGTGGTCAATTCCATGCTCACTGCAGTACTCCAGGAAGTATGCATTTTCAAATTCTCCTCCATGGTCTGACCTGATAGATACAATAGAAATACCTTTCTCATTTTGCACTTTCTTGGCTAAGGTTACAAATGCATCAAAGGTATCACTTTTAGAAGAAAGAAATAATGTCCAAGTAAATCTAGAATAATCATCAACAATTACAAGCACATACAGATTGCCACCTAGACTCTTTACCCTTAAAGGTCCAATTAAGTCCATATGCAACAATTCAAGTGGTCTTGTTGTGGTAACTGTGTTTTTGGATTTGAAGGATGATTTAGTTTGTTTTCCTTTTAAGCATGCATCACATTCTTTATCCTTTTCAAAAGATATTTTTGGCAAACCAGTAACTAGCTCATTTTTAACCAGTTTAGACAATTGATTCATATTGACATGAGCTAATCTCCTATGCCATAGCCAACTATCATTATTCTTACTAATTAAGCATACAGAATCTAAAGGAGGAAGTTCATCAAGGTCAGTAGTGTAGCAGTTACCATCCCTTTTAGCTTTGAGGATTACTCTGTGATCACTTTTTCTGATGACCAGGCAAAACTTTGAGTCAAACAGCACCCAGTTTCCTTTGTCACAAGTCTGACTCACGCTTAGCAGGTTGTGGTTGAGGCCAATCACAAACAGCACCTCTTCAATGGATGTTTCAGGATTTTTGGCCACAATGCCAATGCCAACAATTTTACCATATTGATCACCTCCAAAGGTCACCTTTCCTCCTTTTTTGTCTCTAAGGGTGATGAACTTCTCCTTGTCACCAGTCATGTGACTTGAGCAGGCACTGTCCATATACCATTTGTTGCTTTTCTTAGCTTTGAGACAGACCTGCAAAACAATGTTTATGATTTCCTTTTAGGTACCCAAATTTGCTTGGGTCCTTTTTGGTCAGTATATTTTTCCCTAGATGCAGATGCAACTTTGGGAACCCATCCAACTTTCCTACCAAGTCCATTTTTCCTCAAATCACAAGAACTGGAAATATGTCCCTTTTTGTTACAGAAATGACATGTAGTGAAAGGACTGCTAGATTGAGATGCAGGAAGAAAACAGTGCAGGTAATACTTTTGTCTAGCATGCCTTGGTTGATCATACGTTTCAATGTGAGGTGATGCATTAACTTTCTTTTTATTGTTCTTAGCATGCACAAAATGTCTCATATATGCATTTTGATTTTTCTTCCTAATCTTTTCCTTGACAGCACATGGGTCATAGCCAAGACCAGCTTTTCCTTGTGATATTCTTTGGCTCCCCATCAGGGCAAACAACATGTCTTTACCTCTAGTGAGCCTAGACATGCTTTTAACTAGATAATCATTCGTTTGTTTAAGTTCAGTGCAAGAAATGCAGCAAACAGATTCAGAAGTAGATGGAGAAGAAGTTTCAGAAACTGTGCTTTGAGACTCCAGCTTGCTTATCTTTTTCTTTGCTTTAGTTCTTTAGCAACTTTAATAAATTCATCATGAAGCTCATGAAATGCATCCAGTAATTCAGAATAGGAAGGTTCAGATTCATATACCTCTTCATCCTGATCACTGCTGTATGAGGGTGTAGCTTCTTCAGAAGCAAGTGCCATTAGACAAATGTTGGCAATCTCATCTTCATCTTCTTCTTCCTCATCTGAGCTGTTGCCCCATATGGATGAGATGTACGCCTTCTTCTTTTTCCCTTTGTCAGCACCTTTCTTTTCTTTTTCTTGCTTCCTGAGGAATTGAGGGCAGTCCCATTTTATGTGTCCCTGCTTCTTGCACTCATAACAAGTCACAGATTCTTTTGCCTCTTGCTTGCTTTCCCCAGCAGTTACTTTCTTGAAGAATCTCTTGTTCTTCCTCTTGCTATAGAATCTTCCGAATTTTCTGACCATCATAGCCAAGGTTTCCTCATCAAGTTCATCCTCTTCGTCAGATTCTTCTTCCTTTTCATCAGCAGCTTTGAGAGCAAGGCCTTTCTTCTTTCTGTCCAGCCCGGCTTCCTTGAGAGCTTTGATTTTTCCTTCATACTCCTCAAGGCTCCCGAAGAGAGCTGTGACAGAGGCCATTGATTCTCCTCTGGCTTCTTCTATTGCTGTCACCTTGGGCTGCCATTCCAGAGGGAGAGCTCTGAGAATTTTTCTCACTTTCTCTGATTGAGTGTATTCCTTTCCTAGGCTCTTTAGTTGATTCACAATGAGAGTGAATCTCTTTTGGAGCTCCTTTACAGTTTCTCCTTCAGACATCCTGAAGCTCTCATACTCTCCAATGCACGTATTGAGTCTGTTCTCCCTGACCCCAGATGTCCCTTCATGTGCAATCTGCAGAGTGTCCCACATCCCTTTTGCAGTGGTTCATTGTGAGACCCTGTAGAATTCGTCCTGGTTCAGGGCACTGACTAAACAATGCTTTGCTTTAAAATTCAGTAGGACTCTCCTTCTGTCTTCATCATTCCACTCTGCTTCCAGCTTCTCTTTGTATCTTCCATCTTCAGTTAGAGCCATTGGGACGAAATCTCCTTTATCAATGACTGACCAGATGTCAAGATCAATTGATTGGAGGTAGATCTGCATCCTCATCTTCCAGTACCCATAATGCTCTCCACTGAAGCCTGGTGGTCTGTTAGTGTTGTTCCCTTCAGGAAGTATACTCTCTCCAAAGCCAGCCATCTTTGTTCCCGGACTGTGAAATTCTTTGAATGGGAATCCGGGCTCTGATACCACTTGTTAGCAAGGCTGACTTCCCAAGAGGGGGGGTGAATTGGGAAGATTGAAATTTTTCTGCACAAAGTAAAGCAAGTGAAAATATCACAGTATAATGAAAACAACGTGTAAAACAGAGCAAGTTGACAAGTAGAGATAAGGAGAAGAAAACTCAGTGATTTATCCTGGTTCGGTCTATCCACTTGACCTACATCCAGTCCCCAAGACACCTCTTGAGATTTATCCACTATCCAGCAAGAATTTCAACGGGTTTCTTACTAAGGCCACAGTACACGAGTCTGCTCTGTTCTGAGCTCTCTCAAACTCTCTAAGCACTTTCTCTATGTGCTTCCCAATCCCCTTGTGAATACCCCTCACAAGTAAATCTATCTTTCAGATAAAGAGTAGATTGTTTACAAATGAATAACTCTCTAGAATAGAGTAGATATGAAAGTTTAAGTACAAATAATGAAGTTGGAAGGGTAAAAGCTTTTGAGATGAAGATTCAGCAGAAATTCGGTATATACAAGTTTGATTCGTTACCCACAACTTCAAATAATGTTATATTTATAGATTTAGATCTCAAATATCCGTTAGAGACTAAATCTATCCGTTGGGGAAGTTATCCAACGGTTACTCTGAAAAACTATCCGTTCACCAACCGCATTTAATGTTTCTGACATACTGAAATTCGAATTTCGGTTGGCCAACAGACGAATTTCGAGGGAACCGAAGGTTAAAGCCTCCAACGTAAAAATGCGAAGTTCGTCTGTCCATAGAGTGAAATTCGAATTTCGAAACTCATAAAATATTTTCACAATGTGACATACGAATTTTTAAGAAGTAAGATTTTCTGTTAAGTGTGAACAATGTTTTCAATTTGCTACAGTGCCCTCGAAATTCAAATTTTGGATGCCCAAAATTCGTCTGTCCATTGAACGTCCAAATAGACACAGTAGTTCACTTTTTTGAAATTCGAATTTTGACAGAGTGAAATTCGTCTGTCAGAGACCAGTTTTGAGACTTAAATCATTCTTGATCTCAGATGAACTTTATCAAACATTCAGACGAATTTCCTCTATTTTCTCAAGTTTTGTTTTGTCTGAAATTCGAATTTTGAAAGAGTGAAATTCGAATGTCACAAAGTAGCTTTTTTTGACTCAGATGAAAATTCGAATTTTGCTAAGTAAAAGTTCGTCTGTCAGAGAGCATTTTTCGAACTTAGTTTCTTCTTAATTTCAGATGAACTTTAGCAAAGCTTCAGACGAATTTCTTTGGTTTTCATAAATGACATTTTGTCTGAAATTCGAATTTTGAGACTGTGAAGTTCGTCTGTCACAAAAAGGCTTCTTTCAGACTTGATTGAAGTTCGAATTTTGAATGACCAAAATTCGTCTGACAGAGGGACACCTTTCCAGACTTAATCAGTTTTAGCTCGAAATTCGAATTTCCAAAAGCAAAGTTCGAATTTCCAACTTGACAGTTCAGTTATACTTTCAAACTTCGTCTGTTTGTGAGTATTTTCCAAATAGGTAAAGATTTAAATTTCAAATCAAGGTTTGAAAATGTCTTTTTCTCAAATCAAAATCTTTTACCCAATCTAAATAAAAACTAAAGATCCTACAAAAGATCTAATAGCCAATTCACAGAAGACCTTCACTTGAAATAGCTTTAATCTCCTTTGATATCTTCAATCCAAGCTCTTGAGTGTTGGTTTGGAATCATCAAAACTCTTGATCCAACAAATTTATGAAGCTATGCTTCACTACCATTATGTTCCTTTAGGTATCTTGTAATGTTAAGAACTTAGTATGAACATGTTTGGGCTATGTAAACATGCTATGTAATTAGTTTTGGAAGTTAGTATGCAAAATTGTCCATTTTGAGAACTGAATATTCATATGAGTACTGTTCATTTGAGATTCAGTTTTCTATATGAGTATTATATATGCTCAAAAACTAGACAAAAGGAGCTTTCCAAGGGACTAAATATTACTTGATTTGGATATGTATGCTAAGAGTTATGAATTTTTAAAAATGGACCAGAAAATTTGGAAAAATAGTTTTGACCAAATGAATAGTAAGTTTTGGACAAAATTACAATACAAATTGGCTTAGTAAAATTCAAGTTACATATTTTTCCTATGTAAAAAATCTTTTTACTATTTTTAAAAACTTGAATTACTCTCATATGATTTTTTTGAAATTAGTTATGATTTTTTAAAATTAAATTAGAAAAATTCAATGACCAAATGAATAGCATTTTAAAAATTTGAATTTTTTTCCAATTGGGTCCTATAAAATAGCTTATTTAAGTATCACATACGCTATTATACATGGGAAATATTATATGAAAGTTAGATATAACATTATACATCCATATTCATACCAAATTGACCAACTTTGTTTCATTGTCCAAGAGAAAGTCCAGAGTTCCAGTGTTTCACCCGAATTTCTACAAATAATACATAATCTTATATGTTAATGCCCAAATGTCAATATTTCGTAATTCCAAAAGTAAATGTCTATAAAATGAGAAATAAAAACTGTTAAAGACTTTTTTAATTTGATTATTACACTTTAGCATTCTTGGGACAATATTTTAGGTTTAACTCTACAATATGTCACACTTGGTTAGAGACCAAAGAGACATTAACCGTGGAAGTTTTTAGGGGCTAAAACTTTAAAACATGTCTCTAGACTTTAGCAAGTCTGCCTCCCTGTAACTGATTATGGAAAAGAATTGAAAGTCTGAATTAATTACGTTTCACCTTTTATTTTCAACTATAATAAATCAGACAATAAAATGATGCCACATGCCAGATGACAATTGAAGATTTCTAATAATTAGTTTTAGTAAGTCAAATTATAAACTTCAATTATCTTTATTAGAGGTTTTAGTTGTCATTTGATGTGGCATCTTTTAAGCTATTGATTTGCGTTTTAGTTGAAAATAAATGGTGGGATTAATGTAAAATGGCAGTCATAAAAATATCTCAACACTTAAGGATCTTGATCTCTCCCAAGAATAATGCTCCACATAGTAATTAACTTATTACATTTGTCACATGAATGGAGAAGGGACCTACATGAATCAGTGAGGGCCGACGTGGAGGAAGAGGATGGAATCGCGAACGGGTCACTTGCTCCGAATGCTTCAAATGGATTGCGCCGCAACAGACATATTAGAAAGGCCACGTGGAAGATAAGGGATAGGGGTGAGGGAATAAATTAGGAAGGACCAGTCAGTAATGGGCATGGTGTATGAACCTCCTTCTCTCTGGCCAATTTTCTGTCCTTTCTGACACTGGCAGCTTTCTTCTGCTTTTCTACCATTTTGCTATCTATTTTTTCTTTCTTACCGTAACTTAAAAGTATTTTACCGTTGCCATGAACAATATATGAGCTGTAATTCCACGATATCAGTTCGTTTTACTCAATATAATAGTATTCATTTCAACTATGCTATTGTTAATTAATTTAGATCATAACACTTTGGTGCCCTCGTTGAGAGACGATGGCTGAGGGCACAAGACTCAATGAGCTAGTAGTTGACTTAAAGAAAGTCCAGAATCAGATAGAACAGATGGAGCTTTCAAATGCTAAGAGAATGTAGAGGATAGAGACCTTCATGGGTACGCAACAATATGTACAAGTTTATTCCATAATGTCTTAAATTTACATCATGCTATCAACATATAGTAACAGAGCATCGTTGATAGTATGATAGTCCAAATCACTTAATTATGTTAATTTGGAAGTCATACTGTCAACGTTTGTCAAAGTACCAAATTTTGCATCTAAAAACCTAGGATTTGAGGATTTTTTTTTAGTGCAAATTATACAAAATTTATCAAAATTCGCATTAGATATGAGTTGTCTAATGTGAATAGCATGTTTAATTTCATATAATTCATGCTAATCTAACATGAAATTTCAATTTGAAAGCTTTGAATTTCATATAAAATGCGTTCTTTGGTATGTGCGATTTTGAGCCAATTTCTTTCAATTAATTCATCCATCTTGTTCAAATAAACATCTAGAATGCTTTATTGTTCCTTAATTGCCCATAAAATCTGTGATTATTTCAGATAAAAAAATGAATTTCGGTTTTTTTCCCGAACTGTATATTTCTGGGCTTTGTTCTTCCAATTGATGCATGCTTCTTGTTTCCATGAGGATCTGGAATATTGTGGTAATGTTTAATTGCATTTTCACATTTTAATTTGGTATATCGAAATGCCCAATTTTTGGAAAATTTCATCACCTCGGTTTAAGATTTTTTTTTGGCTAAACTTCGTTGATTGAATTTGTATTTCATGCATGGGAGGACATTAGAAGCATTTTACCCGTATCTACTCCTTCCCTCAAATCAAAGAAGCATTTTGCCGGTATTGTAATGGCCTGAAATCGCTTTTTTGAAGCTTTGAAAGTTACAACAATGGTGGAAAAACCAGTATTATGAAAAGCTTTGGACCCACCGAAAAGTCAGCGGCGTGACTCCCTGTTTTGGGCCCATTTAGGTCAATTTTTTATGCATTCTTCAATAACTTTTCATTCTGATCTAATGATTATTTTTCCAAAAATTTTTAAGCCCTCTAAGCATTTATTATTTTTATTTTCGAAATTCATACAGTATAAAATTATACGGTAATGTCAGAATTATTGGCTTTGGTGATGAGCCACTCTCCCTAGTTGTTTATGTAGTCATGTTAATAAATTTTGAAACGCCTATAATATTTATACTTTATATAATTATAAACCAAAATACTTTTCAGCCTTGTGGTTGTTATTGCTTATGTAATGAGCCATCTTGAACCTGTGTTTTGTTTGAATTTATTGGAGATAGGATTGATACTTGTATATTTAATTTTGGGAATTACAATTGTACCATAATTATCTACTTTGAAAATCACATCTATGATAAATTGTTTATTGGATATTTTCAGAGCTTTAAATATTGTGGTGTTTTGGTCCATTTCAAATGGAAATTATGTAAGTATATTTTTTTGGATCTTTTTCAAATTTATTTGGGTTAATATGTAAATCTAACCCTGAAGTATTTCTGAAATCACTATTGACATCCTAAAATATTTTTTGGCACAATATTACCCTCAATGTTCCAAAATTGTAGCGATCTTGCCCCTACCATAACAAATCTGTTAAAGTTGACTGTTAGTGTGTTAGTTGTCATTTCTTTGACCAACGCATCCTAGCTAGCAGTCTACATGACATCATAATTGGAAAAAAATATGACATGACAATTTATGTGGTATCCATATAGACTAAAATAAAAATACCGTAAAAAAAATTCCTAATTTCAGCCCCAAACTGGAAATTGAAACCCTAATTAAAAATCTAAAAAAATTAATAAAATCAACTGACAAATACAAATAAATAAACAAATCACAAAAATCATGTGTGCATTCATGGGAAAAAATAAACTTAAAAATTCTCAAGAAAATGAAAAATTCTTGAAAATTTTTGTAATAATGCAAGAAAAATATAAAAAATGGTCCAAATGAAGGAATTTAACTAGAAACCCCAAAACTAATAAAATCACAAATCAAGCTTATATGGAAGTTTAACTAGGATCATAATCAACAAACAAATGTAATTAGTTTGGCTAATTTTTTAATTTGTGATTTTTAATATTTTTTAGGGTCCTTAATAACCTAATACCCATTAAACTAGTATATTTTTGCCAAATTCCTTTATATTGACCTTTTATTTTATTTTTCTTGCATTGTTGTGATTTTTTCAAGATTTTTCCATTTTATTAGGATTTTTTAGTTTATTTTTACCATGAATCTACAAATAATTTTTTTGACTTGTTTGTTCCTTTGTGCTTAATACTAGTTTATTTTATTAGGTTTTGAGATATTTAATTACAGTTTCAATAATTCAGGTTTTGGTCTTTGGTTGGAGGCCGCATTTAGGATTTTTTTGTAGTATTTTTATTTTAGTATACGTGTATGCCACATAGGATTTTTTCCAATTAGTATGCTATGTAAATTGTTAGCTGGGATAAGATGGTCAAAGAAATGATAGCTAGCATACTAATGGTCAACTTTAATAGATCTATTATGGTAGAGGCGAGATTGCAATGATTTTAAAAGATGGAAGGTAACATTATGCTAAAAAATAATTTAGGATACCTGTAGACATTTTAGAAATGCTTTGGAGGTAATTTTGTATATTAACCTAATTTATTTTGGTTCAAGATTTATTACAAATTTTATTTGTAACCCACATTATTTAAATATTTCAATTTTTTACCCTTAAAAGTAAGCGAATTATGGTTTGGACCCATAAAGGCTTCTAAATGCCATTTTGCATATATATGTGTTTGTGTGTGTGTGGAATTTGATTTTTGGGCCCATGGGATATACTAAAATTCTATTTTTTTATCCATATAATTTTAATTTCAGTATGGTCCCTTGAATTTTGGAAATTTTGTTCTAGCCCAAAAAAATTCAGAATATTTGTTTGGGCCCCTAGGTCTCTGTAAATTCCTTTTTGATCCCAAAAGGTTTCCAAGTTTCTTATTTTGGTCTATAGTTATTTACAAATTCAGTTTTGTCCCATATATGTATTTTCAACCAAATAAATCTTGAAAATTATTTATGATGCACCATTTAATTTATATAAATCATTGAGTAATTGTTTTAAACAATTATGGGATATATGATGCTTTGTAAAATATTTTGATATTGTTTAACTTAATGTTTGGATCATGAATGAATATTTTGAATGATTTCTTGGAATATTATGCTAATAAATTTGGTGCATTTATTGAAGTCCCATTTGAGTGGGAGTCCTTAAACTTGTAAAGATAAAAGAATCATTCAATAAAACTTAAAATAGCTCCCTCAATCTTGTATTTGGCTTTGTAACCTTCAATTTGTCTTTTGTTTGATGGATTTGGAACTTTGGGCCCTGTAAATAGTAAATATTGCTTGTCTGTAATTTAAGCAATGCAAATTTATATTGTATTCTTGAACTTTGACATGGAATTTTATATAGTGTGGACTAAGTATTTGATGTGCCATCCTTTTGATGAATTTTGGTCAGATAGATAAATATTCTTATTTTTTATGCAGGTTGTGTTTCATCTAGATGTGCTAAAATTATTCATGGAAATTTGTAAGTCCTTGCATCATTGTGAGGGTGAATTACACCTAGTGGTTGTGTACTCACATATTGTGGGACAATCATGATGATGTACTTGGGTAAGATTATGTGAGTATATTATATTGGGAATGGACATACCCTATAACAATGATATTGTCAATATTATTTTTTGATGAGATTTTTTAGGTAAGTTGGTAGTAAATCTTTAAATCAATGTCTTAATGTTTCTTATAACCTATAGGTATGTTGACATTGAGTACCCATTATGTTGACCCTTCCGAAAGGCCAAATCTTTATGGTGTAATGAGTTTATAATTTTGTATGAGAATTTTAGGCAAGTTGGTAGTAAATCTTTTAAATTAATGTCTTAATGTTTCTTGTATCCTATAGGTATAGTGACATTGAGTACATTTTTCATTGACCTAGAGGTGGAGAAATAGGCTAGCTTGATCAACTTAGTGACGGATTATATGGAAAACTAGTTGGGTTGGGTCAGTCCATTTTCCTGATGGGTTGGGAAAGCCCCAACCCAACCCATCAGTGGTTGGTTGGTGAGTTATACAGGTTAACTTGCCAACCCACCAATATATATATATTTTCAAAATTTTTTAACATAAATAAATCTAAATTTTTAAAAATTGAATAAAAAATTATTTTCTATAAGAATGTGTTAACAAATGTGTGATAAATCATACATATAGTAATATAACTTTTTATGAATTAACAATTTGATGAAAAATATGTTGTTATCTATAATTGGTGGTTTTTCAAAATTTTATTTATTCTTTAATTACATTTCTGTGGGTTTTTTTTAATATCATTATTTATCTAGATTTTTTATGTATGCTTACAAGTCATAGTGTCATTTTTTTTCATTTGGACTTGCTTAAAATTTTCCTTTTTCTTGTTGGCACATACCAAAAATTGGAAAAAAAGGGCAAACCCGTATAACCTATGGATCAACTCGTTTAACCTATGGGTTATATGGTTTGGGTTGGTTTTAGTTTGTTTTAAATGGATTACATATTTTACAACCTAATTTGCTCCTTTTCATGGGTTAAATGGGCCAACCTGTGTGTTATAACTTGTAACATTCGCTTTTTTATGGTCAGGTTTAAAAATAAGAAAAGAAAAGTGCTAAATTCCCTAGTAATATTAAAGGATGTTTATGATATATCTCACATAAATATAAGAAAAACATGGTTGGAAAAGATGTGATATTAATATGCTAAATAAATACCAAAAAGGGTAAAATGGTAAATTTTCACATTGGGTCTTTAAGTGTAATAAATGAGAAATTTGGGTCCTTCAATGTAATAAAGTAAAAATTTGGGGCCTTTGCTGGTAATTTTAAAAAATTTTGAAAATTCAATATTAAAGTCAAAATGGAGCATGTGATATACTGGATCTAATGGAATAATGCATTAAACCCAAAGGAATCATTAAAAAAAAAAGATTGTAGAATGTGGTAGAATTTAATAAAAAACTCTTGGAGGGACATATTACTTAACTTGCTTGATCTCTATATCTTAGCAACTACTTTGGTAAAAAAAAAACTCTTGGGGGAACAAATTATAATAAGCAAAAAAGAGTCTCCATAATGTTTCGAACCACTTTGTAAAAAGATTTGGTTTATAGAGATTCAAGCAATAGTTCTAAATTTTGGATCTAGTTAATGTGTTTTTGTATAAAATACCTGAGCTCTAAATTAGTTGAAATATAATTTAAAATTGAGTTTATTTATTAGATTTTACATTTATTTTGGTTTGAATGCATTTTAGGACCAATTTAGTTGCATTTGGAGCAAAAAGGCTACAAATTGTCAATGTTGGAAAGTTCTAACACCTGTTGGTATTTCGACTATAACTCTAACATATGTTGACTTGTAAAGGTGATTCAAGATGCTTTGGAAAGCTAAGACATGGAGCTACAACTTTTATGATTGAATTTTTCAAATGTCAATGTTTTCATGGCAAAAAAATGCGTTTAAAACGTCTACACATACATCAGTTACCTATCGGAAATGATGACCTAGCGCTAGGTCAATTTCATCAAGTGTCAAGTTAGTTTAGAGAAAGAGAAAATGGAGTTTCAAATCCATCCAAAGCCAATTGTGATGTTCTTGGTCATGTGGCATTGGGTCACTCATTAAAAGGCCGAAAAAACACATTTTTGATGTGAAAATTGACTTGGAGGCTTGTAACACCTCATTTTACAACCATTAAACATGTACGATTTCATGATTAAGGTTCAAAATAAAGTGATTTGAAAGCACATGAGCCCTTAATTTTGCATAAACTAAGCTTAAGTCATAAAATTTTGTTGAATTTTGAAAATTCATAACTAATTCTATAAAAATCGTATTGAGGTGATTACAAGTTCTTTGGAAAGCTTATGATGTCTATTTTAAAGGAAAAATATTGATTCACACTTTTAATGCTACAGTAAATTTCAAATTTTATAGACTCTACCATGTTAGTAATGAAGCATAACAAAGAATAAGGAAATTTTAACACCAAAACATAGGAACATAAGAATTCATTATCAGAACGTTGTAATTTACATTATATAATGTAATATATTATCAAGTCCTATGTAATGTAATACAAAACATAATATGATTTTAAAATGACTGGACATCATTTCCTCATCAGTGTGTTATTTCATCTCCTTGGGCAGAACTGTGGCCTAAAAATGTTAGATATTGGGGTGAGATTCGGACAGAATCTCAGTAATATGACAATTCATTTTCTAACACTTAATTTCAGTAGCATAACAGTACAACCATAATTACTAAGAATCAAACTTAAAATTATGTTCTATATGATCATGCATGTTCAAGCAATCCTTCGTGACATTCAAAGCATTATTGTAGCAAAACCTCAACTTTGATCCAATATTTCAGCATGACAACTCTCAAAAACATGTTTCTACTAGCATAATGGCTACTCTTAACAAATCAAATAGCTGAACTAAAATATAAATGGAAGAAAATGAAAAGCATATTACCTAGAAAAATTTTTCAGAACTTCAGAACCTCAAATTTCACCTTCTTTCCTAGAGCTTCTCACTCTAAACTCTCTCTACCTTGAACGAAATTTGATGGCTAAATGGGGAAGGAGAAGCTTCTATTTATAGGTAAGATAAAGACATAATGGCCTTAGATTAGATTTTGATCGAATGGCTCTTAATTATTTCATATTAATTTATTTAATTCATCATGTGAGAATTTTATAAGGCTGCCACCTTGCCCTTTTCTAGATATATTCAGCTAATATTTTTAACCCAAAAATATATTTTATTTGGTTCTATCATATATCTAATTCCAATAGTGCCATGTGTGTATTGGAGTTTAAATTGATTTTTGCTTCTTCTCCTCTCAATTTTCATCACTTTCTTGTCTAATCAGCCCAAAGAATATATTTTTATGCAATTTGGGCTTTACATATCTCATTTTGAGCCTTAGTTCAGGGTATACGGGTTTTTGGGCTCATTTTACCTATTTCGGGTCCAATCTTCCTTATACTGGGTTTTAGGATATAAAATTAATTCAGTAATATAATTATATATTTTGGGACTTAGAATATTATTTTTTAATTTCAATATATCCTGATTAGTGACTAATTTCCTCATACAGAGTTAATTAGGCCATAATGTCGGTTGCAAAGTTCATTGTTTATTACTGCCAAAACTAGAGTCATATCAATTATCTATTGCTAAAAAAATATTCTGGTTTTCTAAAATAAACCTAGACATGTTACTGAGTCATATTCAGTCTCTGATAAATCTAGACTTGATATTAAGTTACATACGTTTTCTAATTCACTGATTAATCCAATTATTCATATATTGATCCTATGGTTATTTAAATTTTGTAGAAAAATACAGTGTCTTATTCTGAGTCATAAATATCTGGTTTTCCTAATATAGACTTATTTTCTATTTTTTAGAAAATTTTAAAGTATAGAACTTCGATCATCTTTTCTGTCTAATATATGCATTTTCTGGTTCTGCTTATTAGAGGATAATTTTTGGTGATTATTTTTCTAACTCTATTTCTACAATCGGTATTGTCAAATACTGAGCAGATAATTTGTTTAGAAAAATGACATCTATGTCCCATTATTTTGTCTTTTATTGTCTACTACATCAATTTTCACTTTGACCCCAAGACTTAACTTTCTTTGCAATTTGGTCCCTAAGTACTACTACTACCATGTTTCCCAAGGTATAGAATCTCAACCTATAGCTTCATAGGATTTCTGATGTCATACAGCACACATTCACAGTTGACTACTAAGTCAAATTTTATCTAGATTTGTATATAATGACATATGAAATTTTAAATGGTCGTAGTTTCTAAACATCATATCCAACTTATTTAGTTCTAGCTAAATGTTCCATATGATTTCTAATGTCATATAATGCATGTTCACAGTTCAACCAAAATCAAACTAGAAACATAAATACAAAGTATGGGTCTAGTTGGTACTTCTTTGGCCGTGAGACATGGAAGATATCATGGAGTTAACTTAAATGAGGGGGTAAAGCAATTTTATAAGCAACGAGTCTAATTTTGGCTAGGATTTCAAAGGGACCAATATACTTAGGACTAAGCCTTTTACTTTTAATAGATCGGCCCACTCCAATCATGGGAGATACTTTTAGAAAAACATGATCTCCATCCTCAAATTCCAACTACTTTCTTTTCTTATTAGCATAACTTTTCTGCCTACTTTGTGCCATTAGTAATTTCTTTCTTATTATTTCTATCTGTTTGGAAGTTTGGTCTACTAAATCAGGGCCTAATAATTTTATTTCCCCAAGTTCGATCCAACATAGAGGGGATCTGCATTTTCTTCCATACAATACCTCATATGGAGCCATTTGAAATCTAGAATGGTAATTGTTATTATAGGCAAATTCTGCTGAAGGTAAGTATGTATCCTAATTCCCTTTCATTTCCTAAACACATGCTCTCAACATATCCTTTAAGGTTTGAATTGTCCTTTCAGTTTGTCCATTAGTTTGAGGATGGTAAGCTGTATTAAACCTTAATTTAGTACCTAAAGCCTTCTGTAAGGATATCTAAAAGTTAGATGTGAACCTTGGATCTCAATCCGATATAATGCTATTGGGTACACCCTGAAGTCTAACAATTTCTTTTATATAAAGTTGTGCTAATTTGCTAAAGTAAAAGTAGACTTCATTGCTAAAAAGTGAGCTAATTTTGTCAATCTATCAACAATGACCCAAATGGCATTATAACCTAATGAAGTCCTAGGTAAACCAATTATGAAATCCATTGATATGCTATCCCATTTCCATTTTGGGATTTCTAAGGGTTGTAACAATCCTAAAGGCTTTTGGTGCTGAATTTTCACCTTCTTACATGTTAAGCATTTAGATACGAACTGAGTAATATCACTCTTTATTCCAGGCCACCAAAATATTTTCTTTAAATCATGGTACATTTTTGTAATTCCTGGATGAATAGCATAATTACTTTGATGAGCTTCAGTTAAAATCTTTTCTTTAATTTCTTCTTTTAGAGGTATATACACTCTTCCTTGAAATCTCATTAATCCATCGTGTTCTGACTTTTCAAATCCTAAGGCCTTTCCTTGCTCCATCTTTTCCTTGACTTCTCTCAAGAATTCATTCATATTGGGCTTCCCTTATTTCTCTCCATAATTCCATTTCAATCTTAGTTTTGCTAAATTGTCTTTCATCCATTATCGTTTCACTAGAAAAAGCTAAGTTTCTAAAATTTCCTATTAATTCTTGCTCTTTGATCATCATCTTGGCTATATGAATAAATTTTCGGCTTAAGGCATCAGCTACTACATTAGCTTTTCTTGGATGGTAATATATAGTAGGATTATAATCCTTCAGTAATTCCATCCATCTTCTCTGTCTCATATTCAACTCTTTCTGCTCTTGTAAATATTTGAGACTCTTGTGGTCACAATAAATTTCAACTTTAGCGCCATAAAGATAGTGCCTCCATATCTTGAGAGCATAAACTATAGCTGCAAGTTCCAAATCATGTGTGAGATAGTTTTCTTCATGAGGTTTTAATTGTTAAGAAGCGTAGGCTACGACTCTTCCTTGCTTTATTAATACACATCCTAAACCATGCTTGCTTGCATCACTATATATCGTATAAGACAAATGTGGTTTAGGTATGATTAATACAAGGGGAGAGGTTAACCTTTGTTTAAGTTCTTGAAAATTGTTTTCGCAATTCGTATCCCACACAAAAGGATGATCTTTTCTAGTGAGTTTAGTAAGCGGTAAGGCAATTTGAGAAAAATTTTGGATAAACCTTCTATAATATCTTGCTAAACTCAGGAAACTTCTCACTTCAGTCACGATTTTAAGTCTTTCCCATTGTAATACAGCGTCCACTTTACTTGGATCTACTTCGACCCCATTGTTGGACACAACATGCCTTAAAAATTGAACTTCTATAAGCCAAAACTCACACTTGCTGAGTTTAGCATACAATTTCTTTTCTCGTAAGGTTTCCAAAACAATTCTTAAATGTCTCTCATGCTCCTCAGGGTATTTAGGGTACACAAGTATATCATCAATAAAGACCACAACAAATTGATCTAAATACGCCGAAAAATTCTATTCATAAGGTCTATGAAAATAGCTGGTGCATTGGTAAGACCAAATGGCATAACTAAAAATTCATAATGCCCATATCTAGTCCTGAAAGAAGTCTTGGAAACATCTTCTGCCTTAACCCTTAATTGATGATAACTAGATCTTAAATCAATTTTTGAAAATACAGTGGTTCCTGCTAGTTGATCTAGTAAATCATCAATTTGGGGTAAAGGATATTTGTTCTCGATAGTTACCTTGTTAAGTTCTCTATAGTCAATACATAATCTAAGGCTTCCATCTTTCTTTTTGACAAACAGTACAGGAGCTCCCCAGGGTGAAGCACTAGGTCTAATAAAACCTTTTTCCAACAACTCTTCAATTTGTTTCTTTAGTTCAATCATTTCATTAGGGGCCATTCTAGAAGGTGCTTTGGAAATAGGTCCTGCTCCAAGTACAATATCAATATTAAACTCTAACTTTCTCTCTGGTGGTAGACCAGTGATCTCCTTTGGAAATACTTCAGGAATTCTTTCACCACCGAAATCTCCTCAATTCCTTCTTCTACTTCAGCCTTTGCTAAAAAGAAAACTACATATCCCTGACATCCTTTTTCTAAGCATCTCTCAGCCTGGGTGGTTATTATGAAATTAAGCTTAGTCTCAGTATCTGGTATCTTTTTATTGGTAGGGAGGAACAAAGTTTTATTGGCACAGTCTAGGAAAACATGGTTTGCAGACAACCAATTCATACCAATTATGACATCAATATAAGAAAGAGGCAAACAAATCAAATCTACAGTGGTGCAAAGGTCTCTATATTGGACAAGGCAATTTAGGCACACATGGGCAGTAACGGCCTTCATCCTTATCGGAGTGGAAACAGTCAAATCATATGACAACACATGCATAGCTAGACCCAACCTCCCAGCATAGTCAGAAGATATAAATGAATGGCTAGCACCTAAATCAAAAATGCATTCACAAGAGAATCATATATCTTAATTGTACCTTCAATCAAATCAGGCGACTTACGAGCCTCCTGCTGGGTCAACGCAAACACTCTACCTCATGCCTGTGGTTTGAGGCCAGTTTCTCCCAAATTGTAATCCCGGGCCATGTGGCCAACCCCGCCACATCTATAACACACAACACCAGGTCCTCGACCTGCCACCTTATTGCAGTCCCAAGAAACATGTCCAGTCTTTCCACATCTGTAACACACAACACCAGGTACTTGACCTGGGAGACAGGGCCTACCACTGTGACTTGTTGATAAATTGGATTAGTGGCGACTGCATTCCACTGGTCCCCTGGATTATACCTCCTATTATTCCCTCTGAATCTCTTGTTTCCAATCCATGATCCTCTTCCTCTGTTGTTCCTCCCTTCAGCTGATCTTTTATTTCCTCCTGAGCTACCCTCTTGCAAATTTTTATGATTCAAACTATTTTCAGTAATCCTACAAATCTCCACTAAATGATTTAAGGTTCTTATTTGCATAGGAGCCACTCTTTCCTTTATGGCTGCCCTTAATCCTCTTTCTAATTTATCCATTTTCCATCTCTTATCCTTTCTTTCTTATAGGTAAGTGCAGTATCTTGAAAGTTGAATGAACCGTGCCACATACTCATTTATTGATTCTTTTTCTCCCTATTTAATAGTAATAAATTCTGTCTCCTTCTCATCCCTGATTGATCTTGGGAAGTATTTCATGAAATTGTTCTAAAAATAATTCCCAAGTAATAGGGACGTTTTTGTCTCTTAAGATTAATTCAGTATTCATCCACCATCTATCTACTTCTCTTTGCAACATGTAGGTGGCTAACAGAGTTTTGGTTTCTGAATCATATTTCATTACTCAAAATATCTTCTCTAGTCTACTGATCCAATGCTCTACCTCTTGTACATTGAATTTACCATCGAATGATGGTGGTTGATGCTTATAGAATTGGAGTACAATTTGATCTTGTTCCACATAGGGTCTCAGAGATTCAGGCCGGATAGAAATATTTGTTGGTGATGGTGGTGGTGGATTTGCTTGTGATATTGCATTTTCAGGGTTTTGTTTTTGAGCAATTACAGTTTCTTGCAACTGCTGTATAACTTGTTGTTGTTGTTCTAGCTGCCTTAGAATTGCTTGTAATGCCATTTCTTGTGTTTCCTTTTCGTTGGCAGTTTGCCTACCATTTCTGCTATTCACCATGTTTGCTTTTCTTCTTTTTCTACCAATTTAAGACCATAGAAAAAATTTTGCATATCACACAAGTATCCAAAACATAGTTTGATTCATATATCATTTAATTTACATATCTTTAAGCTGTTCATATATGGATACACATAAGTATCATTTCCTAATGTATATCAAGAGTTTATAAAACTAAAGGATCTAAGTGACTTCTATTTACATTAAAAAATGTCACTACTAGCACACACTGCATTTATTTGTTTATGAAGATGCGTCACTCTGAACCGAGGATCCCTCATCATAGTTATCCAGTAATATGATTTCCGGTTTGTCTTCCTCCTTAGGCTTTCCTTCATTATCTTCTTCCATAGGTTCTTCTTCTTCTCCTTCATTAACTTCTTCCTCCATCTCAGGATCTTCTTTGATTTTGTTTTCACCTTGTTCTTCCATTGGTTGATATCTTTCTTGAAATTCTCTTCTCACCTCCTTAGCCCAACGTCTTTGCTCATGTATTTTTAGCTCTGCAATAAGCTCCGTCATACAATACTCTTCTAAGTCACCCCATATAACATCTTTGATGGGGGTCCAAAACAAAGTGTCAGGAATAATACTTAAGAATATCTCCATCCAAATTATTTTCAGGAATTACATAACGTATGTACCAATTTCCCTCTAGTACTTTGGAAAATGGTTCAAGAACTCCATCATCCTTCTGTGATAATTTTTTTCTTTTCCATTGTTGTCTAATCTCCTCTCATGATACACCCTATGAAGAATATTGATCACATCTCTCCTTATATCATAGCATTCGTACGGGTAAGTTGCATGTGATCCTTCATCTTGTAGCACTATGCATTGTGCTTGCCATTAACTATTAGCTTCTAAATATGCCTACTCTTCTTCATTGAATAGCTCATCTTCTAAGAGCTCTGGATAGTTGGCTAGATCCCGATCTACTAAATTTTCAACCTCTAAAACTGGTATATTGTTTGGAGGAGGATATGATGCTAGCTGGGCTGATTAGGGAATTAATGAAGGTTCACCTAATCCTTTCGATGAACTAGAGGAGTCTGAACACTCAGGGCTAATCCAGCCTTAGCTATATGGTGTCTTGCAACTTCCTTCAACAGACATGGTATCTATATCAGGAGTAACAATACACTCAGTTCCTATCTTATAGAATCACCATTCTAACTAAATTACTTCCAAAACAGAATTCAAGTTGTCCTTACCTGAATCTTCTGCTCTGATACAAAAAATGTAACACCTTACTTTACAACCATTAAACATGTATGATTTCATGATTAAGGTTCAAAATAAAGTGATTTGAAAGCAAATGAGTCCTTAATTTTGCATAGACTAAGCTTAAGTCGTAAAATTTTGCTAAACTTTGAAAATTCATAACTAATTCTATAAAAAGTGTATTGAGGTGATTCTAAGTTCTATGGAAAGCTTATGATGTCAATTTTAAAGGAAAAATATTGATTCACACTTTTACTACTACAGTAGATTTCAAATTTTATAGATTCTATCATGTTAGTAATGAAGCATAAACAAAGAATAAGGAAATTTGAATACCAAAACATAGGAACATAAGAATTCATTATCAGAACATGGTAATTTACATTATATAATGTAATATATCATCTAGTCCTACATAATGTAATACAAAACATAATATGATTCTAAAATGACTTGGACATCATTTCCTTATCAGTTTGTTATTTTATCTCCTTGGGCAGAACCGGGGCCAAGAAATGTTAGATATTAGGGTGAGTTTTGGACAAAATCTCAGTAATATGACAATTCATTTTCCAACACTTAATTTCAACAGCATAACAATACAACCATAATTACTAAGAATCAAACTTAAAATTATGTTCTATATGATCATGCATGTTCAAGCAATCCTTCATGACATTCAAAGCATTATTGTAGCAAAACCTCAACTTTGATCCAATATTTCAGCATGGCAACTCTCAAAAACATGTTTCTACTAGCATAATGGCTACTCTTAACAAATCAAATAGCTGAACTAAAATATAAATGAAAGAAAAGGAAAAGCATAGTATCTAGAAATATTTTTTAGAACTTCAGAACCTTATATTTCACCTTCTTTCCTAAAGCTTCTCACTCTAACCTCTCTCTACCTTGAACAAAATTTGATGGCGAAATGGGGAAGAAGAAGCTTTTATTTATAGGTGGGCTGAAGACATAATGGCCCTTAGATTAGATTTTGATCTAATGGCTCTTAATTATTCCATATTAATTTATTTAATTCATCATGTGAGGATTTTATGAGGCTGCTACTTGCCTTTTGCTGGATGTATTGAGCTGATATTTTCAACCCAAAAATATATTTTATTTGGTTCTATCATATGTATAATTTAAAAGGTGCCATGTGTGTATTGGAGTTCAAATTGATTTTTGCTTCTTCTCCTCTCAATTTTCGTCACTTCCTTGTCTAATCAGCCTAAGGAATATATTTTTATACAATTTGGGCATTACATATCTCATTTTGGGCCTTAGTTTAGGGTATACGGGTTTTTGAGATCATTTTACCGATATCAGGTCTAATCTTCCTTATACTAGGTTTTAGGATCTAAAATTAATTTAGTAATGTAATTATATATTTTGGGACTTAGAACATTATTTTTTAATTTCAACATATCTTGATTAGTGACTAATTTCCTCATACAGCGTTAATTAGGCCATAATGTCAGTTTCTAAGTTTATTTGTTTATTACTGCTGAAACTAGAGTCATATTAGTTATCTATTGCTAAAAAAATATTCTGGTTGTCTAAAATGAATCTAGACATGTTACTGAGTCATATTCAGTCTCTGATGAATCTAGACTTGATATGAAACTACATACGTTTTCTAATTCACCGATTAATTCAATTATTGATAGATTGATCCTATGGCTATTTAAACTTTGTATAAAAATCCAGTGTCTTATTCTAAGTCATAATATATCTGGGTTTCCTAATACAGACATATTTATTTTTTAAAAATTTCTAAATCATAGAACTTAGGTCCTCTTTTCTATCTAATATATGCATTTTCTAGTTCTGCTTATTAGAGGATAATTTTTGGTGATTATTTTTCTAACTCTATTTCTACAATCGGTACTGTCAAATACTGAGCAGATAATTTGTTTAGAAAAATGACATCTATGTCCCATTATTTTGTCTTTTATTGTCTACTACATCAATTTTCACTTTGACCCCAAGACTTAACTTTCTTTGCAATTTGGTCCCTAAGTACTACTACTACCATGTTTCCCAAGGTATAGAATCTCAACCTATAGCTTCATAGGATTTCTGATGTCATACAGCACACATTCACAGTTGACTACTAAGTCAAATTTTATCTAGATTTGTATATAATGACATATGAAATTTTAAATGGTCGTAGTTTCTAAACATCATATCCAACTTATTTAGTTCTAGCTAAATATTCCATATGGTTTCTAATGTCATATAATGCATGTTCACAGTTCAACAAAAATCCAACTAGAAACATAGATACAAAGCATGTGAAGTTCAAGTTATGTTATGAGTTCTATAGTTAGTGAGAATCATGTTGAATTAAGAGTTTTGATGATTCCAAGGCAACAATCAAGAGCTTGGATTGAAGATATCAAAGGAGATCAAAGTGTTTCAAGTGAAGAATTTTTGAGCAATAGCTGTTAGATCTTCTGTAGGATCTTTTGTTATGTTTTAATGAGGGTAAAAGATTTTGATTTAAAGAAAAAATGTTTTCAAACCTTGATTTTATGATAAATCTTGACTTATTTGAAAAACACCCACAAACAGACGAAGTTTGAAAAGTTTAAACTGAACTGTCATATGGAAATTTAAACTTTGCCTTTGGAAATTCAAATTTCGAGCTAAAACTGAATAAGTCTGAAGAGATGACTCTCTGACGGACAAATTTTGATACTCCAAAATTCAAATTTTCATCCAAGTCTGAAAGAAGCCTTTTAGTGACAGACGAACTTTACATCTTCAAAATTCGAATTTCATACAAAATGCAATTTGTGAAAACTAAAGAAATTCGTTTGAAACAATGTTGAAGTTCATCTGAAATTCAAGAAGAAATTGAGTTTGAAAAATGCTCTCTGACAGACGAACTTTGGCTTTGCAACTTTTGAATTTTCATATAAGTCTGAAAGAAGCTTCTTTGAAATAGACGAACTTCGAGTCTTCAAAATTTAAATTTCAGACAAAACATAACTTATGAAAATGAAAGAAATTCGTCTGAAACAATGTTGAAGTTCATCTGAGATCAAGAATAATTTAAGTTTCAAAACTGCTTTCTGACAGACGAACTTTGAACATTAAAATTCGAATTTCAAAAGCTAAGGTTGTGAGTCTGTTGGAATAAAATGTTGACATACGAATGACAGAGTTTTGTAACTTCGAATGTTGAAGTTAGTCTGAAAAGATTCTCTCTGACAGACGAACTTCACTCTTTCAACATTCGAATTTCGAAGAAAGTAAACTACTGTGCCTCCTTGAACGTACTGGGAACAGACAAATTTTGGGCTTCCAAAATTTGAATTTCGAGGGCACTGTAGAAAATTGAAAATACTG
Organism: Adenanthera pavonina; assembly: GCA_026686845.1. Classification (NCBI taxonomy): domain Eukaryota; kingdom Viridiplantae; phylum Streptophyta; class Magnoliopsida; order Fabales; family Fabaceae; genus Adenanthera; species Adenanthera pavonina. The sequence goes on from JAIVEN010000015.1 coordinate 35,086,705, forward strand.
TTCATACTTAACAGAAAAACTTTCTTCTTGAAAATTCGTATGTCACACTGTGAAAATATTTTGTAAGTTTTAAAATTTGAATTTCACTTCATGAACAGACAAACTTCGTATTTTTACGTTGGAACCTTTAACCTTTGGTTCCTTTGAAATTCGTCTGTTGACCAAACAAAATTTGAATTTCAGTATGTCAGAAGCATTAAATTCGGTTGGTTAACGGATAGTTTTTCAGAGTAACCGTTGAATAACTTCCCCAACGGATAGATTAAGTCTCTAACGGACATTTGAGACCTAAATCTATAAATATAACATCATTTGAAGTTGTGGGTAATGAATCAAACTTGTATATATCGAATTTCTGCCAAATCTTCTTCTCAAGAACTTTTACCCTCTAACTTCAATATCTGTACTTTAACCTTCATATCTACTATATTCAAGAGAGTTATTTCTTTGTAAACAATCTACTCTTCATCTGGAAGATAGATTTACTTGTGAGGGGAATCACAAGGGGATTGGGAAGCACATTGTAGAAGTGCTTAGAGAGATTGAGAAAGCTCCAGAAAACAGAGCATACTTGTTGTACTGAGGCAATAGCAAGAAGCCCATTGAATTCTTGCTGTATAGTGGAAAAATCTCAAGAGGTGTCTTGGGGACTGGACGTAGGTCAAGTGAATAGACCGAACTAGGATAAATCACTGAGTGTTCTTCTCTCTATTATTACTTTTCAGTTTACTCTGTTTATACATTGCTTTATTACACTTTACTTTCTTCACCCTTTTGACTTTGTGCAGAAAAATTTCAATCTTCCCAATTCACCCCCCCTCTTGGGAAGTCAGCCTTGCTAACAACTCAGACTATTACAAGGCCAAGTTTTCTTGATCTATTATAAATAGAAACTCAAAGATGGCTAAAGACACACAAACTGCACCCTAAGAGGCTGAAAAAATCATTTGAAGCATTCTTGGAGCATTTCTTGGGAGGATCAAGAAGGAGAAGTATAACAAGGTACTCCCAGAAGCCCCAAATCCACTCCTAAAACATCAAAATCCGAGAAAATCTTCGAACAACACCAAAACATGGTTAGGCTGTGGCGAGCTACAGTGTAGCCGTGGCTTGGGAGAGGCAGAACCACTTGATGCCACAGCGCCCCCTTTTAATATGATATGAGTAATTTGTTGATTTTTGGGGCGAACTTCTGACTCGTACAACTTCGTGCTTCGACCTCTTATTGACCTAATTCTAACTCCAAGTCAATCTTATCCCATTCTAACTATAGACACCAATTTCATTTGAATCCATCTCCGTATGGAGATTTTGGACACCTATCACCATTTTAGACACTTCTTTACTAAAACTCACAACCAATCTCCTTCAATTACTATCAAAGGCAAATTGGCACTCAAGAACCATTTACACAGGTCCTATATGGTTCAATCAACTTGTCCAAGGAGATTTCACTCTAGAGAAATAACTTCTTCAAGAATTGAATCTCTTGAACCCCAAATTCATATCATGGGGTTCATGCCCCAAAACACACATTTGAGGCCCAAAATCCCCTCTGGACTCACACATACGGCTAGCCAAACTTAACATCCATATTCACGCATGCCTCACAACACATTGACCCATACCGAGGTCCAGATCATACCACATATACAAACCGTGCCTAGCATATATCCACACTTAACTCATATCATCCCTTATCATCAATATCATCATATAATCATCTATATCATCTAAACATCATAATCACAATAATCCTATCATCATCAATGAGTATAGATAATACTCCCAGGACATTCATACAGGCACCAAGCTACAACAATTTACTTGGTACAACATTACATAAACTAAATTACAAACTACCAATTATACTTGAAATTCTCGAATACGGAGAGGCCTAGGACTCCATGGTCTTCTCTAGATTAGTACCAGAGTCTTCACCTAAAATGTTAGTCATGGAGGGTGTTAGATAAAGTCATAGTAACTGGGACAAACATACATATACAATAATATTATCAATACCACACATATATGCAAATGATGTAGTATAATGCCAAATGTTATGAAATGCGTGTCTCCCTCAAATACGGTTAGAACCATGAGTTGGCATCATCACAAGATATTTCACTAGGTGATTCCCCTCCAACAATCAATGAAGACTAATTTTGAGACATCACCAAGCTCACCTCACACTAGTGCACCAAGCCAAATATTACACTAATACTTGGACCGTGGCTCTCCTTCCACTGGATCACCTAAATTGGTGGTGATTTAGAGAATGTGCAATCCACCGCCACTTAGCTCTCCTAGCCATATGAGAGGATTTAGTGACAGGGATGTTCTATCCTATCACTATATTATATCATCATCATATCATATCATATCATATAATCCACTGCCACCTGGCTCTCCAAGCCATAGGAGAGGATTTAGTGGCAGGAATCTTTCATCATATCATATATTGTATATAATCATATTTCATCTCATCACCACCTTCTAATCCACCACATCTTACTATGCTCCTGGGGTGGTGATGTACATGTCATGTTAACATGCCTCTAACAATATATAATCATCATCATAGTCATTATCATGGTCATGCTAGCATGTAATCATATGTAGATGCTACAATCACATATATACATATACAACATCATATTCATAATCATCATATAAAATGCCTCATCTAGCCATGTGCATACCATAATATATAGAAAAACCATACACATACACATAACAATATTGTAGTATGAACGGAGACATGCATATATATATATCAACATATAATACATATACCACAAACATATAGTTACCTCAAATTACTGACACCACGTATACAGGGAAATTGGGCAAGCCTTTGAAGTACCCATCACGAACCATTCACTTCTACTTTAGCCAAAAAATCACTATAATATCATAATACCTTTAATTAACATAATACTCATATTAACCAAAATCCACAATTCAGCCATTCAGGCTTAACCCATAGTTCCCACAATATAATTTTACACTAATAAGCTCTAACTAGTCATTCACATCATAATCATCCTTATATATCTCGGATTTCACACTCCCTCTACAATTTCCAACCAAGGATTCCACTCAAACTTATCACAATCCCCTCAAAACTCATACCCAAATCTTCCTAACACTACATGGCACTTCTATAACACCAAACAAAGCATTTTAATTGGTGAATTCATCCATAAATCCAAAATGTAACATACTCCCACTGATTTTAAACTAAAAATGAAAGGAAAAGAGGGGGGAGGAGAGAGATTACTTGCCAATCGAGATGCAAGCTCCCAATATTTGAAAATCACCTCCAAGGGTCGAAAAATTGGAGCCCTAGTGGACCTCCTCTATTTCTCCCTCCGATTCTTCATCCTCGTTTGGCTGAAATGACTTCTGATTTATACAAATTTGGGGTACGGCACCGCGATAGGCCATAAGTTCATTGCGATGTGAAGCCCTTCTGTCTAAAAGGTTATCCAAGTTTTCAGCTCGCACACTGCGGCGGCCTTGCTTCTCACTGCAGAATGGAGTGCTTCTATCTCTCTCTTTTTTTTGTTCCTCCACCTTCCTGATCCTCTGGTCCTACACACATCACCAGGTATACTTCCCATTAGTTCAAGACTAAGTCCAAGATAGTATAATGAGGGTTGTTACAAGAAGAAAGATTGAAGGTGATAAAGAGAGAGAAGCATAGGGTCATCCTCTAACACTAATCAATTCTAAGTTTCTTCTACTTTTTCTTTGAATCAATGTTTGATTTTAGAATTATGACTTTGATATTTGATTTATTTATGGCATGGTAAATCTCCAAGTTTATGGTAGGGATGTAGCCTAGCTTGGAGGAGACGATTTGAATTTCATACTTTGACTTTTAGGTTTATATTTTATATAAATTGATCTCCTTTTTATATTTATCTTCCTTGTACTTATCTCTAGATTATGTGTTACGTGTCGTATGGTCTTACCATAAGAATTAGGTGATGGATTAAAAGGTTAAATCTAATTCTAAAACTAGGAAGATAAACATAATTACTCTAGGCTAGAGATAGACTTGTCACAGTTCAAAAGTTTTAATTAACTTAATAATTGACTGAGAGGTAATTATTAGTTAACTAAGCATAACCTATTAGATCGAGAGATTGATATGATACATTAGGAATGACAGACATTATAACTATAAGAGTCAGAGTTTGAGTTCAATTTAGTCTACCTTAAAAATAGGTGAACCCCCATCCCTTAGTGCTATCCTCATCAGTTTGTTTAATCATATTCTTTGCCTTATTGTTTTAAGTCATTATTACTACTGGCATTTGACTAAAATTAGTTCACATTGCAATTCAAGCTTCTTGTGGGTTTGACACCCTAAAATACTCTTGGTTATTTTAATACTATGATGATCCTTGTTTACTTGCATAATTAAGCTGATCACTAGTACAACTAACAAAGCTTGTCTCATGCTACTTGCATAGAGTGAGTGCTCATGAAATACGGAGTGCACTCTTGTAACTCTTGTATTGCACCTATTAGAGAAAGTGAGAGGTTATCTAGAACATAGTATCATCAATAATGCTTAAGAGAGGATTGAAGTGGCCAAACTCCTTTATGCTTCCATTGTTGAGAATTTGATATATGCTCAAATGTGTACCTATCTAAACATAGCTATTGCTATTAGTGCACTTGGTATATACTTGAGCAATCCATCCATACTTATTAAGAGGAGCTAGAAAGGTCCTAAAGTATCTTTAGGATACTAAAATTATAGGTTGATCTATAGAAGATCCATTTCACTTTATATTCTAAGCTATTTTAATTTAGATTTCACATCCTATATAAAAGATTGAAAACCCACTTCTAGATACATCTTTGTGATGTTTTGGAGGAGTTATTTCAAGAAAGTCTATTGTAGACACTCACAACTACCTCAATATTTTGAAGTAGAGAGTATTGCTTGTTATGAAGCTACTTGTGAGATTATATGGTTAAGGAAAATTGATATTTGGCATGCGTCTTGTTGATTCCTCTAACCATTGATGCAATAGTTCTACGCTACATCTTCTATCAATTTCAATTCAACTAAACAGTTTAATATCATTTTGTTTGAGAGAAGATTGTTGATACTTTGACTTTTGCTGTTCACATTTGTGGTGAACATATATTTGTGGATTCATTGACCAAAGACTCATCCGCATGAGTTTTGTTAAATTTAGATAATGACCTTCGTTTAGTGGGAGTTTGAGTTGTGTCCTTTAGAGGCATTTGATGGACATGCCATTTTGTGATTGAAACTTTGTTAATGCACTTTATATTATTTGTTTCCCTATAGGATTCTAGATTCTGTGTTGATGCATGCACCATAGATCACTTGTTTCCTTATAAGATTAAGTGATTTTGAGTTGTTTTTCTTCTGAGCTATAGTTGAAAGACCAATCCTACATTTTGTTTTATTCAAATTATGGAACCTTATGCTAATATTCAATATCACTTGCTTCCTTATTGAATTCAATGATTCTATGTAGTTTCTTTTTCCAAAATTTTGTTTATGCCTTAATATATATTGATTGCTTAATCTATTGGTCCATTAAATGTTTCCAATAATTAATTAGTGCTATCCAAGTGGGAGATTGTTAAATTAATTTTAAATTAATCAATATGAATTAGCATTAATTAATTATGGGGATAATGATTTTATATTTTAAATAATCAAACGCCTAGAACAAATTGGGCCTAGTTAAATATGTGTGTTTCATGATAGATTGGATCACACATAAGCCCATTTGGATAGAGACCCAATCTGCGGCTCTTTGGTAGCTAATGATTTCCTCTCATAATTTAGTTTTATGGAGAAAAGATAAAGATTTTATTTGTAACATTAATTAGTTATTAATTTAATTTTTTTATAATTAAAAGGGATTACTGAGGTGATAAGTATAAATGTTTGATAGTTTTTTAAGTATCACCACTTTAGAAAAAACCTAGCCATTCTTTTTAACACTCTCTCTTCCACTCTCCATTTTTATGAAACTTAAGGGACTAAATAGGTTGTAGAATCTACCTCTATGTGGAAATTAATCATGACTTTCCTGGAGTTCCAATGAGGTACGCAACAATTTGTACAAGTTTTTTCTATATTGTCTTAAATTTATATCATATTATCAATATGTAACTCTTCCAGGAAAGGATATCTGCTGGTCAAAAAAATCTTGAGAATTCAGGCAGATTTTACTATATTTTTATGTGGTGGATGATCATGGAGGATGTTATTGATATGGACACAATGAAAACATATCTTAAGCACCCAGAAAATACAGAGTAGCAGAAGAACTTAACTCAAAAGATGCAGAAGATAATCAGTTATAATCCTAGAGGAACTCGTCTCTAAATCCTAACTATAACGACACCCACAAGATTAATTACTCCTTATGGTAATAGAAAATAAGAGAGAGAAAAGAAATAACTCAGTAAATCCTTACTAAACAACTCATAATAATATCATTCCACTATTCTCTGAAGAAAATGCATTACATAGAGGCATTTATATAGGCAAAACAAGAAAAACCCTAATCCTAAAACAACTGGGCCTAAATAGATTTAGAAAATCTAAAAGATATATCTAATTATAAAAAATCTTAATAATAAAAAAAAATTAAAAAAAAAGTGATATCTAATCCTAATACTATTAGATAATCTCTTAAATCCAAATCTAGAAAATCTTTTAAAATATATCTAATAGATTTTATTTATTCTAATTTAAATCTAACTAATAATTTTGGCCCCATGAAAATACAATTGGAAGCCAATAAAATCAATAAATAAACAAAATTATCTAACAAAAAAAAGACCTAGAATTTCCTTGAGAGGGATTGTATGGGTAGTGCTTGAGAATCTTTCATACGCCTCTTTGATCTTTATCATTTCCTCTTCCTCGAAAAGATTCATCCTCGAATCTTTACCACCTTAGGATTAATTTGGATGTGCTTCTTTTGCTTCAATCTCCATATATGTTTTTGTTTCACCTTATATCTAAAGATAAAAGCACTAATATTTTTTAAATAATTTTTTAACACTTTTTTTCTTTTCCATGTGCTCTTTTTTTTTTTTGCTTTAATAACTTCACAAACACGAAGAAGACAAGGAAAACAAGATGTAGAGATGGAGAAAGTGATGAGATGATAAGAAGCAATACAAAATAAGACACAAGAGGGACAGAAAACAAAGAAGATGAAGATGGATTTGGAAGAACACGAAATACAAAAGTTAAACCTGAATTTCGGAACCTGGCTCTGATACCAACTAATATGGACACAATGAGAACCTGTCTCAAACACTTAGAAAATACAAAGTAGCGGGAGAATTTAACTCAAAAGATTCAGAAGATGATCAGTTAGAACCCTAGAGGAACTCGTCTCTAGATCCCTAACTATAACGATACCCACAAGGTTGATCGCTTCTTATGGTAATAGAAAACAAGATAGAGAAAAGAAATAACTCAGTAAATCCTTACTGAACAACTCACAATAATATCATTCCACTATTCTCTGAAGAAAATGCATTATATAGAGGCCTTTATATAGGTAAAACAAGAAAAACCATAATCTTAAAACAATTGTGCCTAAATAGATCTAGAAAATCTAAAAGATATATCTAATTATAAAAAATCCTAATAATAAAAATGAAAATCCATAGAAAAATAATAAAATTGATATCTAATCCTAATACTATTAGATAATCTCTGAAATCTAAATCTAAGAAATCTTTTAAAAGATATGTAATAGATTTTATTTATTTTAATTTAAATCTAACTAATAATTTTGTTCCCAAGAAAACACAAATTGGAAGCCAATAAAATAAATAAAGAAATAAAATTATCTAACAAAAAAAAGACCTAAAATTTTCTTGAGAGAGATTATATGGGTAACGTTTGAGAATCTTTAATGTGCCTCTTTGATCTCTATCAATTATTATAGGAAGGGCTCTAATAGTGGAATCAGTATTCAAGGAGAAAATGGGGATACGATAATGATACTTCTTTGATGTTAGGGCAAATCCATGAGGCAGTCAAGGCTAATGTTGGAAAATCCACTAAAGCAAAACTAGACCTGTCATAATGGAAAGCCCAAATGTCAAACAATATGGGGCTAGGGAGGAAGAGTTAGGAGGAAAATAAGAAGACACATGATAGGAAAGCAATATGGGCTATATATTTTGTTGACTTACCCATTGATGAAGAAAAAGAACATTGGAAAGCCATTGATCCTTATAATGGGCTTTCACCAATGTCTGAGGTTACCAAGTGGGTTAGGATTGAGGACAGATCCATTTCAAGATACATTGCATGCTAATGAAGTTGAGTGACACCAGATACTATCTACAGAAGAGGAGGATGTCGCTCTACCATATGAACAGAAGGGTGATATGAACGAATAAGATCATGACACTGTTGGTAGATGGTTAGGTTTTTTAAACATGCTATTCTAAGTTCAATTTTTAGCCATGTGTATGGAAAAATTTTTGTTGAGAGAGGTAAAACTATTTCGTTGATTTCTACGTCTCGAAGGGATTAGTCTTCGGTTATCGGCCGGGAATATCTTGGTGTTAAATAAAAAAAGGGTGATCTCAATGTCCCCAATACAAGGAGTGCTTGAAATCTCAAGCAACAGTTGAGGAAGAGACCTGAAACGAAAGAGGTTGCTCCGATAAATGTACTAGAGGCAAAGATCTCGAATTTCATGGTTTCAATATGGGGATAGGAACTCAATTTTTTCACTTGGCCACTATTAAAAGAAGGTAGAGAAATAACATTTTGAGATTGAAGAATGAGTGATGAAGGCGCTTGGTTGAGTGAAGAGCAGGATATTGCTATTTGCATCTCTGATTTTTATAGTAGTCTCTTTTATGTCTTTTCGACTCAGAGCACTTGATGAAGTTTTAAGCTATATTGAAGCCCGTACAGATAATGCCTCTAGGAATGAACGCTTGATGAGATTAGTCACCGTGAAGAAATTTGTGAAGCTTCTTTTAGCTTGGGAGGTTCTAAAGCTCCATGACTTGATGGCTTCTAAGGTCAATTCTATCGTTCTGCTTGGCCTGAAGTTGCTAATAGCATTTGTCATGTGGTGATTGAATTTTTTTTGGGAAAATCTCATTTAGAGCTGATTAATGATGCCAATGTTACTCTTATTCCAAATGTGGACAAACCAGAGCATATTTCTCAATGTCAGCTTATTGGCTTATGCATTTTTTCTTACAAAATTATTTAAAAAATTTCTACCTAATCTTTCAGCGCTTTTAATTTTACACTAAAATTCAATTTATTGGTGTAATTTTATCATTTTTTTCAGTCCGTTAACTTCAAAAATATAATAGAAATTTCCTCGTCTCTAAAACCATTAACTTACTTGACAATAAGTTTACATGAAATTGAGTTAATTTATTTATAAGAGTTGTAGCAACAAAGTAAATAAAAAATAATGGTACTTTTTTTTAATGCAATAATGTTACTTCTTTCTTACAATTTTCAAAATTTTCATTTAAAAAGCTTAGATTTAGTATTGTCTAAATTTGGAACAAAGGGTGTTCATTGGCCTAGAGAACTAGATCTGACCTAATAACTTTGGGATGGGTAGGGTTGGGCCACAAAGGGCAAAAATAGAAACACCAGGCAAGACCCTAGCTAGTCCAACCTAATCTTTTGATTTTAAATTTTTTATGAAAATTGATTAATTTTATATAATTGTTTTTCTGATTATATTTCATGCAAATAAGTGTTTTTTTTTCTTTGGCCACAATCTCATGTGATAAGTAGTGTTTTAAAAACTGGTGAATCAGCTTTAGAACTGGTTTGGAACTTTATAGAACTGGTAAAAAAGAGAACCAATCAAGAATCATCCATCAGAAAATCAGTCAAAACCAGGAAAGAATTAGTAAAATGTTTTTCTTCTTTTCTTTTAATTTTTTTTAGTTTCTAACATAAAATAACTTCATTTTCATGACACAATAGCATTATTTTTTTTCTATATTATAATATTATTTATGCATTATTATGATATATAATTAATAATAATTATAATATTACTTAGTAAATAATATAATGATAGATTATTAGTTAACTATTTTGAATTCAAAATGTGATTATTGGTGAATATTAGCTTTTCAAATTTAAATATTAAGTTGTAAAACCTATCAATTAGTTATAATTTTTTGAAAACTTTCTATATAATATAGAATATATAAAATTAATAATATATTAATTTTTTTTACTACCGGTTAAATCACAGTTTGGACCATGGTAGAACCAATGAATCTTGAACTAGACTAATCTAATAATCAGTTCCGTTTAAAATGATTGCTAATAAGTTGATTTTATACTCATTATAAAGACTTTCCACGATTTTAACCTTTTCAATTTTATTTAAAATTTTAAATTAATTTTTTAGCATAATATTATATAATATTATTATGTAGTTGTTTGGTACTCATAAATTTGACGAATAATGTTACTTTTAGACATTATTTTTGGTGGAATATATTTTGGATGAAGTGAATTATATTTTTGTTCAAATAAGTATTTTTTTTAATTTTTATTTTTAATCTCATATCTTTGGTGCTGTGTGTGTATATAAAAGAACACTATAACGCCTAAAAGCAACAATCTCAATGACCTCAAGTCATCCACAACTAAGAATACTGGTGCCACACAGCGATTTAAAACGGTGCAAATAATTTTTTTTTTGAGATTTTGTACAATATATAAAAAAATGTCTTGTTTAATATAATTCATAACTTTTGTGATTGTAGATACCACAATAATTGATTATTGATGAAAATAACATGAAACAGTTGTTTGGTATAACGCTGACTGTTGAAACTGTGGGAAAAGGGACAAAGCCCGCGGCCCATAATTCATTTATCTTAGAATTTCTCCTTCGTTATCTTCTTTATTATTTGTTGATCCTATCTTTTAATAGGATTAGATTTTGCATTAATTTTGAGATTTGATTGTAATACTAGTCAAAGCTAGGTACCAGTATATGTATCACTATTCACCATCAAATAACATAAGTTACTATAAAAAATGTTGATGTTAAAACCTATTTAGTAGATGGTAACGTACCACTATAATTGACAATTGGCTATATAATTAATAACACGGACTGGGTTGTTTGGTATAAAGCTGACTGTTGAAACTGTAGGGCAAAAAATAGGAGTGGGCATTCGGTTATTTAGATTTGATTTGGCCAGAAACTAAGATAACAGAACATCGACATAACACATATTGGACAACCAAATCTAACCAAATTAGCCTTAAAAATCGAACCGAATGAAACTGAAATATTTCGGTTCGGTTCGGTTCAATCCTACTTATTTGGTTTGGGCCTTTAATGGGCTTTTGCTAAAAAAAAATTACCAATTTAGTTCAATCCACTATTTTTTTGAATGAAAGAAGGAAATTCATTCATAAGCAAGGACATACAGAATATTTACACTTAGTCAGTGCAAAACAATAACATAAGAGTGAAAGACTAATCAACAATAAGAAAGTTAACCACTGTCAAGAAAATGAGCAGCTCTAGTAGCTTTATTAGTTCAAAAAATATCACATTTGTTGTGTTTATTGTTTTGTATGCCGGCTATTTCTTCATGTCAAACATACCAAATCAACATCTATATATCAAATATAAAAATTACATCAAGACATGCCATTACTACAAGTTATGAACAATAAAGTTTAAACTTGTGCAGTACACAAAATGACAAAAATGTATGAAATCAATTAGGATGATATGAATAACCCACGTCCTTGAAGGGGCAAGAGGCAAATGCTAGAGCAGCAATGTAAGCAGAAGGCATTCTATTTATTTTTAGTGAAAAGAGAAATTTCATTAAAAAATGAAAGAATTCAGGGCTATACAAAGGCCAAAACAAAAGGGCCAACAAAAAGAAAACAAAAGAGCCGAGATCAAAGATTAAGACCCGGTACCAAAAGAGCTAATAACATCAAAGGTTCTAATAGTGTGAGTAGCAGCTGAGCATATGTCAATCAAAATAGGGATGGCTGAGAAGCTCTTACCATTAAAAATCCTCCTATTTCTAATTTGCCAAAGTTTCCAGACAGTTAAATAGAAGACATTCTTTTTGTTCTTCTTTTTAGAGTCATGAACAGAACAAGGAATGAAGAACTTGTCTTTTGTCAGAATCTGAAGCCAGTTAGGAATGGAGTTTGTGAAGTTAAAGCCAACCTAAGAATGAAGGAGAGACCAAACACAAAGTAAAAGCACAATGACTTTACAATTTAAAAGCATATTATTCAAAATCCAACAAGATAAGAGCATAAAAGATTACGATACTATGTGTTTTTAGTCACCACAGCTAAAAACAGGAGAGTAAAGATTGAGAATCAAATTTGCATAGGGGATTTAAAGCTTTCAGATTTGATTAAAATATATGTGACTCTTTATTGTATATATGAAAAGATTGTTGTTTTTTTGCCTTTTCTAAGACGTTCCTACCTATCTTCCAATCTTACTTTCCCTACCAACAAAGAGCTAGCCATTCTCATTCACACTGATCCAAGTGTTTTACACACAAGAAATATTAGATGTATGTACCCATATAACAATGTCTAAAAAGAACACAAAAAATATAGCCATTCCCTTTTCTAAGACGTACCTACCCATATAAGATGTACAAAGAGCAATGTATAATTACATTATTTCCATAATGTAGCAACAGAAACACACTCATGAAACAACAAACAAATTAATGCAGAGAAGAATATGAATTTGAAACAACAAGAGAGAGATAGAGAGAATCTAGTATACGACCAATAGCATCGCATGAGTGAGTAGTAAAAATCAATATTTACCTTAAATATGTTGAGTGTGAGATTAGAGCCATTGAGCTACTGTGCCAATACTGAGATGTAGAGAAGAGCGAGATTGGAGCTGCCGACCTACCGTGAAAAGATTAACATGTAGAGAAGTGTGAGATTGGAGCTGCCGAGCTGCCATGCCAAGACCGCGATGCAAAGAAGTATGAGATTGGAGGAGGAGTGAAATAGGATTGGTCAAAACTCTTTGAAAGTGAGACAGGAAAGGGAATCTGGGAACGAGACAGAGACTGGAGGAGGGAGTACCGATCAAAGCTTTGAGAGTAAGACAGGAAAGGAGATGGAGTCGGGAGGGAGACACGACCACACATACTTTTTCCTGATTTAAGGTGTGTTTGGTTGGAGGGATGGGAGGGAAAGGAAGGGGAGGGATTTTAATGGAGGGAAGGGGAGAGAAGGAGAGATAAGATATGGAGGGAATGGGAGGGAAAGGAAGGGAAGGGGATTGAGGTGGGGGAGGAATTTTAATAATTTGTTATTTGGTTCAAGAGGGGAGGGGAGAGGAGAGAAGCTAATAATAATTTGATCATTTTATCCTTGAAATTAAAGAATTTTTCTATCATTTTTATGAATATAAAAAATTTCAGTATTGAGTATAAAATTATACTTTAATATTTTATACTCATACTCCATAATTTTATACTCAATATTTAAATTTTTTGTACTCACTTTTTGAGACATGGGACTTAAATGTAATATTTTTTAGTCTAGGGACATTCAAGTAAATATTTTTATGTTTTTAAAATTTTTTATATTTTTAAAAATATTTTTTATTTAAAAAAAAAGGGATCAGGCTCAAAAAAATTTTTTTTTCCCCTCCGTGTCCCCCCAATTTCGAAGGGGACATTTTGATTTTATGAATGGGTTGATTTTATGAAGGGGAGGGGACCCCTTCCCTCCCACCCCCTGTACCAAATTGGGGCATAGGATTTGAGTGAGGAGGACTGGGGGAGTGACTCGAGTCAAGGGTGAGGTTAGTTCAGACTTTAGAGGGAGGGGTGTGCTACTTACTGACTTTGCGCGTGCTGAAGTGTGAAGGATTGGGCTTGATTACTTGAATTCAGAGTGTCTGAGTGGGATTGGGCTGAAGGATTGGGCTTTAGTTGGAAACTAAACCTTTACAGAGCATGTGTTTTAAAACCCAAAAATATATATATTTTGGTCGATTTTGTCTATTTGGTTTTTTCAAGTTACAATTGAATTGAATCAAAATTACCCAATAAATAAATAAAAAATCAATTGTGCACCAAAAACTGAAAAAATTGAAATGAAAAACTGAATTATATTTGATTCGGTTCACTAATTGGTTTCAGTTTGGTTTTACTCAACCCTCGCTAAACATATCCTATCTTTTATTATGATCAGATTTTGCATTAATTTTGAGATTAAAAAAAAAAGAATATATATTGTAATCCTAGTCAAACCTATAAGTACCATTATATGTTTCACTATTCATCATCAAATAAAATCAGTTACTATCTGGCCAAAAAAAAAATTATATGCTATAAAAAAAGTTGCTATTAAAACCTATTTAGTAGATGTTAATGTACCACTATAATTGACTATTGATTGTAATAGTATGGAAGAGCTATTTGGTGTAAAGTTGATTGTTGAAACTGTGGGAAGTGAGCTAAAAATATCCTATCTTTTATTACGATCAGATCTTGCATTAATTTTGAGATTTCAAAAAGAAAAAAAAAGAATATATACTGTAATCCCAGTCAAACCTATAGGTACCGATATATGTTTCACTATTCATCATCAAATAAAATCAGTTGCTATCTGGCCAAAAAAAAAATCAGCTGCTATAAAAAAAAAGCTGATGTTAAAACCTATTTAGTAGATGTTAACGTACCACTATAATTGACTATTGATTGTAATAGCATGGAAGAGTTGTTTGATCGTTGAAATTGTGGGAAGTGGGCTAAAAATATTCTATCTTTTATTAGGATAAGATTTTGCATTAATTTTGAGATTTCAAAAAGAAAAAAAAAGAATATATATTGTAATCCTAGACAAACCTATAGGTTCCATTATATGTTTCACTATTCATATCAAATAAAATCAGTTACTATCTGGCCCAAAAAAAAAATAGCTGCTATAAAAAAATTGATGTTAAAACCTATTTAGTAGATGCATCTATAACATTTTTCACTTGTGGCAACACTTTTCTTTATAACATTTAGAAAAAAATGTTGCTTAATTTATGAAGAGACAACATTTTTTTAGTGTTACCTATTGATTAAGACTTTAGGCAATAGAAATTGGTCAATACTTAAAAACTGTTCCCTATACTAAAATAGGCAACATTTATTTATGTTGCATTATATCTTAAAAATAGGTAACAAAAAAAATGTTGCCTATAAATGTGCTCTGAATATAACATTTAGTAATTGTTGCCTATATTATGTAGATACATGACTTAACATCATTTTTTTTTTTACTTTGGCATTAATATTTTTTTATTAGTTCATTAATGCAATTTTTGTTTTTTATTAATGCCATTTTTTTTACTTAACACCTTTTTTTTGTTTTTAAATTAATTTTGTTAAAACAACTTTTCAATACATTTATACCATAATATTTAAATTTGAAAAAATTAAATTTAAATGAGTTGGACTTATATTTGGGATGGACCCAAAGAAGGCTAACTTGTTATATACTTAGATTTTGAATGGACTACTTTTTGTTTTTGACTTAAGACCTTTTATTGGGTGCTATAATGAAATCCCTAATCCTTCCTAAATTTTTACAATTTGCCGGCATTTACAAATCCAAGTGCATCGTCCCCATCCTCGTCAGCCTTCCTTCCCATCTTGGTTTCGCCATTTCTCTCTAATATGAAGTTTCGTCGTGTTGTCCATCCTCTTTGGCCTTCCTTCACTATCGGCATTGCAGCTTTGTCTCACAATTTTGCACATTGCACAACTCAAAACGCTCCTAATCCTCTCATTGCCTTTCTCCATTATAGGCAGGGCTCCATCAGCATCGTCCTCTGTCATAATCGACCTGGTGAGTTGTCCTTCCATTTCTCTCTTCTTCCTTCTATTTCATTGGTATCATCCTTATCACTGAGATTTCATGGCTTCTCTTTGTTTTTTAGTAGCTCATAGCAACTCTCCTGATCTCCCTAATCCATCATCGCTGAAGCTATTCCCCATGGTCCTTAGGTGAGTTCTCTTCTCCGTTTCTAGCTTGCTGGCACTGAAAATTATTTTCTATTTTTTTATATTGTTGCAGTTAACTTGCAACTCTATTCTCTTTTTTTGGCTATGACTTAAAGTCATTTTTACTGGGACTATGCTTTTTTCGTGTATGTGACTTTACTTGTGTAGATACTCCCTCTGGTCTATATTGTAGGGTGTGAGATCCATTTTCACGCCCATTAAGAAAGTTGAAAAACATTCTTAAGCATACCAAAATTCCAAATTTGCCCCTATTTACTGAGGAAATATTAAAATGATTAAACCAAGCAATTTCCTATGAGCTTTTCAAGTCTAGGAGAAAGAAAAGCAACCAACTCATACAATTAAATATAATAAGGGTAAAATTGTCCATTTGGGTCTCTATACCTTATATTGTGGACCAAAGAAAAATGGGTCCCACACCCTATATTATGTACCAGAGGGAGTAGTTTGTTTATGGCTCTTGCCTCTTGCTTGTTTTTTATCATTGCCTCTTGCTTCTAAATTCTTTTCTTTATGTTTTCAAGCTGCAAGTCTATTCTTTTCTTTTGGCTATGACTTGAGAAGATAGTTTGTTTGTGACTCTGCCCCGTTCTACCCAAACTTTATATTGTTAAGGCTCTTAATAGAATTTTCTCTATTGGAAGCATAAAATTTGCAAAGAAAAGAAAAAAGAATATTTTCAAAGCCCACAAACAAGTGGTTTAAAATTGTTGCCTATATTGCATGCTTATAGTTAAGAAAATGTTGCCTATAAGAAGTTTAAGCAATTTTTTTTTCGCGTAAGCACCTGGTATCCTGAAGCCTGCCTCATTCTAGCTGTGAGGACTTCAACATGGTCCAGCCTAATCCGGATTAGAGGCCTGACAGGCACCACAAGGATGGGTGCTCCTACCACTCCACGCTGCTGCATTCCCACGTCTCGACCCCAAGACTCATGGTTAAGCTAGAATGACTCTTGCCAATCGATTCAAGCATTCAATGGTAGTTTAAGCAATATTTTTAACTGTACTTTATGTTGACAACAGTTCAAAAATGTTGCCATAGCTTAATCTCAAAACTGTTACATATTCCTATAGTATAGACAATAGTTTTTGTGGTTGTTGCCATAGAGTTCAAAAAACTGTTGCCTAAAGGAATATGTAATGCTGGCATAGGCAACACTCGAGCAACACTTGGAAACTGTTGCCTATAATTTTAGGCAATAGTTTTCCTAACCTAAACAACACTTTTTAATTGTTTCTATGGAACAAAAATGTTGTAGTAGATGTTAATGTACCACTATAATTGACTGTTGATTGTAATAGTATGGAAGAGTTATTTGGTGTAAAGTTGATTGTTGAAACTGTGGGAAGTGAGCTAAAAATACCCTATCTTTTATTAGGATCAGATTTTGCATTAATTTTGAGATTTTTAAAAAAAATTGTACTTCTAGTCAAACCTAGGTACCAGTATATGTATCGTTATTCATCATCAAGTAAATCAATTTTTCTATCTTATATAGTGATAGAAATTAATAACATGTAGGAGCTTTATCAATGAGAAGTACATTTTTATTTAAAATTATTTATTTATAATTAATATTTTTTCGTTAAATTAGGCTATAACATTAATACTTTATAAGTACTTCATCTTCCCTTTCATTTTTCCCCATAAATTCAACTCACATACATGGCCATGAAAAGCTCGAAACATTTGCTTCTTCTTCCTTCTCCTCTATTTATCACCATTTTCATCCCCATTTTCCCTTCAATATCTCTCTCCAACTACGATACTTGCAATTATTCCTAACAGGAAGGTTGTCGCTAAAAGTAAGACTTTCGGCGGCAACAAGAAGAAAGTTGCTACTAAAAGTCCATCTTTTGGTGGTGACAATGAAAGTAAAACTTTTAGTGACAACAGACAAATGTTGTTGTTGAAAGTATAATTTTCGACAGTGACAAAAAAAAGTCGTCACTGAAAGTCCATCTTTTAGTGGCGAAAATGAAAGTCATTGTTGAAAGTCTATTTTCAGTGACGACTTTTTTTGTCGTTGCCGAAAGATGAATTTTCAGCAATGACTTTTTCAGTCACCACCAAAAGTATACACTTTTAGCGATGACTTTTTTTAGTCACTGCCAAAAGATGGACTTTCAGCAATGACCATTTTAGTTGCCACCAAAACTATACTTTTAGCGGCGACTTTTTTAGTAAGTCGCTGCTGAAAGTCATCACTGAAAGTATATTTTTTTGTAGTCCTTTAGGCTCAAAGATAGTTTTGTTCAATGTTTTTCTTCAAATTTAGCAAATCTCAATGCAACTTTACAAGTCATATTCACTCCAAACAACCCTTCTTACCAACCCATTCTTCAATCCTCCTTAAGAAATCTTAGATTCTCAAATAATTCAACCCCAAAACCTATCCTCATAGTCACTCCAAACATCATCATTCATATCAAATTAGCCATACTATGCTCTAGACAACAAAGTCTATAAGTTAGAGTTCGAAGTGAAGGTCATGACTATGAAGGCCTCTCTTATGCCTCTAACGAAACCTTCATAATAATTGATCTTTCCAACTTTAGATCCATCACTATAAACCTTGAAGACAAAACTGCTTGGGTTCAATTAGGAGCAACACTTGGAGAATTCTATCATGCAATTGCTAAAGCAAACAATGTCCATGGCTTCCCCTGTAGGAAGCTATCCCTGGTAGGCATAGGAGGATATGTTAGTAGTCGTAGGTTCGGTACAATTTTCAGAAAGTATGGTTTAGTAGCTGACAACATTATTGATGTTGTAATGGTGGATTCTAAAGCAGGTTACTGAATCAAACGTTAATGGGGGAAGATTTGTTTTGGGTTGTATGAGGAGAAGGAGGAGCAGGATCGAGCTTCGGTGCTATCACTGCATGGAAAGTAAACATAGTATGTGTCCCTCCAATAGTAATTACTATAAGTGTGAAAAATGATGATGATCACTACTACAAAAAATATCATTTTACGTCTGTTATTTTGGCCTTTTTATGGCTGTTTTCAAAGTGACGTAGAAGCTACATACATAGAAAGTATATCATTTTACGTCTGTTAATAAACAGCCATAAAAAGTTTGTATTTTTATTGCTGTTATCTTATAAACAGCCATAGAAAGTGCCACTTTCTACGGTTGTTTTTAAGGAAACAGCCATAGAAAGGTCCACCTTCTACGGCTGGTTTTTAAGAAACAGCTGTAAAAAGGTTTCTATTTTTTTTAAAAAAATCCACTTTTTAGTTTACCTATTTAGAACTTGTTATAGAATAAAACTAGATCAATTTCAACCAACATAGCACATCTAAAATTTTAATTCAACAACAATATAATTAATATATCATATCTTACAATTCACAATAAAAGTCATCCCTTAACACTACAAATTATAAAAAAGATCTCTAAATAATCTCTCAACACTATAAATAATATCTAAACAATCTCTCAATTAATATCATAAAATAAGTTCAAACCAGCAAAACCAAAAATAAAGAACTATAAATATTATAGCTCCTTCCAATGTTGTTTCATCTGAGTGCAGTAACCAAATCTTACTTTGATGCTTTCTGCTTTCACATCTGGACTCCCACATAATATCCTTGCGAAGGTTACAGGAATATGTTAAAGTTTCAACCTAGGAATAAAACATGTTATGGTTACTTAAGTTACACATTTGGGAAAAATTGGTTATAAAGTTTCACATAATTATTCATAAAACAGGATTATTAGTGACAGCCAAGATCTAATTCAATCCACAGCTTCAGTAGTTAGGAGAAGGACAAAGAATGATCTAATTAATATCTCTAAAATGCTTCCCCATGTGAATGGCCTTAAGGCTTTAATTATGAACAAAGCACAAGTACAACGCTCCTTGTGCTGAAAATTAATTTAATTAGGCGAATGAGTTGGCCTGAAATCCAACTTCAAACCACTTGGCCATTAGAGGCTCAAATACCAAACTGGACTATTACAACCCAAAATCTTAAGCTATTTAAAAACAGCCCATGAAAGATTTAATTAATATCCGTAACAGTTTTCATTGATTTTTGCTCTAGGTAGGATTTGAACTTAAATCCTTCTGCCTTGAAGATTGACTCAATGGTATTCCTATAGCAAAAGAAGAATCACAATTTTATACAAAGGTAGTGAAGCACTTAATTACACCGAATTCTTTACTAACATGAACCTATACGAGACAAGGTAATAAAAAGTGTATCAATGAGATAATCCTCCAGATATATGTCTTGTTGTCTTGTCAGATGATTTTAGAAACTCAGAGCAATATTCAGGCTTCATTATGCACGACAATTTATACTCCAAAAATAAATTAATTAATTAAATGCATACAAAGACCAAAAAATAACACAACAGGCACTTTATACATGTCTTCCAATTAGTAACAGTTATAAACTATCCAATTAACTATCTTCCAATAAGTAACAGTTATAAACTATCTTCTTCTCACTAACTCTTACACCTAAGACCTAACAATACTTGTATACTTCCATACAAAAATTTAAAAGCTAGGAAAAAAATAGATCATATTACAACACCAATAACATATACTAAATGAGACTTTTAATCTCAGACACTAACTAGTTGTAATTGTTCGAAACCACTCTTGGCTAGCAGTATCCCGTATTTGCAATTTAATTCGCTTGCCAAGCTCTATTATCCTAATTTAAAAGTCAATGTTGAAAAAAAACAATCCGTTCCATTGGTCAGATTAATAGCTTCTTTTAATGAGAGAAAGAAACAACAGCAGAAAAATGATGAAGGTGGTTGGAGAAATAAAGGCTCATACCCGACGGTCATAATGAAACTGGTTGTAAAAGATCCATCTGAGAAACGCAACAGGATGCAACTTTAAAATTCAAACATATATATGTTCCCCTAAAGATAAATGCAAAGTACAGAGAAAGTCTCAGAAAAGACTTCATCATTTTAAAATTCAAGATAAAAATCACAATCAAATATATGCATCCACCATAGAAAAAAATGAAGAGGAAGCTAGGAGTGCTAATAAAACATAAGGACAATTATGTTATCTCAGAAAAGATTCCTACCTATTCATGTTATATCAATAATTTAAAAAAAGTTATGTCAGTTAGTTCAGCTGGTAAAGTATTTTACAGCAGATGCAAGGACTAAGGATTTAGTCTTGCCTTCACTAAAGTGGGAAGGATTCAAGGAAAGGGATAATGTATATAACTCACACTTAGGAACAAAATATACATACACAAGGAAAAAGAAAACAGAAAAGACTCCTTTTTGCTTACTACATTTAAAGAAGCAATTCTTAGGTTCAAGTGGGATTTATATTAATGTTTGACTCAGTCCATTTGAGAAATGAAATCAATATAATTTGAATCTAATCCAACATAAAGAATATAATAAATGTAATAAATAAAATTAGAAGGCATAGTTTAGTATGGTACGTTATTCAATGGAAACAGATCAGATTCTACTTGTAAATTTCATTTAAATTTTCTAGCCTCAATATCATCAAATGGTGACAGCAAAAATTCCAGAACAGGGGAATAGTAAAAACAGCAAATGGAGAGGAAAGGTTTATGATTTTACCTCAATTTTCTAGCCTCAATATCATCAAATGGTGACAGCAAAAATTTCCTCCACTTTCTTCTCACTTATCACCATCAATAATGAAAAATTTCCCTTCAAAAAATTCTAAACAAAAGCAGCTCAAGTGACAGCCATATAAATCCCTAAAATTACAAAGATACCTTGAGGTCTGTTGAGGATTTAGTGCTTCGTGCAAGGCATTGGTGTCTTCACAAGGTAAACATCTATTCGAGAAGGAACAAAAGCTAACCACATACCTTAACTTTGATGTCCGAGAGAACCAAAACAAGATTATGATTTCAATGCCTTTGCTGTCCGATTTTTTCTGTTCCTTGAACCTTGGATGAGATTGAGAACGACATTAAGACAGAGACCAAGCTTGTGTGAGACTTTGATTTCAATGGGGGAAATGGCGAAGGGGCTGATTTCAATAGGGGTGGAGTGAAGATGAGTTGCGATTTTGGGTTGGAGGTGGGAGGGCGCCGAAAAGCAAAAAAGAAAGACCGGGAAAATGAAAGTTGGGTTCCATCTAAATAGAATGTAATACCCTTAAAATATTGCATTGTTTAATAATTTTTGTTTTTCAAATTCTAAGGCACTTTTTACGGCTGTTTTCTAAAAACAGCCGTAGAAAGCTTCAAAACAAAAATTCCAACAAGCTAAAGCTTAATAATTTTGTTTTAAATTCTATCAAGCTTTCTACGACTGTTTTTAGAAAACAACCGTAAAAAGATTAATCAATTATGACTGTTATCCTAAAAACAGGCGTAGAAAGCTCAGATATTATATATGTATTTACAAAAATACCATCAATCAATTTTTTATGTCTGTTTTTATTTTAATAGCCATAAATAAGAGACATAAAAAGGTTATTTTGTAGTAGTGGATGGTTCGATAATACTATTCATGAATTAGCAAAATGTTGTTGATAAGCTTCCTAAGGAGATGTTTCTTCACACATCTCCTCCATTGATGTATTACTTTAGAGAAACCAAGCATCTCAGAGTTTCAAAGTAAAATCTGACTTTGTGACACAACTTATTCCTTTGTTTGGTTTAAAAGGGCTCTGGAAGATGCTGCTACTTGAGGAGATCAATTCGCCATCATTGATAATGACACCTTAAGGAGGAAGAATGAGTGAGATTTCAGAGTTAGAAGCTCCATTTCCATATAGGAAAGGGATGGTATATGGGATTCAATATTATGTGTCGTGGGATTCCAATGATGAGACAGGCAAGTATTTGAAGATGATGAGAAGGTTGTACACGTACATGACACTATGTTTTGAAGAATCTGAGAGTGGCTTATTTGAATTATCGAGGCATGGATTTGGGAGTGAATAGAGATAAGAGTACAAGCTATGAAGAAGCAAGATCATCATGGGGTTCCAAGTATTTCAAGAAAAATTTTGAAAGATTGGCTAAGGTAAAAGCTGAAGTTGATCTTTGCAACTTTTTCTAGGACAAGCAAAGCATCCCTCCATTGTATTTTATTAGGTGTAAGAATATCAAAGGTTGGTTAAGTTGGTAAGGGAGTGACTTATATTCTACACACACAAAAAATGTGAGTTTGAACCCCAATACCTAAGACCTTATTGATGGGTAATTTGTGACTACCTCTATAAGAGCTCTCTAAGCCTTGAGGCCTATCTTGACTTTGGTGAGCCCCCGATCCAACTCACCTAAATTATTTTACATTGAAAAAAAGAAAGAAATAAATCTTTTTTGTGCAAATTGGATGGCCGGATATGCTCAAAATATTTATATATCTTCTCGAGTTTTTGCTAATACTCCTTAATTAGATTGTAGTGATTTATTGAATTTTAATAAACAGTGTCTTGTGTGCTCTATCTTTTCTTTCATTATTTTATGATAATCGGAATCCTGCAAGTGTACAGGGTTAATTACAGTAATAAAAAGTCTCCAGAGTATTCCAGAGATCAAACTCAAGGAAGGTAGTAAATTTACCAGCCCAAGAGCAAATAACAAGTAAATTGAAAAGATGAATAAGAAAAAAGCAAGCAAACACAATTAATAAGTCTAATTCAATCACAAGAAGCATAAGAGGATCGAGTTTCACCTTATAAGATAACTAGATTTTATTCTTTAATTAGACTCTACACAATTACAGTGACTGTTGTTCCTGAAGTGTCCTAATTACGTCTTAGTCAATTAGTCTTTATTTAATTAGGATTTAATTCACTCTCGTGCAACTAAAGTTCCTAATCAAGCCTTGAAAACTATAATGTATATCACCATGAATTCCTAATTCTATCTCTAGATTAGTTATTCATGCTTACCTCTCTAAATCTAGTTTCACTCTTCACCTTTCAATCTATCAAGTTTACCTATTAATTAGATTTTATGATGATCAAGCATAAAATCCACATGAGCGAACAAAAGAGATAAATATAACTTGAAGAACAAATCGACAGAGTCATAACTAAATAAAACAAATCCAATCCATCCCAGTCAAGTTACATCCCTACCCCTAACTGGGGAATTTAGCTACATATAGAAATAGAAATCAAAACAAAACTAAAATCCCAAACCATGATAAGAATAACAAGAAGAAATAGTTTATAAAGGAAAAGATAATTTTGTTTCAATACTCCCCATATCTCCTTACTTTCTATCTATAGATTACTCCTAGTTACTCACAGATTTGTTTAAACCGTATTCTTTAGCCTCTAAGAGTGTTTCTGAATACCCCTTATGTTTCTGCTGTGTCACCTTTTATAAAGAAATTCAAAAGGCCTATAAAAGCCCAAAATGTTGAATCAAGAAGTTTTTGATGATTCCAAATCAATTCTCAAGAGTTTGGATTGAAGATATCAAAGGTGCTCAAAGAGTTCAAGTGAAGAAATTTTGGAGAAATCTGTGCAAGAATTGTTGTAGGATGATTAGCTATGTATAAATATGGGTAAAAGACTTTGATTTGGTGTTAAAATGTTTTAAAACCTTGATTTTATGTTAAAACATAAAATATTTGAATAACACCCACTAACAGACGAAGTTTGAAAGGTTTATATTGAACTGTCATGTTGGAAATTTGAACTTTGACTTTGGAAATTCGAATTTCTAGTTAAAACTGAATAAGTCTGAAGAAATGCTTCTCTGACAGATGAATTTTGATTTTCCAAAATTCGAATTTTCATAAGTATCTGAAAGAAGCTTTAAGCAACAGACGAACTTTGGGTTTTGGATATTCAAATTTCAGACAAAATGCAACTTATGAAAACTAAAGAAATCCGTCTGAAATAATGTCAAAGTTCATCTGAAATCAAGATTATATTGAGTTTCAAAATTGCTTACTGACAGACGAACTTTGAACATGAAAATTCAAATTTCAGAAGCTAAGGTTGTGAGTCCGTTACAATGATATGTTGACATACGAATGACAGTGTTTATATATTCAAATGTTAAAGTAAGTCTGAAAAGAGGTCTCTCTGACAGACGAACTTTACTCTTTGAAAATTCAAATTTCGAAGAAAATGAACTACAGTGTTTGTTGAGCCTGCTGCGGACAGACGAATTTTGGAGTTCCAAAATTTGAATTTCGAAGGCACTATAGCAAAATTGAAAGTACTGTTCACACTTAACAGAAAAACTTTCCACTTGAAAATTTGTATGTCACTACTTAGAAACATTTTCAAAATATCAAAATTTGAATTTCACTTCATGACAGACGAACTTCAGTCTTTCAACGTTGGAAGCTTTAACCTTCGACTCCTGCGAAATTCGTCTGTTGACCAACCGAAATTTGAATTTCAGTTTGTCAGAAGCATTAAATGCGGTTGGTTAATGGATAGTTTTTCAGAGTAACTGTTGGATAACTTCTCCAACGGATAGATTTTGTCTCTAACGGATATTTGAGACCTAAATCTATAAATATAACATCATTTGAAGTTGTGGGTAATGATTTTAACTGTGAATATACTGAAACTCTACCAAATCATTTACTTAAAGACTTTTACCCTCTCACTTCAATACTTGTACTTCAACCTTCATATTTACTCTGATTAAGAGAGTTTAACCATTGTAAACAATCTAATCTTCATCTGGAAGATAGATTTTCTTGTGAGGGGATATCACAAGGAATTAGGAAGCACTTTGTGAAAGTGCAGAAAGGGATTGAGAGAAGCTCTAGAAAATAGAGCACAAAAGTTGCACTGTGGCATTTGCAAGAAGCCCACTGAATTCTTGCAGAATAGTGAAAAATCTCAAGTGGTGACTTGGGGACTGGACTTAGGTCAAGTGGAGAGACCAAACCAGGATAAATTTCTGAGTCTTTTTCTCTTTTCTGCTACTTTCACTGTTATTTATTTATACTCTGTTTTGCCATCATATATTGCATTCTTCACCTCTTTGATATTTTGCAGAAAATTTTTAATCTTCCCAATTCACCCCCCTCTTCGGAAGCCAGCCTAACTAACACAAAAAACCATGAAAAGATGTAAAATTAAATCTGCCTCTCGAACCAAGTTAGTGCCGGGTCCATCTAATTGTTCTTCACTTGGTGCCGGCTTTGACTCGTCTTCCTTTCCAAGTTGCAAGATCACCCAACGCCAACTGGGTTCCTTCATGGCTGACTCAGCTCCGGGTCCTCTTGTTAATTTTCTTCTCCTTCACCTCCTTACTCATTCACGAACGGGTGAGGAGATTAGTGGGGACTAGGTGGATGAACTTTTATGCGTTTTACTCCAACTTTTTGGCTGAATGCATCTCAAGAATATTCCTGCAATACAAACATACTCCAAGTTATAGGCATAAAATAGACACATCAAATCCCCGCACACTTGAACCTTTGCTTGTCCTCAAGCAAGACTAAAATTGTGCTACTCTCAAAATCAATCCCTAAATTCATCAAACTCACTCTTCTTTACTAGCGATAGTCCGTCACCAATATAGGGAAAAGGAGTACTCAGCAAATCAAACATTAGGTTCAATAGCAGCTCACTTATCATTCCCATTAGTCTATGGCACTTTAGTGTGTATGTGTACCTAGTATGTGACAAATGCAGACAACCAATTAAGCAAGCGAAAGAAAAATTACAACACTTATTTAAGAACTTAAAATGCCTCAATCAATTATGCATAAACCTAAACTCAACTCATGTATAATAGAGATCAATAAGGATTTATTTATTTAATTTCCTCACACATTTTGTGCTTCAATTTTATCTGGGGGTTTGTTTATTTTCTTGGGTTGTTATGCACTCTTTTGACATGAAGGTCTCACATTTGTGATGTGTACCCTCGATTACTCAAGCTACATAACCTGTTGCACTATGATACATTTGGCACACTCATAACTCATACCACACCATTTTATACGAAAAATAATGCTTTTTGGTGAAGCCCCCTGATTACTATACACAACTCAAGCTAGTAGAGTAGATATGTATTACTTTTTTTTTCTCTTTTTTTTCATTTAAACCTCGAATCATCTCTCTAACTAAATAATAAATTCATACACAATAATTGTAAATACCCGAGTTCAAAAATAAATGTGTAATCCATCTTCCTACAAACTCAATCACCTTTCAACACCTACTACATGCTAAATTATAGTGCTCAATTTCACAGTCTCAAGACTCATATTCTTGACTTGTAAATTGACTATCTTACCCCATTAAGCACAATAATTGAGTATCCTATGGTGACAGACATAACCACTAGCTCAAAAAAATAAATTTAAATAAAATCAATTAAGCATATAAATTTGTGAAAAAAAATTTCTAAATTCAGAATGTCAACACCATTCTTTACAGACAGATCAACTAAGAGCAACTAATAAACTCTCCCCCCACACTTAGATTCAACATTATCCCCAATGTTGTAGGAATAAATTAAAAGATAAAGGAACTAAGACTCTCTTGATTTATAGGTGATACTTAAAATGCTCTTTGGAGTCATTTATGTTTGTTCCAAACTTGTTTTTCACCAAAATCAAATTAATCCTGCAAACAGTCTTGAGGGAGAGAGTTTGGAGTAACAAGAGCAATAAAATAAAAATTGAAAACAAAAATAAAAAAATAAAAGAAGAAAAATAATGTTGGGTTGCCTCCCAATAAGCACTAAATTTAATGTCGATAGCTAGGCGGATTAAGAGATCACGAGATGGTATCCTTCAAAGGCTTTAGTCTAAGCCCTTCAAATTCAGGAATCGGATTTTTTCCTCCACTTTAATTTTATCCTTCTCTTAGCGAGGTTCTTTATGATAAAAGTTAGTACTAGCCAATCCGTTTGGATTACGCAATTACCTCTTTTCTTATTGGGACTAGGTGGTACCACTTTCTTCTTAATTTAACTTCCTCTCTAATAGCCTTATGAAAAAGACCTTTATTATTATCTAAAGATCTAGAATAAAATTCCAATTCTTGCTTTTGAGGAAGTTGCATCACATCTATGCTGCAACAATTCTTTTTAAGAGAGGAAATATTTGAAGTATTAGTGAAATTAAATTCCTCTATTTCATTCCTTACTCTAAATGTCAATTTTCCCTTTGGCATATCAATTAAGGCACTCACAGTGGATAAGAATGGTCTTCCTAGAATTAAAGAAACATCTAATTCATCATTAGTATCCAATTCCACAAAATTAGCAGGAATAATAAGCTTACCCACTTTGACAAGTACACCTTCCATAATTCCCATTAGATACCTTACTAACCTGTCAGCTAGCGTTAAAGTCATACTCGTAGGTGTCATATTTGTGACCTCGAGTTTTCTGCATAAAGAGTAAGGCATTAAATTAATACCAGCTCCTAAATCACATAAACAATTATTAATCAGTTAAAAACCAATAATACAAGGAACAAAAAAACTCCCCAGATCTTTTAGCTTTGGAGGCAACTTTCTTTGCAAGATAGTGCTACATTCTTTTGTCAAAGGTACCAGAGTACATTCTTCTATCTTTTTCTTGTTTGACAATAGCTCCTTGAGACATTTGACATATGAAGGCACATTTGCAAGTGCCTTAGCAAAAGTGATATTAATACGGAACTTCTTAAATATAACTATGAACCTTTGAAAATTAGCATTTTGCCCTTTCTTTTGCAGTCGCTAAGGGAAAGGAATAGGGGGCACATATGGCTTCACATCAGTGGAAGGAAACTACCCTTGGGTGTTATAATCAGCTTTTGGGATTTCCTTATTCTCCTCATCCTTACCTTTCGCACCACCCTCAGCTTTTTTATTATTTTTCTTCACCTCTTCCTTCAATTATTTGCCACTTTTGAGGGTAATTGTCATAACTCCTTCTTTTGGATTAACTTCAGTGTTGCTAGTTGTACCTTTTTAGTCACCATGTTTGCTAAGTGACCCATCTGTTTTCCAAGTTACCAATAGCCGCTTGTGTAGCATTATTAGTAGTGATCTGACTAGTCATAAATTGATCCAAATTCTTATTAACAACTGCTTAGCTAACCATGAATTAATCCAGATTCTTATTAACTGCTGCTTGGTCCACCATAAATTAAGAGAACATCTCCTCAAGTTGAGGAGTCTTTCCTGTGGATGGTTTGTAAATATCATTTTTTTTTCCTCTCTAACCCAAATAGGTTTGTGACAAACTTCAATACTTTTATCTGAATTAAACTTATATACTTTTCCTTATATGCTTTTCGTCCTATTTTCTAATTAAAATTTAACATGCAAACCTTTTAAATTTTTTTAAGTTAAGGAAGTTAATACTTTTTATATATAATTAAGTACTAAATCTATAATATATTAAAAAATAATCCATACGTAAACTTTTAATTGGAAAAAAAAAGAAAAGTATCTATGAAAAAGCATATAAGTATTTTTCCTTTTATCCAAATTTTATTTTTGAAAACTGTACTTATTCTAACTTACTTTTTTTGTAAAACTAAAAATCAAATGGGTTTCTTAGGCCTCAAGATAATAGGAATGTGGCATTTATCGTGCTTGAAGCATGGAGTTGCAATCCATGAGCTCAACTGCGTCATGGAAACATGGCTACAGGATCAGTGAGTCGGAACGTGGGACTGCTTCTAAAATACCAAGGCAAGCAATGGATGAACACACTACCAAACATCCAACACACATTAATCAACCCAACCTCTTAATTTAATCAACAACATCACACTTGCTTCTGAGTACCATTCAAGCCAAGCTCTAATAGCTTTTCAATCATTTTACTTCTTGCAAGCATCTCATCATCATCACTCTAGTGAAATCCAACCTTCGTGGTATTAATCTACAATCAATATTCATTCATCTTCACATCATCATTATTTCAAGGCCAAAATATATAAAACGTGTCACATCTTATTTTAGGAGCCAATATTCATTTATTTTATATGACTTATGTTTCATTGAAATGCATTTGGAAAAAAAAAATCAGCCAAAATAAATTTTGGACCAAAAATTTTATTTGGTTATTATTCCTTGATAACTCTTAATCTTTGACCAAATTTTAAAAAATCATAACTAATTTTAGAAAAAAAATTTTTGTACTTCAAGTTTCTATTTGAAGCTCTTGAAGTCCTTTGCAAGGAAAAAAAAAATACTCAACTAGAAATTTATCAAACCAATTAATACAGTTTATTGTTCAAAATTTATTATTCATGTGGTCTTTGAAATTTTTTAGATTTTGTCTCTTTTCTTGGAAATTCCATATGTCAGCAAATGAGGTAATCTTAGTCTCATTTTGAAGCTAAAGGACTTCTCTACATGTTATCATCACTATTTTCTCATATCTTTGTCAATTCCATTAAATTATCTTCCTAATCATAGGTATTTTATTAATACATACTTTATTCCTTCGACTTGGAAATTGTAAAATAGATATTATGAAGCCATGAATTTCCATATGAGGCATTCCAAAATATAATATTATATATTAATAAACATGTCTTACATAATTTTCATCATGTCATAATACATAGCTCAAGCTTCATAATTACATCATTATATCAAAATAACTATATCCTAACTTATTTCTTCATGGCTCCTTTTCTCTTCCTTCCTCATTAATCATGCTTGGACCTATGCATGGTTAGAATTTATGAGGAATGAGATTTTGAAAAATATAAATAGCATCACCATCCTATTCAAACATAATATTATTTAAATAAATGGCATAAAAACATGATTTCATAAAGTTGCCAAACATTTTAAGGTCAAAGCATGTTCTTACAAAATTCATACATGTTCTTGCATATTCTTTCATATTCAAACATATTTATGCATGTTCATATCATGTTCGTACAAAAGGACCATATGGAGGTATTTTGCTAGTTGCATTGGCTAGGGACCCAATCAATGATGCATATTTTTTGCTTGCTGCTGGAGTCATGGAAGGGGAGAACAAAGATTCATGGTCATGGTTTTTGTATTATCTTATTCATGATATTGGTAGTATGTCTGATGATAGATGAAATTTCATCTTAGACCACAAAAGGTGATATATTTAAGAACCATTCATGTTGAATTCATCATTATTATTTTGCTTACTTGTTTGTTATCTTGTGTAGGTGTTGGTGCTTGCATTTGATAATGAGTAGCTTCAGGGTGTTGAGCATTGTTTATGTGTGAGACACTTGTATTTGAATATTAAAAATAGGTATGGGGTGGGATTACAATTAAATCTCTAGTGAATCAAGCTGCAAATGCCACCTATGTTAAACTTTAGGAATAAAAGATGTAACAGTTGAAACGAGTTTCCAAGCATGATTTTAGATAATATAGTTGTGTCATTTAATAGCTACTTACTTGAGGCTCAAGAACTTCCTATCATCACTATGTTTGAGTGGATTAGAAGTTACTTGATGGAGAGGTTTGCTCGAACTAGAGTTAAGGCACAATTGGTGGACAAAAAAATAGTAGTGTGTCCAATGCCTAGAAATCAATTAGATAAAGAAGTTGAGGAAGCTAGAAAATGGAAAGCAAAAGTTTGTGGTAAATCTAGACCAAAGAACTTGTTTTTGTAGATGGTGGGGATTAACAGGCCTACCTTGTAGTTATGTCAAGGATATAATTTCTATTTTGCTTTGATTATTTGTAATATCCCAAAATTTCACTGGATACCAAGTAATGAAAGAAGACATAATCAATAATAATATAAAATGTATAAGGACTTCGTGAAAATGGACAGACAAAAAATGTAACACCTTTATTTAGGACCATTTTTTCATGTATTAGACCTCATTAGAGGCCAATTATACTTAATTAGAAGCTTGAATCACATAAAGGCTTATAATAAAATTTTCCAAATTTCAAGTACTATTTATTTATTCAAATTTTTTTCCCGATCAAACTTCTGAAAATCATAACTAATTCAATAAAAATCATATAAAAGTGAATCAAGTCTTTATAGATAACTTAAAAGTTTATCTATATGGGAAAAATATCAAACAGAGCAATTACTTGGCCAACGTCATAGAAATATCACAAATCAATATTTCATACATATGCTATAATGTCAAGTATAAAAGAAACAATAATGACAATGTAATATTAGTAAAGAGAATTAACTACCTTTATGCGTCCCAAAGGTTCCCACACTTGGTACACCACTTTTTAGGCCTTCTAACACTTTCTTGAACCTACCCATATCATCATTTAATCAATTTAGTCACTGATTTTAAGAGATACACAATACATTGCTCACTAAATCCTAAATTTTTCACTTAACTTTTCTTTGTGTTTTTCTTGAATCCAACACTTGTACTTGACTAATTTGACCCAAGGAATCTATTTTTTGGGTCAAAAGCTTAAAATTCTAACTCTAAAAATAAATCCATTCTAGCCGAAATTCATGGAAAAATAAGGAAAATTGCTATACTTCTCAATACTTCAAACTACTTCCATATTTATGCTTTAAATGAGTATTCTAGTATTTCCCCTAAGTTTGATGGTTGAAAAACTCATTTTCTTGCTTAATCTTGATTTGGCTGAAATCCTAAGAGAGTGGAGAGGGAAATCTAATCCATGGTTCATGCTTTAAAG
The DNA here is from genome assembly GCA_026686845.1 of Adenanthera pavonina. Classification (NCBI taxonomy): domain Eukaryota; kingdom Viridiplantae; phylum Streptophyta; class Magnoliopsida; order Fabales; family Fabaceae; genus Adenanthera; species Adenanthera pavonina. Next base: position 35,119,355 of record JAIVEN010000015.1, read on the forward strand.
ACCATAACTAGCAAGCTTAGAGTGATAGAAGACAAACTTACCAACTTGAGCTCTTGATTCCCTTGAGTTTCTTCTTCTTCTTCTATGTCTATAATAGGATCCTCCTATTCCAGTCGGATCGCCTCCAAATATGCCAGCTTTTTAATAAAATCTTGAAATGTTTCTAGCATTTCTTCTTGGAGTCTAACATTATGCACCATCCAATACTCATCATCTGGTATTACATTTATCATTACGCTGATCCAAGCTACCTCCTTTTTAAAAATAGTTCAGGTATTCCAGGGATTGCTTAGTATCTCAAACTTTATCCAGGAAAGTCAAAATTCTAGATTCTATAAAATGCTCTTGGCTTTCCTAGTACAATTGCATAACAACCTCTCTAGTCTCAAAGTCATCGAAAGTAAGTATGAGGCTAAAGTCTTCTCGAGCCATTTCTTGGTCATTAGCTGTAGCTAGCCCGTGATTTATCTTATCTTCAATATTAATTGGACCATCAAAACTTGAATTGTATGAATCTTGTAGAAACTCAATCTCATAGTCCCTGCCTTCTACAGCTATCATTTCTGGTTTTTGAACTTGAACAGGAAGAGTTTTAACAGTTTTAGATCTAGTTGGATGAGGTCCATCATTAACATTGGGCTTCTCCAAACTCCCTATCGGTAATTGATTTGAGCTTTCATCCTTCTTTTTTTTTTATCTCTGGCTTAGGGATCACCCATCTCTCATGGTCAGGATCCCGGCTATTGTTTGAGAAAAACATCTTATCTGTCTCAATACACAATAGCAATCCTTGTTAATAAACTAATCCAAAGAAATGCTAATAATTAATATATTCCTTTTTATAAACGTAACTATTTTGGCCCAAATATAATGCTATGAGAGACTAAACCTTTGGCTCTGATACCAAAAAGTGTAACACCTTATACTATGGCTCATTTCTCATGTATTAGATCATTTTAGAGTCCGAATATACTTGAGGATAAGTTTGAATCAATTTAATTTCAAAAACAAAATTTTCAATTTTCCCGAGTACTATTCACTTGCAATTTCTATTTTACCCAATAAACTTTGAAAATTCATAACTAAATATAGAAAAATCGTTTTGAGGTGATTCAAATCTCTAAAAATAGCTAAAAATATTCTATACATAGAAAAAAATAGGAAACAGAGCAAATACTAGGCCAATTAGTACAATAAATTTTCTGAACTTTTACTATTTATTTGGTCATTTTTCTATCTTCCATTTTTCTGACCTCAATTTTGAAAAATCATATTTTATTCTATTCTGGACCAAATCATGCATACTCTATTTCATTTGAAAGCTCTATATGTCTACTTATAGAGATATTTTTCTTGTATATTTATTTCACTTACACATGGCATAGCATTAACTTAAATTGTGAAGGATCAGAATACTACTTTTATTGGGACAGTTTTGGGAAAAACACCATATCTTCAATTATATATCTCCTCCAAATCAATGGTATATCAAACCTAAAACATAGACCTTTTTATACATACAAACCACTAAATTTTTGCAGCTCTGTATGATTTTATATTGTCTTTTGAATTTTCCAGTCCCTAACTTTCAATTGCCAGTTTTCCCACTCTTACCCTATTATGAACCATAACTTTGAAAAATCACTATAATTCGTACACAATTCCAAATAGGGTGATTTTTAGACCATTTCAAAGCTATTTTGTGTACTTTAAGAGCACATATAACATTTATACATTGATCATAATTTCTTCTAAACAGTGGCTGGTTTACTGAATAGGGGTCAGATTGGCCTTTTCTATCACTAAACTTTGCAAAATCAATTTTATAACATATACACATCCATAGTTCTTGTTCCAAAGTTGTACTAAACACATCTACATACTTAGAGGCACATGATAGCATGAAAATATGGTCTCATATGTTTATACACAATTTTATATAAATTAGCCAAGCGATATAAATCCATTGGAAACATTAATCTAAATATCAAAATTCTTCTTCTAGCTTCCTTGCCTCGCTCCTTCTTAGTAATCTTCTCCAAAGCTTATGCCTATTATGTTAGTCATTTTGGATGAGTGAGATTCAAAAAATCTCAATAGCATTATCTAACCATGCACATATATCATCACATTTCACATAGATCATCAAGCAAACTCATCAATTCATATAATACCATAACATATTCATGTTCTATAATATGTGAAGGGTCTGGCTGATATTTCTTTAATTGGGAGACATTAAAGTAAAAAATGATGCAAGTATAAAGTAATGCAAGTATAGATGTAAGTTAAAGGAAGAATATGTATGTATGATGTTCGAGGTATAAATCATGAAGCAAGAAAGAAGAAATTTTTTGCAGAGTTTCATTTTATAAATTGGGCATTCCGGGGGCTTCAAGCCAAACAACTCAGCCAACAATCAATGAACATCACAAAATATTAATCATGGCATCAAACAAGTCAGAGTTCATAAGAATTTATAAAACAATATAGTGCATATAATGGAAAAATGCTACCTTTATGCTTCCACTTGCTTTTCCTTTGAGTTGTACCTCTTCCAAACAATTCCTTAAACTTTATTGGACCTAAACATAATATTATAAATTCACTTAAGCCACTGGTTCATAGGGCTCATTTACAAAGTCTCTTAAAACCCTAGATTTTCCAATTAACTATCCTTAAGCTTTAACTTGAAATTATTACTTGTTCTTAAGGTTTTGGACCATGGAGAACTCATTTTTGGCATTAAAATCATGAAATTCTAACTCTAACATGATACTCTGCTCTGGCCAAAACCCATGGAAGAAGGAGGAAAAAGATTTTCTTTGCAATACAACAAACTACTCCTTGAAATCATGTTCTCTTGACTAGTTGATGATTTCTTCTAAGTTTATTGCATAAAAATTCATTCCTTGCTTCCCCTAGGTTTTAGATGAACTCCATGGATAGGAAGAGGAAGAACACTCCATTAAACTACTTCAACTACATGGAAACACAAGCTTAAGGTGGCATAGATCTTACCTTGATACTTGATTACCCAAACCTTGATCTTTAACTTTACTTCATCTTCTCTTCTCTCTCTTCTTTCTCTCTTCCTTTCTTGTGTTTTTCTCTCTCTATTTTCTGCTAAAACTCACATCTAAATGAGGAGAAAAGATAGTGTTTATTTGTCCAAATTAACTACTAATTACCTTTCTTAAGCCTTAATCATTTTTTATCCAAAAGTCAAGACTTCTTCAACAAGTTTTTGGCCAAAAATCTCATGCCTTCCTTGAGAAGTTTTAGGACAAAAATGTAGGCTGTACACATGCCTAAGAGAGGTATTTGAGTGTCTCCATACTGCTCAATTTTTTCTGATCCAAATATATCTTGAACCAGGTGATTTTTAACTGTATCGATAAAATCGCTTTTTATAGTAAATTAGCATTTTTGAACTACAAGATTATTCCATATTTATATCTATATTTTTTTAATTATCCTGTCCCAAATGATATATATGTGAGGGTCATATCCTGTCCCTGTTACCTTTTAACCATCTGTGGGGCCTGCAATCTCCTTTATTAGTATTTAGTTATTTTTTGGACACTTGGTACTGATTATTTCTTTATCTTTAATCATTAATCCTCGGTGCCATATATCGTTGGATTTCTCTCATCGAGGGCTTCGTTCTGACAGTAATTTTTCATATTTACAAAAATACCCCTGACCCAGGATTAAACTATAATTTTTAAAACTTTCGGGTTATGAGGTGTAATTTTTGCAAGGGTTTTCTCTTTTCATCCCGCATTATTTTTATAAAATTAGGGACATGGATGTCATTTTTATAATTCTTTATAGGTAAATCTCATTTTTTCATCTAATCGAGAAAAATGACCTCTTTACTCTTTTCCACACAAAATGATGTCTGTCCATTTTCATGAATTCCTGGTATATTTTACATTATCATTGATTATGTTCTCTTTCATTACTTGGTATCCAGTTAAATTTTGGGATATTACATTATTCAAAAATGTTTTGTTGTGATTAAATATGTATTCAAACTTCTTTATCGATTTTTATATGCATGCAGTTAGTTGTATATATATGATCATGGATGATTCTAAAAGTATGTTTACAAGTATTTACAAGTGAAAAAGTATCTATCACACCAGAAAATGCGACACGGATGGCTTGGGTTCAGGAGTACGATTGTGAATGGAGAAGGTATTAGGCATCCCCACAACACCCGTTTTTAAGAACGGTTACCTTAAGTTGATCATGCAATTTTTATGACTATTTAAAAATTATTTTGATTACCCTTTAACCATTCACATGCAAAAATAAATATAAAAATAAGGGAAAATGTAAAAATGAAAATAAAGAATAAAATGAAAATATGAGAATTTGGGAAAAATAAAATAAGAGAAAAATATTATTTATTTACAAGGGCGGACTTGACCCAGAATCAGAGTCTGGGGCCTACGTATCCTGCGATAGGGATCAAAGTTGACATAGTTCAGACTATAAATGTGTGTCATTGGGTTGATATTTTTTATTATGTATATTTTTCTGAAAGGAGTAGTTTATAAAAAAATAATTTATCTTTTCACAAAGAAAACAGTTTTCAAAATTGGTTAGTGTGTTTTAATTTACAAAAGATAAATTATTTTCAAATATTTTCTCTTATCATTCATTTTTTCATTTTTCATTTTTCTTATTTTTTTTTAGAAAAATCAGTTCTTAAAAGGAGAATATATGTTTTTCTTCAATTTAGAAGATATGATTAAAACCATATGTAATTTTGATTATTTTATTTTTAATTTGGAAAGGAAAAATTTGAAAACAACTTTATTTTTTAAAATAAAATCAATTAGTTTATATGGTGACTTTATCACTCACAATCTACTCATTGATATCTAAATGCTCATGGTGATGTCACTCGGATCAAAAGGTATAAAAGGCTTAAATAAATGAAATTGGGGAAAATAAATAATTTTTATTTCTCACTCTCATCATTTTTTAAATCAAATAAAGAAAAGACATAATATATATTTCTCTCTAATTTTGAATAGATGATGAAAGAAATAAATGTTACCTTGGATATTTTACCTTCAACTTAAAAAGCTCAAACACAATTTGATTTTTCTTTTTGTTTCTATATTTTCTCCATTTTTTTGTTTGAAGTCAAGTTTTAAACAAAATCAACCATCCCCTGCGACGACTTTGTCACTCACAGCTCGTTGATTGGTACCTAAATGCCCATGGTGAGGCCACTCGAGGCAGATAGGCATAAAAAAGGATTAAAGGATAAAATTGGGAAAAATATTGTTTTTTTACATATATTCTTTTTATTTCCTTATATTAAATTATAAAAATAAATACGATCATGAACATATTTTTATAAAAAGGAATTTAAAAATATGACTTATATATATGTATATATTATTTATATATCTATTTATTTATTTAGACAAAGAATCAACTAGGATCTATGGTGATTTTATCACTCACAGCTCGCTAATTGGCACCTAAATACCCGCGGTGTTACTACTCGAGACAGATAAGTGAAAAAGATAAAAACTTGGAGGAACAAATAATTTTAGTTTAAATCATTTTTATCATTTTATATATATTTTAAATTATGAAATGAAAAGGCAATTAGCATAAAAATGAATAAAAATCGAAGGAAAATAAATAATTTTGGTAAAAATGAAAATAAATAAGGTCCTTTTAATAGATGTTTATTTATTTAAAAGAAAAGTGTTAAGAAGAATTCAAAAATGTGATAATTACATATATTATCGAAGAGAAAGAAACAGCATATGTGATAACTTTACCACTCATAAGTTGCTGATCGATTCCTAAACGCTCATGGTATCACTACTTGGAGCATGAAGATAAAAAGAAACATTTGGAATATAGGGCTTTTATTTTACTTATTTATTTTACTAAAAAAAAATAAAAAGACATTAATACCCAGGAATATATAAAAATAAAAGTAAAAATATAAACCAAAAGACTTAGCCAACATGATTACCATGGCAACTCCTCATTCATGGTACAGTCAACTGACACTCTATATGTACGCGGAGATGTAGACCCTCACGACAAACTCTAAAACAAAATCTGAAAACCATTTACCTTAAAAAGGAACTATGAAAAACACCACCTTTGAATTCCTAAATAAATGCATTAAAGTATAAACAAGAGATCGTGAACCTTTTATCCAAAAGAATTTCAATTATGAAGGTATACTTCATGTGAGATAAGCCATGTGATTCCTTCTAATTGAATAATTATTCTAGCATATAAAATAAACTAACAAGGAAGCAAACAAAAGCATGACCCATATTCAAAACACTGCAGAAACTCTATCAAATTCTAGGCCATAGTACTATTTGCTTGACCTGTTATGAATCTCATAAGCAACCCTTAAAAGAACTCATGGTTAGGACCTCACATTCTAAATAATTTGATTCAGCACATTATTAGGATCCTATACTCATGAAATGATCAGCTGAATCCTAGTGTATATAAAGTGAACTCAAAGAAATCAACACCCAAGTAATACATTTGACATTTCTTAGCTTAAGAAATAGTATTCTTTGAAGTATGAAACAAAAGACCCAACATCCACTAAAGACTTCATGTAACATAAAGGGGTGTCCATACATCTTTAAAAGGACCACCTTGACAGGACTCAATGTTCAATCTTATTTGTTAGCCATAACAGCATGCCATTTGACAAATCTGACAATAGACATACACTCAGTAAAATTCACATTTCTACTTTTAGAACATTGCCACTACCTATGCATCTATTTGTATAGCCAGTAGTCAGCAACCTAGTTATATGTCAGCTCTTAAATGCAAAGCAAAAGATGGGAAGTAATTCAAATAAACCAAGAAGTAGACCCATATTAACAATGAGGTATAGACATAATGGATGCTCTCGATTTTTATGAATCAAAACATTGTTAGGAAATCCAAAAGAAATCCAAACAGGAAATCTTTCCAGATCTATTAAACCCATGGCTTACACCTACATGAGTATTAAGACATGGCCTTAAAACAAATTTAATAAGAACAAAACTAGCCCTTAAAACCAGAACTCAATTCATGATAGCACAATAGCACTACTCAAGACTATGAAGACCATAAATTGCACCCATATGATCAATAAGACAGCCCCTTTGAAAACAAATTTGATACAGGACAAAGTTGGCCATCAAAACCAGAGCCTAATTCCTACCAGCAACAGATCGAAGACTATATAAAAAATGTATAAAATTGAAGCTTAAAAAGTAATAAGATTAGAGATAGGTCTATAGTCGATACAAAGTTCATGGTTTCAAACCTACAAGAAAGGAAAGTCGTTTGCAGCTTTACCTCCTCTCTTACTCCTTTCACCGTCAGTTTTCCTCTGTTCCTTTTGCTTTCTCTAGAGTTCTTCGTCTCAAAATTCCTTCTGAAGAACCTCCTAGGAATCTTCGATCACCTTTGATTCTTTCCTTAACTTCTCCTCTGTCTCTTTTTCCTTTCCCTAGAGATTTATCGTCCTTTTTTACAGAGTTCTTGCGAGTAAAGGAGTTGAAGCTTACTGAGCATGTGACTGCTTCTCACAGCTTTTCAGTCTTGCTTTCATGCGCTAGCCCCATGCTTCTCTATTTTGGATGCTTGCAATCATGCCAGCCACCTTTGCCCCTTTCTACTCTGCTATGGTAGGTATGGCGTAGTGGGGTGAGTTCCTTTTCGGTTTCCTGGCCTTCTCTCACTCAGCCTTTCACGTGTTACTTGTGGCCAATTTCTCATTCCCGTGCATGGCTCCCTTTGACTTCGCACACGTTCTCTGCTCTGCTCTTCTCTCTCCCACTTTCTTTAGTTTTCTCTACTCAAGCATAGTTCCCTCTGGCTTTTCATCCTCTTCGTTGGGTAACACCTTTGCCTTTCACTCGTGGCTCCCTCTGTCTTTTCCATGCCTACATACAGACTCACTCACTCAGGCTTTCTCTCTAGTCTTATCTGCCTCCTTTGTTTGGACTCCCTCTGTTTCTCGCTCTCTCGCTAGTGCCAGACTTTGCAGCTCCCTCTGTTCTCTTTTCTTTTCAGTCTTCACGCACCCTGAGCCCTAATAAGGGCTCAAGGTGATATGGGCTTAAGATGCTGGGCTTCAGCATTTCAAGCCCAACATTGTAAACCATTCCCCATTTCCTTTTTTTTTTTTGCTTTGAATTTTAGTAAAAAAAATTTTATTTTTAAATTAGTTTTTTTATTTTGATTTTTATTTTTATAAGGAAATTTAATTTTTCTTAATTTAATTTTTCTTCTAGACAAAATATGGTGTTCACAGTTGCCCCTCTTTACTGGTTTCTTATGTGAGAATGAGGAAAATGTAATTTTTGGAGTTCTCGCATAAGGAACGAGTAAAGACTAGAACACGAATTTTGTCCGTGCAAGAAACACACAAAACATGCTTGCCCCTGACACAATGAGATGCAATACAACATGAATGTAAAGTACTTAAGACTTTATCTAGGATATGAGTGACTTTATTAAGAGATATGGTGAATGCATATTTTTATGCAAAACACACAATGCCAAGGGACTTAAAACATAATTGGATAAAACTAGACTAGACTCAACCATGTGCACAAATGAAGATGCAACATGCTACGATGTGGCATAGATGAACAACAACATCAACTGGAATAGGACTGCCGTGGTATGCGGTGACATGGTTAAAACAAATGCTCACTAAAACAAAATGTGATAGCAAGACTTAAACAAAATACCATGTTGATGAGCTGCCCCTCTTCATTTGTTTTCTAAGGGAGAAGATCATGAAATGATATTCACGCTTTAGAAATAAATGAAGAAGGGAACATGTATTTTGTTTGGGAAGAAAGATGCATGAACAATAAAGACAACAAAAATTTAAAGGGTTCCTGTCGCAAGCCAGGGCTTTGACAAAAATTTAAATGACAAAAATTTAAAGGATGCCGCCTGGGCCTTGATAGAAATTTAAATGACGAAAATTTAAAGGATGCCACCTGGGCCTTGACAGAAATTTAGATGATGGAAATTTAAAGGATGCCACTTGGGCTTTGATGGAAATGTAAAGGATGCCGCCTGGGCCTTGACAGAAAGTTAAATGACGAAAATTTAAAGGATGCTACCTGGGCCTTGATAGAAATTTAAATAAGGGGAATTTAAAGGATGTCTCCTGGGCCTTGACAAAAATTTAAAGGATGCCGCTTGGGCCTTGACAGAAATGTAAAGGATGTCGCTTGGGCCTTGACAGAACTGTAAAGGATGCTGTCTGGGCCTTAACAAAAAGTTAAATGACGAAAATTTAAAGGATGCCGCCTTGGCATTGACAGAAATTTAAATAACAGAAATTTAAAGGATGTTGCGGCCTTGACAGAAAAGTAAAAGATGCTGCCTGGGCCTTGACAGAAAGTTAAATGATGGAAATTTAAAGGATGCCGCCTGGGCCTTGACAGAAATTTAAATAAGGGGAATTTAAAGGATGCCGCCTGGCCTTGACAGAAATTTAAATAAGGGGAATTTAAAGGATGCCGCTTGGGTCTTGACAAAAATTTAAATGATGGAAATTTCCAGGATGCCTGACGCCAGCCAGGGTTTTGACAAAAAATTAAAGGGATTTAAAAGTGACACATGTCAAGATACAGGATTTGAGGTGTTTATGCAATATTTCTTTAAACTTAGGGCTTGGTTCTTTGATCACCCCCACTTCGCGGAGTTTATTTGACGCAATGGACTATATATGATGTTGGTACAAGGCAATTTTTGTTCCTTCTCTCTTTTTTTTCCTTTTTTTTTTGGTATAAGGATCCCCTTTTGCAATGCATGTGAAATGAAAATTCTCTTTTTCTTTTCTTTTATGTTCGAATAAACTTGTGGAATGCAACATTTTTATGTATTTTCATTATTATTTATTATTAGGATTATTTACCCCAATTTGTATGAAATGGAAGATGCATGTAAAATGTGAATTTATTGCCCCAATTTGAAAGAACATTTACTGTGACCACAATGTTAGAAACATAATGAAAACTGGGCTTTATCTTTCAATTTTATTGTTTTGATGTAGATCTTCATTTTCCTAATAAAGGAATCTAGCTAATCCCACAACTCTTAAACTTGCCATGATCATAAGTGAAGCTAAAAAACCACCCTGCATGCTTCTTCTATCCTCGGGCATAGTTATGTCATCTTGGAATAAAAATCTTCGGAGTATGAACTTTCATTCTTCCCCTTGTACTTAACACCATTAGCGTGTGATCACGATTATTCCCACGATGTATGCCATTTAGTAACACCTTTTTTTTTCTTTTGTTTTTTCATTCATTTGAGGAATAAATACAGCGACTTATCAAAAAGGGAAGCAACAATCAAAGAGGAACAATAATCAAGGAAAAAGGGTAGAAAGTTAGGTTATTGGGTGAACAAACTATTTGAATAGGAGATCTCGAAACAACAAGAAACTAAAGATATTAATCATGTGAAAATGAAAGAAGATGCCTTCACATTGGTCTCTTAAGCCTCAAGTTGGTTAGCTCACATTGCCTTTGGACACGCCTTATAGGATGTTTACCCTTGTCCAGCAATGCCCCCCCTTTTTTTGCTTGGGAGATGATTCGCTTTTCCTTTTGCTTAGGTTGCTTTTCAGGTTTTCAACCTAGCGAGCTTCTCTTTTTTTTAATTCTCACCATTTTTTTTGTGCTCTAATTTTTGCCCAGGTTGCCTTTTCAAGTTTTCAACCTAGCGAGCTTCTCTTTTCATTTTTTTTTCATCATTTTTTGTGCTCTAATTTTTGCCCTGGTTGCCTTTTAGGTTTTCAACCTAGAGAACTTCTCTTTTCTTTTTTTTTCATCATTTTTTTGTGCTCTAATTTTTGCCCTGGTTGCCTTTTCAGGTTTTCAACCTAACAAGCTTCTTCTTCTTCTTTTTCTTTTAGGCATAATATTTCTTGACGGAGTCTACATTGATAGGTTTTTCCAATTCTTGTCCATCGATATCCATCAAAATAAGTGCACCCCCTAAAAAAGCTTGCTTTACCACATAAGGACCCTCGTATGATGGGGCCCATCTTCCTCGATTGTCCTCTTGATTTGGAAGAATTTTCTTTAAGACCAACTCCCCTGGCTCAAATTCCCTAGGGCAAAGCCTTTTGTTGAATGCCCTAGCCATTCTTCGTTGATAAAGCTGCCCATGACACATGGCAACCAATCATTTTTCCTCAATCATATTCAACTATTCATATTGAGTTTTAATCCAATCATCTTCCTCAACAGTTGATTTTATCATGACCCATAATGATGGGATTTCCACCTCAATCGGTGTCACTGCCTCCATTCCATATACTAGAGAATACGGTGTAGCTCCTGTTGATGTACGAGCCGTGGTATGGTACCCATGGAGAGCATATGAAAGGATTTCATGCCAATCCTTGTAGGTGATGGTCATCTTCACAATGATCTTTTTAACATTCTTGTTAGCAGCCTCCACTGCCCCATTCATTTGTGGACGGTATGGTGCAGAGTTATGATGCTTGATCTTGAATTGCTCACACAGCTTCCTTACCTCAGCACCATTCAAATTAGGAGCATTATCTGTGATGATCTTCTCTGGCAACCCATATCGACAAATGATGTTTGACCACAAGAAGCGAATAAAAGCCTTCTGGGTGACACTGGCCAAAGAGATTGCTTCCACCCACTTGGTGAAATAGTCAATGGCTACAAGTATGAAGCGATGACCATTTGCGACTTTGGGATTAATATGACCAATTACATCCATTCCCCACATGGAGAAAGACCATGAATCCACAAGGTTATGCAAAGGATACGGTGGAGCATTGATTTAATTAGTGTAGATTGGCAATTGTGACATTTTTTCACATATTCGATGCAATCTTTCTCCAGGGTCAGCCAAAAATATCCACACCTTTGTAGTTGTCTAGTCATAGTATGGCCATTAGTATGAGTTCCACATATTCCATCATGAATTTCAGCCATTACCCTTTTTGCCTCAGGTGAATCTATACATCTGAGTAATGCTCTGTCGTGGGTCTGCTTGTATAAAACTTCTCCACTAAGGAAGAAGTTCATTGCAAGGTGTCGGAGAGTCTTCTTGTCATTATCTGTTACCTCAGCTGGATATTCTCTATGTTTGATGTATGACTTAATATCGTGAAACCAGGGTTGCCGATGAAATTCCTCTTCTATACTCAAGTAATGCGCGGGAGTATTTCTAGTTTCAACATGAATTGGCTGGACATGAATCCTGCAATCTAGCTTAATCATGACAATGAGTGTTGCTAACGCATCTACAAACTGATTTTTATCATGAGTCATGTGAGTAAACTTGATTTTTTCAAACTTCTTGCTAAACTCGGTCAAATAATTCTGGTAAGGGATTAATTTTGGGTCCTTTGTTTGCCATGCTCTTGTTACTTGATAAATTATGAGCGCTGAATCTCCAAAGACTTTGAGATCTTTGACACCCAAGGCTAAGGCAGCTTGCAAACCACTAACACAAACCTCATAATCTACTACATTATTTGTACATTCAAAATTGAGCTTAATGGTGACGGGAAATTGTTTCCCTTCAGAGGATACTATTACTGCCCCCACCCCACATCCATGCATATTGGCTGCACCATCAAAGTACATTGTCCACTTGGCACCTTCTAACTCATCTTCCACTGTCAAGATATCCTAGTTTGGAAATTGAAAGTCTAGTGGTGGACTCTCATCCAATGGATTTCCAGCTAAATGGTCAGCAATAATACTCCCTTTAATTGAATTGCGAGTCACATACTTTATATCATATTCAGAGAGTATTACTTGCTAATTTGACACCCTACCTGACACATAAGGGCTTTCAAAAATATATTTAATCGGATCCAATTAAGAGATCAACCAGGTAACATGATACAACATGTACTGTCTAAACCGTCGTGTAACCCATACTAACCCACAACATGTCTTTTCAATGACTGGATATTGTGATTCATGACCATTGAATTTCATGCTTAAATAATAAATGGCATGCTCCTTTTTACCAAATTTATCTTGCTGTCCTAACATTGCTCCCATAGAAGATGGCAAGATGGTTAGATAAAGGATTAGTGGCTAATCCAGTGTAGGAGGTGCTAAAATGGGAGGGTTCGATAAATATTCTTTTATCTTCTCGAATGTTTGTTGGCAATCTTCATCCCACTTCCCAGGGTTTCCTTTTCTTAAAGTTTAAATATTGGCTCACAAGTAGTGGTCAGATTTGCAATAAAATGAGCTATATAATTTAAATGGCCCAAGAAGCTTCTCACGTCTCTCTCCGTTTGGGGTGGAAGCATTCTCAGATTGCCTTTACTTTATCTGGATCCACTTCTATTCCTCTACTGCTGACAATAAAGCCTTGCAGCTTACCAAACGTAGCTCTAAACACACACTTATTGGGATTCAATCGAAGCTTGAATTTTTGCAGCCCTTCAAATAATTTCTGAAGAACTACCACATGACTTTCTTCTTCTGCTGACTTTGCCACCATGTCATCTACATAGACCTCCAGCTCTTTATGCATCATATCATGGAATAATGCTACCATAGCTCACTGGTAAGTTGCACCTGTGTTATTCAGACCAAACGACATCACTTTGTAACAAAACATTCCCCATAGAGTAGTAAAAGTGGTTTTCTCCTTATTATATGGGTTCGTGGGGATTTGATTGTACCCTAAATACCCATCCATGAACGAGTACCTATAACCCCTTGCTGTGTTGTCAACTAGCACATCAATATGTGGTAAAGGAAAATAATCCTTAGGACTGGATTTGTTCAAATCTCGGTAGTCCACACATATCCTGATGCGGTCATCCTTCTTAAGTATCGATACTATATTTGCAACCCACTGTGGGCACTTAGCAACATCTAAGAAACCAGCATCCCATTGTTTTTTCACTTCTTCTTTGATCTGAAGAGACGTCTCGGGATTCATTCTCCTTAGCTTCTACTTCCTTGGCTTAATGTCAGGGAACAAAGGAAGTTTGTGAGAAGCGATATGGGATCAAGCCCTGGCATATCTTGATACAACCAAGCAAACACATCCAAGTATTCTCAAAATAAATCTATCATCTCTTTCTTCTTGGCATTATCAACTATCTTTAACTCTTTTTTATCTTCCTCAGTTTCCATGTTGATCATCTCTATGACTTCTTCATGTGGGACGAAGCCATTTTCAGTGGGTTCGATAAGCTTTGCAAACGTATGGGGTAATTCAACTAGCGCAGCACATTCTTCGGTCTCGCAATCAAGTATATCCATAGCAATGCAAATGTCATCCCATTGGGGCTTGAGAGTCTCTGTGTCAGACAGGAGTTTTGAGACTTCTAATTCCCTAGAAGGCAACAAATACAATAGAAGTAAACAATGAAGCATGAAGTAGTACGGAGAATTATTTAGAGAAGGGACTAACATAAAAGGATAATAAGAAGAATATAATATATAGACATAAGAGAAAGGGAGGAATAAAGAGTATGAAATGTTGCATTGCATTTAATCCTCAAATGTAAAAGGTTCCAAAAGCCATGAATACAAGGTTTTCAAAAGAAGACATAATAAAAACTCTAAAATATTACTCTAATGACATGACATCAGGGATTATCTCAAATTCCCAGTTTTATAGTTCTTTTCCAAGGATATCATGCTGAATCCAGAGTCTTTTTCCATAACATTCCTCTTCTTCTTCCATCGTAGCAATGGAGTCATTCATGTTGATTGTCTTAGAGGCTTGTAGGAATGTCTCTCTAATATGAGGAACTTTTGATCTTCCTTGTGATTTCCCTCGGCCTAACTTCATTTGCTCAGCCAAGAGAGTCTCCAATGGGGGATCATATCCCAACCCTTGACGTCCCTGATTCTCGGGGAGCTTGATTGGCTCCTTTATCCCTTGTAATTTAGCTCCGAGCCCTTGTCCTTCCTTATACCCATGATGCTTCATTATCTTGGCAACTACTTGTTGCACATCTTTACATGGCTTGTCACTTTCCAGAATCTCAAAACTGTGATAAAAATTACCACTTGTCCGCTCTACATTTTCAACATAAGGTACCACACTTGGCTTGCTAATCATGAGTTCCTCTTCCCCTTTAATGGTAATAAGTTGGCTGTCCTTGACAAATTTGATCCTCTGGTGTAGGGTGGATAGTATAGCCCCGCATCATGAATCCAAGGCCGTCCTAAGAGCATAGTATACACAGCATCAATATTCATGACATGGAATTGTACAGAAAAGATGTTTGACCCAATCTTAAGTGGAAGATGGACCTCCCCAAATACTTCCCTTCTTGCCCTATCAAAAGCTTTGGCAATTAGATCATTGCGCCTTATAGGGGACACGTCCACCGAAAGCTCTTGTAAAGTTGCTAGTGGCAAGACAATGAGAGCAGATCCATTATTAATCAAGACATTTGCTACTATATACCCATGACACTTTAATGTAATATGAAGAGCTTTAGGTTGCCCTGCCAGAGTTTGAACAATTTCATCTTCATAGAAAGTGATTTGAGTGGCATTCTTTACAACATTAACCATGTGAACTACTTTTTGAGGAGTTATGTCCGGAAGCACGTATGCGCTTTCTAATACCCTCTGGAGTGCTTTGTGATGGACTTTAAAGCTTATAATAAGGGACATGATGGAGATTAGAGCTGGAGTCTTTATAAGCTGCTCTACAATATCATATTCACTGTGCTTCATGATCTTTAAGAATTCATCAACATCAGTGCTCTTGTCCATCACCACCTTTGATCCTAAACTTTCCCCCTTCTCCCTGGCTGCTACATGTTATCTTATCATTTTCCCTCAAATATACGCGACCACTCCTTGTAATCCCATTTATCAGACCCTGGTCATTAACTTCTGCAACTGGTTCTTCACTAGCCTCCCCTTGGATTGTGAGAAACTCAGCTCTTAGACTATATTTCCACGATATCGCATGATTACTATCATATGGGAATGGCGCCGGCACATGAATAAACGCCATCAGTTCTTTCTTGTGTGTTGCTACCTGAGTATTTGAGTTAATGACTAGAAGGGATCCTTTCGAACTGGGCTGAGCTGCTGGCTTGCTGGTGAATGGGGGAAGGTTTTGCTGTTTCAAAATGGGACAATTTCTCACTGCTTTCTGGAGTTTGAGCCTATGCATTGATTATAAGGAATGATCCTTTTGACTTGTCGATAGGTGGTGGCACACTTTGTTCCTTCAACATGCATATGGACTTATCCTTCAATGTTCCTCTTTCGATCCTAATAATCCCAAACGCCATCATCTTATGTACAACTTCCTTGAACACCTCACAATTCTCAATGTCATGATTTGCATTCCCTTGTTGATATTCACATGAGTAGGGACCACAATTATCGATTCTACCCGACTTTTCCTCATCATAAAAGACATATCCCACTTCCTTAAGGTGATAAAATATCTCTCTCATGGTAAATTAGAGTGAATTTAGGTCTTTAATTAGTATAATATCTTCTTCAATTGCACAAACTTGTTTTCCCTTATCATGCTCTGGCAGAGGGTTAGAGATAATGTTAGGATTGTTGTCCTGTTGTACGTTGATATGATTATTATCTAGAAGACCCAACACATGCTTTCGAAATACGTCACATCGGCCAATTGAATGTCCTTTTGCTTCCATGTGATACTCACAAGTTTCATTCAGATTATACCATGAGGGAAAATGTGGTTGCCAAGGCTTTACGAGGTGAGGGCCAATAAGCTTTTTCTCCACCAATTCTCTAAAAGCTCTGATTTGGTGATGTTGAAGTTAGGTAAAGGATGGTCATCCCTTGGGGGACGTATGGCTTTGAAATCCTTGTTCGGGGGCAAGACAGTAGCTTGCTGATTGGGATGAGGTTGTGGAAATGGTTGAGGATGCTGCAAGGGTTGAGTAAATGGAGCTTGGGGTTTGTATGGAGTATGTTGCATGTGAGCACCATATACAAAAGGACGTGGATGTCGGGGTAGAGAGTATTATGGGTTATATGAAGGTCTGAATGACTATTGGTAGGGATTTGGGACATGATTCACATCACTGTCTTTCTTCTTAATGCCTTGCCCTTTCTTATTCTCAAGGTGTGTATTCTCCAATCTTTCTTCTCTGATATTGATATCAATCCTTTCACCTACCTCGATGAGATCGATGAAGTATTTAGCATGGGTTCCTAACATAATCCTGAAATAAGGCTCACCCAACATATCAATGAAGTAAGAACATAACTCAGACTCCATTAAAGGTGGCTGAACTTCTGAAGCTAAGGCTTGCCATCATTGTGCATACTTCTTAAAGGGCTTAGTGGGTTTCTTCCTCAATCCTTTCAATTACTCCCTAATAGGGGTGGAATTGAAATTGAATTGATATTGTTTCATGAAGACATCTATCAAATCTCTCTACTTGCGTGGTTTGGAATGATCCAATTTCATGAACCAATGTAGAGTCGATCCGGTGAGGCTTTCATGGAAGAAATGAATGAGAAATTTCTCATCTCTAGATCAGACCAACATCCTAGTGCAATACATCTTCAAATGATAATGAGGGTCTCTGTTGCCATTATACTTCTTAAAGTCTGAGACCTTAAACTCCATGGGAATAACCATGTCAAGAGCTAACCATAGTTCGTTCAGGTCCAGGGATTTATGTTCCACTACTCCTTGTAGAGCCCATAACTGGTCTCTCATTTATGATACCTCCTCCTTCAGGCTGGCCTTACTTGTAGTTTTCCCGCCCTGAGAATACCCATTATTAGGAGGTGGATTTTGAGTCACGAACGTTGCGACGTTTTCCTAGTTATTGACATCAAGGGTATATACATACCCTTGATCCCACTCCGGGAATCCTTGTCTACCAACCCCTGAGGTTGGGATAGGTGGAAGCCTATTCTTATCATTGTCGGTCACATCGGGTATCCCATCTACATTCATATCATGCAGTTAGGCACTTTTGGAATTAACGTCATGCCTTCTCCCATTTGCGCTCATGCTTTGGAGCATTTTCATCATTTCTCCCATCTGAGCATGTAGGCCATTAAGCTAACCCTTTAACTCCCCCACTTCCTTTTCCAAACTCCGCTCAACATTGGAAAGATGACCTTCTAAAGCCATTGCCTTTGTTCTAGTGAGTTTAAAAGGATTCTTTGCAGGCTCAGCGTAGGGTTAACCGAATTCTTTTTAACTAGAGCAATGTTGACATGCTTTCAAGAAAGAAAACAATTTAATTTAAATACCTTACCATTATTTAGATACCAGTGAATTATAATAGGCATTAGGTTAGCATAAGTTTCTTGACATAGTGACTTTGGATCCATGTCAGCACGTTTTATAATTATCCATGAAACTCCCTCAAGTCCCTCCTGATACATATTGTATTCGGGGAGTCATGAGATTGACAATTGATTCATAAGAACTCAAGTTGCTTTATAAATGATGTCTATAAATAGAGAACATAGGTGAAATCCAAAGCCTCAAATTCATATGGTTTGATACATCATCACAGATCACTATTACATCACCAAGTTCGAGCTACAAGCCTTAATTCTTTCACAAGTTCTTTACATAACAAAAGGAAATCTGACATTTCTACAAAAGTATTAAAATGATGGGATCTTTGCTCTGCTTGCTCATAAATGTCAGAGAATTTAGGAATGCTTGAATTCACCACCATGATTAATCTTTTAGTGCGATCTCTCCACCTATCCGACTCCACTGCCTTCTCTGAATAAAGTGTTCTCTAGTTTTCCACTGTATCAGTATGTTGTTGCACATGCTCAAGCAACCTCTGGATTGTAGCTGATGAATCCCCTTTGATGGTTGCTAACTCATTCACCTTATCCTCCAGCTGTTTAGCGACCATTTTCCAATTCCTGTGATGAACTTTTTAACGGACAGAGCTCCTATACTTCTCTGTGCATCCTTTTCTTTCACAACTTGCTTCAACTACTTTCGATTATTCTTCATTCTCTGGTCATTCTCTTTCATATGTAAGTGCACATCCCTGATTGTTCGCTTGGGTTTTAAATTTTCCTCCTTCAACCTCTTTACTTCCAGATTTACCTCACAAGCTCCCCCTGTTTCTTCATTTCCTCTACTATCTCTTGTAAGGCTGCATATTCATTCTATAGACAAATCCAAGCCTCCTTCCGTTCATCACCTACTCTTACCAGCTTTTCCAATTCCTCTTCCTTCCTTTGAAGTTGGTTGACTAATTCCATGTTGACTTCTGCGTTGTTACCGCTGAGCAAAGGATCAGGAGGTGCAAAAGTCGGGTTGACTCCTTTAATCCCCTCTAACAAATAGACTTGATAATCCTCTGTGGTATATATTCGGCATGCACCCAATTCTAGCCACCCTTTATATATCACTTTACTCCAAGCACTCACCACGTTTTGACTTATCCTTACCGAGGAATCATCATGTTGGAATTGCATCCTTTGAATCATGGCCTCTGAGGGAACCTTTTGTGGGAAGGCATACTGTCTCAACAGCAACATGGGGTTATAATTTATCACCCCTCATGGACCCATTAGCAACACATTCGGAAAGCCCCCACAACAATAAATTATTTCATCCTCCCACCATCACGCCAATCTCCAACGATCATTTTTTGCTCTAAGTTGGCTAAAAACTTCAATCCCTCCCTCCCGATTGTACCTAGTTTTTCCTTCTTGGTTTTTGAATGAAGCCAGAGGAGAAGAATTATTCTTTTCTCCTTCTTGTAGTCTCTTCCAGCATAAATGATTCATAATCCACACATTCAACAATTGGAGACAACATCTAATTCTTCCTCCCTTCTTGGCATGACAAAAGCTTAAGGTCATATAGGTCTCTGACAATATTGCAGGTGTCGGATTCACCTGATGATGCTCTACCATATGAAACATACTAATGGCGTGCTTGTTAATCACCCCTTTTGCAAATGGGAACAAAATAATCCTATAGATTATCATGGTGAGTACCCTATTGTAGACTATATATACTTCTCTTGTTCAGCTAACTCTTTTAGACGAGTTTCCATAAACTCCCTTGAGACTCCTTCTACACTCTTGGTAGAGATGAAGTGCACCTTGTCTATGCTGATCTCCAAAAGCTTTGTTATCATTGTGTTTGATGCTACATATTCGGAGTATCTATAGACACGATCCCCCTTCTTTAGCAGTAAGCTTAATCTTGTATGGTCGGTGCAATCTGGAAATCAGGAAATGTGAAGCATCTCAAGGTGTCATCCTAATATTGCCCCATGATAGAAATCGCCTGTTTGAATAGGTACATTGAGTAGCTCAAGTATGTCACCATATTTTTTCTAAAGTCCAACAAAAGGTTACCCTTGATGCATCGAGAAAATTCCTTTAGACTATCAACGGACTCCATAACTACTTCTAGCCTAAACCCTTTTCTGCCATAAACTAACCCTGTTGGCCTTCAATCCATTGTCACTTTTGTGTCTTTAACTTATGCTAACTTTTCCGGGTAATTCACTGGTTTCCTGAGTGAAAAAGAAAATGAAAAGATGAGATAAAAAAGAGCCATGAATTTGATTAGTTAAAATATTATTAGGTCCCCATTTAATAGTCATGAAAGCTTCTCTCATTGAAGATCTTTATTGAATCTCAAGAAGATAGAAACTAGTCCTTATATCATGATGGACAAGGTTTCTCCACAAATACGGTATAAAAATATTTGAGGGCCTATTAATATGACAACCATTCCATTAATATAACTTAAATTATATGAAGAGAAATGCATGAGAAAGGATATGCTCCTCATGTCCTATATTAGGTACACCCTAGGGTAGGATTCCTGGCTTTGGGTTAACATCTAGGCTTCATCTATTATTGTGTACAAGTTTCTGGATGGTTCTATTTTCCAAAAAGGTTCCCAAGCTGTTCCATTCATCAAGATAGAAACCCTATCCAGTAAACTTAATCCTTTGAGAGCTTTAATAGCCATTCCCGGACTAAACTTAGTAAATAGGTAACAACTAGGGTGAAGTCCTCGCAGTAATCTCTGGGAGCTTTATAGCCACTCAAAGGTACCATTACAAACTTCAACTATCCTAGGATACTCTCAGACCCGGGTATAGGGACTCTCAGACCCGGGTATAGGGCCCATTATGTGTGTAAGGTTAAATGAGTACGTGCTCAGTGTGTGAAGGGAGCATACATACCTTATGACCTAGACACTACCCAAATTCCCAACCTGCAGATAAAGCAATACTTAAATAGATAACAATAATCTACCCTAGGGTTTATTCCACATGTTATCTATCCTAGCACATGTTATCCAATCAACAATTAAATTTAAAAGCATATGAATGGATTAAAAATATAAATCATGTTATCTACCTTAATCATGTGAGGTAAACAACATTTAAGAAGGGCCACCAAAATAAATAAAAGCCATAAAATTATGCATGATCAAACCAAACAAGCTTGGCTCTCAAAGACTCCCCAATGGAGTAGTCAAACTATTACACCCGAAAATGCGACGCGGATAGCACGAAAATGAGAGAAAAGGAAAAGAATCGGCCTTCACGATGGAGGCCGATTTCGGAGGAGTCGCCACCAAAATTTTAAGGAAAATTTTGGAAAATCAAATAAAAAAGGAAAGAATGGTCTGTGAATCAGAGTTGGGTTCAGGAGTATGGTTATGAGTGGGGAAGGTGTTAGGTACCCCCACAACACCCGTTCTTAAGAACGGTTACCTTAAGTTGATCATGCAATTTTTATGATTTTTTAAAAAATATTTTGATTGCCCATTAACAATTCACATGCAAAAATAAATATAAAAATAAGAGAAAATGTAAAAATGTAAAAAAAGAATAAAATGAAAATATGAGAATTTGAGAAAAATAAAATAAGAGGAAAATATTATTTATTTACAAGAGCAGACTTAACTCAGAATCAAAGTTTGGGGCCTATGTACCTTGGGATAGGGATCAAAGTCGACGTAGTTTGGACTATAAATGCGTGTCATTGGGTTGATATTTTTTATTATGTATATTTTTTTGAAAAGAGAAGTTTATAAAAAAATAATTTATCTTTCCACAAAGAAAATAGTTTTCAAAATTGGTTGGTGTGTTTTAATTTACAAAAGATAAATTATTTTCAATTATTTTCTCTTATCATTCATCTTTTCATTTTTCATTTTTCTTATTTTTTTTAGAAAAATCAATTCTTAAAAAGGAGAATATATGTTTTTTTTTCAATTTAGAAGATATGATTAAAACCATATGTAATTTGGATTATTTTATTTTTAATTTGGAAAGGAAAAATTTGAAAACAACTTTATCTTTACCAAATAAAATTAATTAGTTTATATGGTGACTTTATCACTCAATCCACTTATTGATACCTAAATGCCCATAATGATGCCACTCAGGTCAAAAGGTATAAAAGGCTTAAATAAATGAAATTGGGGAAAATAAATAATTCTTATTTCTCACTCTCATCATTTTTTTAAATCAAATAAAGAAAAGAGATAATATATATTTCTCTCTAATTTTGAGTAGATGATGAAAGAAATAAATGTTACCTTGGATATTTTACCTTCAACTTAAAAGCTCAAACACAATTTGATTTTTCTTTTTGTTTCTATATTTTCTCTTTTTTTTTGTTTGAAGTCAATTTTTAAATAAAATCAATCATTCCCTGCGGTGACTTTGTCACTCACAGCTCGCTGATTGATACCTAAATGCCCACGGTGAAGCCACTCGAGGCAAATAGGCATAAAAAAGGCTAAAGGGATAAAATTGGGAAAAATAATTTTTTTTTGCATAAATCCTTTTTATTTCTTTATATTAAATTATAAAATAAATACTACTATGGTAACATATTTTTATAAAATGAAAAACGATAAAAGGAATTGAAAAATATGACTTATATATATGTATATATTATTTATTTATTTATCCATTTATTTATTTAGAAAAAGAATCAACCAGGATTTGTGGTGACTTTATCACTCATAGCTTGCTAATTGGTACCTAAATATCCTTGGTATTACCACTTGAGGCAAATAAGCGAAAAAGATAAAAACTTGGAGGAACAACTAATTTTAGTTTAAATCATTTTTGTCATTATATATATATATTAAATTATGAAATGAAAAGGCAATTAGCATAAAAATGAATAAAAATCGAAGAAAAGTAAATAATTTTGGTAAAAATGAAAATAAATAAGGTCCTTTTAACAGATATTTATTTATTTGAAAGAAAAGTGTTAAGAAGAATTAAAAACTGTGACTCCCTTGAACCCCAATACCAAATAATGGGCTATGTGCTCAAAACTCAAATACATGCCCCAAAATCACATTTGGCTCACATACGACTATTCTAGTATACAAATACCTGCTCATACATTAAAGACCCATGCTGGTGTCTAATATCATCATCACATATCATTACATCACATACATCTCTTGACTCCCGTGACACTCATCTAGGAAACCAAACTATATCAACCTACTTGGTACAGAATTCTATAAACTAAATTACAACCACTAACTAAACTTGGAATTCTTGAAGATGGTGAGATTGTTAACTTCTTGATCTTTTCTGAACTAGCACCAGAGTCTTCACCTAAAAGGTTAGTCATGGAGGGGGGTGTGAGACAATGTCTCAGTAACCAGGGAAAACCACATACATATATATATACATATATAACTCATACAATTCGTAAATACAATGTGAAATAAATGGAATGCATGTCTCCATTGCACACAGCTAGAACACGGGTTATCATCATAACAGGATATTTCGTATAGGTAATTCTCTTCTAATAGTCGGTTAAGACTGATTCCGGATATCACCAAGCTCACCTCCCATTAATGCACCCGACCAAAGGTAACACTAATGTTCGGACCGTGGCTCTCCTTTCCTTAGGCCATCATGAATTAATGGTGATTTAGGGAAGATGCAGTCCATTTCATGCCTTTCCCCTCCTGGCCATAGGAGGAGATTTAGCTGCAGGGATCCCATCCTTATCCTCCCTAACATATATATTTCATCATTATCCTCCCTAACATATATTATCATATATCATATCGTCATCACATCATCACCACCCAATCCGCCATATATCACAATCTCATAATGCCATGTGGTGATGCTCATGTATCATCATATAATAATCATCATGATCTCAATGTCATGCTATGCATCATGTCGTATCATATCAATATCATCATTACATATGTAATCAGCATCATAATCATAATCATTATCTAATTGTGTGCATACCACGATATGTAGAAAATAGTACACACAAACACATCTCTATTGTGGTATGAAAGAAACATGAATATATATACAAATATACATACTATCATATAATACAAACAATACAATATAGACAAACACCCAATTACCTCAGGTTGTCAGCACCACACACACAGGGGCTTAGGCAAACCTCTAGAGCACCCCAATCACAAACTATATGCCTCCAATTAGCCAATCTACCATTACAACAATATAATACCTTTAATTAACCTAACTCCCATAACACTACAATCCACAATCTAGCTGTCCAAGCTTAACCCAGAGTTCTAAGAACATATGCACATACCAATAAACCTTAAACAATCATTCAAACACACACCAACACATACCATTTTGGATTTCCATTTCTTTTCCCAAATTCCAACCTTGGGTTTAACTCAAACCCAAGCTTCAATAACACGAAATCACACTTCTACAACACCAAAACAAGCATTTTAATCGATGGATTCTTATTCAACTCGAAAACCCACATACTCCCATCGATTCCAAACCAAAATCTGAAGAGAAAAGAGAGGAGTACAAGCAAGATCAACTTACCAAGCATTAATCAAGCTCCCTGGGTCCAGAAAACATCCCCTCATGTCAGATTTTGCATGCCCTAGCAAAGCTTCTTGCTGCTTCTCCGTCACTCCCTCCATTTCTTTCTTCCGCGTTCAACCGAAATGTTTCTAACTTATATAAATTTTTCGATTCTCACCGCGGCCCCATATAAGCTCACCAAGGTGTCACCACATCCAGTAAGCAAAATATCTCTCTGGAGCTCACTCTCGCCGTAGCGGCCCTGCTTCTCGCCGCAGCGTGGAGCTCTTTTCTTCTTTACTTTGATTTTTCCTCCATCCTGTATCTTCCGGTATTGCATACAATGCCAAAGACTCTTAGTGAGCTAGTGACCAAGTTAAGGACAATGTAATGAGGGTTGTTACATAGTGGACCTGTTCAAATACCACAAGAGGTCGGGAAGACCAAAGAAGAAGATAATAAGATCTCTAAATGAGTCTTTGACATGAATTTCAACAATAAGAGGATTCACGACACTGCAATGTGGTTCTTTTGGTAACTATGGTCACAACAAAAAAGTTGTAACCAACTATCATCATCTCAGGTAGTCCCACAATCCTCTTGATGAAGATACAACCAACCATTATCATCTCAAGCAATCCCACAATCCTCCCAGATCAAAGACAATGTGAATGAACCATCAAGTAAAGAGCAATAGATTAGTATTTGTCTTGGTTGTGGTCCCATGCTTTTTTGGTACTTTAATGCTTGTCTTGTGATCCTATGCTTTTGGTGTATTTTTTGTGTAGAGACTGATGATTTAGTAGAATATGATGCTTTTGGTGTAAGGACCAATCATTTAGTAGGATGTGATGTTTTCAATGATAGATTATGTTTTTTCGAAATCTTTTTGTTTTAGGACTAGCTTTAATGTTTATTGTGGACCAAGTGCAAAATTGTCATTTATAATGCATTATTGTTTTCTGAATGTTGAAATTCAATTGTATTTAAATTGTTGTCATCCACATGCAAAAAGCATTGTTTGCTGTCACCATACTTATATAGTTTGTGTATCTTTCATGCTTCAAAATTGAGAACTAATAGAACTTAAATCAATTCAACTAAAGTATGCAATTTCTTGATTGAATTGATTTAAGTTCCATTAGTTCTCAATTTATTATGGTTAATTCATGAAAATTAATTATTTAAGTTTAATCTGAATCATATTTTTTGAAATAAAATATGTTACAAATCCTTAATATTTTTCAATTAAATTTATTAGTGCATGCTGTCCTACAAATAATAGATTGATTAATGATGACATTTTTTAGTGTCTTATATAATTTTATGAATTTTATAATTCTATTAAAATGTTATACAAATATATGTACTCTAATTTAAATAAAATTACAAAATTTTACATAAAAAATATAAAGAGTTGCAAATTCATAGCAACTATTTAAAATTTAAATTTTGAACTAGAAAGTGTTAAATATGAAAATAAGATCAAGTTCAGAATTTTCTCAGCGTGTCAAATACACAAAAGCATTCAATGAGATTTTTTTCATGGTTATTTTATTAGATATAACATTTTTAACATTTTATATTAATGTATGTTTTAGAATTTCTTGTAACTGAATAAACCCTTGCGGCCTTTCGGGTCAGAAATGCATTACTAGTTAAATTTTAAAAACTGATAATGATTGAAATTTCAAATATAAAATATAGCCGTTGTCCTCAAAAAAAAAAAAAGAGCCGTTGACTCTCTCACACGTAGTACCAACGGCTTTTATATTTTTGGGTAATATGTATGGGTACCATTAGCTCTTCGATTTTGTGCCGTCCCTTCGATTTTTCTCTGTTTTGTCTCATCATAATTTTCTATGGGTTATTATTGGGTTCCGATTTTGTGTTCGCATTTTTCTGAGCATAAGGAAGAGAAAACAGAGGCGGAAGTGGAAACCAAACAGCCCGAGTTGCACTGCTGTCGCCGGCGCCGCTGGAAATTGGGCTGAAAGTTTCCGCAAGGTTCGTCGGTGCCTGAAAGGATGGATTTCTAGGTGAGTTGAACTCTGAATTTTTAAGAACCAGAATTTTTTATAGTGATTGAGGAGGGAAAAGAGAGATGCAATTCACTGTGAATCTGCTGCTTCTAAGTGCTTTAATTTGAGTGCTTTATCTTATTCAAAATTTTCAGCATTATTGCTATTGGACCTTGAGTAT
This sequence comes from Adenanthera pavonina, assembly GCA_026686845.1. NCBI lineage: Eukaryota > Viridiplantae > Streptophyta > Magnoliopsida > Fabales > Fabaceae > Adenanthera > Adenanthera pavonina. The sequence continues at coordinate 35,146,416 of JAIVEN010000015.1, forward strand.
CTAAATGGCGAGGATTCTGTGCTCCGTTACTGTAATTATATATCCGGATACCTTTTACTTTTCGGAATCAGACTTCTAGCAAAGTATAAATCATTTACTTGAGTTTTACAACTGTGATTACTGATTGTTCAAGTGAAATCTGCGTCTTAATGTGAGTATTGTGTTATAATCCACATTGTTACCAGTTTTTAAAATTTCATCTCAGATGATTAAGTACTTTTTACCGTTTACTTCACATTTTAGCCCATCAAATTCAATTATGCAATAAATATAATAATTCTGACCTTCTCTTTTGTTTCATCTCATTTAATGCTGCATTAGTGTAAAATCTCCCCATTTCCAACTTCGGAAGTGCTTTAATCATATAATCAAACAACAGAGAACAATTCTTTTGTTTTGGATAAAAGTTCCTTGCTATTTTTTCTAACATCATGAACGGCATAAGATGTAGATGTCTACAAGTCTTTGATATAACAAAATTCCAAATCTTGCAATATCTTCTTTGTTTGGGAAATCTACTTTCATTTTAGGCTGTTTGATGTAAAATACCAGCTTCTGTTATCAGATCCACATATAGGCATTTCTTCACAAATTTTCTTCAAACTTGGTTTGCCAAGTTGGAACTATTTATAGCACATTCTTATGCTTATAATAAATAATGTCATACTGCGAAACTGTGTGTTTAGACTTACCAGCTGATATTAATGATTGTCTTTACCTGGCTAACTTGGGAACTGGAATAAATTTGTGTATTGTTGCAGTTCTTGTATGAGCATTTTCCTGTTGAGAGTAGCCTGAGAGAGTAGATACAACAATAATTGTAATTGTGAGAGATTTCTGATATGATTGGGCTTTGTTCTACTTATTTCTTTCAGTTTTAGATCTGACTTTAGTTTATCTTAATGTCACTTGCATGCTTTTTTACTAGGCGGCTCTTTCATGCTTTTATTGAGGAACTTGACATCACATAATTATGGCTCTCTTTCACTTTAAATTGATGTATATGTCACATTTTTCAATATGGAATGAAATATATGAGATCAGAGTTGTTCACAAAATGTAGAATTACTAGAATTCTACAGTAGATGTATAAATGCCATATAAATTTAAAATACTAATCATTCTAAATTCAAATTTAAAGAAGTATGTATTCAAGTAATCACCTTAATTAAATCTCACTGTAAAAAGTGGTCTTCCCCAAACTTAATGGTAATATTTAGATGATTTCATACAGTTAGGATAGTACTCTTGCAATTCAAGTAGTATAGTGCCCCATATATATGTATATAGGTAAATGCTAATATTTAGCTGAAATGTGATAAATTTCATTTTACTTGCATGCAAAAATGGACATGGTCAGCCTTGTTTAGGAATTTCATTTAACTATCAATGGTGTTTTTTTCCTTTTCATGATTATTATTCATGCAATAATAACTATAATATTTATTCATTGTTTTTGTTTTTGGCAGGCTAGCCAGATAAGAGATCACTTTTGTCTAAGCACAATATGCATGCTCTTGGGATCTTCATGCAGAATTTGATGCTATAAGGCTGTTTCTTTTTCCTTTACTCTTTTATTTTTCTTGTCATATATTTAATTGATTAGTCTGATTCACATTGAGTACAATGTGAAATTTAAGTGTGGGGGAAGGGATTCAGTTCTGGTTTTCAAAATTTTGGTGTGTTGTTTTTCACGTGAAGTTGCAAATTGAGGCAATTTTGAGTTTGGATGCATTTTAACATGATGAGTGATTGATGTTGTTTCTTCAATTCAAGTAAAGTGGCAATGAATTTGATTTGAATGAATTAATTGTGATAGTCTTTAGCCTGTGAGGATTTGGGCCTTACATTCTTCCTTTCTTGTGAGTATTCATCTATCATGACTTTCACTCTAGAACTTGTCTTGATTCTTGATTGAAACTACAATTGCATATGCATGCATGAAGAGGATAAAGGCATTCATTTCCTTGTTTCCACTTAGCCATATAGCCAAACCTTGGCATATTTTATCCTTTGTGTAACCCTTTGAGCCTTGTGTCCTTTTCTAAATTTTGAACATCTTCGTAAGCCAAAGCCAAGTAATAAACATCTTCCCTTTCTACCTTACAAATTGTCTCGCATTATACTTGCCTAGAAATGTGTTTTGGTGCATTAATTTGGGTTGAAAAAAATGAAGAAAAAATGAAAAAAATGTAAAAAGAAAAAGAAAAAAAATTGGTTGAGATGGAGCGTAAAACGTACTCAACAAAGAAAGAGTAGAAGAGGTTGAAATGGAGCGTAAAACGCACTCAACCACACAAGAGCAAAAAAAAAAAAAAGAAAGAAAGAAAGAAAGAAAGAAAAAACAGAGAAATAAAAGCCCAAATGAAATGCATAGTACCATTGTCATCTATGCTTGTTCAATGCTTTTCCAATTTGTGAGGTATCTTCTTGTTCTTTTCTTGTATCTTTCCTTGCTTTGTCTTTGCACCTTTGTTCATTACAACCTTGAATAAAAGTCCTTTTGATTTGTGCATTACATGTGGCATAGGTAGTGGAGATTGAGAAGATAAACAAGCTTATGGTAGTGAGGCTATGGTAGGTGGAGTTTGAGCGATACACATACCCTAAACACTTGAGAGTTGAGAGTCAACACATCCTGTGAGGGGCTATTCACTTTGATTCATTCTTTACAAATGAAATGGCCATGATACTTGTTTTCTAGATGCGAGAGAGATTATCTTTGATTGTTGAGATGTTGAAAATCTTTGATTGTTCTTATAATTTGTGGCTTCTACACTTTCTTTTTGTTTTGAGCTTTTGAGTTCTTGCAAAGCAGTGCAAAAAGATGAGTATGGGGGTGTAATTTTATTATGTTATCCTTTTGTACCATACTAATGCATACATACTTTAGACTTAGTTTATAATTTCTAAAGAAGTTTCTGTCACATATGTCTAAGATCTAGGAGGTTTGCAAGGCATAACCACTAACAGTCCTAGGACCACAAGATGGGCATCGTGTTTATTCTGCTACAATTTCAACAGCAGGTAGGTGTGCTAATAAAGTTTTCTTTATGGTCAATCGGGTGCTCTAATCAAGCTTGTGTTGCTCAAAAGTCAATATTTTATTTTGCTGCATCCTTAACACTGGGCATATTGTTAAAAGCTAACTATTTTAAATCTCAAAATATTACTAAATTCTTGGAGTATTATATGACTTATTGATATTATGAAACAATCTTCTTAATTTGTTGTTTGTAAGTATGTGACTAAATAGGGTGTGGGATTATTTAGTTCCTTTAAGGAGTAAGGTTTGCATTTTGTCTCATATCATATAAATGTTAAATTGGCTTACATATACCACATGTGTGATGTAAACTTAGTTTCCCTTTCTAGGAAAGTAGTCCTCAAAGAGGTCAACAAAGAGAAAGACAATTTAGCTTAAAATCATTGAAAGGTAAATTTGGTCAGCAAGAGAAAGATACACAAGACATCCAGCTTGAAGACTGCAGAATCCGATGGAAATATAACAACAGGTATTCATAGATTCATCTTGACATTGTTATTGTGGGTCTAACTATATCATTTAGGTCATTCCTCTTTTCGCAATATCATCATTAATTATTTACAATGTGTGTTTCTCTTGTGTTTTTCTTTTCTTCTAATCATTATTCTTTTATCCTAGATTTAAATCTTCAATAGTCATCCTACTTATAACAGTCACCTTCTTTTGTTCAGTTGTCATTATTATCAAACAACAGCCTGCAATAGATGTATAAATTCAGATATCGTTGTGCACCTCTTGGTGGTGGCTGATCATCCCACGCTAGTGGTGAGTCAGCTTGATAGAGTTTTTTCATATTATGATTTACTATTGCAATCTTCACCAGCTTGTGATGAATTCATAATCTTGTGACCATAATAGTGATGCATTCTTATTTACCACAATAGATATAGAAAAATCATATATAAAGTGATTTTTTTTTTGCAGGGGATGAATGTTAGACTTGTGCCTTTTGTTTTTCAACTCCACCATAGAAGTTGATAGACTTTCCTGGACTGGACCAATGAATAATAGATGGAAAATTGGTGAGTACATGTGTGGTTATCATCGATTCAGCTCCACTATTGAAGTAGATTGACTTGCCTAGACTGGACCAACGAATAATGGATGAAAAATTGTGTTAAACATTAAGTATATTGTGGCTTATTTGGTATTTAGTACCTGTTTTCTCAACTGTTGGCAAATGTTATATTCATCTTTAGTGGATGGTTATTTGGAGGTACTTTCTCTAAAGAGAAATTTCCTGTCTTATATGTTTATTGGCTTTATCCTTTTCTTTAGATAAGTGAATATGCTGACCACAATGATGCTATTTGCTAGTGACAGTTGTTGCTGTCTAGACAATTGTTGCTGTCTAGCCATCAGAAACTTCATCATCATGAGCCCTTAGAGTTGCAAAGGAGTATGATGGAGAGCGTAGGCTTTCAACATTTTGTTCCCATACCCCATTTAAATTAGATTATTTTGCCTTTTTATGTTTTGAAAGCTCTTCTTGAGTTTGACTCAAATGTCTTTATTATAGTGCTGATTCATTTAGTATTTTTTTGGGTGAAATTATCTAGTATTTTTCTTTTTGGGTCAATAGTAACCACTAGAATAGTTGGGTTATCAGTAAATTTGATCAAGCAGCTGCAAAACCAAAAGCCCTCGCAGCTGTACAAGCTCTTTTATTGAACCAAGCCCCCCCAGAATGACTGGTGTAGCTCAGTGCACAGTCTGGTAGTGTTGGGACTGAGAGATCTTTGGAAACTGCTTGTCGAGCTGAGACTGAAAGTTTGGAATCAATATTGAATGGAGCCCCTCAAAGCAAGCTTGGTAGAATAGCTTTGGTTGAGTCTCTTGCTGGCCAAATCTGAAATCAAATGAAGTGAACAGGATTCCAACTCTTGTTTCTGGGTACTTATTTTTTTTCATCACCATCTCTCAACCTGTTTGCAATGTTATCTTTTTGTTTACTTAATACTAAGTAGTTTGTAGTTAACTACTCTTTGAAATTTTGCATTCCCTTTAAGTAGAAGCTGTGGTGTTCTGTATCAACCACCCACACACACATGCTTATCACAGAATTGACATCTGTTTAAGTTCTAACGTATACCTTTTTTTCTAAGAAATCAAAATGATTAGTAGCTAGTTCTTTGAAGTGCTACTTCAAACTGCCCATTGTATTCTTCATTTTCAGGTTATAAATGTTATCTCATAAAAATGATTTAGTTAATAGGCATTGGATAGTTATTTAAAGATGTAAACTTCTTATTATCTTTTGAAAAATAATAGAGCTACACTTCTTGTTATCTAATTGTTTTTATAATAAACAAGATAAAATGAATTGATGCACACAAATTCATATCCATAAACAGTTTTGTGATATGTGTATGTAGTTGAACATTGCAAATATTAAAGAGAATACAGGAACTCATGTAGTTTGTTGATGTCTGTCACATATGAGTGCTTTGCACCTTCTCTGCTCATGATGTTTCAGTATGCACATTGCACTTTGCTAAAAGTAAAAGGGCATTCTGATTGCATTTGATATGTTTATCTGCCTTCAAATGTGTGTAAAAGAAATTGTATTCGTATGCTTAAGGTGGTTGCACCTTCTGCTGGCTACTATTGCTTTTCTTTGCTTAAATATATTTCCTCTTTTTCTGGAATGCAGTAGTCTACAGGAAAAGTCTCAAACTGTCCAGGAAGAATTGGTGAACATTTGACTGAACATATATTGATTTGATATACTACTACTGCGTTCATTAGAATAGAGAGGCAGAGTTGAGAGGAAGAGCAATAGCGGCCACCCAAAAATGCAGTTGAGGTAGAATAGTCAGCTCCAAATGGGGTGTGGGATTATTTAGTTCCTTTAAGGAACTACTTCTTGCTTGCATTTCGTCTAATATCATATAAATGTTAAATTGGCTTTACATATACCACACGTGTGATGGAAACTTAGTTTCCCTTTCTTGGAAAGTAGTCCACAAAGAGGTTAACAGAGTGGGGTAAGCTTAAAATCATTGAAAGACAAATTTGGTCAGCAAGACAAAGATACACAAGAGACATCCAGCTTGAAGTCTACAGGGCCCGATAGAGAGAAAACAACAAGTTTTCACAAATTCATCCTGACATTGTTATTGTGGTGGGTCTAACTATATCATTTAGGATTCCCTTTATGCAGTAGCATCATTAATTATTTAGTTGTGTTTCACTTCTCTTTTATAGTTATTCTTTAATCATAGATTTAAATTCTTTTATAATGGATGAAAAATTGATTGACTTGCCTGAACTAAATACTAAATGGGCCAATGAATAATGGATGAAAAATTGGTGAGTACATGTGTGTTTATCTTTATTAAGCTTTGGGTTCAACATTAAATATATTTTGACCTATTTATTATTTAGTTCCTTAGTGTAGCAAAGGAGCATGGTGGAGAGTGTAAGTTTTCATGTTCCCCCGCCCCTTCAAATTAGACTTGTTATGCCTATTAATTTTGAAAACTCTTTTTCTTAAGTTTCACTCAAATATTTTTCTTATAGCGTTGCTTTATTTATTATGTTTTTCTCCTTGGGTCAATTGTAGCCACCAGAACTATTGGGGTTGTGAGTAAAATTTATCAAGCAGCTGCAGAACCAAAAGCAAGTGGTACAGACGCTTCTATTGAACCAAGGACCCCACAGAATGTCTGATATTCCATGGATTGCTTTAATAGGTCAATCTGTTTTTATAACTAGTACACAATTGGTAGTGCTGGGAATGAGAGATTTTTGGAAAACTGCTTGGCGAGCTGAGACTAAGCTCAGTAGAATAGCTTTGGCTGAGATGCTGGCCAGATTCGGAATCCGATGAAGCAAGCTTCCAACTCTTCTTTCCGGGTACTTATTTTTCTGTCACCAACCCTCAACCTGTTTGGAATGTTATATTTTTTTTTTTACTTAGTAGTTTGTAGTGAATGGCTTTATGAAATTTTGCATTATCGACCACCCACAAACACATGCTGATGTGGAAAAGGAATAAAAAGAAAGGAGGGAAAAGTCACTGAAAATTCTTAATCAAAATAATCCTAAAATCCTTAAGCTATTTATAAGTCCTAGTACAATAATCAAGTGAAATTTAGTATCGATCTAGTACCTAGTCCAATTTCTAAGGCACCTTATAGGATGGTCCTTAATGAGCGGGTAAAGCTTAAAAGTCAAATAGAGGAGTTATTGGAGAAGAAATTCATCATACCTAGCGTATCTCCCTGGGTTGCTCCCATATTGTTTGTAAAGAAGGAGAATATGAGCCTCATGTTGAATCAAGTATTTTGATGATTTCAAACTAATCTTTTATAGCTTGGAGAAAAGATATCAAAGGTGCATGGAAGATCGCAAATGGAGAAATCCAAGTAAAATCAACACTAGATTATATATAGGATTTCTTATTATGTTTAATTTAAGTAAAAGACTTTAAATTGGCAAAAGAATATTTTTAGAAATTTGATTCCATGTTAATTCATGGAATACTTCAAAAATACTCACTAACAGATGAACTTTAAAGTGCTAAAGCTGATCTATTACTTTGAAAATTTGAACTTTGACTTTTGAAATTCGAATTTCAAATTGAAGATAAGTTAGTCAGAAAAGAGATTCCTCTGACAGACGAACTTTGAATATAGAAATTCAAACTTTGAAATGAGTCTGATGAGAGCCTTTTCTGACAGACGAACTTTGAGTTTGAAAATTTGAATTTTTGATAAACTACAATTCATAAGAATGAAAAATTCGTCTGAGGATATTTCAAAGCTCATCTGAAAGTGAAGACCAAAAAGAATCCAAAATTAGCTCACTGACAGACGAACTTTGAATATAGAAATTCAAACTTTGAAATGAGTCTGATGAGAGCCTTTTCTGACAGACGAACTTTGAGTTTGAAAATTTGAATTTTTGATAAACTATAATTCATAAGAATGAAAAATTCATCTGAGGATATTTCAAAGCTCATCTGAAAGTGAAGACTAAAAAGAATCCAAAATTAGCTCACTGACAGACGAACTTTGATTTTGAAAATTCGAACTTTAGAAACAAAGTTTGTAAGTCTGTTATGATAATCTGTTGACATACGAATGTTGGTTTTCAGAAATTTAAACTTTGAACTAAGTCTGATAGGAGGTTTCTCTGACAGACTAACTTTGAATCTTGAAAATTCAAATTTCGAAAAGATGAACTATTATGCCTTATTAAGCTACCCACTGACAGACGAATTTTGGGTACCAAATTCCCAAAATTCGAACTTCGAAGGCACTGTAGCATCATGGGACAACTGTTCACACTTATCAGAAGAACTTTAACTTGAAAATTCATATGTTTCAACATAGAAATATTTTTCAAAGATGAAAATTCAAACTTTGCTTCATAAACATTAAAGTCTTTAACTTTCAGTATCTGCGAAATTCATCTGTTGTCCAACCAAAATTTGAACTTTGAGTGTCAGAAGCATTAAATGCGGTTGGTGAACGGATAGTTTTTCAGAGTAACCATTGGATAACGTCTCTAATGGATAAATCTTGTCTCTAACGTATAGTTAAGACCTAAATTTATAAATAGAACTTCATTTAAAGTTGTGGGTAATGAATTTACATTGTATATACTAAAACTCTGTCAAATTCTCAACTCAAAGTTTCTTACTCTCATACTTCATTTTTCTTCACTTCAACTTTTATATACACTCTAAATTAGAGAGTTCATTCTTTGTAATCAATTTATCTTCATCAGGAAGAAAGATTTTCTTGTGAGGGAACATCACAAGAGATTTGGGAAGCACTTAGCTAAAGTGCAAAGAGAGAGGTTGTAAGCTCTAAGAACAGAGCATCAAAGCTATACTGAGGCAATTGCAAGAAGCCCACTGAATTCTTGTAAGATAGTGGAAAATCTCAAGTAGTTACTTGGGGACTGGACGTAGGTCAAGATAGAGAGACCAAACCCGAATAAACAACAGTATCTTCCCTTATTTTTTGCTGCTTTTACATTGCTATTCCTTTACACTCTGTTTTACTGTCATTCTTGCCTTCATCACTCTCTTGACCTTTACAGAAAATTTTAATCTTCCCAATTCACCCCCTTCTTGGGAGGCCAGCATATCTAACAAGTGGTATCAAAGCCCAGATTCCTAAACAAAGGATCTAACAGTATGGGAAATTCAATGGCTGGCTTTGGAGAAAGTATACTACCTGAGGGAAACAATATAAATAGACCACCTGACTTCAATGGAAAACACTATGGATATTGGAAGATGAGATGAGAATGCAAATCTATCTCCAGTCTATTGATCTGGACATCTAGTCTGTCATATAGAAGGGAGACTTTGTCCCAATGAAACTGCAGGATGATGGAAAATACAAGAAGAAGCCAGAGGACGAGTGGAATGAGGAAGATAAGAGAAGAGTCTTGCTGAACTTTAAGGCAAAACACTGTTTGGTCAGTATTAAACCAAGATGAATTCTACAGAGTGTCACAATATTCTACAGCCAGGGTATGTGGGATACTTTAGAAATCGCTCATGAAGGAACCATTGGAGTAAGAGAAAACAAATTGAACTCCTACATTGGTGAATACGAAAGCCTCAGAATGGTGAAAGGTGAGAGCATCAAAAGAGATTCACCCTTATTGTGACCCTTATTGTGAATCAATTGAAGAATCTTGGCAAAGAGTACACTCAGCCAGAAAATGTGAGAAAAATCCTTAGAGTTCTTCCTCTAGAATGGCAACCCAAAGTAGCAGCAATAGGAAGCCAGAGGAGAATCAATGACCTCTGTCACAGCCCTCTTTGGTAGCCTTAAAGAATATGAGGAAAAGATAAAGGCTCTCAAGGAAGTAGGACAAGACAAGAAAAAGAAAGGTCTTACTCTGAAAGCTGCTGAAGAGAAAGAAGAAGAATCTGATAATGGAGATGAATTAGATGAAGAAACTCTGGCTTTGATGGTCAGAAAATTCAAAAGGTTTTTACAACAAGAAAAGAAACAAAAGATTCTTCAAGAAAGGAGAAGCTGGAGACAACAAGAAAGGAGGAAAAGAACCTGTCACTTGCTACGAATGCAAAAAGTAAGGGCACATCAAATGGGATTGCCCACAATTCCTAAAGAAGCAAGAGAAAGAAGAAGAGGGCATATATCTCATCAATCTGGGGCAACAGCTCAGATGAAGATGAAATTGCCAATATCTGCTTGATGGCACTTACATCTAAAGAAAATCAAAATCCATCTGAAATATATGAATCTGAACCTTCCTATTCTGAATTACTTGATGCATTTCATGAACTACATGATAAATTTATCAAGACAGAACTGAGACAAGCTGAGAAAAAGATTAACAAGCTAGAATCTCAGTGCAATATTTCTGACTACATCTCTGCATAAATCTGAATCTGCTTGCTATGTAGTGAATTAAAGCAAACTAATGGCTATCTACTGAAAGGAATGGCTAGACTTACTAAGGGTAAAGATATGTTGTTTGCTTTAATGGGAAGTCAGAGAATCACACCAGGAAAAGCTGGACTTGGATATGATCCTTGTGCAATAAAAGATAGGATTAAAAAGAAAAATCAAAATCTGTATATGAGGCATTTTGTGCATGCGCATAAAAAGAAAGATCATATTTCAAATCGCATTGAATCCTGCATTGCTTTCTTCCTGCATCACAATCTAACAGCCCTTTCACCACCTGTCACTTCTGTAACAAGAAGGGACACATTTCCAGTTCATGTGCATTGAAGAAAAATGGACTTAACAGGAAGGTAAAATAGGTTCCCAAAGGTACACTTGTATCTAGGGAAAATGTCAGTGACAGAAAAGAACTCAAGAAAATTTGGGTACCTAAAAAGAAACTCTAAACTTTGTTTTGCAGATCTGTCTTAAAGCTAGAAAGAGCAACAAATGGTATATGGACAGTGCCTGCTCAAGTCACATGACTGGTGATAAGGAGAAGTTAATCACCCTTAGAGACAAAAAGGGAGGAAAGGTGACCTTTGGAGGTGATCAATCAAAATAGTTGGAATTGGCATTGTGGGCAAGAATCCTGAAACATCTATTGAAGAGGTGCTGTTTATAATTGGTCTCAATCACAATCTGCTAAGTGTGAGTCAGACATGTGATAAAGGTAACTGGGTATTGTTTGACTCAAAATTTTGTCTGGTCATCCAGAAAAGTGATCTCCAGGCTCAAAGGGTAACTGCTATACTATTGATCTTGATAAACTTCGTTTCTTAGATTCTGTCTGTTCGATTAGTTAGGATAATGATAGCTGACTGTGGCGTAGAAGATTAGCACATGTTAACATGAATCAATTGTCAAAACTGGTTAAGAATAAGTTAGTCACTGGCTTACCAAAAATCTCTTTCGAAAAAGAGAAAGAATGTGATGCATGTCTTAAAGGAAAACAAACTAAATCATCTTTTAAATCTAAAAATGTAGTCATCTAGACCACTACAACTATTGCATATGGATTTGATTGGTCCATCTAGAGTAAAAAGCATTGGTAGAAATTTGTATGTTCTTGTGATTGTGCATTCTAGATTTACCCTGCACCTTGTTTCTTTCTTCCAAAAGTGAAAACATTTGATGCATTTGTAACCTTAGCTAAGAAAGTGCAAAATGAAAAGGGTATTTCTATTGTGTCTATTAGGTCTGACCATGGAGGAGAGTTTGAAAATTCATGCTTTCTGGAGTATTGTGATGAACATGGAATTGATCACAACTTCTCAGCTCCAAGAACTTCTCAGCAGGATGGAGTGGAGAAATGGTAAGAGCAATGCTGAATGAAAAGGAACTCTCTCAAATATCCTAGGCTGATGCAGTAAACATAGCAAGTTACATCATTAACAAAGCCTACATTAGACTAATTCTGGGGAAGACTCCTTATGAGCTGTACAAGGGAAAGAAGCCAAACCTTTCACATCTGCATGTGTTTGGTTGTAAATGTTTCATCCACAAAATGGAAAGGAGAATCTGGGTAAGTTTGATGCCAAATCTGATGAAGGTATATTTATGGGCTATTCTAGTAGGAGTAAAGGAATCTGTAAAGGAAAGTTGCTTAGCCTTTCAAACAATACTCTAAGAGCTTGTTTTAAAGGAATCTGTGCATGTTATGTTTATTGAAAATGAAACTGTGTCCAAGCATGTAATTGATGAAGATGATCTTATTTTGAATTTTAAGAACTTAGATATTTCTGAAAAAGGCAAAACTAAACCTCCAAAAATATTCAAATCTTAACATAGCGAAAGATATTCAGGAAAATGACTTTGACGATGAGAATAATGAAGATATATCTCAAGAACTTCCCAGAGTTTGGAGATATCAAAGGAATCATCCTGTTGATCAAGTGATTGGGGATATTTAAGAGAAAGTTAAAACCAGAAAATAGCTAAGGGATCAAATGATCAATTGTGTTTTCATTTCTCAAATTGAACCTAAGTGTGCTGAAGAAGCCTTAACTGATGAATACTTCAGGCCATGCAAGATGAATTAAATCAGTTTGAAAGAAATCAAGTTTGGGATAATGGCTCTTTAGAAAGAAATAAAGCTAGACTGGTTGCCAAAAGATATAATCAAGAAGAAGGTATTGATTTTGAGGAGACCTTTGCTCCAGTTGCAAGATTAGAAGCAATTAGAATCCTGTTGGCATATATGCATGCATGAAAAACATAATGTTATATCAAATGGATGTGAAAAGCGCTTTTCTGAATGGATATATCATGGAAGAAGTTTATGTAGACCGACCTCCAGTTGATGACTCTACAAAATCAAACCATGTTTATAAACTAAAGAAAGCCCTTTATGGTTTAAAACAAGCTCTTAGAGTATGGTTTGAAAGGCTAAGCAACTTTCTAACTAAAAAGGGATTCAATAGAGGAAAAGTAGATACTACTTTATTCACTAAGAAAGAAAACAAAGATTTACCTATTGTTCAAATTTATGTTGATGATATTATATTTAATGCTACTAATGAATCTCTTTGCAAGAATTTCTCTAAGCTAATGCAGGGTGAGTTCAAAATGTCAATGATGGGTGAGCTTAACTTCTTCCTTGGACTGCGAATTAAGCAATGTGTTGATAGTATCTTTCTCAACCAATCAAAATATCTGAAAGAGCTGCTGAAAAAGTTTGGCATGGAAAAGGCCAAGTCAATGGGAACTCCTATGGCTACTGCAACTAAGCTTGATATGGATGAAGGAGGAAAAACTTTTGACATAACCAAATACAGAAGAATGATTGGATCTCTGCTATACCTAACAGCTAGTAGACCTGACATCATGTTTAATGTCTGTATGTGTGCAAGATTCCAATCATGTCCCAAAGAAACTCATGCAACTGCTGTAAAACACATCTTTAGATATTTAATTGGAACATCACAAATGGGACTTTGGTACCCAAAGGGCAATGGAGAAGATCTCATTGGATACACTGATGCAGACTTTGCTGGATCCAAAACTAACAGAAAAAGCATAAGTGGAACATGTTAGTTCCTTGGAGGATCCTTGGTGTCATGGTGCAGAAGCTGAATATGTTGCAGCTGGTAGTTGTTGTGCCCAAGTTATTTGGATGAAGCAGCAGCTTGAAGATCTTGAGATTGAGATGAAGGAAATACTAATAATGTGTGACAACCAAAGTGCTATTAACATCACAAAGAATCCTGTCTTGCATTCAAGGATAAAGCATATTGAAGTTAGGCATCACTTTTTAAGGGATCATGTTCTGAAAAGAGAAATCAGATTTAAATACATCCCTATCGAGGATCCAGTTGCTGACATTCTGACAAAGCCCCTTCCAGAGGATAGACATTGTAAATCCCAAAGAACTATAAGTATGTCCTTATATCTATCTTAATTAAAGCTTCTAACATTGAATCAATCCTAACTTTAGCATTGGAGTGTGTTTAATATAAGTTGTAGGTGCTCCTCACAAGTTCAAATGATAACAGAACCATATAATGGAATGGAGCTAATCAGGATTGCGTCTGTTTAGTGTCTAACCCTTCAAGTTTAGTAATAGTTTGACATATGAATTTTGGGGGCGGCTGGGAGGGGGGGAATTGGGGCAAAATTCAAATTTTGGCCTTGAAGAAATTTCAACCTTCCAACTTTCAACCCTGAAGTTTGATTATCAGGGACTTACCACACAGAAAACATCTCAATTGTTGAATTTTAGCCTTGAAATACGATTGTCAGAGACAACATAGATAGATGTTAAATCAAGTGTTTTGATGATTCTAAACCAACAGGAGCTTGGAAAGAAGATATCAAAGGTGTGCAAAAGATCTCAAGAGAAGAAATCAAAGAAAAATAAGTATAAGATTAGATATATGATCTCTTATTGTATTCAAAATGAGTAAAGGATCTTGCAAAAGAAGGTTTTTAAAAATGTGGTTCTACGATAATTCATGAAGTTCTTGATAAATATCCACTCACTAACATACGAACTTTGAAGTGTTAAACTTGATTTGTTACTTTGAAAAGTCCAACTTTGGCATCTAAAATTCGAACTTCGGATTGAAATATGTTAGTCAGAAAATAGGTTCCTCTGACAAACGAATTTCATCCTTGAAAATTCGAATTTCGGATAAAGTACAAATTATGAAAAATAAAAAATTCGTCTGAAGATATGGCAAAGTTCATTTGAAGGTAAAGTTTAAAAAGAGTTCTAAGTTAGTCCTCTGACAAATGAACTTTGACTTTGAAAATCTGACTTTTGGAAAGATGGTCTGCAAGTGTGTTATGATAATCTTTTAACATACGAATTTTAGTATTCAGAAATTTGAACTTTAAATTAAGTCTAATAAGAGATTTCTCTGATAAACGAACTTGAATTTTAGGTCTTAGCTGTAATTTTCCTAACTTATTATTAACATGATTCTCCCTATTTTAAGGAGTAAAATGAAAAGAATTTTATTTCTTGGGGGCAAAGTATAACTTTCTCATTTTTCTGTCTAACTTGAAAAAATAAATGACTTTTTTGTCATTTTTTACACATAATGGTGTCTCTCCGTTTCCTCAAATTCTTTATGTATTTTGTGATATAGGAATGTTATAGAAATACTCTCTTCTCACGTCCTTAGAAGTGTGTGACAAAATCCCTTATTTTTCCCATACTAGGATACTTAAACCCAAAGAAGAATAAGTGTTTAGAGAGTAGAAACTCTCACAAAAGAGTGTATAAAAACAATGATGAATCTCAGGAACTTTTGTCTAAAAGGTGGTATCTATGAACTTGAATGCTAGATAATTAATGAAACAGCAGTTTGTCACTTTGTACACTTAAATTTGTTACCTACCATCCTCAATGAAACAACAGTTTTTCAAGCAAATCCAACCGTTAGAGACAAGTAATAGTTAATGTTGAACTAGACGTTTACCAACCGCACAAAATACACTTGTTAGAGCTTGAATGATCAAGTAAGGTAAACGTTTATCACAGATGACTGTTAAAGGTTTCTAAGGCAAGGCACCTCAATGAACATTGAAGAGAGAACCTCTTGTACATTTATCATGCTTTCTCAAATATGTTAGAAGTAAGTCCTTGTACATTCAAGTGTTCATACATTCTTAGCCAAAAGCTTGAAAGAACAAATAGCTTGGCAATGAACGTACAAGACATTGAACAAATTTAAATTGAGTTTTCAAAAAGGCACACATATAAGTTTGAGGAAGTTCCTCTTAAATGAATACCGAGTGAGCAGTAACTAGAGTCCATCAGAGAAAACACTCAATTCTATCACATACGATGAACGTTCAAGTGTTGCACAAAGAATGAATAAGCTAACACACATAAACAAATTGAATTGTGCAAACATGTGATGTACATATAAGAGTCCATGTTATGTACCAACAAGTGAGTTCTTAGAAACAACACTTCGTGAACATACAAGGCAACTCCCTGTGAACAAATAAGGCATATTTTGAATGAAAATACTTTGAAAACAAAAGGAATTCTAACAAAATTAAGTGCATTCAACCCTTTATCCTAAAAGGAAGAAAATAAATTACAACATTAGCTTTACTTTTTCATTTTCTCCCAATGTAACACTTGGACCTTAGGCTCAATTTCCATATATTAGATCATAATTAAGTTCATTTATGCTCAATTGGAAGCTTGAATCATATAAAAATTGAAAACAGAATTTTCATGACCTTGGTATTGTTAATTTGGCACTTTTCTATTTTATCGGGCGAATTTCAAAAATTCATAACAAATTCCAAAAAAATATTATATAAAAGATTCAAATCTCTAAAAATAGTTGAAAATATTATCTACATGGAAAAAATATGAAACATAGCATTGACTAGGTCAATTGATACAATAATTACTGTTCATTTCATCATTTTCTGAAATTCTAGTTTTCTGGCATAAATTTGAAAAATCATATAAAATTGCACAGACATCCAAATTGGGTGCTCTTTATACCATTTTTAATCTCTTCCAGTCTAGACAGTGTTGGGTTTATTGACTAAAGGTCAAAATGAACTTAAATGGACATAAAATATTTACATGGCCATAATTTGTTCTCCTATACATTATATAGAACTTAAAGGGACATAATCATATCCATATACATATTTAACACCAAACATGCGAATTTACATAGTAACTTGAAATAAAACACCATGACAAGTAAAGCTATCTTAGTGAACAATATCTTTTTCTTTTCCTTTCTCCTCCTTGGCAGCCTTGCCATAATGTGTTCCTAGACATTGTTAGCATATGGAAGGGTGAGATTCATTGAATCTCAATTGCTATACCCAATCATACAATCATATTATATACATTTAATGAAAACATCAATGAAAGTCATAGGAACATATCATATTATTTCATAAAAATTTTAGTAGAGTTTTATTTTGCAAATTAGACATCTTAGGGTCACAATACCCCTTAATCAACTTAGCCAACAACACGAAATCATCACAAAGCATTAAATCAAACATGTGGCATAGCAACAAACTCATAGAAGTCAAGTATGATAACATAAAGCATAAATAAGAAAATAACTACCTTATAAATTTCTCTTACTCTTCACATTTTGCACACATTTCTTTAGCTTTCCACCATTTTCTTAAACCCTAAAGCATCACAATACAAGGTCATCAATTCAGTGACCTCCATAAACTATTTTTCGGGTCAAAATTTTGAAATTCCTTCTCTATCATAAACCCTAGTTTGGCGGAAAATAAGGAAAAAATTGGAGAAAAACATTTGCTTCACAAAACTTACAACAACTTGTGGTTTCATGCTTTATTCACCTAGCCTAAACCTTTTCCTCTATTTATATGACCATAGCTCAACTTTCTCTCCCTAACCTACCATGGCTGAAATTCCTAGGGTGAGAGAGGAGAGAAAAGACTCCATAAAACAACCTTAAACTATATGAGAATACAAGCTAGGGGCCAAGAGATCTTACCTTTGCAACTTGAACTTGGATCTTGCCTTCTAGCTTTCTCTTTCCTTTCTTCCTTTCTTTTTGTTTTTTGCTCACTCTTTCACTTGGTTGCTGCTTTGGATGCATGAAATGAAGGGGATGAAGTGTTTTAATCCACTTAACCTGTAGGAACGATATCAAATAGAAGAATAGCATTCCCAAGTTAGTGAACCACCTTAGTTAATTTTAACGCAATAATTTTTTAAATCAATTAATTAAATTCCCTTGGTGTCATAGCTACAACATATCATGCCATTAATAGAGTATTTTGTCCAAAAATTTCTCCATAAATTTTAACAGTCCAAAATAGCCTTTACCGATAAATTTTATCTATACCGATTAATTACTTTTATCATAATTGTTATTTAATTGGTACATGATTATTCTAAATTTGATTTTAGACTAAATTAATTTTCTTGTCCCAAAATATATTTGTGTGGGGTTCACATACTATTGCTATGTCCTCACTGCATTTTATAGAGCCCTTGATTCTTTTTTTGATATAATATTTACTTTTCGACTTTCAATGCTAACTATAAATTCATATTAACTTAGTTAGCTTCTAAGCAGCATTTCATTGAGTCTGGCTCATCATTAGCTCTATTTTGATAGAAATTTTTATAATTATGAAAATGCCCTTGACCCGGGACTAAATTATAATTTTTAATTTTTTTGGGTCATTGCTCATAATTTTTCAAGAACTATAATGCAATAAATTCTTTCCTTTTGTTAAGGACTAAATTGCATAGAATTTTTATTTCTTGGGGCAAAAATATAATTTTCTCATTTTTCATTTTAACTAGAAAAATTACCTTTTTACCCTTTTTTCATGTTTAACTGTATCTCTCCGTTTTCTATAATTTTCTTTGAATTTTATATTTTGTTATTTTCCTCTACATTATATCATATGATATCTAGTAAAATTAGAGATATTACACATGATATTTTCTTGTTGTAACACCTTAACTTTAGACCTTATTTCTCATGTCTTAAAATTCATTTAAATCCATTAATATCATTTTAGAAGCTTGAATCACATGAGTAACCAAAACTGAAAAATTTAAACCTTTAAGTTATTATTCATTTGGTGTCCTAGGCTAAATTTAAAAAATTCATAACCAAATCTAGAAAAACGCTTGGAGGTGATTCAACTCTCTAAAATTATCTTGAAATATTCATTACATAGAATAAATATGAAACAATATCTTTAACATGTCAATTTGTACAGGTTTTTAGCACAAAGATCACTGTTTATATGGTCATTTTTCACTTTCCTAGAATTTTGGCCTTAAATTTGAGAATTTATTTCTCATTCTATTCTAAGCCAATTTATGTATTCATTATTTCATTTGAAAGCCCTAGATGTCTGCTTTCTATACATATCTATCTTGAACATTATTTTATTGGAACAAGGCATAGCATTATCTTGAATCATTAAGGGTCGAAACATAACTTCAACTAGAATAGTTTTAAAAAATCTTATATATCTCTTATTATATAGCTCCAATTATGCTAAATTAGTGGCATATTTAACTTAAGACATAGATCTTTTCATACATGTAAACCATTGAATTTTTTGAGTTCTACACGATTTTATACTTCCTTTTGAAACAATCAGTGTTTACAGTGAAAATTCCAATTTTTCCTAAACTACCTAGTTTTATCCTCTAAATTTAAAAATTCAATATAAATTGTACATTTATGCAATTTGAGTTTTCTCTAGCTCTTTGGAAAGCTTGTTCTGTCTACTTTCAAAAATATATAACACTTATAGTAATGCTTTGTCTCTGATAGATTTTTCCTATTCCAATTACGACTTGTCATCTTGGATAAAATTATGCCATAACTTACATAATAAAATTCATAAATATAATACATCATCATTCATTGTTCCAACTCCAAATATAACATTATAACAGGACTTACATGAACATATGCAAAGCATCAAATAAAATCTTAACCTTTACATATAAATTTATACATATTCTCAAAACACAACATCAATACTTGCGTAATCATATCATTCATCATTTTCTTCCTCCATTCCTTTGACTCTTCTTGGATTCCTAGCATTGCTTGACCTAACATGTTAGTCATTTATGATGGATGAGATTTAAAGAATCCAAATAGCACTACCCATTTATGCATGCATATTATCACTCATGAAAACATCAATCATTCTTATGAAAATATAAAATGCCATAATAATTCATAAAAATTTCAGCAAATTTTTTCTCTTTATAAATTGGATATCCCAGGGTCAAAACTCCTTCATTTAACTCAGCCAAACAATCACAAAATATCAAAACAATCATATGGCAAATCATCAAGTTCATAAAAATTTGATGGGATAACATAATACAAATAACGGTAAAATGCTACCTTGGTTAAGCTTTACTTCACCACTTGATTCCACCCCTTCCAAGAGCTTGCTTAAGCTTTCTCAAACCTAAATACAACATTAAATATCTACTTAAGCTACTGATTTCTTGACCTTCCTCATAAAGTCTCATACTAACCACAAAAGCTAATATAGTTGGTTTTAGCCTTTCTTCTAAATCAACACTTGTTTTTAAGGTTTTTTATCATGGGGAATCCATTTTTGGCATCAAAATCTTGAAATTCTGACTCTAAAATACTCCCCCGTTCTGACCAAAATCAATGGAAGGAAGAAAAGAATTTCATGTAATCTTACTTTAATCTCTTAGAAATCCTACTTTCTTGACTAGTTCAAGTTTTCTACCATATTTCTTGCATGAATACCCAATTCTTTTCACATTCCTAACCTAGGTTAGAACTGAACTTGAGAAGGGGAAGAAGAAAACTCCATGAAAACATCATAAACTGCTTGGAACAACAAGCTTCAAGTGGTAGAACTCTTACCTTAAACTTGAATCGTCAAGCTTCCAACTTTGCATTCTCTTTTCTCTTTTCTTTTCTCTCTTCTTTCCTGTGCTATTTGGAGCTCTCTTTCTCTTATGTGCATCACGTAGGTGATCAAGGAGGAAAGAGATCTAATGGAGAGCTTAAATCATGTTTAGATTAAAATTAACCATAGTTACTTTACCTTTTTTTTACAACTTCATAAAGAAGTAATCCCAAAAATTAATTAAAAATTCTATTATCCCATGTGCTGCAAGGTGGTGCCAACTAAGGGAGAATTATCTCCAAAATACTGCATATTTTTCCCAATCTAAATACATCTTGTGTTGGTTACTTTTTATTGGATTGATAAAGTTACTTTTGCAGTATTTTATTACTTTATGGATACATAATTAATTTATATTTATATCCATGTTTACTTCATTATTTTGTCCCAAAAATCACTTGTGTGGGGTCCACATACTTTTGTTCTTAAATTTTTGCCTTTTGTGAGGCCCATAATACTCTTTTTCTTTGTATTGTGCATTTTATGATGCTCGGCACTAAATTTTTCTTCACATTAATTTCATTAACCTCAATACATTATACCATTAGGTTCAGCTTGTCATGAGCTTTGTTTTGATAGTAATTTTTAATATTTATGATATTGCCCCTAAGCCAGGTCATAAACACAAATATTTATTCTTTTTCCTATGAACCAAACCTTAAATAATTCTTTTTATGCATCCATACTATACTTTTAAATTGGTTTATTTTTCAATCTCGATCTCCCAACTACCTAATACTTACATCGTTATGCTCAGCTTGTCAAGAGCTTCTATTCAACAAGTATATTGCATAATATTTAGTTCTAGAATTAATTTCTGCTAAGGACCTTATTTACATTCTATAAGAATCAAACATAATTTCTTTTAAGGACCATATGGGAAACTAATTCCAATTAAGGGCTAAACATGTGAAATTACCATCTTACTTCTTTTTCCATCTTTTTATACATTAGATGCCACATTCCCATATTTTTATACATACAATGGCATTCTTTATACAATTTAGGAAATTCCACTTATAATCTTCATGAAACCATGGTAAAGTTAACAAATCAGGGTGAAAAATGAATGGTAGAAGTTATATTGTAAAATGGAGGGCTAAAATCAAATGGTGTGATTTTCCAAGACTTAAACTTCCATCCTTATCCTTTAGTCTGGCCATCAATTCTTCATGAATTATCCTTACAAAATAGAATTAAATTTATCAAAGTAAATTGTCACAAAAATGAAGAATTATCCTTACAAAATAGAATTAAATTTATCAAAGTAAATTATCACAAAAATTAAAGAAGCATGTGGGAAATAATTGAGGCCCTTGACACATGATAAGAATGCAATCCAATGGTGGATAATGGACAAGAACATGTGCCATTTATTAGAATAAAATGGGAAAAGAAAAGAAAATGGATGTGGTAAAAAAAAGGGAAAATCCATAAATAGTTGTAGGCCAAAATATAAAAACCAAGGTCCATTTAACAGGAAACAAAGGTCCATTTAACAGGAAACAAAGGTAGAAAAGTAAAGTGGAATAAAAAGAAAATGAAAAAGAAATTAAAATAAGTAGCCAAAGAGGGGAGAGAATGAGTGGAAATGATTTTTTATTTTAATTTAATTAGAAAAGTCTCTAATTGGTACAAACATTGATTTACCAAATTAAACTTGATTATTCCCACCAAATGAAGCTTGATCATAACAATTAGAAATAGGGATCATTAATCTAAAACTAGGATAATTAAAACAAGCATAAATCTGTAATTTTCAATTAATGACACAAAGAGACCAAAAAGATAATCACAAAAAAGGACTAAAATCCCAAATTAGGGCCATTTAAGGACCAAGCACAAAAATTAGCCATTAAATTTAAATGTTATTCAATTAAATCCATTTTGGTCATATGATTGAAGTAGTTTGTAAGAGGGGGGGGGGGAAGATATTGACACAAGATTCAATGTGGCAAATTGGGAATGGCAGCTAGTAAAAGTGTGGATGGACAATGGATCCCAAGTTTTAGGAGCTCGAATATAAGATGTCTTAATCCGAAGAATCAAAATTTGGGATTGGTTATGGCTGATTTAATACAAAATGGTAGATGGGATTTATCTCCTATTGAAGGTATAATGCAAAGTTCATTGCTTAAGACCATTCGATGAATCCCTCTTCTAAGATGGAATAGACCTAATAGATTAATATGGTCGAAGGCAAAGATAGGGCTTACAAGGTTAAATTAGGGTACCAATTTTGATGTGCTAATGCGGATACTTGAAATTCGAGGGCCCTTAGTGGATCTTATATGATTCTGAGATGTTTATGGAATGAGGTTTGAACTTTGAAGGTTCCTCCAAGATGTAAAGTCAATCCTCTATGCCTTGTGTGTGAGAGTAAGAGTGAAACAATTGAGTACCTACTATTATAGTGTCCAGGGATACAACCGTATGGTTTGGCAACCCTACTACTTTAACCCATAGTCCTTATAATGTGTTAAATTTCTATTCTTGCTGTGTGCAATTTTTAATAGGTACTACCCAGTTAGAGGATGAAGACAAAGCCTTCTTTACTCTATTATTGTAGCATATTTAGAAGGACTAATATAGAACAATTTTAATAGTGGGGAGGGTTGATTCTATACGTGTTCTGCAACTTGCAGAAACAAGCCTACACAAGTATTAGGATGTTGTTCATTCATCCTCAAGTGCTGCTAATAACAACTTTGATTCTTGTCTTGATGGGTGGCAAGCTTTAGAGCTAGGTAAAATAAAGATTAATTGTGATGGTTCCTATCTTCCTAACTTTCATAAAGGGGACGGGGAGGGGAATAGGAGCTATATGTCGTGATCATAATGGTGCTTTTGTTGGTGGTTAGTTTGACTATATGATAGCGAAATTTGTCTTTGTTGCTAAATATATGCACTTTAGAAAAGCACTAGAGCTGCTTGATTTCCCTTGTTATTGTGGAATTATAGATTGTGTTGAACTGATGTATTTTTTATAAAATCAATTTGCTGAAGGATGTTATTGGCAATAGGGATAGTTATTGGGAGAAAGCCTAGATGTGTTTAAATCACACCCTGATATCTTTCTCATTGATCAAATGAGTTAGAAATTGTATTGCTAATTATTTAGCGGGTTTAGCATCAAAGGGGGTAGGCTTGAAAGAGTAGGTGGAAACATCACCACCTCCTCCTGCTTCTATTTTATTTGATGATTTCGCTGCCCAAGGGAGGACCTCCATCAATCAATTTTGCCTTTAGGTTGATAGGGAAGATATTGGCTAGAGTCTTGTTTGTTGTAACATCCTTACTTTAACATGATAAAGTTTGCATTCTAACAAAGAACATTGATTTCATATTAGGTGGTTATGTGTTAATCAAAAGGGAAATTACCTGAAAATCAAGTTTTCAACACTATTAAATTGAGCTTTAAAGAGACATCTTAAAGAAAAATCACCACCATTAAGTTTCATAACATATAAGTGAGTTTATGACATACAAAAGGGGTTTTCCTAATGATTCTTTAAATAAGAGAGAGATATTCAAGGAACAACATTCTAAACTTTATGATGAAAAATGAATAGTTTTAGATAATTAGAATTTTGAATAAAAACATTTTATTAGAATATTTAGGATATCTTTTAGATTTAATTTATGATTTATATTATCTTTTATTTATTTCCTATTTTATAATTTCTTTTTCTTTAAGTTTAGGTCAAAATGTTCTAAATATCTTAGTCTTTAAGAAATTTTCAAATAAGTGAGATTCTTATAATTTTCCTAGATTAAGTCTTTAGATTAAATAATTTCCTATTTTATCAGATTGTGTCAATCTTCTAGAAAGTTCTATTGAGTCCTATAAATAGCTTTCATTGTAATTCAAATCGCAAACTTGGTTGATGAATTGAATAATATTGATTATTTGGAATTTTCTCTCTCCCTCAAGTTCTTCTATTGTTTCCCTTCCTGTTTTCCTTCCTTGAGTTTTCTCTCCCTAAATTCTTAGTTTCTCTCTCCTTCCTTTCCTCCCTCTTTTTTGTCTACCCTTTCTATCTCCTCATACATCATTTAGTATCAGAGCCACGTTTCTGAGGTGTTTTCATGAGTTTTCTCCTATTCTAACTAATTAGAAATGCATGCCTTGTTTATTGGAGCAGTTGCACCATATGCACATAAAAGTCATGTACCTTATGAAGTTGTGGTGTAAATAATTGGGTGTAGAAATAACTTCTCTATATGTAGAGGAAGAGTGCAAGCTTTAGATGAAGGAAGAAAAGTGCATCAAGAGACCTCTATTACTGCGGAAAATTCCTTAGTACCCAAAGAAGATGATAAAGTTGTGATTGTAGAAGATGACACTCTCATCAAAAGCCATTCACCTGCATTAGATGTGCCAAACAAGCATTTGCAGAAAAACCTTGTTGAGCAGCATGAAGATAAACAATCTCAAGTGATGCCTCCATTATTACAAAAAGAAGAAAGCTTGAAAAAGAAGCAAGCTTTGAAACAATCTCCACCAGCAGAAGTTTTGTCCTCTAATGTTGTAGATGCTTAACTTCAAGATGCTCTTGTTCCGTTTCATCCATCTACCATGTCATTGAAAGCAAAAGCTGTTATGGAAGAGTATGTTATCTTCCTATATAATGATCTCTTGCACCATTACCTTGTCTGTTAGAAGGAATTTCCAGAGTTGAAGAATTTTTGAAACTCTAAAAAGAAGTTCCCTCATTCAAATCTTATCCTTCGATTTCTTATTTGCTAGAATTGTTTCCTAGATCTAGATGTCACGTTGAGTTTTAATTCTTTGGAGGAGAGTTCTTTCAAATGCCCGGGGGGGATGATGGAGAATTGATAGTTTTAGATAATTAAGATTTTAAATAAATATATTTTATTAGAATATTTATAATATCTTTTAGATTTAATTTAAGATTTATATTATATTTCATCTATTTCTTATTTTATGATTTTTTCTTTAATTTTAGGTTAAAATGTTCTAAAATATTTTAGTTTTTAAAAAATTTTCAAATAAGTGAGATTCTTACAATCTCCCTAGATTGAATCTTTTGGTTAAATAATTTCATATTTTATTAGATTGTGTCAATCTTACAGAAAGTTCAATTGAGTCTAATAAATAGCTATCGTTGTAGTTCGAATTGCAAACTTGGTTAATGAATTGAATTGTATTGGTTATTTGGAATTTTCTCTCTCTCTCTCTCTTTGTCAAGTTCTTCTATTTTCTCCCTTCCCTTCTTCCTCCTTGAGTTCTCTCTCCTTGAATTCTTCTAGTTTCTCTCCCCTTCCTTTTGTCTGTCCTTTCTATCTACCATCTCTCTCTCCTCTCATATCACTTAAAATTTAAGTGTTTGGAAGAATCTTTGGATCATAAATCATTGCCCTTAAACCTGTAATGACTTTACCCTACTTCTGAACTAAAAACTCACTTATATCTGTCATTTCAAAAGGCTACCCATTGCCAGAACAAGTCTAGCCATGGCCAAGAAGCAAATTCAGATCTAGTCACATTTATGATAGATCTAGCTACAGCTTCTACCCTTCATCAATTGAGTCCAATAAAAACCAGTGATAATGTCAATAAGTAGTGCTAACATGCCATCTCACCATATGCATTATCATGCTAGCATTGTACTAACATACAAAACATAATCATGGGGATGACCAAATATTCATATATCATGCTTACTAGTTACAAGTTCTACCATATATATATATTGTCATTAGCCATTACTTTCCATAAATTTGAAGAAAGGAAAAAGTATAAGAAACTTACTAGCCATGCCACAATGGATGCATATCATAATATAAAAAATTAAATGCATATACATAAACAAAAGTTACTCCTTGGTAACCTCAACCTGACCAAACATGAAACCGTCACCATAGCAAGCCATACAAGTGGTCCAAGCTACACAAAATTCATAAGAGATGATCAATAAGTAGCCAAACAAAAAAATTCTCCCCTTCGCCCCCCCCCCAAAAAATTCCAAACACACAAATTCAAGCCTAATAACCATAAGCAACCCATTAGGTCACATAGGCTCCATAAATCAATATTTCACATTAAACTTCCAATTATATCCCATCTAACATTCACATTTATATCAATACACATGAATTTATCATTCAGTACACCCAACTACAACCATCATACCCATTCCTAGTTAAAACATCAATTATGCATGTTAAATTTTGAGCTAGATACGATAAATCAAATCAAGTTCAAACTCAACCAAACTTTGTACACGTGTTCTTGGGAATATAAAGATGTTATATAAGAAAAATCATCAACCAATTCCATCAAAATCTCAGTCTTCACTTTTCACCCTAGGGTTTGTATCAACCTCAAAATATCAACATAAAACACATGAAATCTTTCCAAACAAAGATACTCATAGCATTAGAAAGCTTTTATACAATATTCCTAAGCATTTCCAACAACCAAAGACCCCTAATAAGCTATGCAAATTCAAATCTCAACATCCCAAAATGAAAATCATGTTGCAAATTCACATAAAAGGGAGAAGAGAGCAAAAGAAATATCATACCTCAAGATTCCAGAGTAGGAATTGAAGAAAATTGAGCCCAAACACCTTAAAAATGCTTTCCCTAATAAAGTAATAGATATACAGCATAAATAAATCTCTCTTACTTGCAAGAATCTATGAGAAGCAATCAAACAAATAAATGGCAAAAAATAAACCATGAAAACACATCAAGAGACACCAAGATTTTAAATGTGGAAAACCTTTCTTGGTAAGGGTAAAAACCATGAGTTGTCCAAACCAATGACAACAACTCCACTATCATCAAAATAAGAGAATGAAAGAGTCTCAATTAAGTGCACAAATTAGTGCTGAAAGCCCTCTCAATCAACCAAAGTAACAAACTTATAATAGAGAATCAGAAAGAAGAAAAAAAAACCCAAAAACATAGATTCAGTATGTACTAAATATCACATACAATAGGCAACAAAACATTGATCCAAACATTGAAAATGAAGAATCAAATGTCTTAACCTGCTGATAAAATTTCAACCAAATCCAATAGTTAATGAATCTGTAAATGAATTTTTTCCGTGACTATTTTGTGAATATATGAAAATAATGTTTTTCTCATCTCTCTCAAAAATGGCTATTCTAACTTGAATATGACCTCACTCTCATATCCTAATATGACCCCTCTCTGTTTAAATAAGTGAGACATATAATGGGCTTTTAGGTTTGGGTATTTCTCCACGTAGGAAGGGAGCCCACACCCAACATATCTCTCTCTCGACTATATGAAGATGACCTCCAATCCAACGATCTCACAACAAGTTTCAAACTTTCATCTTAGTTGTAGCATAGTCATCATATCAGCATAATTATTATTAGTATGAATTTTTACTAACTTCAATGTTTGAGCATTCAAAACATCACATATCTAATAATATCTCATTTGGACTTTGAATGGAAAGTTGGAATCTTACCGAGATATATACATTTGTCTTGAGTAAAACTAAGTTTCTGAAAGAATTTCTTCACCCATAGTAACTCCTTGCATGCTTTAGTAATAGCAAGGAACTCAGCCTCTATTGTAAACAAAACTACACATTTCTACAACTTAGATTGCCAAGTCACATCTACCTCTGCCAATTTAATTAAATAGCCCAAAATGAAGTTTCTAGAATCAATATCTCTAGTCATATTTGAATATGTGTACCCCTCAGGGGTAGATTTATCACCTCCAAAATAAAGCCTCATACCAACAGTACCACAAAGATACCTCAAAATCCATTTCACAACATTCCAATGCTCTTTACCTAGGTTTAATAAAAATCGATTGACTGTACCAATATCATGTACTATATCTAGTCTTGTGCACACCATTGCATACATCAAACTGCCCACTGCAGATGCATAAGGAACTCTTTTCCATATCTAACTTCTCAACTTCACTTAAAGGACTTTGTTTAGCACTTAATTTAAATGAGTAGCAAGAAGAGTGCTTACATCCTTAGCTTTTTGTTTTTTGAAATCTCTGCGGCCCTCTTTCAATGTAGTGTTCTTGAGACAGCCAAATCTTCTTTTCTTTTCTGTCACACAAGATTCTAATACCAAAAATCTGCTTAATCGCTTCTATGTCTTTCATGGCAAATGACTCACCCAATTGCCTTTTCAACCTGTCAATCTTGGAAATATTTTTTGCAACAACAAGTATGTCATCAACATATAATAATAGAATAATGAAATCATCACAAAAAAAATTTCTAACAAATACACGGTTATCAGAAGTAGCCTTCTTGTAGCCTTCCTCACACATAATAGACTCAACCTTCTTATACTACTGCCATGGAGCCTACTTCAAACCATATAGGCTCTTTCTCAGCTTACACACATAGTCTTCTTTGCCTACAACATGAAAGACATCAAGTTGCTTTATGTAAATCTCTTCCTCCAAATCACCATAGAGAAAAGCAGTCTTCACATCCATCTGCTTAACCTCTAAATCAAGAATAATAGCCAAACTCAGTACAATTCTAATGGATGAGCACAGGAAAGTAAATTTCATTAAAACCAACTCTTTTTTTCTCACTAAAAGCCTTTCACCACCAATCTAGCTTTATACCAAGGAGATCTAGAATTGCTTTCATACTTCACCCTACAAACCCACTTAATGTCCAAGGCCCTTTTGCCCTTAGGCAACTTCACCAAATCAAATGTGTGATTGTCATGTAAGATTTCATTTCATCCTGCATTGTACCCAACCACTTGTTTTTCTTCACTCTCTATAACATCTTCAAAACACTTAGGTTCTCTCCTATCAATCAATGTCACATACTCATTAGAAGGATATCTTTTAGATGGTTATCTATGCTTATTAGACCTCCTAAGTTAGACTTGAGGTGATTTGGCTGCATCATCTAGAGTCTCTTCTTGTGACTCATGTTGCCCTCCAACATCATTTGTTGGAACATCTAACCCATCTCCAAGCTACTCATCATCAGGATAGTTATGTGGCACACCTTGTTGAATATTACCATTATTAGCATCTAGATTATGAATAAGTAACTGCACTAGATTAACATCATATAGATTATAATCTTTCACAGGTGTTATCTTCTCTACCTTGTCAATATCATCAATGGTTTCATCTTTCATGAACTTTTCACATCACTACTGCTAACAAGCTTCTTCTCAACAGATCATACAACCTGTAGCCAAATTCATCCTGACCAAAAACAATCAAGATACACTGTCTTGTCTTTTCATCCAACGAGGATTTTTCATCCTTTGGAACATGCACTAATTCCTTGCAACCAAAGACTCGTAAGTGATCTTCATTGGTATTAGTAGTAACATGATCATCATCATCTTGACCCTTCTCTTTCTACCTACCAGTATTGCCCTTGTTCTTCTTTTTCAAGAGAAAACAATGCTTCTCAATGTATCCTTTTTTATGACAGTGATGACGTTCCAAATTCTTATATCTGGACTTTGACTCACTCTTACTTTTCTCTCTACCACCCTTCGATACTCTTTTCTGATTTTTCCCTTATTTTTAGTGATAAGCACCTCGGATTGAGATGAAAAATCATGTGTCTTCCTTCTCATTTCTTCATTAAAAGCCCTACTCTTTGTTGCTTGCAAAGAAACAACACTATTAGGGGCTGAGTTTGTAATTTAAAACTGAAATGTCTATCAAGACTCAGGTAGAGTGTTCAAAAGCCATAGTTCTAAAACTTCATCATCAAACTTGATACCTATTCCTGAAAGTTGATCTAGGAGTCCTTAAAATTGTTTCTAGTGATATGAAATGGAAGTCCCTTTCTTCTACCTCTGATTCATCAAACAATTCAACAAATATAATTTATTATTTCCTGATTTAGAGGCATACAAGGACTCAATCTTTTCCCATAAGGTTCTCGTATATGTCTCATTAGCAATGTGATTATATACATTATCTTCTACATATTGCCGAATAAAACCACATGCCTACTGATGTTCAAAATCTTAATCCTTATCAGACTTGGAATTCGTCTTCCAAGTAGTAAACACAGGAAGATTCATATTTTTCACAAATAACAAATAAGGCATCTTGGCCTTTCACAAAAGATAATTAATGCTATTCAAACAAACCATCTGATTTGTATTTGTCTCCATTATTCAAGCAAGTTAAACAACCTAAAAACTAAGTCTCTGATGCCACTTTGATAAGAACAATAACAGAGTAATAAATATATAGCAAAAATAAATCTCTCCTACTCGTAAGAATCTATGAAGAGCAATCAAACAAATATATGGCAAAAAATAAACCCCATAAACACATCAAGAGACACCAAAACTATGGGTCGTCCAGACCAATGAAAACTATTCCACTATGATCAAAATAGAAGAACGGAAGAGTCTCAATCAAGTGCAGAAATTAATGCTAACAACCCTCCTAATCAACCAAAGCAACAAGCTTACAATAGAAAATCAAGAAGAAGAAGAAAAAAAAACCCAAAGACACAGATTTAGTAACTGAATGTATCACATACCAAACAACAAAATGATGATCCAACCGTTAAAAATGAATAACCAGATGCCTCGAACCTGTTGGCAAAATTTTAGCCTAATCCAATGATTAACGAATTTACAAATGAATTTTTCCCGTGATTGCTCTGTGAATGTATCAAAATAACATTTTTCTCTTCTCTTCTCTCAAAGATGGTTGTTATAACTTGAATATGACATCACTCTTATACCTTAATATGATATCTCTCCACTTAAATAAGTAAGATATATAATGGGATTTTAGGTTTGAGCATTTCTCCACATAGCAAGGGAGCCTACACCCAACACCCCTATCGTTTCCTCTTGAAACCCTAAGCCTCCCCTATGTTTCAAATGGGAAATCATGGCTTTTTATAGAAATTTTCTAAAGTCTACCATGGCTATCAAAGATCCCACCATGGCTAGCTGCCCATTTTTTCTTTACACATGATCCCAACTTTAGAACCCCATAGCTTGAGCTACAAACCTCGAAAAATAATAAAAAGTATTACTCCAAAAGAATATCATTTGATTCCTCAAATTGGCAAATTTCAAAAGTTGCTCAATTTTTATCGGAAAGATATATACTATGTTACACTTTTTGCTACCAACACCCGATTAAACCATTTCAAAGCATCACCAAACCTTTTCTAACAAAGTTTAATATATAAAAAAGGTCATTGGAATTGAATCAATCACATGCCACATCTCTTCAAACTAAATTTTGGCCCCTTGAATTCCAAATTTTCCTTTATAAGTAATTTTCCAAACTATTTGAATTTTGGCAAACCATTTTAGTCAAATTTTAACCTATATTAGCACTTGATCATCTTTTGAATAGGCTTTTAATCTTGTGGGATGTTGCATTTGTTGTCCTGTTATTGTTTAGGGTCGTTTGTTTTTTTCCTCTTATTTTAGCTTTGGCATTTCATTTTAGTAGGCTTAGTTTTACTGTTTGTCTCGTGTCCTTGGTTTGTTCAGTGTTAGACCTTTGTAGTATGGTTTCAATTTATGCAATGAATGTGTTTCCAGTGGTGTTAAAAAAAATTAGCATTTAGATGCATGAAAATATTGGAAAGAAAAAGGTGAATGAAAATAAAATCTTAAAAATAGATGGGAGATTTGTGTAATATAATGTTGGATGTCATGGAGGTCTATTTATTCCAAAATAGAGAAAAAGTATCTATAATTATGGGAAAATATAAGGGATATCTAATTATTTTACTCTAAAGTATAATAAAATATTAACATAATGTTAAAAATAAAGACTAAAGTAAAAAAATATAAACCATAATGATCATTTTTAAAATTTTTAATTTTAAAATTAAATAAAAATTAAGCAAAATATTATGTATCAAATATTTTTTGGTGTACAAGTAGCATTCGCGCTAATACTGTGAACTAATTTTCCTAATGGTACCCATGGCAATGAGGTCTCTGGGGCTTACTACAATTTATTTAAGTGAAGAAATATTTTAGCATCATAACAACGGAAATCCATTACATGTCATCTTTTGGGGCTTCACCATACAGTTCTTCTTGTAGGATTATAATAGTTTTGACTAGGCATTTGCATTATACAATGGATTTAGATCCCTTCTATACATTCTCTCAATATCTATCTCCATATGTAATCTCCACGATTATGATTAAATAATTGAGAAAATAATCTATAAATGGACAATATATTTGATTTAACTATTTGCATTTATTATTATTAATAATTTTTCTTAAAAATAATTTATAATGCTTATTCATGGTCATTACTAAAATAAATTATATATTTAGTTTAAAATAACAATAAATGATCTTATACCATTCAAATCAAATCAACGGATAAACTTATGTGTGGAGAGAAAGTATGAAAAGAAGATCCAAATCCATTGATAATACATTGATTTCCAATAGTCTAAATTGTGTTTTTCCAAAAAAAAATCATTGACATCATCTCAATCTAAACTCAATCTATTGAAAATTATAGACATTTAATTACGAAAGAAAATATAGATATATCACCAGTACATTCGCACAAAAGTACATTAGTGATACAAATTAGTAGTTTATTTACCAACTTATGGACTCAAACAAGAGAACGAGAATGACTGAGGATATTAAACAAAACAATGTTAACTCGTGATTAATGAGAAATGATTTTAATGTTCATAATTTACTCAAACATTTATCTACAAACCTAAGCCATTTGTTTAGGCAAAAAATAAAAATAAAAATAAAAAACCTAAGCCATTTGCACCTAGCCTAGTCAAAGGCTGTGGTATGAGGCAGGGAAAATTGAAAGCATCCATCCACATGATTGCAAAATTATTGTTTTCAAGGTCATATGTAGCTTTATCTAATACCTAGAACTCGGTGGTGGAGGTGGTGGCAACCGGTTTGGTGTCTGGCGACTGCTAGAGTTTGAGCCTGAGCTTACATTACCATTTTGATATGTGTCACTGTAACATCTACTGTGACCTCCAGAGCCATACCTATATGTGTCACTTCGACCATTGGCAGCAGTATCAAAGGCAGACTTCCAATCCTCACTAGACGAAGGTGCAGAACTTCTTGGGTTGCTTTCTGAAGAAACAATTTATCCAAAACTAAAATTCTTATACCATATGAGACAAAGTCCACATAGATTTAGGTGATTCCCAAGTGAATTCTAGACAACAGGGTCAAAACATGAAAGATGTATTCTGGTGGTTCGATGTTTCCCAATGAATGACAAGAAAATTATCATACCATCACACGTTTTCTGGAAAAGTTCAACTTACAAACATTTGTACTATGCACATGGCATAATTTTGAAGATGTTGTTCACAGAAAAAATTATGTTGCCACCAAAAAGCGTATTAGCTGATGCTTTCACAGCAAAAGCTACTTGGAAGGAACACAATGTTAATCACCTAATTGCAGTATAAAAAAATTGTATATAATTCATTTTTTGGGGCAGACTTTCATATAATTCTGGAAAGAACATAAAAACAATCAGGCTTTTGAAAAATGTTACCTGCCCCTTCATCAGACCAACTAGATGCAGCAGCTGCCCTATTGTCATGGATGCCAAGTTTCCTAATGAGAATGAGTTTTGAAAGAAGGCCTGACTGTTTATGGATGCGCTCCCTTTTGTGCTTTACATTCTGGT
Source organism: Adenanthera pavonina (assembly GCA_026686845.1). Lineage (NCBI taxonomy): Eukaryota > Viridiplantae > Streptophyta > Magnoliopsida > Fabales > Fabaceae > Adenanthera > Adenanthera pavonina. The sequence continues at coordinate 35,180,484 of JAIVEN010000015.1, forward strand.
CCTCCAGGAGTAATTGTTCAATATTTGCCGAGCTCCGGGTACTGTCAACAACAGCATAAAATTAATGCTACCAAAATTTTATTATGAAAATGTGTATATAATATGGATATCTCAAAGTGATACACAATAATAGTTACGGGAGAAAAAGCATTAAAACAAAAGTGAAAAATCCATGAGAATTAGGATTGTAAGTACATATTTACTTGAATAAGTAAAAGAATAATGGTGGAGTTGCAGGAATATTGAAGTTTGTTAGAAGCATGGAAGTAGACAATTAAGGAAGGTTTGCCGGTACGTTAAATAAAACAGAATATACATCAAGAAATAAAGAACTCATTGAAATTAAGGAAAGAGGAGACAACATGGACCTGATAAAACTGAATAATTGGTTAAGCATGTCTTCTTTGGATTTCTCTACTAGGCAAAGAACAACTGCCTGCTCAGCCAAAACTAAATAATTTCATCAACGACAATAAATCCAAAGACAAAAGGAAAAAAAAGTATACTGAATAAAAAAAAACTGACTTTTGGGACATTAACAGCAAGACTATTAAGAACAGCTTCAACATAACCACGCACTTCCTACGACATCCATCTAAGTTCCTCTTCAGGATCTGCAGGTTTTCTAGCCATGGCATCCTAAGAAAGTATACAGCATTAATAGCTGCAGAATAGACTCTAGAAACCAAAAAGAATATCAATTGGTGGGATGCTAAACTGGTTAAATATGTAAGTGGAAAAAAAAAGCATAGCGGTAGAGATTCACAACTCCCAAGAAATTCATAATTGATTTTAGAATAAATATCTTAGCCAGGCCAGGGGAAGGGTAAAAGACATCAATGGGAAACCTTTTCATAATCAATGGATGAATCCCAAATAAACAAACATGTCATGTGAGTGTTTGATTTTGCTATCGTAAAGATCAAAGAAAAGAGGATAAGGAGTTTTTAACTTACAAGAGAACCATCATAAAGACTTTGTCGCATTGGAAAACTAGATTCAGCTACCATTTGACCTCCTCCTTTAATAGGATGAGCAATATAGCTCAGCTTATTTATCCACTCAACCTTATCTGCCATGTTCTCAGCCTTTAAAACAACTACACTTTCAGCTGCCAAATGCATGTTGCAACATTGACATAGACTGTTATTCAGTTTAATTCATGATTTGACAGGGTGGACGTTGGATGCATAAGTTATAAAGGGACATTACAAGAGGTTACCTTTCATAATAGTCTTATAAGGGACCTTGCTTGTTATCTTGAAAATAAGGTTTGGTGATTTTTCAGAATCACCTCCATCTGCCTTTTTATCCTTCGAACTCTTTGCAGGAGCATCATCATCAGAAGTCTCAATATTACATTCCTGGATATAAAATTCAAAACAACAAAGGAATGTGCTAAAAATTAATTATTATTTTTTAATGGCAACTTCACAAATGGAAAGAAACTCACTTTCTCTGCTATTTGAGACCTTGAGGAGCTATGAATGTAGGCTACTATACTATAACCTAGAGGCATCAGCCAATTTAAATAAAATAGGATTCATAAGCCTTATGCAGTATGACATTACATGAATGAATTTGGTCAAGAACAATAGTATTCTGGCGGAGCTAAAATTCCTTAACAATCAAGTATTCTATATCATGCCCTATGTTTGTAGACACTAATAATTTTATTGATTTGTGTGGTTAGGTGTGATTTCCTTGTCTTTAGGAGATCCTTCCTTCATCATGATTATTGTGTTCTATTGCGCTTTATTTTATTTCCTTAATTAGCATCTTGGAGCCAATGCAAGATTATATTTCCATTTTTTTTTCAAATTTGTTTCCATTTTGTTTGCTTCCTGATTTGGTGGAATTGACAGGTGGCTCTTTCATTTGGAAGTTCTCTTCTTCTCATAAAGCAATAACTAGGCAAATCTGACGCTTTGCTTTTTCCAGATGGTATTAGAGCCTTCTCCCAAGTATCTGATAAAAATACCACTATACCTTCTGGCTCAATGAATGCCTATCAAGTGACATTACAGGTGATATCCTCTACCAAGTCCCAAGCATCCAAGCATCAGCAAAATAGCCAACTTACTTCATCCATGGCTATTGACAACAACCCATTTATGATTACTAGGCATTGATTCAATGGGTCTAATTATCTAATGTGGTACCAAAGTGTTTTGATGTTTGTGGCTGTGTGAATGAAAAACATCTCAATGGAGAATCAACTAAACTAGCCATGTCTGATCCCAAGTATTGTGTATAGAAAGCCAAAAACAATTTAGTGATGTCTTGGATCATCGATTCCGTGACCACCAAAATTGGAGAGACTTACTAACATAAGGCTAGGTGGGAAGGGGAAGGGAAGGAGAACTAAAGAGAAAGAAGGGTGAAGCAGAGAAAGAATTGAGGGGGAATAGAGATCTAGGGTATGTGTGTGTGTGAGAGAGAGAGAGAACTTGGAAGGGAGATATGAAGGATAATATTTTCAATATTATTCAATCATCAAAAGGGTTTAACAATTGAGAAAACCCTAGGACTATTTATAGAGCCCTAGGCACAATTATTTAAAATACTAAAAATTTAAACTCTTCCTTGATAAGATAAGAAAAAGCTTTATCTCAATTTATTTTAAGCCTAGATAAGTAAAAAGATAAGCTAAATTCTAGTTCAAAATAAATTTAAACCCTAACTTCTTAAAATAAAGATAACAAATCATAAATTAAGGTTAATTGAATTCTAGGTTTTCCTATGCCTAGCATAGGTCTTCCATTCTCTATCACTTGCAGGTTTGTAAAAACAGCAAAAGAAATCTAGGACATTATTCAGTGTTTTATTCCAAAGTGGACTACATTGATGTCCTATGCTAGATAGTGTATTAAGGGAGCTGAAACAAGGTGATAATAATGTGACACGACAATATAATGTCATGGTAATGTATTAGCAAAGACTTGATGTGTAATAAGATAATCAATGGACCAGGAACACTGATGCAGAAACCTACATGAAGATAGTAGAAAGAGAGAGAAGTTATAGCTTCTTCTTGGGTCTCAACCCAAACTATGATACTGTCAAAGGAAGGATCATGATGCCCACTGGTCCACTACCCCCACTCAAAAGTTTTTACGAAGCTACAAGGCATGCAACAGCGAATTCACAATTCCTCAAACTCAGAACTACCTTCTAAAGGTTTTACCTTGACTGTTAGAAGCAACAAAATTGGTGTGAACATTGCAACAAATTTGGTCACACCAAGGAGGTTTGCTGGAAGTCACATGGAAAGACACCTAATGGAAGCCAAGACAGCCAAACGATAGCCATGGGCTCACTGCTGTTACAAAGGAAAAGAAAACCCAGCTTCACTTGAAGCTGCCATGTTGAGCAAGGAACAATTGGTGACCATCTAAAAGATGATTAATTCACATGAGCAATAGAAATTGGTATTGGTGTCATAGTGAAGGTAGACAACCCTCTAACAGCATTGCATACTGAAACTGAAAATTTTGATACCAGAATTATTAACTATGTAGCTTTTGATCACATGTCTAGTAATGCCTACCTTCAAGAGCCAAAAATCGGGGTAGCAAAATTGAGAATGTTAAGATAGATGTATAGTCATACAAGTAAAGAAAAGATCCAAAATGATTGCATAGATTTATGGTCATACAAAAAAAGACAAGATCTGAAATGATTGCATATGAAGAAAAGTTGGTGTGGTACCTATCGAGAAGAAAATGATAGAAAATCTATAAAGTTGGTTTGGACATGTGCAAAGAAGGCTACTAGAAGCGCTAACAAGGAGAGTTGATCATGTAACATCCTCAATTTGCTAGAAAAATATTACAGTATGCATAAACATGTGTAAACATAGCATGGGATGCATAATTTGATGAAAAAAGGAGTGAAATGGCATTTTATATGTTAGGGTGTTAAGAAGAACGAATTTGCAATATAGTCTTTACAAGAAAAATTATTTGTACTTTGGTCCTTGAAAAATATTTACAAATAGGTCCATGTAGGAAATTTATTTGCAATTTAGTCCCCCCATGGACAATTTCGTCATTATGTAAAATTTATGTCAAAATGGACCTCATGACATGATGAACCCAATGGAATAATATATTGAGTTCAAAGAGATCAATTTGAAAAAAATAGACTACAAAATGTAATAAAAATATGTAGAAAAAGACAAAATACTTTGGGGTCGACAAATAAAGAAAAAGTAAAAAGAAAAGTATATAGGCCCCATATAAATACAGTTTGGAACAGGATATTAAATTAAATGAAAATCTCAAACTAGTTTGTTTTCATATACTTTTAAGGGAAATATAGTATTATAAAATATTGTAAAAGTGTCTTTAATTATCTAGATAAAAAGTAACCAGTATAAGATATATCTAGATTAGGAAAATATACCGTATGAAGGACACTCTCTCTCCTCTCATTGGCCAAAATTTTCTCACACATTTAGGAGAAATATTTTAATGTTTTTGTAAACTTCTTCAAGAAGGCATCACTTTTTGGCCAAGAAAAATATTAAGGACACATGGCAAGTTGGAAAAAAGTCTTGGAGGCTTTATATACTCCCTTTGGCCAACCTTGAGAGAGAGAGAGCTGAAAATTTTAGCTAAGAAGAGAGGGATAAACGTGAGAAAGAAGAAGAAAGTTTCGGAAATTCAAGGTATATGATAAGCATCCTCTCTAATCTTCTAAGTTTTTGGTTCAAGTTAATTTTCTATGGGTTTAAGATAATTTGGTTAAGTTTTCTCCTCCTTCTCCTTGGGTATAAGTTTCGGCCAAAACAAGGAAAATAAAAAGGGAAAGGTATTCATGAAAACTGAGCAAGAAAAGGCATTATCTAGTGTTTAAAAATTAATTTCACGAGTTTAAAGTAGGTTGTCATGCAATTTCCTCTTTCCCCTTTGAGAAGTGAATTTTGGCCAACATGGAAGATGGGGAAGGAGTTGGAATTTCATGAAAATGATGGTAAAAATGGATTCTACATGGTTGAAGTACCTAAAGACAAATCTTGGTTTTAAAAGAAAGACAAAAACAAAGAATATGAGATTTTACAGTTTGTTTGGTTCTTTAATACTTGACCCTAGGAGTTAGTTAATTTAGTTTATATTTGATGGTGTATCTAGGTTTGAGCAAGTCTAAGGAGATATTTGGAAGACTTGGAATCAAGTAGAAAAGTAAAGAAAAGCATCAAAGGTAGCAATTTTTTCATTTATTGCTTTATGTTATCATGTGATGCTTTATGATGTGCTATGACATGCCATATTGTTGTTTTGATTATTTGTGATTGGTTTTGGCTGTTTCTAATGTGAGGGCTTTGCCCAAGACACCCATTTTTTAAGAGGAAACTCTACTGAATTTTTTATGTGATAATATGATATTATATGTTTTATTATGATGTGCATAATGTTTATAGCATACTTGATGACATATAGTTGCATAAATGAAATTGCTACAAAGATTTCTATAATCTCACCACCCCAAATACTAATCATGATGGGGCCAAGCAATGCAGAAGATCTAAGGAAGGCAAAGGGAAAGATGGAAGAGAGTGATGAATAACTTGACAATACAAATTATTATGTTATATTTTCATAATGTGCATAAATTTATGTTTGAAGTATAAACTCTGTAATTATACACATTCAAGCTCCTTTAGACATCTCAAAATGTTTGGAATAAACATGGAATGAGTTTTGGGTATTGTAGAAATATTATGAGGCCAAATACTTAATATTTGGTCATAAAGTGGTCATTTGATGTACTGTAACGTTAGATAGAGCTAATCTATCCAAAACAGGGCATTGATATTATTGGGAAGTAGACAAAAAGATCTTTCTAGAAAGTCAAAGAACACCTCAAATGGTTAAGTATAGAATTATTTATGAATTTTTAAAGTTAAAGGTCAAAACTAGACAGTGTTGGAAAACTGTAATTTTTACTGTAAATACAATTTACTAGTATAAATTCGTACAGTGCTCTAGAAATTCAGCCAGTTGCATGTATGGAAAGAGTTATATCTTATGAGTAATATGGCACTGGTTTGAATGCAATTGGAATTGTGTAATGAAATATCTTTTTCTTAGCTTGCTTCAATTCTTTGGCAACCTTAACAAACTCATCATGCAATTCATGAAATGCATTCAGTAATTCAGAATAGGAAAGTTCAGATTCATATACCTCATCTTCTTGATCACTGTTGCATGGGATTTCAGCTTCTTCAAAGGCAAGTGCCATCAGACAGATGTTGGCGATTTCATCTTCTTCCTTATTTGAGCTGTTGCCCCATATTGATGAGATGTAAGCTCTTATCTTCTTGCCTTTGTCTGCAACTTTCTTTTCTTTCTCTTGCTTCTTGAGGAATTGTGGATAATCCCATTTGATATGTCCCTGCTTTTTGCACTCGTAGCAAGTGACAGGTTCTTTTGCTTCTCTCTTGCTATCTCCAGCTGCTCCTTCCTTGAAGATTTTCTTCTTTCTCTTCTTGTTGTAGAATCTTCCAAATTTTTCGACCATCATAGCCAAAGTTTCTTCATCTAGCTCATCTCCATCGTCAGATTCTTCTTCTTTCTCCTCAGTAGCTTTCAGAGCAAGACCTTTCTTCTTTCTGTCTTGTCCTGCCTCCTTGAGAGCCTTCATTTTTCCTTCATACTCCTTGAGGCTACCAAAAAGAGCTGTGACAGAGGCCATTGATTCTCCTTTGAATTTCTCTATTGCTGTTACTTTGGGTTGCCATTCTAGAGGGAGAGCACTGAGGATCTTTTTGACCTTTTCTGTTTGAGTGTACTCCTTTTCCAGACTTTTCAGTTGATTCATAATGAGGGTGAATCTTTTCTGTAGCTCTTTTACACTCTCTCCTTTCGCCATTTTGAAGCTTTCATATTCACCTATGCAGGTGTTCAGTTTGTTTTCTCTAACTCCAGTTGTTCCTTCATGAGCAATTTGCAAGGTGTCCCACATTTCTTTGGCAGTGGAGTATTGTGAGACCCTATAGAATTTGTCTTGATTTAAAGCACTGACCAGGCAGTGTTTTGCTTTGAAATTCAGCAAGACTCTTCTTTTATCTTCCTCATTTCATTCAGCTTCTGGTTTTTCTCTATACTTCCCATCATCCTGCAATACCATTGGAACAAAATCTCCTTTTTGGATGACGGACTAGATGTCTAGATCAATTGACTGGAGATAGATTTGCATCCTCATCTTCCAATAACCATAGTGTTCTCCACTGAAGCCAGGTGGTCTATTTGTGTTGTTTCCCTCTGGTCTATTTGAATAAAATAGGAAGGACCAATCAGTAATGGGCGTGGTGTATGAACATCCTTCTCTCTGGCCAATTTTCTGTCCTTTCTGACATTGGTAGCTTTCTTCTGCTTTTTTGCCATTTTCCCATCTGTTTTCTCTTCTAACCATTACTATTTTACTGTTGCCATGAACGAAATATGAGCTGTAATTCCATGATATCAGTTCATTTTACTCAATATAATAATAATAGTATTCATTTTGGCTACGTTATTGTTAATTAATTTAGATCATAACAACATTATAGAGAACTCAAGGGGTGCGTTTGTAGAGAATGTGTTCTGTTTCATGAAGGAAAAATCGGATTAGACTGACAGGTTCAACTGGTTCGATCAGGAATCGGCCCCTAGTTCGGTCTGGGCATAGAGACAGACTAGGGGTTTTTAGAACCGGTCGAATCGGTCAAAAATCGGTACAAAACCGACCGGTTTGGACCTTTTTTTTTAATTTTTAAAATATTTTTTAAAAATAAAATAATATTATTTTTAGTACTAAATAGCATTATTTTTAGTATAAAATTTTTTTCTATATTACAATATATTATAAGTATTATTATGATACATAATTATTAATAATGATAAATTTACTTAGCAAATAATATGAAAATAGAATATCAATTGACTATTTTGAATTCAAAATATAATTATAGATGAATATTAACTTATTTAGATTTTAATATTAGGTTGTAAAACTTATTAATAATATTTTTAATTTTCTATATATTATTAAATTTACTTTTTATCCTAGAATAAATGTTAATTTTATGATCATGGATAAATATCTTTTATATTTTTTATCTATATTATTAAAAATATATTAATTTATTTACAACCGGTCGAACTCCGGTCCAACCACTGAACCTTGAACTGTTACCTTACTCGGTTCAATGACCGGTCCAATTTTTAATACTTGTTCCTGTCTGAAAGTGAGTTTGCCAAAGTTCAAAGAATTTGGGGAAAATTAATCTAGGGACCAAAATTTTAAGAAATTTTTGTTAAAAAATCTTTAAAATAGTAATTACTTTCAAGACTCAAAATTAATGCAAAATTTTATTAACTTAGATTGGTGTGAGTGGTAAGGATCCAACCATTGCATATGCGAGTAGGGATACTTTTAGTTGTCACCTTCTAGTTAATGACAAAAAGAAAATGTTAATGCCTAGTTTTACAAGTGAGAAATTAATATTAAGTTTTAATAAAGTTATGTAAAATTGCAACGTTTTTAAAATTTGGTGATAATTTCTTATAAAATTTCGTCTCGCAAGACTTGATAATAATTTTAATATTTTAAAAAATTATAATTTCAACCATTTTTTATCTTAAACTTTTCAATATTTTTTTTGTTCCATGAATTTGCTTTTCATGAAATCTAACACCTCTATTTTGAGCTATGAAGCACCTATATTTAAAAAAAGTGGACACATCTATATTCGATATATGATATGATATGATACTTATACCATACTTGTGCATACGTGTCCATCCATACCACTTTGTACACATCTGTACCATTTCAAATTTTTACATTAAAATGGGGCTATTTGAAATTATTATAAATATTTTATGATTTATTTTAACATTTATACTATACTTTTTAGAATATTCAATACCTATTTTTATCTTAATAGATAAATTTATTAATTATACATATAAATAATACTATATATGTATAAATATCTTTCACATCTGTATCCTAAAATTTTAAAAATTATCGTATCTTTTGTATCATGCCGTATCATATCCGATACACAAATCTGTATTGCTGCTACATAGATTTTGAGGGATAATAGGGCCAAAGAAAAAAAAAGGTAAGGATTAGGTTTTGCTTTTATCATTTGATGATGTTTGGGCTAGAGAGGGAAAAGAAATCAAGAAAGACTAGGCTACTTTTGGGCCAGCGATCTTTGGGTAGAAACAAAAAGTATGTTAGTAACTAGCCAAAAGTCTCGGTTATGCCTAGGCAAGATCACAATCCATAAATTGAACCTTGACAAAACAAGTTTTTGGCACTCAAATCCCCCACAACAGTGCCAACAACTTGTTCACCACCTGACGTACCACAAGAGCATGGGTCATGACAAGTAATATAATGATGAATAGAGTATCGTTCCCATGAGTATTTGGTTTTAAAACTTGATTAAGTATTAATTTTCATACTTTCACTTAATTTGAGCAAGGCAAAATAACCAAAGAGCAAAAGCATAAATACATTAACTACACTAATGTTAGATGTTAGTAGTGGTTCTAGACAAGGGAGACAATCTAAGATTATTGTTGCTAAATTTATTTCATAGTATACGAATTACCTATTCTTAATTGTAGTTAATGATATTTAGTGCTAGTCAAGGATTCAATTTTACCTCAAAATATCTCTCAATGTCAAAGAGACTTCCTAATTAATTTACTTACAATCTCTTGCAAGGTTAATTCATTATCAACATTAAGCACAAACCTAATTTGACTATGTTAGATTGGTAGCTATATCACTATCTTACAAGCAAAACCATACACCCAACATTCCAAGTTTCAAGTTTTCATACAAGCCAATTGAAGGTTGATCTATTCTAATTTCCCTATCTCTAGGCTCCCTTAGAAAACCCGAATCAATCCAAATTGATAGACAATAAACAAGGAAGCATGAAGAGCACAAGTGGGTAAGCATAAATACCAATAGATAGTATTAAAGAGTAGAAAACATATACTAATTCATAAATAAAGCTACAACGTTCATAGAGCAAGAGTTTAGAAAAAAATGTTTAACATTCTAGTAAAGAATTTGAAATATAAACCAGCAAAACATGAAACAAATGCAAAAGAGAGGAAAGGGCTAGAGAAAACAAGTGAAGCCAAAATCTCTTTTGAATCTTCCACCTAAGAAAGCTCTAGCACCAAATCCACACTCAAGCTACCTCCTTGTGCCTCCCAAGTGGCCAGAATGTCAAGAAATAAAGTGAAGACATTTTAAATAGTGAACCTTAGCTCCAAAATGCTAAAAAAAATGATATTGTGCATTTCACTTTGCAAGGCGTGTCACAACTATAATGTTGCTCTATTTCAATTTTCTAGTTCTCATTCAACTAGTCATGGCTAGCAAGTACCTTGTGTAACACCTTACTTTATATATTATTTCCATGTATCATAGCATATCTAGTGCCCAAATAAGCCAATTTAGGAGCTTGAATCATTAAAGGAACTAAATTAGAAAAATAAAGAAAAAACATGGGTACTGTTCATTTGGTATCCCATTTTTCTTATTGAATTTTAAAAAATTATAACTAATTCTAGAAAAATTGTATCAATGTGATCCAATCTCTAAAAATAGCTAAAAAATTCTCTAAATTGAAAACATATACAACTTGAACTTCAATGCTCTAATTGATACAATTTATTGCCTAAAGTTTACTGTTCAAATAGTCAAAATACATCGTACAGAGCTCCAAAAATTTAGTGGCTTATATTTATGAAAATATTTATCTTTTAAGGTTAATATACCACTGGTTTGAGTTCAATTGGAGCTGTACAATGAGAGATATACAAGTTTTCCCAAGATTGTTCCAGGAAAAGTGATGTTCTGATCCCTAGTGATTCAAATTGATGTTGTACCCTGTCTAGACTAAATAAATGCACAAGAAAAATATGAAGTTAAGTAGACATATATATCTTTCTAATGGAATATAGAATACATGATTTGGCTCAGTATAGAGTTAGATATGCATTTTTAAATTTACGGCCAAAATCTTGAAAAAGAGAGAAATGACCATTTGGACAGTGTAAATTTGAGCAATAAACTATACTAATTTTTCGGGTTAAAGGAATTTTTCATATTTTTATCTTGTATATCATATTTCTAGATTCATTTAGAGACTTGGACCATATTGATACGATTTTTCTGGATTAAGTTATGATTTTTCAAAATTTATCTAGAAAACTTGAGAACCAAATGAATAGTACCACATTTTTTTTTATGCAAAAATTTTGGTTCTATTAATAGTTCAAGCTCTTAATATAAGTTAATTGGACATTGTACATACTATAATATATGAGAAAATATAGATAAAAGTAAGGTGTTACAACTCCCACCACAGGTGTTGGGAGATCAATTCGAGCAAAGAAGCTCACTCTGTAATATATGGGTCCATATCAAATTTTGGAGTAAATTTGGCTAGTAGCATATCGAGTGGTGCTACCACCAAATCTTGCAGGATTACACGATATTTTCCATGTGCCTCAACTCAAGAAGTATCATCCGGATCCACCTCACATAATTGATGATAAGGAAGTTCAAGTATGAGAGGATTTGACTTTTAAGGTCATGCCACTGCAAATTCTCGATGTGAAAGAGAAGCGGCTGAGGAATCAAACCATTAAATTAGTGAAAGTGCTGTGGAGCTGCTTGACATCCAATGATGTCACATGGGAGACAGAAGAATATATGTGAAGGAGGTATCCAAAGATTTTTGCTTGTGGTAAAAATTTGAAATTTCGAAGACGAAATTTTTATATGGAGTTGAGAATGTAACAATCCTCATTACATTATCCTAAACTCAATCTCTAGCTAATGAAATATAACTGATAACATATGCATGACCAGAGAAAGGAGACAAGTGGAACAAAGCTAAAACTTAAAAATCAAAGGACCACATTGTGGTGAAGAATAGAGCCACCGTGGCGAGAGACACTTAAAATCTATTAAATTTTTTAGGCCTAGAGCACTAGTGCTACGGCGGACTTACTAGCTCCGTGGTGAGAGTCGAGAAATCAGTATAAACCAAACACATTTCAGTTCAACCGAGAACGAGAGAGCGAGAGAGAAAGGGAGGGAGAATGAAGAAGCAGTGCTAGGGCTTTGAAGATCAGACTTTTAGAGGTGGTTTTTAGACTCTAGAAGCTTGATAAATTGTTGGTAAGTGATCCCTACTCCTTTCTCTCCATTTTTCTTCGGTTTTGAGTTGGATTTTCATATATATAGTGGGGTTTTCAATTTTGACGAAAATCCAACAATTAAAATGGATGAAATGGAATTAATGAAGTGTGATTTAGTGTTTATGATACTTGGGTATGAGTTTTAGAGGGAATATGTATGATTTAAGCTTAACCCTGGGTCAGAATTAGTTAAGGGATTATGAAATCCTTGATGAATGGTATTGGTTAGGATTTGAATAATCATTAGCAGCTCAATGATGCATGAAAAGGGTATTGGAACTTTAGGTTAAGTCTAAATGGTTGAATTGTGAAAATTTGGACAACTGTACTATATGTTAATTGAGGTATTATAATATTGTAGAGGTTATTTGGTTGATCGGAGAAGTGCAAATTGTGGTTGGCAATCCAGGAAGTTCATCAAATTCGCTTGTGTGGTATTAACAACCTGAGGTAATCAGGTGTTTGTATTGTATGTATTATATATTAGTATATATGTGTATATATACATGTTTCCATTCATACCACGATATTATTATATGTGTGTATAGTTTTTTTATATATCGTGGTATGTGCACGGCTAGATGATGATGATTATGATGATGATTATATATGATGATGTGGCATTACACAATACATAGCATGCCATTGAGAAATATGATGATGATGATGAATACATGATGATATGACATGTACATCACCACATGATATTGTGAAGAATTGGTGGATCGGGTGATAATGATGATATATAATATGATATGATATGATGAGATATGATGTGGATAAAATAAGAAAGGGATTCCTATCACTAAATCCTCTCTTATGGCCAGGAAAGCTAGGTGGCAGTGGACTGCACTTTCCCTAAATCACCACCAAATTGTGGTGGTCAAGGGGAAAGAGAGCCACGATTCAAGCATGAGTGTTGCCTTTGGTCGGGTGTATTAGTTTGAGGTGAGCTTAGTGATGTCTCAGAATCAGTCTTCACCGACTATTAGAAGGGAGTTACTTATATGAAATGTCCTGTGTTGATGCCAACTCGTGGTTCTAGCTATATGCGAGGGAGACATGCATTTCATTCCATTTCATTGTGCATTATTGTATGAGATATTATATATATATATATGTTGCTTGTGGTTGTCCTCAGTTACTGAGATATTATGTCACATTCCTTTCCTATGAACTAACATTTGAGGTGATGGTTCTAGCACTAGTCTGGAGAAGAGATGGGAGTATTGCCTTGAACATGGGAATATTCAAGTCAAGGTAGTATATTGTAATGTCTATGTTATATGTTGTGCCAAGTAGGATAGCATGTTTGTAGATTATATGAAGATAATGATATTGAGATGATAATGGATGTTGATGAACAATATGCGATGATTTTGTTGAATCAAGTGTTTTGATGATTCCAAATTAACTGGAGCTTAGAAAGAAGATATTAAAGTTGTGCAAAAGATCTCAAGAGAAGAAATCGAAGAAAAATAACTATAAGATTAGATATAGGATTTCTTCTTATATTCAAAATGAGTAAAAGACTTTGATCTTACAAAAGAATGTTTTAAAAATGAGGTTTTACGATAATTCATGAAGTATTTGATAAATACCCAATAACAAACGAATTTTGAAGTGTTAAACTTGATTTGTTAGTTTGAAAATTTGAACTTTGGTATTTGAAATTTGAACTTCGGAGTGAAAATATGTTAGCCAGAAAAGAGGTCCCTTTGACAGACAAATTTCATCCTTGAAAATTCGAATTTCAGATAAAGCACAAGTTATGAAAAATGAAAAATTCATCTGAAAATATGGCAAAGTTCATCTGAAAGTAAAGTTTAAAAAGAGTTCTAAGTTAGTCACAGATGAACTCTGACTTTGAAAATTTGAACTTTGGAAAGACGGACTACAAGTTTGTTATGATAATCTTTTAACATACAAAGTTTAGTATTCAAAATTTGAACCTTAAATTAAGTCTGATAAGAGATTTCTCTGATAGAAGAACTTTGACATTTGAAAATTTGAATTTTGAAAAGAAGAACTATAGTACCATATTGAGCTGCCTACTAATAGATGAATTTTGGGCACCAAAATTTGAACTTCGAAGGCACTGTAGCAATATGGAATAACTGTTCACATTTATCAGAAGTATTTTAAACTTGAAAATTCATATGTTCCAACATAGAAACATTTTCCAAAGATGAAAATTTTAACTTTGCTTTATAACAGATGAACCTCGAGGTTCAACGTTAAAGTCTTTAACTTTTGGTCTTTGCGAAATTCGTCTGTTGACACACTAAAATTTGAACTTTTGAATGTTAGATGTATTAAATGCGGTTGGTGAATGGATAGTTTTTCTGAGTAACTATTGGGCAATGTCTCTAACGGCTAGATCTTGTCTCTAATGTATAGTTAATATATAAATCTATAAATAGAACTTTATTTGAAGATGTGGATAACGATTTTACATTGTACATGCAGAAACTCTGCTAAATTCTTGAGTCAAAGTCTTCTGCTCTCACATACTTCATATACTGTACTTCAACTTTCATATACACTCTAAATTAGAGAGTTCAATGATTGTAATCAATCTTATCTTCATTTAGAAGAAAGATTTTCTTGTGAGGGGATTTCACAAGGGATTTGAGAAGCACTTAGTTAGAGTGCAAAGAGTGATTGCAAGCTCTTGGAACAGAGCATCAAGCTGTATTGAGGTATTGCAAGAAGCCCACCGAATTCTTGCAAAATAGAGGAAAATCTCAAGTGATAGCTTGAGGACTGGACATAGGTCAAGATAAAGAGACCGAACTAAGATAAACATCTGTGTCTTCTCTTCCCTTATCTTGTTTTCACTTGATTATCCTTTTATACTCTGTTTTTACTATCACTCTTGCTTTCACCACTCTCTTGACTTTTGTAGAAAATTTTAATCTTCTCAATTCATCCCCCTCTTGGGAAGCCAGCATATCTAACAGATTTTATAATGATGATCTCAATGATATTAGTCGTGTACGGTTGGAGTATGTGTCTATGGGTTGAATTGGTCTTGTGTGTGAGCCCATGGTGGATTTGGGCCTTGTTGGTGTATTTTGGGGCATATAGCCCATTAGGTGGATTTGGGGTTCAAGGGGATCAAATCTCAAAGGAGTGGTTTCTTGAGGTGAAACCTTCCTAAACGAGCTTGTTGAGTCTCATTGGACGTATGTGATGGGTTCCTGAGTGTCCAATTGCCTTAGGCGGCAATTGGTGGAGGTTTGTAGCAAGTTTTGGTAAAAAAGTTGCCAAAATGGTTTCGAATGTCCAAAATCTCCATACGGAGTTGAATTGAGGTGAAACTGATGTCCATGGATAGATTGGGACAAGATTGACTTGTAGGAGTTGGAATCAAGTCAATTGGAGGTCGAAGCATAAAGTTTTACTTGTCAGGAAGTTCACCCTGGAAGTTGGAAATTAAAATTGATGATATGGTATCAGCAGGGGACGCCGTGGTGCCAAAAGCTTGGTCGTAGTGCCAATCCCCTCTTTTTCTAAAAATTGAAACCCAAGAGCTTCTGTGCCATAGCGGTACTATAGCAAGCCACGGCGCCGCACTCTGATATAGTTATTTTGGATCATTTTGTTTTGTTTTCGGTGGTTTAGGTGATGTGTGGGGTATATTGGTGTAGGGTGTTACAGTCCAAGCAATAGTGTGACCTTTGGTTCGGTTGCATTAGTGTGGGGTAAGCGTGCTGAAGTCCCAGAATCTGTCCTTGTAGGCTGTCGGATGGGAATCGCCTATTAGAAATGTCTTGTGATGATGTCAGCGTGTAGTTCTAGCCGTGTTGGAGGGAGACATGCATACTATGACATTTTACATTATATTGCATGATATACATATTTGTGTGGATTGATGATATAGGTTGCATGTGTTTGTATTCCGGTTACTAAGACTTTGTCTTACACCCTCTGTGGCTAACATTTTAAGTGAAGATTCTGGTACTAGTTCAGAGAAGACCAAGGAGTTGTTGTCCTCTCCACTATCGGGAATAGCAAGTAAAATGGTAATTTTATTTATGTAATGACTTGTGAAAAGTATAATTGCCTGTATGTATACATGGTCTTATTATCCTGGGGGCGATGTATATGTTATATGATGATATGGATGGTATAAATGATTATGTGATGATATTGGTGATGATTGATGATATGTGATAAATGTGGATATGTGCTATGTATGATTTATGTGTGTGATGATGATTTGGACCCCGGTATGGGTCATTATTGTTAGAGCATGTGATTGTGAGCCAGATTGGCTGTATGTGTAAGCCCAAGAGGGGGTTTTGGGCCTTGTATGTATGTTTTGGGCATATAGCTCATTGTATGGAATTGAGGTTCAAGGGGATCAAATCTCGGAGGAGTGGTTTATTTAGGCTGAAACCTCCTTAGACAGGCTAGTTGTGCCATTTAGGACCTATATGAATGGTCCTCAAGTGTCAAATTGCTTGGAAGGCAATTGGGGCTTGTAAGTTGGGTGTTTTGACCAGAAAGCAACCAAATCGGTCACGGGTGTCCAAAATCTTCACTCAAAGATGGATTGAGGTGAAACCAGTATATATAGTTAGATTATGACAAGATTGACCTATAAGAGTTGGAATTAAGTCAATTGAAGGTCGGGGTATAAAGTTATGTGCGTCGGAAGTTCATCCAAAAAATCAGCATTTTCTTGATATGGTAGCTGATACGGGTGCCGCAATGTTAGCAGCCAAGCTGTGGCACTAGTCCCCTCTGTTCCAAAAATTTTACAACTTGAGAGCTCTCATGCCGCAGTGATAATACTGTAAAAGCTGCGACACTGCATGTTGATTTTCCTGTTTTATTTTGTATGGCCAATTTTCGGGGTTTTAAGTGATGTATGGGAATTTATTTTAGTAGGGTGTTACAGGGAAGGAGCCAATAGAATCTATGCCAAAAAGGTCCGAAAATCCTGTCTCCTACTCAAAATTAATTAGAAAGTAACTAGCTAATATGAAGGATGGCTAATTATAAACTAAGAAATAAAGCAGGCACTACTGTATCTTTCGTGCATGCCTTAATAAGTGGGTTGAACTGCGTAGGTTCAGCCATGTATTCACGTAACTCTCAAAGATATGTTGTTATTGTACCAACTGAAGTGAGATGGATGAATAAAACGTTTCGCTGGTTATGTTATGCTTGATTATTAATTAGCTGGACTTATTAGTTGCTCTCTTTTATTTGTAAAAATTATCACTTTAGAGTTTTTAGAATATTTATTATTTTAGAATTTTAATAAAGCATTAATTATTGGTTTAATTTTACTCCTATTTTACATGTCATTAATATCAAATAAAAAATTTAATTTAAGAATATTTTAATAAAATATTATTAAATTTTACAAGATTTTAAATATTTAATGGCTTCTTTAGTTCCTGTAAAAATCCTAAAACAAGAATTTTTAGGCATCTGAGCAAGCATTGAACCTCATGCACGATGGTTGAATTTTTAACATGTTCATTTGTCATTCAGGCCAAAAAGAGAAAAACATCTTCATTTTTCATCATCATTTCAAAAGTAGATTGTCTGTTCTCCCTCAACAGTCCGTCTCGAAGAGTGGTTCTGTCACTTAACAAATCCATTAAATTTTCCGTTCCGATCATTAAATTATTAAATTAATTAAATAAAATCCAACGGTCAGATTAATCCAACCGAGCATGGACAATCATGAATTTATTTTAAGATGAGATCACAATGATTCTTTCCAGGACTAGACAATTATAACTGATCAGCTTTTAAAACACGATGAACAATTTTTATTTTTTTTATTACTCATATCAAGCATCAATTCTATCTTCTCATTTTTATTTTATTTTCCTTTTCATAATATTTACTGTTTCATTAAAAATGTTTCAGCACACCAAGCAAAGGTAGAGCCTGCCTTATACTTAAAGAGGGGGGACTGTTGTATACTTTGAACTTTGTATTTCCAATACTTATCGTAAATAATTTTTTGAAGATAATTATATAATCTAAAAAATGCTATTTGAAGGAAAATTATGTATGATAATATGAAAATTTTCAAAAACACTGGAAATGGATCCATATAATTAATATATACAAACTCTAAAAAATTATAAAGATAATGCATAAAAGTTTACATCTTTAATATATTTTTATATATCATTGTATATTGATAATTTAAAAATTATGATAGATCATAAAATTATCAATATACAATGATATATAAAAATATGTTTGATGTAATTAAATTGATCATTATTACTTTTGTAAAAAAAAGTCAATCATAAAAAATAAATTTCTTCTCATATAAATTTTCAATCATTTATAGTTTCATAAATATGTTTTTTCAAACAATTTCATAGGAAAAGAGTAATATGTAGTCCCTCTAGTCTTAAATATATAAATGGGACATTTTAGAGATTTGTTTTGGTCCAAATTATAAGGGATAAATAACATGTGTCTAGTGGATGAAATAATTTATTCCAGTTATACCCTTCATTAAATAGCTTATTTCTTTGACTTTTGCAAGTAAAAATTAGTTAAAATAGGAGTAGTAATTAAATACTCCCTCTAGTTTTTTATAAAATATTCTTTTAATCGAATTACGTAAATTAAATATAGAAATTGAAGTTAGTTAACTATTTTAATTTCTCCAAAAATCATAACATTTTTTCAAAATTACTCGTATTTAATCTCTCACTCTCTAGGATGCATTAAATACGAGCAATTTTTAAAAATGTATAATAAATATTATCTTGTATATTGTAAAGAGTCATATATTTAGGATTAAGGTAAAATGTCCTATATTTAGAACTAAAGTGAGTATCATTAAATCAAGAGTGGAAATTTAAACTTTAAATTGAGGGCATTGTGGAAAGTACTTTCAATTTGTTTTAAATTTTAAGAGGGCTGACTACTTTTAAACACTTTTCTTAATGTTGGTGAGGCAATATTTATACCTTATTCTCCCTCCATTCCAAAATATAGGAGATATTTATAAATTTATTTTGTTTCAAAATATAAGACACAAATAACTTTTATCTGATAAATTAATGTGTTTTTTCTAATTTTACCCTTAACTAAAGTAGACTTATTATTACAAGATATGAGTTAAATAAGAATATTAAATAATGACATTTGTGGAAAAAAATTTCTTTATGACATATTTAAGATATTTAACTATTTTCTTGGTTTTGATAATTTATGTATTTGTTTCTAATGTTTTGAAACGGAGGGAGTATTCAAAATCGGAGGGAATATAAGTTTAAGTATTACTCCCTTTTTATTAATTAAAAATCAATATTAATCAGTAAAATAAATATTTCCATAAACTAACATATGTAAGATATTTATATATATATTTTTCATAAAAGGATTAAATCCAATTATAAGGCGTCATAGTGTCATTCCTAGGAATCAATATAAAATATAAAAACTTATAAACTTCAAGTATTGACTTCCTAATACAACTATGTACAAAACACCGAGTTAAGAACAATTCGAACACTGAAGATGAAGAATATGTAAGTTTATAGTATTCTTATCAAGTAGCTTAAGCTATTTTGGTGATATAAACAAGCTCAAAGTATACGCCTAAAAGTTACCAATGTAGCCATTAACTTGCTTATGGTATAGCTCGACCGTTCTCCATAGCTCACCGATTAATTCACTTGCCAGTTGCCACCATTTAAAACCTTTGCTTACCTCATTTCTCACACTCGTCCTTGTTTAAACCCTTGTATGTGTCAACCAGTGTTGATAAGGATCCATAGCTTTCCACATATATTCTTCTTCTTCAAGCATTCATATATCTCCAAGAAATGAGTCCTTCATGTGGGGACAAAGGCCATTATAATTGTTATTGTCTTTATATGCTTAAAGTCTCTCTTTGTGGCTCTGATTAATTTGTCTTATGTTCTTCCATGACCACTATAAATACAAGTTGAGAAATTCATAATCTTCATCTATCTGTTAACTCGATCATAACCTTTGTAACAAAATGATGAATATGAAGTGCTTTATTTTGTGCCTCTTCCTTGGGATGTTACTCATCTCTGTTGCTGCAACTGAGATGGCTTCGAATGACAAGAAGCCAAAAGGTAATACTTCGTATTAGTAATAGCATTAATCTGATCTCATGTAAAGCTTTGAAAAAATTTTTTACATTAAAATTTGGGGAATTTCAATTTTCAAAAGGCAAATAAAAAAGTCGGGTTGATGGCTAATCATAATCGAAACTATTATGCCAAACTAATTATACCCTGACATATTTTTCGACACTTGAGAATTACAAGTTGTGCCATGTGATCTTGTCCTATACTCAACCTAACGAGGATATATGTCTTTAGATTGAATCGAGTGCCTGAGTTTGAATTCAACTTATTCTGTAAAAAATTTTGCTTAATAAAAAACTCTTGAAGTTTCGAAATTTGCGATCACGATTTTATTATGTCTTGAGAATCATAACAAACTTTTGGACGTTTAAGCACAATTGTTACATAAATTTAAAACCCTCAAGAAACCTTAGAAATAATCGCATTTATATAAAGATATTAAGTGACAGTTAATTTTCCCGATCCATGTGATTGGTTTTGCAGTTGAAGAATCGAAGACAACTGCCGGTTGGGGAGGAGGCGGTGGACGTGGAGGCTGGGGAGGAGGTGGAGGTGCAGGTCGAGGAGGCGGGGGAGGAGGTGGAGGACGTGGAGGCTGGGGAGGAGGCGGAGGACGTGGAGGCTGGGGAGGAGGTGGAGGACGAGGAGGCAGGGGAGGAGGTGGAGGACATGGTGGCCGAGGAGTAGGTGGAGGGCACGGTGGGTGGGGAGGAGGAGGAGGAGGTGGAGGACATGGTGGCTGGGGTGGAGGCGGCACTGACACACTGGATGCTAGAGATTTCAAGAATGCTGGCGTTGCCGATGCTGCTGAAACTATCAAAACAAAGAACAGAAACTGAATAGTAGGACGAAAATATATATATATATATAGTGTCTAATAGCTAAAAACTAAGAAATAAAGCATGGACTACTACATATCTTTCTTCCATGTATGAGTTGCCTAGCTTGAGTTAATTAGGATCAACATGTATTCATGTAGCTCAAAGATATGTTTTTGTCGTGCCAACTGAAGAGAGTTGCATGAATAATTAAAGAAAATTATATTATGGTTTTGATCCGAATTTTCTTACCAAATGATAGTTACGAAGAGACATAATTGGATACTCACCCAATTCAAGTGACATATAAAATCTAAGTTTCGCAATGGCATCTTGAATTGATAGTATACTCTTCCAAAATTTACAAATAGTTAGGATGAAAATTAGTGGACCCACGGCCTATTTCAAAGATATTTATACATCAAAGGAATTAATTTTCAGCTGTAAGTTAGATAATATCCTTAGAGCTAAAAAAAAAATAGTGGACTAATAGGAATTGAATTTTTATTTTTGGCTAAAAATGGGAATTGAAATTAAAATTAATTAAAAATGTTTGGATCACTTAAATAACAAACCATTCTAGGGCATTATTATAATTTTAAAAATATTCGTGGATTAACTAACAAGATCTAACATGATTAGTAAATAGTTGGATCCCCTAAGTATAATGTCTAGGCTTCAATTTTTGACCGTGTGTATGAAAAAATTTTTGTTCAAAGATACAAAACATATTTTGGTAATTTCTACACTTTGAAAGAAATTGGTGTTTGACTGTTGGTGCGCAAAAAGAATATATTTATATATATATATATATATGTTACACCTTAACTTTAAGAACTAATATCCATTCATTTTATATATCTTAAATATTCATTGGAATGCATTTAAAAGCCAAAATTAAAATTTAACAAAAAATCCTATCAGTTTACTATTTATTAGATAACACATAATTTTAGACTGAATTTTGAAAATTCATAACTAATTATAGATAAATATTTTTAAGGTAGTTCAAATTTCTACTTAAATCTCTTATAGTCCTCTACAAGGTAAAAATATTCTACTAGAAATTCATCAAACCAAGCAGTACAGTTTATTATTCAAAATTTACTATTTGTTTGGTTAACAAATTTTCTAGATTTTGACCATTTTTTATTGAAAATTCCATAATATATGTTATACTTAACCAAAATAGGCATAGTCTTAAATTAAATCTTAGGACTTCTTCTTCATAATAACATCAATTATTCATCATAATTCATTATTTTTCCTCAGTAATTTTCTTTACTAAATTTAAGGACATGAATAAGTAATTACCATAAAGCATCAAATCAACAAATAAATGATCCCAAAACATACTTTTATATGTTATAAAAAAACATACTTTATGTATTTCTAATGATGTCAAGTACATATTTCATTATCCATGACTTAGGATACATAATTTTTCTAAAAAATATTGAAATACATCATAACAAGTAAAAATGTCCTACATTGCTTGCTCTAACTCCTTCCCTTTATCCTTGAAATGGCTTGAACCTATTCATGATTAGAGATTATGAGAAATGAGATTTGGGTAAATCTCAATAGCATCATTATCCCATTCTAACATAATATTTCTAAGTAATTGACATAGAAAAATGATTTCACAAAGTTGTTATAACATTTTAGAATCAAAGCAAGAATTCTTGCCATATTCTTCAAATTCAAACATATTCATGCATGTTCATATCATGTTTTAAGTAAAATCATGACTTTGATCCAAACATAAATACTTCCAAACTACTAAAACATGTTTCACATAATCATAGCAGCATAAACATAAATCAAACCAATTGCTTAAAAATAAAATGCAAGAATAGTAAATATATTACTTTGAAGAAAATTAACCTTGAAACATTCCTAGCATTCCCTTCCTTCTGCCTTCTCCTCCCTTCAAGCTCTCACTATCCTCTCTACCTAAGGAATATAGTGCCACTTTGAAATGAGGGCTGGGAATGCCTTCTATTCATAGGCAAAATGAATCACTACAAGAAAACAGTATTTTTCTCATGGAAATTTCTCAAGGATAATAATTTCTTAGGGAAGTTCTCATGGAAATTGTCCAAAAAAGGATTTTTCAGGGAAACTTCTCATGGAAAAATGAATCTAGAGATCATTTATGAGAAATATCCGTGAGAAAAACACCACTTTATGGCAGGAAAATGGCGCTAAAATTTCTCACAACTCTTCCCACAAGAAATTTTATCATTTCTCATGACTCTGTCCGTGAGAAATGGTAGCCTTTTGGCGGTGTCAAACACGGATGTGGTGCCAAGTTTTCTCATGGATATCCTCGTGAGAAAGGTGATAATTTCTCATGGATAAGGACATGAGAAATAATAAAAATAATGAAAAGAATTGTGAGAATAATGAAAAGAATTATGAACACATTTCTCATGGCATTATCTGTGAGAAAGCTAGTCAATTTCTCATGGAAATATCTATGAAAAAAGTTTCTCAGAGATAGTTTCATGAGAATAAACAATTTTTCTCACAGATTGTATCCCTGAGAAATATTGCACATATTTTAAAAATTGAAATTAAATTTTTAAATCCACTTAATATGTAATATTTTAAAAATATATATTGTTTTAAAATTAGTATTTTATTTATATAAGTTAATCAATAAAAATCATTATATTTTTTATTTAAATCTTATTCTTTGTTGTTTTCTTAGTAGATAATCTCTTATCACTTGGATATAATTAAATAATTTAGATATAATGTTCATAAGATTTATGATACATTGGCTTAATTATTTTGAAGGAAAATGAAATAGTCTTTAATGAAAATATTAATACAAATACGAAAATTCAACTATTATGAGTGAGGGTAATATAACTTGTGGAGATGATAATAAACTCAATAAGTGATAGAAGAAATTATAGTATAATGTTTGTGATATAGTTTATATTGTCAAAATATATATTATTAATATATAAAAAAGAATTATATATAATATATGTGAGATATATATTGCAATAATATTAAATTGAATATATATATATAGTATGTAGATTATTAATGTAAGATTTAAATTTATATTTATTTGGTCCTTTATTTATTTGTTATTTTTTTTAATTAAAAAATGGCACCAAACGACATAGATGGGTGCCTAAGTTTTTTTTTTTAAAAAAAAAGTAGGACCTTTTTCCCTTTCAATAGACAAGCTCAAGTGGAGCCAAACAATGTTCAAGCCAGAGTCTAAGTCCTTATCATCTCCTCTGTACCATATTTCAAACCCTAGCTCATTCCTTTCTCCTTCCTCCTATGTTGATTCCCTTTGTCGGCCTCTACCTGAATTCATTGTCCATCGTCAACACCGTGGCTTCTTTGTTCATCAATTTTACTTGATTTCAGAGTTGTGGATTCGAAATTTCACTAGATTGCATAGTAGCAACAAGTCTGAAACACAGATTTTAGATTGGTGCTTGTCATTTGCTCGTCTAGTGGTCATCATCGCTCTCTCTTGTGAGTTCCTTTGCCTTTATCATTTCTCCTTTATTCTTTGTTCTCTTTCCATGGCTTGTGATTTCTTGTGAGCTCTTTGTTCTATTTCCATGGCTTACTGTGAAACCATTTGGTGTGTGTTGTTAGCTTGCCTAGCTCAATGGGCAAACCCAAAGATGGTGTCCTTCAGGTGTTTCTGTGTTAAACATGTCAAAACCTTTTCTTCCGCCAGTGACAGCAGCATCCAATGTACTTATTAATAAATCCTAACCACTAATTTTCTTGATAATCCAATGGTCCACATTTTTTACTATTTTCATTTTCTTCATTTTTCATGATGTTTAATTGTATGAGATACACATGAATAGTGATTTGGTCCAATAAAAATGGAGTTTTATCTTTATTGGGCCTAAATAATCCAATTTGACCCAATAACCTTTAGAGCTTTTTGGACAAATTTCTAGGCTTACAAAAATATATATAATTATTCTATTCTGTTCCTTAATTTTTGGACTTGAGTTTCTTTATTCTTGATTATTGATGGCCCAATTTCCTTAATTATGCATTAATTAATTATGCAATTTAATTCTAATAAATCATTTCTTTAGTCAATTCCTTTTGCCTCTAGATTTTCCTAATTAAACAAGGTCCAATAATATATATTAATATCCTATAACAATATTCTAGGGTCCATTTTGCTAAATTCTTAGTAAAATAAAACTTAAAAATATTTATCATTAAGGACCCATATATTTACACTTAAGTATAAAATATTTTCATTTATTACCAAATAGGACCCATTTCGTGTAGCAATATCATCATGACATGTCTATATTCCAAAAATAAGTATCATCAAATATAATCCTCATTTATGTCCTTGATCAATCATAAATCAAAGATAACAATTCATTAGGTATAAATAGAAAGTTTTGGAATATATTGCAATATATGTGGATCAAAATGTGCTTTTGAAAGAGTTGGGAAAATATGCTAGGTCTCATCATAATCCCAAATCAACAGAATGATCAGCTCAAAAATACAAGTATAAACAGTATCCAAAATAGAGTATATACATCAATCCCCTATAAACTCCAACCTCTCAAAATGCCGAAAATATCAATGTCCTTTAATTTGTAAAACATTAAATGTTTTGAAATTATACATTTTAGCACATTTTCCTTGAGTTTTTTATACTTTCGGGGAATATTTGTAGATGATAGATACTTAAACTAGGAAAATCTGCATTTAAAATGTTAAGGCTTTATACTTGCACTTTATTCTCAATTGTACATATTTTAGCCTTGTTTTCTAGACCGTTGGTAGCTTTCAATATTTTGCTCTTTTTTTAGGGATCATGTTGGAAGAAGATCATGTCACAATGTGACTTGGAATATATGAAAAGATCTTGAGGTTGAGGAAGTTAGGTTTCTTGGCCATGACTAGTATTCATGTCGCAACTTTGTGAAATAGAAGCAAAAAATCTGAATGTAGCAACTTCGCCATGATGGGATTTTTTCACATCATGGTGACCGACTGTTGTTCTTTTTTTTTTTTTAACAAAATGCTATATTTTGGGCTTAGAAAACTTGGGGACCTAGGTTTTAAAACCTCTTCTTTGACATTTTGGGGCCTTTTGAACACTTGGGGTTGCTTAGAGGCTATAGGTGGCTACTAGGGTTGGAGATTTTGGAAGATTAATGCATGTTTTTGAGCTTTGAAGAGATTTTGGAGCTTCAACTTTGAGTTTTCCCTCCATTTCCCCTTCTCCATTCTCTTGTTCCTCCTGTATTTTGAATTTAATGCTTCTTGATATTTGTTTGCTAAACATGAGTGGATAGACATCTCATTTCTATGATTATTTTGATCCTCTTGTATGGATTGAATACTTATTTCCCCTCTATTTTTGTGATTAACGATATGGTTATGTTGATTTAACTCATTGGCTTAATGCTTCTTATCGCTCAACCACTAATGAGATTGTTTTGTTCACTTCATTGATACTTGAGAGGGCTAAATTGAGTATAGAACTTGGGTTAAATCATGTGAGAAGTTGAAACTTGAAATGTTGAGTGAAAGGTTTTGTTGTTGGGGTATACATATACTCACTAACCTCACATAGTCACTCTTAGGTTTTAATAGAAATTTGGGGTTTAATTTTTGTTTTTTGGTGAGCACTAAAAGTAAACTCGCAGCAGACAATCAAAGACTAATCCTTTTGAAGTGTAAAGATTAGTGAAGTGGATTTTGCCACTCACAACAAAACTTTTCCAAACACACGACCGGAAATTGAACCCATGACAACATGCTTAAAGGACCTACTTATCTATCAACTATGTTAGAACATTGTTGGTTTAGGGTTTAATTATTTGATTAAGAGAATAATAAATTAATTAAGCTAAACACCTATTTGGAGACTTGAAAGAGTATTTATAAGTAATTTACCACCCTTGACTAGCATAATGTAACAATCCACATCTTATCATCTTGGACATATATATGATTTATATAAGGGACCAGGATAAAAGGAACATGTGAGAAGTGAAGCAAGAAGAGAAAAGAAACAAAAGCACCCTACGCTACCACGGCGTCCCTTCACACCGCAGCGAGATCATATAATTAGGCTAATGGACTTGAGACAAAATGCATAGTAGCAGGGCCATAAGGTTCTACCATAGCGTCAGTCAATAAATTTGAATAAATCATAAATGCATTAATTTGACAAAATAGGGGGAGTTTGTGGGAGAAGATGGGAGCACTACAAGGGTTTGATTCTTAGAGGTGAAGAACAAAATTTTATTGCCCTAGTGTAACATCTCAAATTGCATGAAAAATGCCACTATATGTATAAAGATATAGGAATGTGGCATGAGATGCATAAAAATAGGGAAAAAGAAGAAAGATGATAATTTCACATGCTTAGTCCTTGATTGGAATTATTTTCCATATGGTCCTTAAGACGGAATTTTGTTTGGTCCTATTTGCCATGGGCTATACCACAAACATACGGGCTGAGGTAAATAGCAAGTAGGGAGCAAGGTACTATTCCCACAAGGACTTGTATCAAAAGTAGTCAAGCATTAGACATCGCAAGTTCGATTAACTTGAGCAAGGCAAAAGCATGAATAACTAACTAATGGAAAATATAAAATGCAAGAAACTATTAAAATGAAAACAAAGTTGATTTAGGATCTAAGAAATACAAAGCCTAAGATTATTTCTCCCCCCTTGTATTTCAAGAATACTTAATTAAACCCTAGTAGATCTCATTAACTTATCACTTAATTTTTAATTACTTAAAGTTAAAATAACTAAAGTTAATTTTTAATTACTTAATCCTATAATCACTTAATTAAGTCAATAACTCATCTCTTCAGCCCATTTTCACATTTGAACCAGTAGAGAAAGAGAGAGAGAAGACATGAAACTTGAAGCTCAAAGAGAGAAGATAAGAAGCAATCTCAAAGTCACAAACTTCCAAAGTAGGTTTCTCTGGCTACTATCTTATATATACTTGAGTATTGTGATGTTTTATGAAGTATTTCTCTCCATTTTGCCTCTGAAAGTTTCAACCTAAAGAGATAGTAGAGAAAGAAAATGAAATTATGAAGAAATTACGCTATGAAAAGCCATATAAATCCTTCAAGATCTAAGAATATAGCATTGGTTTGCAAGTTTGTTGGGTAGGTATTTGTCTACAATTTTCTAAAATTTTTTTCCTATTTAGGGTTTAAGATAGAAATGGAACTTCATGATTTTGACTCTAAAAATGGATTCCTTGGGTCCAAAATAGGTTAGAACAAGTATGTTGTATAAGAAAATGTAAAAGGAAAGCAAAGTAAAAAATTTAAGTTAAAGAGAGCACTTTGTGAATGAGATCATGCAATCAATGGTTTGTGACCTTGTTTTATGATGCTCTAGTGTTCAATGAAGTATTGAAAGGCCAAAGGAAGTATCCACAAAGTTTGAAGATCATTGGAAAGTAAGATGGTACTTATTTTTCCTATTATGCCTAATCTTGTCTTACTTTGTTTTTATGATGCTATGACTATAACATGCCTTGGTTTGAATGATTTATGATGGGAATGCATTGTCATTCGTTGTGTAAAGGGTCTTTATGACCCTAGGATGTCAATTTTCTAAAATGTTACTGTGCCAAAATTTTTATGAAATTGTGTGGCATAATATGATTTAATGATTTCCATTGAAGATTTATGAAATATTATGATAATGTGAGTGCATGATGAAATATAACTACTAAGATTTTTTGAATCTTATCCCTCTCCAAATGTTACCATGATTAGGTCCAAGCCATGGCAAGGTTACTAAAGAAGTCAAGGGCAAGGAAGGAGAAGTTGATGTATAATATTTTGGTACTTAGAATGATTATGTTTTATGAAATGTTATGTAAAATCATATGGCATATGATGGTTCTGTATCTTCATGCCAATATGTTTCCTTAAGTGTTATGTAATGTGTAAATAAGTTTGAGAACAATAAATGGCCATATATGGACAATTGGCCCTCTTATTTTACAATTTTAACGGAATAATCTGACGTCTGTATGAATTCATGAGTATTGTTTATATCTTTTTATGTTTACCATATAAGTGTTATATATGAAAACTAGACATGAATATCTTTCCATTAACATAAAGATCACTCAAATTGGAGTTGTTTATGATTTATGGTGATTTTTCAAATTTATGGTTAGAAACAAGGTTTTCAAAATTTGACCATTGCTAGAGTGATTCTTGGAAAAATTAACTGTATGAATTGGCCAAATAAATATCCAATTACTTCAAGGTGATTTTTTTATAATTAATTATGAATTTCCAAAGTTCATCGAGTCAAATAGATTTGACAAAGTGAATAGTACCTAAGAATTTTTAAAATTCTTATTTAAATTTATTATGGATTCAAGTCTTTAACTATGCATATATGGATATATTTAAGGTCTATTACATGGGAAATGGTTCTAGGTATGAGGTGTGACATTCCCCAAGCCCTAGCAACCACTAAAGTCTCCTAGCACTCCCTTTTGGTCCTTGATGTTGAAAATAAAGGTCTGGACGTGTTAAAATATAAAACCCTAGCAGAAATCATGAGCAGAGTTGAAGCTATGCATTTCACCAATGCTGGTGATGCCTAGGCTCAAATGTTTCTGGGTGAAATTCTATTTTTCGGTCTCTGCATGTGCCTAGGCTCAGAAAAGTTTGGCCTAGGCATGAACTCTATTTTGCTCCTATTTTCAACTATGGATAATATTAATGGAGTGTCTTTGATCTTCTAATGCATTCCAAAATTTCTAGTAGGCTTTTAAGACTTGGTTTTTCTTCCATTTCATCCCTACAAAATGCAAATTGCCATAAGCTGATTAATAATAAAAACAAAGCCAAAGTATGCATGATTAAGCAATAAAATGAACCAAAGAGCTTTAGTAATTCAAAATGCACATTTTCCTATTTTGAGTATCTAAAGATGCAAATGTACATCAAAGAGCATACCCATGAATTCCTAGCAGGTTAACAACTTAATTGGAATGAAATGCAAATAAGGTCGTTAGTAGGAATTAATTCCAAATATTATACCTATTGAATAGAAGCTCTTAACGAGCTGAGTACGGAGTACAACAATGTAAGTATTAGGTAACTAGGAGGTTGAGATTGAAAAATAGACCAATTTAAAAGTATAGTATGAGATGCATAAAATGAATTATTTAAAGTTGTCACTGGGAAAAATTATGAGAAAGTACCTCGAAAGAATAAATATTTGCATTTTTTATCCAGCTCAAGGGCAATTTTATAAATATGAAAAATTACTGTCAAAACAAAACTTGCTACATGCTGGATCCAATGGTATATTGCATAGAGGTTAACTGATTTAATATGAAGAAAAATTTAATGTCAAGCATCAAAAAGTAACTATATATAGAAAAAAGAGACATTGTGGACCCCACAAAAAGCAGAAAAGTAAGAGAAAAAGTATGTGGACCCCATATAGATGTTTTTTGAGATATGATAATAAAGTAAACATAGATCCAAATATATATTAATCCTGTATCCATAAAGTAACAAAATACTATAAAAGTAACTTTATCGATCTAAGTAAAATTAATTGATACAGGATATACTGGTATGAGAAAAATGTGCAGTATTTTGGCAAAAATTCTCTCTCTTAGGCATGTGAATCAGCTGCCAAGTGAGGAAATTCAATTATTTTATTAGTTTTTCAAAACTACTTCTTTAAACAAAACTACTTCATTAAGAAGTAGTTTAAACTTAAGCATGGTCAAGGCAATTAACTATGATTAAATCCCTCTATTTGATATCTCTTCTCTAGCCATTTGATGTGCTGCATATACATGACTTGATGAGCTCCAAATTTGCAGAAACAAGAAGGAAGTTGGCACACGAAGAAGGAGAGAAAAGAGTGAAGGAAAACTTTAAAGATCAAGGATTAAGGGCAAGGTAAGTGCTCTAGCTACTTCAAGCTTGTAGTATCAAGTAGTTTATAGTAGTTTCATTGAGTTTTCTTCTTCCTATTCTCATGCTAAGTTTCGGACAACATATAGAAATGGAAGGAGGAATGTTTTCATATATCAAAGCTAAGCCAAAGCATGATTGAGTCATCTAAAGTATGATTTTAATAGTAGTTTGAAGTATTTCAAAGAAAATTATTTTCTCTTTCTTTCACAAGGATTTCAACCAGAGTAGGGGTTCCATTTAGAGTGGGAATTTCGTAATTTTGATACCAAAAATAGAATCCTTGGGTCCAAATTAGGTAACAAGTGTTGGTTTCAAGAAAAATCAAAATGATAACTATAAAGAATTTTTAGGGTTTTAGTGAGACTTTATAAAGGAAAGCATGGAATCAATGGCCTGTATGCTTAAATAATATTGTGTTTAGGTTCAAGAAAGTTGTGGAAGACTTAGAAAGAGGTGTACCAAAAGGGACAATCAAAGGAAGTCACAAAGGTAGTAATTTACCCTTACTTGCATTATGTTATTTTATGATACTTTCATGAACTTTATGACTTATCATATTTATATTGTGATATTTTGTGGTTGTTTTGGATGAGCTTATGAAGGGGTTTTGACCCCGTGATGTCCATTTTACAAGAGGAAACTTTGCTAAAGTTTTTATGAATTAATATGGTATTTTATGTTTTTATGAGAATAATTGATGTTTTCATGAATTATGTGATAATATGTATACTTGTATGGATATTGCTACTAAGATTCTTTAAATCTCACTCTTTCAAAATGATTAATATGCTTAGGCACAAGTTATGGCAAGACTTCCAAGAAGGAGCAAGGCAAGGAAGAAGAAATTATTCATTAAAATGCTAATCTTGTCTTTGATCCTTATTTTGGAAATGTTATGTAAATTTGTGTGTATGGTTATGAAGCTGTACTTTGAGATCCTTTTGTCCCTTTTGGTCTCATATGATGTTTAGTACAATGTTGGAACAAGAAATGGTAATGTATATATGATATAAAACTTATTTTGCAAGATTAATGGATGAGAATGACCATTCTAACACCCTCATGGTAATATGGCCTCTGCTTGGTTGAAATGTCGAGGAATACATAAGTGTTACATATTCTTTGAAAGTAGATACAGTAAGCTTTCAAATAGTTAAAGAGCATTCAATTTAGCTATGTGTATGATTTATAGTGAATTTTTAAATTTAAGGGTCAAAACTAGACAGTGTTGGAAAAATTGAAATTCCTATTGTAAATACTGGATATTTTAAAAGGTAATATAAAATCGTATAGAGCTCCAAAAAATTAGTGGTTTGTAAGCATGGAAATATCTATGTCCCAAGTTTAATATTCCACTAGTTTGAAAGCAATTGGATTTATATATTGAAAATAAATGTAAGTTTTCCTAAACCTATTCCAATAAAAGTTATGTTTTGATCCTTAATGGTTTAAGTTAATGTCATGCCTTGTTCAAGTTGAATAAATGTATATGATAAATATAGATGAAATGTAGACATATAGAGCTTTCTAATGATATAAATTAAGCATGAATTGGCTCAATAGAATGAGAAATAAATTTCCAAATTTAAGGCCAAAATTCTATGAAAGTATAAAATGACCATATAAACAATAATGTTCATGCTAAATATTATATCAATTGGCATGATTAAAGTCTTGTTTCATATTTTTTACATGTACTTAATGTTTTAAAATATTTGTAAAGACTTGAATCACCTTCATACAATTTTTCAAGAATTAGTTATAATTTTTCAAAATTCAGTCTAGAAAAATGGGTGACCAAATGAACAGTAACTTGAAGTTTTAAATTTTCCTGTTTCAACCTCTTATATGATTCAAGCTTCTAAATATGATCAAATGGACTTAAATAAAGTCTAATACATGAAAAATAGAGTCTAAAGTTCAGGCGTTACACCTAGGAAGCTTGAATCAATAAGGTATGGTGATTTCTTCATACTCTCCTCTGTTCTCACCAATTGTGTTTGGGTATTTTGAGGTGGTGATTGTGATTTATGAGATTAGATGAGTTTCTACTGATTAGGTTGTATTTGTTGCCTCAATGAAGTGTTGTTGAATATCTTCAAGCTTTGAGTTATAGATTTTGGGTATTTATGTTATTGATTCTCCAAACCCTAACCTTTAAATTTGGGATTTCTTATGGTATCCGAATTGTATGGGCTCATGGTTAGTTTTGGGAGTTGATTTGAGTATAATGATTTCATGGGAATTTCATTGAATATTGGGCTTGGATTGGTGTTGAATGCTATTTAATTGCTTTGGATTGTTTTTCTCATTGTGTATTGTAGTTGGTGATTCTTTGGCCAATCAAAGTATTGAGAGTGTGCGGCAACTCGAGGTAACCAAGGAATAATTTTATTTTTTTTATATGTTTGAAAGTTTTCATATCATGATATGCAACATATATCATGGTTAGAAATGGTAAGTTTTCTCAAAACCCTCTTTCTTTGAAAAGTATGATAAGGAAGTGGAAGTAGTTGATTTGTATTCTTGTGTATATATGTTGATATAAATGGAAATACAAGGACTTGACCTATGAATATTATACTCTCAGTATTAGTATGTGTACCAATGATGTTAATGAGGATAATGTTAATAATAATGACAATGGAATTAGCTATATCATATGGGAATGGTGCCGGCACATGAATAAACACCATCGGTTCTTTCTTGTGTGTTGCTACCTGAGTATTTGAGTTAATGACTAGAAGGGATCCTTTCAAACTGGGCTGAGCTGCTGGCTCGCCGGTGAATGGGGGGAGGTTTTGCTGTTTCAAAACAGGACAATTGCTCACTGCTTTCTGGAGTTTGAGCCTATGCATTGATTATAAGGAATGATCCTTTTGACTTGTCGATAGGTGGTGGCACACTTTGTTCCTTCAACATGCATATGGACTTATCCTTCAATGTTCCTCTTTCGATCCTAATAATCCCAAGTGCCATCATCTTATGTACAACTTCCTTGAACACCTCACAATTCTCAATGTCATGATTTGCATTCCCTTGGTGATATTCACATGAGTAGGGACCACAATTATCGATTCTACCCGACTTTTCCTCATCATAAAAGACATATCCCACTTCCTTAAGGTGATAAAATATCTCTCTCATGGTAAATTAGAGTGAATTTAGGTCTTTAATCAGTATAATATCTTCTTCAATTACACAAACTTGTTTTCCCTTATCATGCTCTGGTAGAGGGTTAGAGACAATGTTAGGATTGTTGTCTCGTTGTACGCTGATATGATTATTATCTAGAAGACCCAACACATTCTTTTGAAATATGTCACATCGGCCAATTGAATGTCCTTTTGCTTCCATGTGATACTCACAAGTTTCATTCAGATTATACCATGAGGGAAAATGTGGTTGCCAAGGCTTTACGGGGTGAGGGCCAATAAGCTTTTTCTCCACCAATTCTCTAAAAGCTCGAATTTAGTGATGTTGAAGTTAGGTAAAGGATGGTCATCCCTTGGGGGACGTATGGCTTTGAAATCCTTGTTCGGGGGCAAGACAGTAGCTTGCTGATTGGGATGAGGATGTGGAAATGGTTGAGGATGCTGCAAGGGTTGAGTAAATGGAGCTTGGGGTTGGTATGGAGTATGTTACATGTGAGCACCATATACAAAAGGATGTGGATGTCGGGGTAGAGAGTATTATGGGTTATATGAAGGTCTGAATGACTATTGGTAGGGATTTGGGACATGATTCACATCACTGTCTTTCTTCTTAATGCCCTGCCCTTTCTTATTCTCAATGTGTGTATTCTCTAATCTTTCTTCTCTGATGTTGATATCAATCCTTTCACCTACCTCGATGAGATCGATGAAGTATTTAGCATGGGTTCCTAACATAATCCTAAAATAAGGCTCACCCAACATATCAATGAAGTAAGAACATAACTCAGACTCCATTAAAGATGGCTAAACTTCTGAAGCTAAGGCTTGCCATCATTGTGCATACTCCTTAAAGGGCTCAGCGGGTTTCTTCCTCAATCCTTTCAATTGCTCCCTAATAGGGGTGGAATTGAAATTGAATTGATATTGTTTCATGAAGACATCTATCAAATCTCTCTACTTCCGTGGTTTGGAATGATCCAATTTCATGAACCAATGTAGAGCCGCTCCAGTGAGGCTTTCGTGGAAGAAATGAATGAGAAATTTCTCATCCCTAGATCAGACCAACATCCTAGTGCAATACATCTTCAAATGATAATGAGGGTCTCTGTTGCCATTATACTTCTTAAAGTCTGAGACCTTAAACTCCATGGGAATAACCACGTCAGGAGCTAACCATAGTTCGTTCAGGTCGAGGGATTTATGTTCCACTACTCCTTGTAGAGCCCATAACTGGTCTCTTATTTATGATACCTCCTCCTTCAGGCTGGCCTTACTCATAGTTTTCCCGCCCTGAGAATACCCATTATTAGGAGGTGGATTTTGAGTCACGAACGTTGCGACGTTTTCCTAGTTATTGACATCATGGGTATATACATACCCTTGATCCCACTTCGGGAATCTTTGTCTACCAACCCCTGAGGTTGGGATAGGTGGAAGCCTATTCTGATCATTGTCGGTCACATCGGGTATCCCATCTACATTCATATCATGCAGTTAGGCACTTTTGGCATTAACGTCATGCCTTCTCCTATTTGCGCTCATGCTTTGGAGTATTTTCATCATTTCTCCCATCTGAGCATGTAGGCCATTAAGCTGACCCTTTAACTCCCCCACTTCCTGTTCCAAACTCCGCTCAACATCGGAAAGATGACCTTCTAAAGCCATTGCCTTTGTTCTAGCGCGCGTTAAATGGATTCTTTGCAGGCTCAGCATAGGGTTAACCGAATTCTTTTTAACTAGAGCAATCTTGACATGCTTTCAAGAAAGAAAACAATTTAATTTAAATACCTTACCATTATTTAGATACCAATGAATTATAATAGGCATTAGGTTAGTATAAGTTTCTTGACATAGTGACTTTGGATCCATGTCAACACGTTTGATAATTATCCATGAAACTCCCTCAAGTCCCTCCCGATACATATTGTATTCGGGGAGTCATGAGATTGACAATTGATTCATAAGAACTCAAGTTGCTTTATAAATGATGTCTATAAATAGAGAACATAGGTGAAATCCAAAGCCTCAAATTCATATGGTTTGATACATCATCATAGATCACTATTACATCACCAAGTTCGAGCTACAAGCCTTAATTCTTTCACAAGTTCTTTACATAACAAAAGGAAATCTGACATTTCTACAAAAGTATTAAAATGATAGGATCTTTGCTCTGCTTGCTCATAAATGTCAGAGAATCTAGGAATGCTTGAATTCACCACCATGATTAATCTTTTAGTGCGATCTCTCCACCTAGCCGACTCCATTGCCTTCTCTGAATAAAGTGTTCTCTAGTTTTCCACTGTATCAGTATGTTGTTGCACATGCTCAAGCAACCTCTGGATTGTAGCTGATGAATCCCCTTTGATGGTTGCTAACTCATTCACCTTATCCTCCAGCTGTTTAGCGACCATTTTCCAATTCCTGTGATGAACTTTTTAACGGACAGAGCTCCTATACTTCTCTGTGCATCCTTTTCTTTCACAACTTGCATCAACTACTTTCGATTGTTCTTCATTCTCTGGTCATTCTCTTTCATATGTAAGTGCACATCCCTGATTGTTCGCTTGGGTTTTAAATTTTCCTCCTTCAACCTCTTTACTTCCAGATTTACCTCACAAGGTTCCCCTGTTTCTTCATTTCCTCTGCTATCTCTTGTAAGGCTGCATATTCATTCTGTAGATGAATCCAAGCCTCCTTCCGTTCATCACCTACTCTTACCAGCTTTTCCAATTCCTCTTCCTTCCTTTGAAGTTGGTTGACTAATTCCATGTTGACTTCCGCGTTGTTACCGCTGAGCAAAGGATCAGGGGGTGCAAAAGTCGGGTTGACTCCTTTAATCCCCTCTAACAACCAGACTTGATACTCCTCTGTGGTATATATTCGGCATGCACCCAATTCCAGCCACCCTTTATATATCACTTTACTCCAAGCACTCACCACATTTTGACTTATCCTTACCAAGGAATCATCATGTTGGAATTGCATCCTTTGAATCATGGCCTCTGAGGGAACCTTTTGTGGGAAGGCATACTGTCTCAACAGCAACATGGGGTTATAATTTATCACCCCTCGTGGACCCATTAGCAACACATTCGGAAAGCCCCCACAACAATAAATTATTTCATCTCCCACCATCACGCCAATCTCCAACGATCATTTTTTGCTCTAAGTTGGCTAAAAACTTCAATCCATCCCTCCCGATTGTACCTAGTTTTTCCTTCTTGGTTTTTGAATGAAGCCAGAGGAGAAGAATTATCCTTTTCTCCTTCTTGGAGTCTCTTCCAGCATAGATGATTCATAATCCACACATTCAACAATTGGAGACAACATATAATTCTTCCTCCCTTCTTGGCATGACAAAAGCTTAAGGTCATATAGGTCTCTGACAATATTGCAGGTGTCGAATTCACCTGATGATGCTCTACCATATGAAACATACTAATGGCGTGCTTGTTAATCACCCCTTTTGCAAATGGGAACAAAATAATCCTATAGATCATCATGTTGAGTACCCTATTGTAGACTATATACACTTCTCTTGTTTAGCTAACTCTTTTAGACGAGTTTCCATAAACTCCCTTGAGACTCCTTCTACACTCTTGGTAGAGATGAAGTGCACCTTGTCTATGCTGATCTCCAAAAGCTTCGTTATCGTTGTGTTCGATGCTACATATTCGGAGTATCCATAGACACGATCCCCCTTCTTTAGCAGTAAGCTTAATCTTCTATGGTCGGTGCAATCTGGAAATCAGGAAATGTGAAGCATCTCAAGGTGTCATCCTAATATTGCCCCATGACAGAAATCGCCTGTATCTAAATAGGTACATTGAGTAGCTCAAGTATGTCACCATATTTTTTCTAAAGTCCAACAAAAGATTACCCTTGATGCATCGAGAAAATTCCTTTAGACTATCAACGGACTCCATAACTACTTCTAGCCTAAACCCTTTTCTGCCATAAACTAACCCTGTTAGCCTTCAATCCATTGTCACTTTTGTGTCTTTAACTTATGCTAACTTTTCCTGGTAATTCACTGGTTTCCTGAGCGAAAAAGAAAATGAAAAGATGAGATAAAAAAGAGCCATGAACTTGATTGGTTAAAATATTATTAGGTCCCCATTTAATAGTCATCAAAGCTTCCCTCCTTGAAGATCTTTATTGAATCTTAAGAAGATAGAAACTAGTCCTTATATCATGATGGACAAGGTCTCTCCACAAATAAGGTATAAAAATATTTGAGGGCCTATTAATATGACAACCATTCCATTAATATAATTTAAATTATATGAAGAGAAATACATGAGAAAGGATATGCTCCTCATGTCCTATATTAGGTACACCCTAGGGTAGGATTCCTGGCTTTGGGTTAACATCTAGGCTTCATCTATTATTGTGTACAAGTTTCTGGATGGTTCTATTTTCCAAAAAGGTTCCCAAGCTGTTCCAGTCATCAAGATAGAAACCCTATCCAGTAAACTTAATCCTTTGAGAGCTTTAATAGCCATTCCCGAACTAAACTTAGTAAATAGGTAACAACTAGGGTGAAGTCCTCGTAATAATCTCTGGGAGCTTTATAGCCCCTCAAAGGTACCATTACAAACTTCAACTATCCTAGGATACTCTTAGACCCGGGTATAGGGACTCTTAGACCCGGGTATAGGGACTCTCAGACCCGGGTATAGGGCCCATTATGTGTGTGAGGTTAAATGAGTATGTGCTCAGTGTGTGAAGGGAGCATACATACCTTATGACCTAGACACTACCCAAATTCCCAACCTGCAGATAAAGCAATACATAAATAGATAACAATAATCTACCCTAGGGTTTATTCCACATGTTATCTATCCTAGCACATGTTATCCAATCAACAATTAAATTTAAAAGCATATGAATGGATTAAAAATATAAATCATGTTATCTACCTTAATCATGTGAGGTAAACAATATTTAAGAAGGGCCACCAAAATAAATAAAAGCCATAAAATTATGCATGATCAAACCAAACAAGCTTGGCTCTCAAAGACTCCCCAATGGAGTAGTCAAACTATTACACCCGAAAATGTGACGCGGATAGCACGGAAATGAGAGAAAAGGAAAAGAATCGGCCTTCACGATGGAGGCCGATTTCGGAGGAGTCGCCACCAAAATTTTAAGGAAAATTTTGGAAAATCAAATAAAAAAAGAAAGAATGGTCTGTGAATCAGAGTTGGGTTCAGGAGTATGGTTATGAGTGGGGAAGGTGTTAGGTACCCCCACAACACCCGTTCTTAAGAACGGTTTACCTTAAGTTGATCATGCAATTTTTATGATTTTTTAAAAATTATTTTGATTGCCCATTAACAATTCACATGCAAAAATAAATATAAAAATAAGAGAAAATGTAAAAATGAAAATAAAGAATAAAATGAAAATATGAGAATTTGGGAAAAATAAAATAAGAGAAAAATATTATTTATTTACAAGAGCGAACTTAACTCAAAATCAGAGTTTGGGGCCTACATACCTTGGGATAGGGATCAAAGTCGACGTAGTTTGGACTATAAATGCGTGTCATTGGGTTGATATTTTTTATTATGTATATTTTTTTGAAAGGAGAAGTTTATAAAAAAATAATTTATCTTTCCACAAAGAAAATAGTTTTCAAAATTGGTTGGTGTGTTTTAATTTACAAAAGATAAATTATTTTCAATTATTTTCTCTTATCATTCATTTTTTCATTTTTCATTTTTCTTATTTTTTTTTTAGAAAAATCAATTCTTAAAAAGGAGAATATATGTTTTTCTTCAATTTAGAAGATATGATTAAAACCATATGTAATTTTGATTATTTTATTTTTAATTTGGAAAGAAAAAATTTGAAAACAACTTTATTTTTACAAAATAAAATTAATTAGTTTATATGGTGACTTTATCACTCACAATCCACTTATTGATACCTAAATGCCCATAATTATGCCACTCAGGTCAAAAGGTATAAAAGGCTTAAATAAATGAAATTGGGGAAAATAAATAATTCTTATTTCTCACTCTCATCATTTTTTTAAATCAAATAAAGAAAAGAGATAATATATATTTCTCTCTAATTTTGAATAGATGATGAAAGAAATAAATGTTACCTTGGATATTTTACCTTCAACTTAAAAAGCTCAAACACAATTTGATTTTTCTTTTTGTTTCTATATTTTCTCTTTTTTTATTGTTTGAAGTCAATTTTTAAATAAAATCAATCATTCCTTGCGGTGGCTTTGTCACTCACAGCTCACTGATTGATACCTACATGCCCACGGTGAGGCCACTCGAGGCAAATAGGCAAAAAAAAGGCTAAAGGGGTAAAATTGGGAAAAATAATTTTTTTTTTGCATAAAACCTTTTTATTTCTTTATATTAAATTATAAAAATAAATACTGCTATGGTAACATATTTTTATAAAACGAAAAACAATAAAAGGAATTGAAAAATATGACTTATATATATATATATGTATATATTATTTATTTATTTATCCATTTATTTATTTAGAAAAAGAATCAACCAGAATTTGTGGTGACTTTATCACTCACAGCTTATTAATTAGTACCTAAATATCCGCGGTGTTACCACTTGAGGTAAATAAGCAAAAAAGATAAAAACTTGGAGGAACAACTAATTTTAGTTTAAATCATTTTTATCATTATATATATATTAAATTATGAAATGAAAAGGCAATTAGCATAAAAATGAATAAAAATCGAAGAAAAGTAAATAATTTTTGTAAAAATGAAAATAAATAAGGTCCTTTTAACAGATATTTATTTATTTAAAAGAAAAGTGTTAAGAAGAATTAAAAAATGTGACTCCCTTGAACCCCAATACCAAATAATGGGCTATGTGCTCAAAACTCAAATACATGGCCCAAAATCACATTTGGCTCACATACGACTATTCTAGTATACAAATACCTGCTCATACATTAAAGACCCATGTCAGGGTCTAATATCATCATCACATATCATTACATCACATACATCTCTATACTCCCATGACACTCATCTAGGAAAGCAAACTATATCAACCTACTTGGTACATAATTACATAAACTAAATTACAACCACTAACTAAACTTGGAATTCTTGAAGACGGAGAGACTGTTAACTTCTTGATCTTTTCTGAACTAGCACCAGAGTCTTCACCTAAAAGGTTAGTCATGGAGGGGGGTGTGAGACAATGTCTCAGTAACCGGGGACAACCACATACATATATATACATATATAACTCATACAATTCATAAATGCAATGTGAAATAAATGGAATGCATGTCTCCCTCGCACACAGCTAGAACACGGGCTATCGTCATAACAAGGCATTTCGTATAGGTAATTATCTTTTAATAGTCGGTGAAGACTGATTCCGGATATCACCAAGCTCACCTCCCATTAATGCACCTGACCAAAGGTAACACTAATGTTCGGATCGTGGCTCTCCTTTCCTTAGGCCATCACGAATTAATGGTGATTTAGGGAAGGTGCAGTCCATTGCGTGCCTTTCCCCTCTTGGCCATAGGAGGAGATTTAGCTGCAGGGATCCCATCCTTATCCTCCCTAACATATATATTTCATCATTATCCTCCCTAACATATATCATCATATATCATATCGTCATCACATCATCACCACCCAATCCGCCATATATCACAATCTCATAATGCCATGTGGTGATGCTCATGTATCATCATATAATAATCATCATGATCTCAATGTCATGCTATGCATCATGTCGTATCATATCAATATCATCATCACATATGTAATCAGCATCATAATCATAATCATTATCTAATTGTGTGCATACCATGATATGTAGAAAATAGTACAAACAAACACATCTATATTGTGGTATGAAAGAAACATGCATATATATACAAATATACGTACTATCATATAATACAAATAATACAATATAGACAAACACCCAATTACCTCAGGTTGTCAGCACCACACACACAGGAGCTTAGGCAAACCTCTAGAGCACCCCAATCATGAACTATATGCCTCCAATTCGCCAATCTACCATTACAACAATATAATACCTTTAATTAACATAACTCCCATAACACTACAATCCACAATCTAGCCGTCCAAGCTTAAACCAGAGTTCTAAGAACATATGCACATACCAATAAACCTTAAACAATCATTCAAACACACACCAACACATACCATTTTGGATTTCCATTTCTTTTCCCAAATTCCAACCTTGGGTTTAACTCAAACCCAAGCTTCAATAACACTAAATCACACTTCTACAACACCAAAACAAGAATTTTAATCGATGGATTCCTATTCAACTTGAAAACCCACATACTCCCACTGATTCCAAACCAAAATCCGAAGAGAAAAGAGAGGAGAGCAAGCAAGATCAACTTACCAACCATTAATCAAGCTCCCTGGGTCCAGAAAACTTCCCCTCATGTCAGATTTTGCATGCCCTATAGAGCTTCTTGCTGCTTCTCCGTCACTCCCTCCATTTCTTTCTTCCGCGTTCAACCGAAATGTTTCTAACTTATATAAATTTGTCGATTCTCACCGCGGCCCCATATAAGCTCACCAAGGCGTCACCACGTCCAGTCAGCAAAATATCTCTCTGGAGCTCACTCTCGCCGTAGCGGCCCTGCTTCTCACCGCAGCGTGGAGCTCTTTTCTTCTTTACTTTGATT
Source organism: Adenanthera pavonina (assembly GCA_026686845.1). Taxonomy (NCBI): domain Eukaryota; kingdom Viridiplantae; phylum Streptophyta; class Magnoliopsida; order Fabales; family Fabaceae; genus Adenanthera; species Adenanthera pavonina. The sequence continues at coordinate 35,223,472 of JAIVEN010000015.1, forward strand.
TTTCCTCCATCCTGTATCTTCCGGTATTGCATACAATGCCAAAGATTCTTAGTGAGCTAGTGACCAAGTTAAGGACAATGTAATGAGGGTTGTTACATAGTGGATCTGTTCAAATACCACAAGAGGTCGAGAAGACCAAAGAAGAAGATAATAAGATCTTTAAATGAGTCTTTGACACGAATTTCAACAATAAGAGGATTCACGGCACTGCAATGTGGTTCTTTTGGTAACTATGGTCACAACAAAAAAGTTGTAACCAACTATCATCATCTCAGGTAGTCCCACAATCCTCTTGAAGAAGATACAACCAACCATTATCATCTTAAGCAATCCCACAATCCTCCCAAATCAAAGACAATGTGAATGAACCATCAAGTAAAGAGTAATAGATTAGTATTTGTCTTGGTTGTGGTGCCATGCTTTTTTGGTACTTTAATGCTTGTCTTGTGATCCTATGCTTTTGGTGTATTTTTTGTGTAGAGACTGATGATTTAGTAGAATATGATGCTTTTGGTGTAGGGACCAATCATTTAGTAGGATGTGATGTTTTCAATGATAGATTATGTTTCTCCGAAATCTTTTTTGTTTTAGGACTAGCTTTAATGTTTATTGTGGACCAAGTGCAAAATTGTCACTTATAATGCATTATTGTTTTCTGAATGTTGAAATTCAATTGTATTTAAATTGTTGTCATCCACATGCAAAAGGCATTGTTTGCTGTCACCATACTTATATAGTTTGTGTATCTTTCATGCTTCAAAATTGAGAACTAATAGAACTTAAATCAATTCAACTAAAGTATGCAATTTCTTGATTGAATTGATTTAAGTTCCATTAGTTCTCAATTTATTATGGTTAATTCATGAAAATTAATCATTTAAGTTTAATCTGAATCATATTTTTTGAAATAAAATATGTTACAAATCCTTAATATTTTTCAATTAAATTTGTTAGTGCATGCTGTCCTACAAATAATAGATTGATTAATGATGACATTTTTTAGTGTCTTATATAATTTTATGGATTTTATAATTCTATTAAAATGTTATACAAATATATGTACTCTAATTTAAATAAAATTACAAAATTTTACATAAAAAATATAAAGAGTTGCAAATTCATAGCAATTATTTAAAATTTAAATTTTGAACTAGAAAGTGTTAAATATGAAAATAAGATCAAGTCCAGAATTTTCTCAGACCAAATCACGTGTCAAATACACAAAAGCATTCAATGAGATTTTTTTCATGGTTATTTTATTAGATATAACATTTTTAACATTTTATATTAATGTATGTTTTAGAATTTCTTGTAACTGAATAACCCCTTGCGGCCTTTCGGGGCAGAAATGCATTACTAGTTAAATTTTAAAAACTGATAATGATTGAAATTTCAAATATAAAATATAGCCGTTGTCCTCAAAAAAAAAAAAAGAGCCGTTGACTCTCTCACACGCAGTACCAACGGCTTTTATATTTTTGGGTAATATGTATGGGTACCATCAGCTCTTCGATTTTGTGCTATCCCTTCGATTTTTCTCTGTTTTGTCTCCTCATAATTTTCTATGGGTTATTATTGGGTTCCGATTTTGTGTTCGCATTTTTCTGAGCATAAGGAAGAGAAAACAGAGGCGGAAGTGGAAACCAAACAGCCCGAGTTGCGCTGCTGTCGCCAGCGCCGCTGGAAATTGGGCTGAAAGTTTCCGCAAGGTTCGTCGGTGCCTGAAAGGATGGATTTCTAGGTGAGTTGAACTCTGAATTTTTAAGAACCAGAATTTTTTATAGTGATTGAGGAGGGAAAAGAGAGATGCAATTCACTGTGAATCTGCTGCTTCTAAATGCTTTAATTTGAGTGCTTTATCTTATTCAAAATTTTCAGCATTATTGCTATTGGACCTTGAGTATCTAAATGGCGAGGATTCTGTGCTCCGTTACTGTAATTATATATCCGGATACCTTTTACTTTTCGGAATCAGACTTCTAGCAAAGTATAAATCATTTACTTGAGTTTCACAACTGTGATTACTGATTGTTCAAGTGAAATCTGCATCTTAATGTGAGTATTGTGTTATAATCCACATTGTTACCAGTTTTTAAAATTTCATCTCAGATTATTAAGTACTTTTTACCGTTTACTTCACATTTTAGCCCATCAAATTCAATTATGCAATAAATATAATAACTCTGACCTTCTCTTTTTTTCATCTCATTTAATGCTGCATTAGTGTAAAATCTCCCCATTTCCAACTTCGGATGTGCTTTAATCATATAATCAAACAACAGAGAACAATTCTTTTGTTTTGGATAAAAGTTCCTTGCTATTTTTTCTAACATCATGAACGGCATAAGATGTAGATGTCTACAAGTCTTTGATATAACAAAATTCCAAATCTTGCAAGATCTTCTTTGTTTGGGAAATCTACTTTCATTTTAGGCTGTTTGATGTAAAATACCAGCTTCTGTTATCAGATCCACATATAGGCATTTCTTCGCAAATTTTCTTCAAACTTGGTTTGCCAAGTTGGAACTATTTATAGCACATTCTTATGCTTATAATAAATAATGTCATACTGCGAAACCGTGTTTAGACTTACCAGCTGATATTAATGATTGTCTTTACCTGGCTAACTTGGGAACTGGAATAAATTTGTGTATTGTTGCAGTTCTTGTATGAGCATTTTCCTGTTGAGAGTAGCCTGAGAGAGTAGATACAACAATAATTGTAATTGTGAGAGATTTCTGATATGATTGGGCTTTGTTCTACTTATTTCTTTCAGTTTTAGAACTGACTTTAGTTTATCTTAATGTCACTTGCATGCTTTTTTACTAGGCGGCTCTTTCATGCTTTTATTTTGAGGGACTTGACATCACATAATTATGGCTTTCTTTCACTTTAAATTGATGTATATGTCACATTTTTCAATATGGAATGAAATATGAGATCAGAGTTGTTCACAAACTGTAGAATTACTAGAATTCTACAGTAGATGTATAAATGCCATATAAATTTAAAATACTAATCATTCTAAATTCAAATTTAAAGAAGTATGTATTCAAGTAATCACCTTAATTAAATCTCACTGTAAAAAGTGGTCTTCCCCAAACTTAATGGTAATATTTAGATGATTTCATACAATTAGGATAGTACTCTTGCAATTCAAGTAGTGTAGTATAGTGCCCCATATATATGTATATATGTAAATGCTAATATTTAGCTGAAATGTGATAAATTTCATTTTACTTGCATGCAAAAATGGACATGGTCAGCCTTGTTTAGGAATTTCATTTAACTATCAATGGTGTTTTTTTCCTTTTCATGATTATTATTCATGCAATAATAACTATAATTATTATTCATTGTTTTTGTTTTTGGCAGGCTAGCCAGATAAGAGATCACTTTTGTCTAAGCACAATATGCATGCTCTTGGGATCTTCATGCAGAATTTGATGCTATAAGGCTGTTTCTTTTTCCTTTACTCTTTTATTTTTCTTGTCATATATTTAATTGATTAGTATGATTCACATTGAGTACAATGTGAAATTTAAGTGTGAGGGAAGGGATTCAGTTCTGGTTTTCAAAATTTTGGTGTGTTGTTTTTCATGTGAAGTTGCAAATTGAGGCAATTTTGAGTTTGGATGCATTTTAACATGATGAGTGATTGATGTTGTTTCTTCAATTCAAGTAAAGTGGCAATGAGTTTGATTTGAATGAATTAATTGTGATAGTCTTTAGCCTATGAGGATTTGGGCCTTACATTCTTCCTTTCTTGTGAGTATTCATCTATCATGACTTTCACTCTAGAACTTGTCTTGATTCTTGATTGAAACTACAATTGCATATGCATGCATGAAGAGGATAAAGGCATTCATTTCCTTGTTTCCACTTAGCCATATAGCCAAACCTTGGCATATTTTATCCTTTGTGTAACCCTTTGAGCTTTGTGTCCTTTTCTAAATTTTGAACATCTTCGTAAGCCAAAGCCAAGTAATAAACATCTTCCCTTTCTACCTTGAAAAAAATGAAGAAAAAATGAAAAAAATGTAAAAAGAAAAAGAAAAAAAATTGGTTGAGATGGAGCGTAAAACGCACTCAACCATGCAAGAGCTAGAAAAAAAAAATGAAAGAGTAGATGAGGTTGAGATGGAGCATAAAACGCACTCAATACTCAAGAGCGAAAAAAAAAAAGAAAGAAAGAAAGAAAAAACAGAGAAATAAAAGCCCAAATGAAATGCATAGTACCTTTGTCATCTATGCTTGTTTAATGCTTTTCCAATTTGTGAGGTATCTTGTTCTATTCTTGTATCTTTCCTTGCTTTGTCTTTGCACCTTTGTTCATTACAACCTTGAATAAAAGTCCTTTTGATTTGTGCATTACATGTGGTATAGGTAGTGGAGATTGAGAAGATAAACAAGCTTATGGTAGTGAGGCTATGGTAGGTGGAGTTTGAGCGATACACATACCCTAAACACTTGAGAGTTGAGAGTAAACACATCCTGTGAGGGGCTATTCACTTTGATTCATTCTTTACAAATGAAATGGCCATGATACTTGTTTTCTAGATGCGAGAGAGATTATCTTTGATTGTTGAGATGTTGAAAATCTTTGATTGTTCTTATAATTTGTGGCTTCTAAACTTTCTTTTTGTTTTGAGCTTTTGAGTTCTTGCAAAGCAGTGCAAAAAGATGAGTATGGGGGTGTAATTTTATTATGTTATCCTTTTGTACCATACTAATGCATACATACTTTAGAATTAGTTTATAATTTCTAAAGAAGTTTCTGTCACATTTGTCTAAGATCTAGGAGGTTTGCAAGGCATAACCATTGACAGTCCTAAGACCACAAGATGGGCATCGTGTTTATTCTGCTACAATTTCAACAGCAGGTAGGTATGCTAATAAAGTTTTCTTTATGGTCAATCAGGTGCTCTAATCAAGCTTGTGTTGCTCAAAAGTCAATATTTTATTTTGCTGCATCCTTAACACTGGGCATATTGTTAAAAGCTAACTATTTTAAATCTCAAAATATTACTAAATTCTTGGAGTATTATATGACTTATTGATATTATGAAACGATCTTCTTAATTTGTTGTTTGTAAGTATGTGACTAAATAGGGTGTGGGATTATTTAGTTCCTTTAAGGAGTAAGGTTTGCATTTTGTCTCATATCATATAAATGTTAAATTGGTTTACATATACCACATGTGTGATGTAAACTTAGTTTTCCTTTCTAGGAAAGTAGTCCTCAAAGAGGTCAACAAAGAGAAAGACAATTTAGCTTAAAATCATTGAAAGGTAAATTTGGTCAGCAAGAGAAAGATACACAAGACATCCAGCTTGAAGACTGCAGAATCCGATGGAAAGATAACAACAGGTATTCATAGATTCATCCTGACATTGTTATTGTGGGTCTAACTATATCATTTAGGTCATTCCTCTTTTCGCAATATCATCATTAATTATTTACAATGTGTGTTTCTCTTGTGTTTTTCTTTTCTTCTAATCATTATTCTTTTATCCTAGATTTAAATCTTCAATAGTCATCCTACTTATAACAGTCACCTTCTTTTGTTCAGTTGTCATCCTTCTTATCAAACAACAACCTGCAATAGATGTATAAATTCAGATATCGTTGTGCACCTCTTGGTGGTGGCTGATCATCCCACGCTAGTGGTGAGTCAGCTTGATAGAGTTTTTTCATATTATGATTTACTATTGCAATCTTCACCAGCTTGTGATGAATTCATAATCTTGTGACCGTAATAGTGATGCATTCTTATTTACCACAATAGATATAGAGAAATCATTTATAAAGTGATTTTTTTTTGCGGGGGATGAATATCAGACTCGTGCCTTTTGTTTTTCAACTCCACCATAGAACTTGATAGACTTTCCTGGACTGGACCAATGAATAATAGATGGAAAATTGGTGAGAACATGTGTGGTTATCATCGATTCAGCTCCACTATTGAAGTAGATTGACTTGCCTAGACTGGACCAACGAATAATGGATGAAAAATTGTGTTAAACATTAAGTATATTGTGGCTTATTTGGTATTTAGTACCTGTTTTCTCAACTGTTGGCAAATGTTATATTCATCTTTAGTGGATGGTTATTTGGAGGTACTTTCTCTAAAGAGAAATTTCCTGTCTTATTTGTTTATTGGCTTTATCCTTTTCTTTAGATAAGTGAATATGCTGACCACAATGATGCTATTTGCTAGTGACAGTTGTTGCTGTCTAGCCATCAGAAACTTCATCATCATGAGCCCTTAGAGTTGCAAAGGAGTATGATGGAGAGTGTAGGCTTTCAACATTTTGTTCCCATACCCCCTTTAAATTAGATTATTTTGCCTTTTAATGTTTTGAAAGTTCTTCTTGAGTTTGACTCAAATGTCTTTATTATAGTGCTGATTCATTTAGTATTTTTTCGGGTGAAATTATCTAGTATTTTTCTTTTTGGGTCAATAGTAACCACTAGAATAGTTGGGTTATCAGTAAATTTGATCAAGCAGCTGCAAAACCAAAAGCCCTTGCAGCTGTACAAGCTCTTTTATTGAACCAAGCCCCCCCAGAATGACTGGTGTAGCTCAGTGCACAGTCTGGTAGTGTTGGGACTGAGAGATCTTTGGAAACTGCTTGTCGAGCTGAGACTGAAAGTTTGGAATCAATATTGAATGGAGCCCCTCAAAGCAAGCTTGGTAGAATAGCTTTGGTTGAGTCTCTTGCTGGCCAAATCTGAAATCAAATGAAGTGAACAGGATTCCAACTCTTGTTTCTGGGTACTTATTTTTTTCATCACCATCTCTCAACCTATTTGCAATGTTATCTTTTTGTTTACTTAATACTAAGTAGTTTGTAGTTAACCACTCTTTGAAATTTTGCATTCCCTTTAAGTAGAAGCTGTGGTGTTCTGTATCAACCACCCACACACACATGCTTACCACAGAATTGGCATCTGTTTAAGTTCTAACGTATACCTTTTTTTCTAAGAAATCAAAATGATTAGTAGCTAGTTCTTTGAAGTGCTACTTCAAACTGCCCATTGTATTCTTCATTTTCAGGTTATAAATGTTATCTCATAAAAATAATTTAGTTAATAGGCATTGGATAGTTATTTAAAGATGTAAACTTCTTATTATCTTTTGAAAAATAATAGAGCTACACTTCTTGTTATCTAATTGTTTTTATAATAAACAAGATAAAATGAATTGATACACACAAATTCATATCCATAAACAGTTTTGTGATATGTGTATGTAGTTGAACATTGCAAATATTAAAGAGAATACAGGAACTCACGTAGTTTGTTGATGTCTGTCACATATGAGTGCTTTGCACCTTCTCTACTCATGATGTTTCAGTATGCACATTGCACTCTGCTAAAGGTGAAAGGGCATTCTGATTGCATTTGATATGTTTATCTGCCTTCAAATGTGTGTAAAAGAAATTGTATTCGTATGCTTAAGGTGGTTGCACCTTCTGCTGGCTACTATTGCTTTTCTATGCTTAAATATATTTCCTCTTTTTCTGAAATGCAGCAGTCTACAGGAAAAGTCTCAAACTGTCCAGGAAGAATTGGTGAACATTTAACTGAACATATATTGATTTGATATACTACTACTGCATTCATTAGAATAGAGAGGCAGAGTTAAGAGGAAGAGCTATAGCGGCCACCCAAAAATGCAGTTGAGGCAGAATAGTCAGCTCCAAATGGGGTGTGGGATCTTGCTTGCATTTCGTCTAATATCATATAAATGTTAAATTGGCTTTACATATACCACACGTGTGATGGAAACTTAGTTTCCCTTTCTTGGAAAGTGGTCCATAAGGAGGTTAACAGAGTAGGGTAAGCTTAAAATCATTGAAAGACAAATTTGGTCAGTAAGACAAAGATACACAAGAGACATCCAGCTTGAAGTCTACAGGGCCCGATAGAGAGAAAACAACAAGTTTTCACAAATTCATCCTGACATTGTTATTGTGGTGGGTCTAACTATATCATTTAGGATTCCCTTTATGCAGTAGCATCATTAATTGTTCAGTTGTGTTTCACTTCTCTTTTATAGTTATTCTTTAATCATAGATTTAAATTCTTTTATAATGGATGAAAATTGATTGACTTGCCTGAACTAAATACTAAATGGGCCAATGAATAATGGATGAAAAATTGGTGAGTACATGTGTGTTTATCTTTATTAAGCTTTGGGTTCAACATTAAATATATTTTGACCTATTTATTATTTAGTTCCTCAGTGTAGCAAAGGAGCATGGTGGAGAGTGTAAGTTTTCATGTTCCCCTGCCCCTTCAAATTAGACTTGTTATGCCTATTAATTTTGAAAACTCTTTTTCTTAAGTTTCACTCAAATATTTTTCTTATAGCGTTGCTTTATTTATTATGTTTTTCTCCTTGGGTCAATTGTAGCCACCAGAACTATTGGGGTTGTGAGTAAAATTTATCAAGCAGCTGCAGAACCAAAAGCAAGCGGTACAAACGCTTCTATTGAACCAAGGACCCCACAGAATGTTTGATATTCCATGGATTGCTTTAATAGGTCAATCTGTTTCTATAACTAGTACACAATTGGTAGTGCTGGGAATGAGAGATTTTTGGAAAACTGCTTGGCGAGCTGAGACTAAGCTCAATAGAATAGCTTTGGCTGAGATGCTGGCCAAATTCGGAATCCAATGAAGCAAGCTTCCAACTCTTCTTTCTGGGTACTTATTTTTCTGTCACCAACTCTCAACCTGTTTGGAATGTTATATATTTTTTTTACTTAGTAGTTTGTAGTGAATGGCTTTATGAAATTTTGCATTATCGACCACCCACAAACACATGCTAATGTGGAAAAGGAATAAAAAGAAAGGAGGGAAAAGTCACTGAAAATTCTTAATCAAAATAATCCTAAAATCCTTAAGCTATTTATAAGTCCTAGTACAATAATCAAGTGAAATTTAGTATCGATCTAGTACCTAGTCCAATTTCTAAGGCACCTTATAGGATGGTCCTTAATGAGCAGGTAGAGCTTAAAAGTCAAATAGAGGAGTTATTGGAGAAGAAATTCATCATACCTAGCGTATCTCCCTGGGTTGCTCCCGTATTGTTTGTAAAGAAGGAGAATAGGAGCCTCATGTTGAATCAAGTATTTTGATGATTTCAAACTAATCTTCTAGAACTTGGAGAGAAGATATCAAAGGTGCATGGAAGATCGCAAATGGAGAAATCTAAGTAAAATCAACACTAGATTATATATAGGATTTCTTATTATGTTTAATTTGAGTAAAAGACTTTAAATTGACAAAAGAATATTTTTAGAAATCTGATTCCATGTTAATTCATGGAATACTTCAAAAATACTTACTAACAGATGAACTTTAAAGTGCTAAAGCTGATCTATTACTTTGAAAATTTGAACTTTGTCTTTTGAAATTCGAATTTCAAATTGAAGATAAGTTAGTCAGAAAAGAGATTCCTCTGACAGACAAACTTTGAATGTAGAAATTCAAACTTTGAAATGAGTCTGATGAGAGCCTTCTCTCACAGACAAACTTTGAGTTTGAAAATTTGAATTTTTGATAAACTATAATTCATAAGAATGAAAAATTCGTCTGAGGATATTTCAAAGCTCATTTGAAAATGAAGACTAAAAAGGATCTAAAATTAGCTCACTGACAGATGAATTTTGATTTTGAAAATTCGAAATTTAGAAACAAAGTTTGTAAGTCTGTTATGATAATCTGTTGACATAAAAAATTTTGTTTTTCAGAAATTTAAACTTTGAACTAAGTCTGATAGGAGGTCTCTCTGACAGACTAACTTTGAATCTTGAAAATCTGAATTTCGAAAAGATGAACTATTATGCGTTATTGAGCTACCCACTGACAGACGAATTTTGGGCACTAAATGCCCAAAATTCGAACTTCGAAGGCACTGTAGTATCATGGGACAACTGTTCACACTTATCAGAAGAACTTTAACTTGAAAATTCGTATGTTTCAACATAGAAATATTTTTCAAAGATGAAAATTCAAACTTTGCTTCATAAACATTAAAGTCTTTAACTTTTAGTATCTGCGAAATTCGTCTGTTGACTAACCAAAATTTGAACTTTGAGTGTCAGAAGCATTAAATGCGGTTGGTGAACGGATAGTTTTTCAGAGTAACCATTGGATAACGTCTCTAATGTCTCTAATGGATAAATCTTGTCTCTAACGTATAGTTAAGACCTAAATCTATAAATAGAACTTCATTTAAAGTTGTGGGTAATGAATTTACATTGTATATACTAAAACTCTGTGAAATTCTCAACTCAAAGTCTCTTACTCTCATACTTCATTCTTCTTCACTTTAACTTTTATATACACTCTAAATTAGAGAGTTCATTCTTTGTAATCAATTTATCTTCATCTGGAAGAAAGATTTTCTTGTGAGGGAACATCACAAGAGATTTGGGAAGCACTTAGTTAGAGTGCAAAGAGAGAGGTTGTAAGCTCTAAGAGCAGAGCATCAAAGCTATACTGAGGCAATTGCAAGAAGCCCACTGAACTCTTGTAAGATAGTGGAAAATCTCAAGTAGTTACTTGGGGACTTGACGTAGGTCAAGATAGAGAGACCAAACCCGGATAAACAACAGTGTCTTCCCTTATTTTTTACTGCTTTTACATTGCTATTCCTTTACACTCTGTTTTAATATCATTCTTGCCTTCATCACTCTCTTGACCTTTGCAGAAAATTTTAATCTTCCCAACTCACCTCCTTCTTGGGAAACCAACATATCTAACAAGTGGTATCAAAGCCCAGATTCCTAAACAAAGGGTCTAACAGTATGGGAAATTCAATGGCTGGCTTTGGAGAAAGTATACTACCTGAGGGAAACAACATAAATAGACCACCTGACTTCAATGAAAAACACTATGGATACTGGAAGATGAGATAAGAATGCAAATCTATCTCCAGTCCATTGAGCTGGACATCTGGTCTGTCATCTAGAAGGGAGACTTTATCCCAATGAAACTGCAGGATGATGGAAAATACAAGAAGAAGTCAGAGGACGAGTGGAATGAGGAAGATAAAAGAAGAGTCTTGCTGAACTTTAAGGCAAAACACCGTTTGGTCAGTATTAAACCAAGATGAATTCTACAAAGTGTCACAATATTCTACAGCCAGGGTATGTGGGATACTTTAGAAATTGCTCATGAAGGAACCATTGGAGTAAGAGAAAACAAATTGAACTCCTACATTGGTGAATACGAAAGTCTCAGAATGGTGAAAGGTGAGAGCATCAAAAGAGATTCACCCTTATTGTGAATCAATTGAAGAATCTTGACAAAGAGTACACTCAGCCAGAAAATGTGAGAAAAATCCTTAGAGTTCTTTCTCTAGAATGGCAACCCAAAGTAGCAGCAATAGGAAGTCAGAGGAGAATCAATGGCCTCTGTCACAGCCCTCTTCGGTAGCCTTAAAGAATATGAGGGAAAGATAAAGGCTCTCAAGGAAGCAGGACAAGGCAGGAAAAAGAAGGTCTTACTCTGAAAGCTGCTGAAGAGAAAGAAGAAGAATCTGATGATGGAGATGAATTAGATGAAAAAACTCTGGCTATGATGGTCAGAAAATTCAAAAGGTTTTTACAACAAGAAAAGAAACAAAAGATTCTTCAAGAAAGGAGCAGCTGGAGACAATAAGAAAAAAGGAAAAGAACCTGTCACTTGCTACGAATGCAAAAAGTAAGGGCACATCAAATGGGATTGCCCACAATTCCTAAAGAAGCAAGAGAAAGAATAGAAAGATGCTGACAAGAGAAAGAAGAAGAGGGCATATATCTCATCAATCTGGGGCAACAGCTCAGATGAAAATGAAATTGCCAATATCTGCTTGATGGCACTTACATCTAAAGAAACTCAAAATCCATCTGAAATATATGAATCCGAACCTTCCTATTCTGAATTACTTGATGTATTTCATGAACTACATGATAAATTTATCAAGACAGAACTGAGACAGGCTAAGAAAAAGATTAACAAGCTAGAATCTCAGTGCAATATTTCTGACTACATCTCTGCATAAATCTGAATCTGCTTGCTATGTAGTGAATTAAAGCAAACTAATGGCTATCTACTGAAAGGAATGGCTAGACTTACTAAGGGTAAAGACATGTTGTTTGCTTTAATGGGAAGTCAGAGAATCACACCAGGAAAAGCTGGACTTGGATATGATCCTTGTGCAATAAAAGATAGGATTAAAAAGAAAAATCAAAATTTGTATATGAGGCATTTTGTGTATGCGCATAAAAAGAAAGATCATATTTCAAATCGCATTGAATCCTGCATTACTTTCTTCCTGCATCACAATCTAACAGCCCTTTCACCACCTGTCACTTCTGTAACAAGAAGGGACACATTTCCAGTTCATGTGCATTGAAGAAAAATGGACTTAACAGGAAGGTAGAATAGGTTCCCAAAGGTACACTTGTATCTAGGGAAAATGCCAGTGACAGAAAAGAACTCAAGAAAATTTGGGTACCTAAAAAGAAACTCTAAACTTTGTTTTGCAGATTTGTCTTAAAGCTAGAAAGAGCAACAAATGGTATATGGACAGTGCCTGCTCAAGTCACATGACTGGTGATAAGGAGAAATTCATTATCCTTAGAAACAAAAAGGGAGGAAATGTGACCTTTGGAGGTGATCAATCAAAATAGTTGCAATTGGCATTGTAGGCAAGAATCTTGAAACATCTATTGAAGAGGTGCTGTTTGTAATTGGTCTCAATCACAATCTGCTAAGTGTGAGTCAGACATGTGATAAAGGTAACTGGGTATTGTTTGACTCAAAATTTTGCCTGGTCATCCAAAAAAGTGGGTATTGTTTGACTCAAAATTTTGCCTGGTCATCCAAAAAAGTGATCTCAAGGCTCAAAGGGATAGTAACTGCTATACTATTGATCTTGATGAACTTCCTTTCTTAGATTCTGTCTGTTTGATTAGTCAGGATAATGATAGTTGGCTGTGGCGTAGAAGATTAGCACATGTTGACATGAATCAATTGTCAAAACTGGTTAAGAATAAGTTAGTCACTGGCTTACCAAAAATCTCTTTTGAAAAAGAGAGAGAATGTGATGCATGTCTTAAAGGAAAACAAACTAAATCATCTTTTAAATCTAAAAATGTAGTCACCACATCTAGACCACTGCAACTATTGCATATGGATTTGATAGGTCCATCTAGAGTAAAAAGCATTGGTAGAAATTTGTATGTTCTTGTGATTGTGGATCATTCTAGATTTACCCTGCACCTTGTTTCTTTCTTCCAAAAGTGAAAACATTTGATGCATTTGTAACCTTAGCTAAGAAAGTGCAAAATGAGAAGGGTATTTCTATTGTGTCTATCAGGTTTGACCATGGAGGAGAGTTTGAAAATTCATGCTTTCTGGAGTATTGTGATGAACATGGAATTGATCACAACTTCTCAGCTCCAAGAACTTCTCAGCAGAATGGAGTGGAGAAATGGTAAGAGTAATGCTGAATGAAAAGGAACTCTCTCAAATATCCTGGGCTGATGCAGTAAACATAGCAAGTTACATCATTAACAAAGCCTACATCAGACCAATTCTGGGGAAGACTCCTTATGAGCTGTACAAGGGAAAGAAGCCAAACCTTTCACATCTGTATGTGTTTGGTTGTAAATGTTTCATCCACAATAATGGAAAGGAGAATTTGGGTAAGTTTGACGCCAAATCTGATGAAGGTATATTTCTGGGCTATTCTAGTAGGAGTAAATGAATCTGTAAAGGAAAGTTACTTAGCCTTTCAAACCATACTCTAAGAGCTTGTTTTAAAGGAATCTGTGCATGTTATGTTTATTGAAAATGAAACTGTGTCCAAGCATGTAATTGATGAAGATGATCTTATTTTGAATTTTAAGAACTTAGATATTTCTGAAAAAGGCAAAACTAGACCTCCAAAAATATTCAAATCTTAACATAGAGGAAGATATTCAGGAAAAAGACTTTGAGGATGAGAATAATGAAGATATATCTCAAGAACTTCCCAGAGTTTGGAGATATCAAAGGATTCATCGTGTTGATCAAGTGATTGAGGATGTTCAAGAGAAAGTTAAAACTAGAAAATAGCTAAGGGATCAGATGATCAACTGTGCTTTCATTTCTCAAATTGAACCTAAGTGTGCTGAAGAAGCCTTAACTGATGAATACTTCTGGCCATGCAAGATGAATTAAATCAGTTTGAAAGAAATCAAGTTTGGGATAATGGCTCTTTAGAAAGAAATAAAGCAAGACTGGTTGCCAAAGGATATAATCAAGAAGAAGGTATTGATTTTGAGGAGACCTTTGCTCCAATTGCAAGATTAGAAGCAATTAGAATCCTGTTGGCATATATGCATGCATCAAAAACATAATGTTATATCAAATGGATGTGAAAAGTGTTTTTCTGAATGGATATATCATGGAAGAAGTTTATGTAGACCAACCTTCATTTGATGACTCTACAAAATCAAACCATGTTTATAAACTAAAGAAAGCCCTTTACGGTTTAAAACAAGCTCTTAGAGTATGGTTTGAAAGGCTAAGCAACTTTCTAACTAAAAAGGGATTCAATAGAGGAAAAGTAGATACTACTTTGTTCACTAAGAAAGAAAATAAAGATTTACCTGTTGTTCAAATTTATGTTGATGATATTATATTTAGTGCTACTAATGAATCTCTTTGCAAGAATTTCTCTAAGCTAATGCAGGGTGAGTTCAAAATGTCAATGATGGGTGAGCTTAACTTCTTCCTTGGACTGCGAATTAAGCAATGTGTTGATAGTATCTTTCTCAACCAATCAAAATATCTGAAAGAGCTGCTGAAAAAGTTTGGCATGTAAAAGGCCAAGTCAATGGGAACTCCTATGGCTACTGCAACTAAGCTTGATATGGATGAAGGTGGAAAAACTTTTGACATAACCCAATGCAGAAGAATGATTGGATCTCTACTATACCTAACAGCTAGTAGACCTGACATCATGTTTAATATCTGTATGTGTGCAAGATTTCAATCATGTCTCAAAGAAACTCATGCAACTGCTGTAAAACACATCTTTAGATATTTAATTGGAACATCACAAATGAGACTTTGGTACCCAAAGGGCAATGGAGAAGATCTCATTGGATACACTGATGCAGACTTTGCTGGATCCAAAACTGACAGAAAAAGCACAAGTGGAACATGTCAGTTCCTTGGAGGATCCTTGGTGTCATGGTGCAGAAGCTGAATATGTTGTAGCTGGTAGTTGTTGTGCCCAAGTTATTTGGATGAAGCAGCAGCTTGAAGATCTTGAGATTGAGATGAAGGAAATACTAATAATGTGTGACAACCAAAGTGCTATGAACATCACAAAGAATCCTATCATGCATTCAAGAATAAAGCATACTGAAGTTAGGCATCACTTTATAAGGGATCATGTTCTAAAAGGAGAAATCAGATTAGAATACATCCCTATCGAGGATCAAGTTGTTGACATTCTGACAAAGCCCCTTCCAGAGGATAGACATTGTAAATCCCAAAGAACTGTAAGTATGTCCTTATATCTATCTTAATTAAAGCTTCTAACATTGAATCAATCCTAACTTTAGCATTGGAGTGTGTTTAATATAAGTTGCAGGTGCTCCTCACAAGTTCAAATGATAATAGAACCATATAATGGAATAGAGCTAATCAGGATGGCACAATCAAAAGATGAAAAAGAAAGCAGAAATTTGAGCATCTGGATCTGTTCTGTAAGTTCAGAAAGTTGAAATTCACATTTTAGATGTTTATTAGACGAATTTCCATGATTAAACTGTGTTTTTGTAAAGTTAGCATGCTTAACATTTGAATTTTGATGCCCATCGATGAATTTTAGTTGGCTGCACAGTGTAACAGTACTCTTCTGTCCTTCGAAACTCGTCTGTTGAATAACAAAAATTCAAATTTTCAAAAATGAAATGCAAATATTGTCTCTGTTCAACATGACTAATAGACAAATTTCCTCTAAATAAGCATATTGAAAAATTCTTTACAAAATGTTAAAATTTGAATTTTTTAATCAAAATTCATCTGTTGTAACCTGTTCACCTTATTGGTTCTCTGAAAGATGAATTTTCATAAGTAAAGTTCATATGTTGCTTGTGTTGTTCATAATTACTTATTGCCTGATTGTTTCGAAGTTCGAACTTTGTTGAGGCAAAGTTCATCTGTTCATATATTGTTTTTAGAACCAAGCTTCTGTTAGACAAATTTCATGTTGAACATTTGCTTGTCAGTAAGTCTTGCTGAATGGATTAACTTATGACTGCTTGAAGTTCAAATTTTGACCTCTCAAAATTTGTTTGTTCAACAGTTACATACGTTAAAACCGAAGGTCGTCCTTTGAACAGACGCAATGCTATTCGTCTCTCCCTCAAGTCTGTCCAAATTCTCTTTTTAATTCCCATTAACTTCATTCGTGAACCTTCATTTCTCATTGATTAAACTTCGTTTTACACCTTATAACCCAATTCTTTGCATCTTTCTGAATCATTCATCTACGAGAATGGCAAGAGTCAAAAATCCAGAAGTTGGGAAGAGAATCACGGCCAAAAAGGTCTGTAAAATCTCAATATGCCTCCAAGGAGAGTGAAACTCAGAAAAGAAAAGGCGAATCCAGCAAGGCTACTCCCTCCAAAAGGCAGAAAACTACTTCAAGGGCAGACTCGAAGAAATTTGCACTAAGGTCCTTCAAAGAAAGCAGAGCCTACTGTTCCTACTACTCCTGTCACTGCTGCATCTTCTTCCTCCTCCAGCACTGAATCTGGAGAATATCAACTGACCTCACTACCACTGTGGAGCAATGATCATATTCTTGGAGAATATACTTCCAAATTTGTTAGCAAAAAGGTAATCAAGCCTCTCACTACGTAAATTTGGAAGAATTCTTGATTTCTAACAACTTTGATGTTGGGCTATGGATAAGATACAAAAATCAGTTAGAAATACTGGAAAGATATGATGATGAGGTAGTCAAAAACCTGGTATGCCTCTTTGAAATTTAATAGCAAGGAAAAGAAGTGGGAAGTGAATCTGAGGTCAAGGACCATCTGGTTAACAAATGAAACCTTTAATGAGGTTTTAGAAATTATAGGGCAAGAAGGTCTGAAGATTGACATTACAGCCTCAAGGTATATGTATGAGGCTAAAACCACTGATGAAGAAGGAGGGCTTTTTCTGAACTACAAGGAAAGCACAATCTTGAACACTCTATTCAGAAGAAAAGAAAACAAGCCACCTCTAAGTTTGCTAAAGCCTACTAACCTCAGTGCTCAAGTCAGAATCCTGCACTATATTGTGTCCAGGATTATCTTCAACAAAGGAGGCAGTTTCAATCTGATTACAAGGGCTGAAGCACATGTGATGGCAGTTATTATGCGTGGGAAGCTTATCAACATGGGACACATCATCCTTCAACGCATGATCAAGGAAAGAGATCAGAGGAAAGATTCCACCCTTCCCTATGCAGCAATCATCTCCTCTACTTCAGTATGCCTGAATCCAACATCTTGAGAAAGGAAAAGGGAAACCTACTTAAATCTTCAAAGAAGAAGAACTGCAAAGGATGGGGATAGAGAAGAAAGATGGAAAATGGATTGGAAAGGGAGCTGGAAAGACTAAAGACCTTTTCTTTGATGAGGAAGCCTCCCAACAGCAAGAAGGAACCTCTGAGGCTGCTACAAAATCCGTACCTCAGACTTCTCAGCCTATCCCATCTCTATCTCAGCCCCTCAAGCTCAAGTACCATCAACCATCTACTCGAGCAAAGCTAACCAAGATCACTGAGTTGTATGATAGTCTATCTACACTCATACTTAGCATCAGAGATGAGCAAAATGCCAAGTTTGCCCATCTGCAAGACCAGATGCATCAATTGGCAAGGAATATGAAAGTAGTGGCTGATGTATATGAAGACATCAGGAGTGTCATTCCCTCTACATCAGCTCCACCTCACCCAGGATTTTTTGAGCCTGTTATGTCTCCTACACCTGAGCTTCCAAGTCCTTTCATGCTAGCCTCCTCTGAACCTGATGATGCAGTACATGATACTAGAGCTGCTGGCACATTGACAACACCATTGGCCTTTAGTAATGAGGCAAGTCCTGGTCCTCCCTTGGACTATAGAATTGAGGAAGAGGCATCTCTGGAACTAAGCTCCCATGAGCCCATTCCTGAAGTTGCTCAGGATTCAATGCTCTCATCTCAAGAATCTGAGCAAGTTGAGAAACTAGTGGCAGCCATCACCACCTCACCATTCACGCAAGTTGCCCTGAATGAAAAGAGAAGCATTGTGCCTTATGTTGATCTAGAGGCTATTGCTCATAATGCTCTCTTACAAGCTCAAAGATTAAGGCTTGAAGAAATGTTTTGTCATCCTACTCCCTCACCTATTTCCACTTTTGGTCTCTCGGAGGCATGAAGAGCTCAATTGGCAATCACTAGGCAAGAAGTGCAAGAACTTCTTCAACTCTCTAATGATGAGGATTCTAATTATGAAGCTTATGAGTCTTTGCCAAGTCTTAATCCAAATTTGCCATTTGTTTCTGTACCTCTTCAGGCAATTCCAGTATCTCAAATCCCTCCTCCGACTAACTTTCTTTACCTTCCTGATGATACCAAAAGAGGGGAGAAGTCCGAGCAAACTAGAAAGACTGTAGCAGAGCCTTCTGGCAAGACCTACAACAAGAAGTCCAAACCCAAGAAGAAGTGATTAGACCTTAGGGTTGCTTGGTCCTTCTTGTTGTATTGTTTTATGAATGATATAATTCTTTGTTCTGAGTTCTGAATCTTATGATTGCAATGTTCTGCCTTTGTAATGAAAAACCTTAAATGAATGTCTTATCTTCTGGATTATAACGTATATGTTGAGGGGGAGCTTGTTAAAGCAAACCCAAGTACTAATCTAGTTGCAAGTTGTTTTGTCGTCATCATCAAAAAGGGGGAGAATGTTGAATCAAGTGTTTTGATGATTTCAAACCAACCTTCTAGAGCTTGGAGAGAAGATATCAAAGGTGCATGGAAGATCCCAAATGGAGAAATCCAAGTAAAATCAGCACTAGATTAGATATAGGATTTCTTACTATGTTTAATTTGAGTAAAAGACTTTGAATTGACAAAAGAATGTTTAGAAATCTGATTCCATGTTAATTCATGAAATACTTGAAAAATACCCACTAACAAATAAACTTTAAAGTACTAAAGCTGATCTATTACTTTAAAAATTCGAACTTTGGCTTTTGAAATTCAAATTTCGAATTGAAGACAAGTTAGTCAGAAAAGAGATTCCTCTGACAGACGAACTTTGAATGCAGAAATTTGAACTTTGAAATGAGTCTGATGAGAGCCTTCTCTGACAGACAAACTTTGAGTTTGAAAATTTGAATTTCTGATAAACTACAATTCATAAAAATGAAAAATTCGTCTGAGGATATTTCAAAGCTCATCTAAAAGTGAAGACTAAAAAGAATCCAAAATTAGCTCACTGACAAACGAACTTTGATTTTGAAAATTTGAACTTTAGAAACAAAGTTTATAAGTCTATTATGATAATCTGTTGACATACGAATGTTGGTTTTCAGAAATTTAAACTTTGAACTAAGTCTGATAGGAGGTCTCTCTGATAGACTAACTTTGAATCTTGAAAATTCAAATTTTGAAAATATGAACTATTATGCCTTATTGAGCTACCCACTGACAGACGAATTTTGGGCACCAAATGCCCAAAATTCGAACTTCGAAGGCACTGTAGCATCATGGGACAACTGTTCACACTTATCAGAAGAACTTTAACTTGAAAATTCGTATGTTTCAACATAGAAATATTTTTCAAAGATGAAAATTTGAACTTTGCTTCATAAACGTTAAAGTCTTTTAACTTTCGGTATCTGCGAAATTCGTCTGTTGACCAACCAAAATTCGAACTTTGAGTGTCAAAAGCATTAAATGCAGTTGGTGAAAGGATAGTTTTTCAGAGTAACCGTTGGGTATTGTCTCTAACGGATAGATCTTGTCTCTAACATATAGTTAAGACCTAAATCTATAAATAGAACTTCATTTGAAGTTATGGGTAACGAATTTACATTATATGTACTAAAACTCTGTCAAATTCTCAACTCAAACTCTCATACTTCATTCTTCTGCACTTTAACTTTCATATACACTCTAAATTAGAGAGTTCATTCTTTGTAATCAATCTTATCTTCATCTAGAAGGTCAAGATAGAGAGACCAAACCGGGATAAACAACAGCGTCTTCCCTTATCTTTTACTGCTTTTACATTGCCATTCCTTTTACACTCTGTTTTACTGTCACTCTTGCCTTCATTACTCTCTTGACTTTTGCAGAAAATTTTAATCTTCCCAATTCACCCCCCTCTTGGGAAGCCAGCATATCTAACACCTCAGACTTTGCATAGATTATAGAGAGCTAAATAAAGTGACTATAAAGAATAAGTACTTGTTGCCCAGAATTGATGACTTGTTAGACCAACTAGTTGGAGCCTGTGTGTTCTCCAAGATTGATCTAAGATCTGGGTATTATCAGCTATAGGTTAAAAGTAGAGAATGTTCCTAAGACTGTCTTCTGAATAAGATATGGGCATTACAAGTTTTTAGTTTTGTCATTCAGTCTCATCAATGTACCCACAATTTTCATGAACTACATGAATTGGATTTTCGGGCCATATTTAGACAGATTCATTATGATTTTTATAAATGACGTACTAGTAGTGTACTCCAAATATTTAGTGAAGTATGAAGCGCATCTAAGGATTGTCCGCCACCCTTGCCCTTCTTTTTAAACTAGAATTAGAGGAAAGTGTAAATTCCAATGACCGTATGAACATTAACAAGCATCCTCTAGTAGGTACGAGGCTATCCCAACAGTACGATTTACCATAGTGTATGCTCATTCCCCGAGGGAGGGTATAGCTAACCTTTTTCTCCAAGATATACAGCCATGGTTGCAGCTACTATCCTTCAGATTTACTACCAGACATGACCATGAAAAGAAGAGGATCCCATACATGTCATTAGTTTCTTGGTTAAGGATGAGGCCTTGAATGCTCTCCCGAACAATGAGTTTTGGGACAAGGTTAGGTTTGTGCTTTAGGAGGAAGTCTTCTATGCCTTGTCGGACCACGTGAACAAATATGTTTGCTAGGCATTGATTTTCTGCTAGGGGGTCAAGAGAAGGTGAAGAAGGCCTCGGGATCCGAATCTAAGGAGGATCTAGTGAAAGAGCTAGAAAAAGGAATGCTGGCATCTTAATAGGGGGTAAATTGAAAAGTATGAAATTTTTCTGCAAAAATATAATATAAGCGTGAAAGTAAAAGTTTACAGAAAAGCAGAGTACAATGAAAATTGAATATAAGAGATAAGTGATATAATGAAAATTGAATATAAGAGATAAGTGAAGAGAATACTCAGTAATTTATCCTAGTTTGGTCTAATCTACTCGAGATTTACCACTATTAGCAAGAATTTAGTGGGCTTCTTGCAATGCCATAGTATAACATTTGTGCTCTATTTCAAGAACACAGAAAATTTCTCAACACTCTTACTAGTGTTTCCCTTTATTCCTTTGTGAATCCATTCACAAAGAATCTTTTATCCAAATGAAGAAAAGATTTTTTATACAGAAATGAATACTCTCTTAAACACAGTAGATATGAAAGTTGAAGAGTAATAAATGAGGAATATAAGTGCAAAGCTTTAACACTGAACTTCAGTAGAGTTTTTACAATGTCAAATTTAAATATATTTACCCACAACTTCAAATGAAGTTCTATTAATAGATTTATGCCTTAATTAGTTGTTAGACATAAGATCTAACCATTAGGCAAAAAGCCACTCACCAACCACATTAAATTCGAACATTGTGGCTCAACAGATGAGTTTCACAAAAATAGAAGGTTAAGTACTTTAATGTTGAATTTCAAATTCATCTGTTATTAAGTGACATTTAAATTTCAAGTTTGCAATAGATACCCTATATTAGTTTGTGTGAATTTTCATATTGGAAGTGCATCTGAAGGGAAAGGTCAGTTGCCTTAACAGACGAGTTTGTGGCTCATCAGACGAGTTTCATGAAAATAGAAAGTTAAGTACTTTAATGTTGAATTTCAAATTCATCTGTTATTAAGTGACATTTGAATTTCAAGTTTGCAAGAGATACCCTATGTTAGTTTGTGTGAATTTTCATATTGGAAATGCATCTGAAGGGAAAGCTCAGTTGCCTCAAGTTTTCATATAAAATTTGAATTTCAGAAATTTGTTTATTAGAGGTATGTTTCAACAAGTTCTACATTTCAAAATTTGCACTTTGAAGCTCAAAATTCGTCTATCATAGGCTGTGACTTTGAACTCATTTTGAACTTCACTAATGTTCATGTGAATTTTGCACACTTTCACTAATTATGCACAGCCTGAAATTCAAATTTTAGATTCAAAATTCGTCTAATATTAAACCTCTGTAACTTCAAACTTTACCATGCAAAGTGCGAATTTTGCATAAAACAAGTATAAGTCAACTAGCAAAATTCGTCTTTTAGCTAATATATTTTAATTCTAACACATGCCAACATTAGATAACTTTAAAATAGTTTTAAACACTGTGGCAACATAAATAAGTAAGATTCAAAGCTTTTTACCTAGTATATATAGTGAGAAATCTTAAAAACTAATTTTTTATTTGATCGTCACTAGATTTCTTCACTTTATGCTTTCATGCTTCTTTGATATTCTCCTTCCATGGTCTAGCTATTTAGAATCATCAAAACTTTTGATTTAATATTTCCCTCCCTTTTTATCATGACAAAACAACTCACAAACTGGATTATGCGTTAAAATTCAAATTTTAACGTATAATCTCAGCACATGTATCAGAGTAAAATTTTTAGGAGAATAGAAAAGAACTATTGAGACAAAGAAACATATCTCATTGATATAAGCGCATTTAGTACAAAGATTCATTCTAGTTCAAATAAGTACACTGAGACATATAAATGGAAACACAACAAAAGCACAAAAATACAATGTCCTAAGGCCTAAGCTCTATTGTTCTGCCACTGTCATTTCTTTTTGGCCTTGTGCAACCCTTTTGCCATATGTTTTGCTTGATTGCCCAGCAGCTCTAGTTTGCTTTTCCCCTTTTTTAGCATAATCAATAGTAGGTGTAGAGGGAGGAGACACTTGAGTAGTGGGTATGTCCTGAAGTGGAACTTGTATAAAGAGCATTGAAGGAAGTTCTTCATCAGATCCCGAAGATAGCTCCTTAGCTTCCTTTAGCCAACTGAGCTTGTTGTTCCATTGTGAGTCCGGGTGGAGAAGATGGAGGTTACGGTGCTAGTGGTAGAAATATCTCATCCAACCTCTAACCTCTGCTTCTAAGCTTATACCTGAGTAGCATGTGCAATATCAATAATGTCAATATAAGGCACAATCCCCTTCTTCTCATTGATAGAGGATTAAACAATGGGTGCTACTATGAGATCTGCTACAAGCTTTTCTATCTACTCTATTTCTTGAGTTGAAAGAATTGATTCCTGTCCAGTTTCTTCCATAAATGGCTTATAAAAGCTTTCCAAGGTAGCTTTCCACCATAGTCCATAAATGGATTAGGGCTAGTACCATTGGTAGAAACATGAGGACTAACAGCAGCAGCAGCAGTAGAAGGGCCTTCTTCTAAAGGACTGGAGACATGTGGGGAATTAGACGTGTGAGGATTAGAGAAACTAGGTTGTAGTGGTGCTGATGTAGTTGGGAGAAAGGTTCACAAGTCATTGTAGGCATCAGCAACCACTTTGAGATTTTTGGCCAGATTAGTCTTGCAAGCTTGCAAACTGGGCATTCTAATACCCATGATCATTTCAAATAAACAATCATATAGTTTGAGTATGGTGCTCGGTTTGGCCAAGTTGTAGTAGGATGGGATGGATGGTTTAGGTGGCTGGGTACTCTGAGATTGGGTAGATAGAGCATTCTCAAGAGTAACTTGCTATTGTTGTTGTGGAACTGGCTCTCCTCCTTCATAAAAGAAAATTTCAATTATGCTAGTCCTTTTCCAACCCTCCTTTCTCTCAATGCCATCCTTATCAGTTCTTACTCTCTGAATTCCTTAATGCATAATCCTTTTCAGATCTTGGCGAACTTGAGAAGTTTGGTAATGATCAAGGCATAGGGCAGTGTAGAATCCTTCTTCTTCTGATATTTCCAAGGTTAAGCTCTTTTCTATGAATTAGGGCCATTATCACATGAGCTTCGGTCCTGATGATCATATTAAAGATGTCTCCCTTGTTAAAAGATGATCCTAGATAATATGTAGTTCATGACCCTCATCTATACATTGAGATCCAAAGGCTTCACATTTTTGAAAAGAGGTCTGTCTTCTAAAATTGTATTTAGGATTGTGCTCTCCTTGTAGTTCAAGTATTCTCTATCCTCTTGATCTACTTGATGGCAAAAATATCAATCTTGAACACATCTTGGCCAGGAATCTCCAGAATGTGATTAATGCTCTCGTCAGTCAACCAGAGAGTAACTAAGTTGATGCTTTTCCATTTTGTTCTTCATCATACCTTTCAACTTCTACAAGGTTTTTGTACTTTCCCAACCAATTTGTAGCATCAAAGTCATTTGGAATAAGAAATTGTTCTAGACTAGTCCAGTGTGGAGTAATTACCTTCTTTGCAGCAAATTTCATTAAGGACTCCTTCAAGATGTGGTTTGCACAAAGGATCAGTAGTCATCTCCAATTCTTTAGACTCTATACTTGAACATGGAGCAGCAGGCATAGGTTTCTTCAATTTTTCCTTGGATTCAGCTGTTTTCTTTTTCTTTAAAGGTGTTCCCTTGCTTGATTCTGCCTTTCGTTTTTTAGCACCACCTTCTTTCATGGCAAGACCTTTGGGCTTTCTCTGTTCTGCGACAACATTTGCATTCTTCATTCTCACCAATTCTTCTAGAATTTCACCTTGAAGAATGCTCAAATGTTGTTTGTAGGGTTTGGTTTGAGTTTAATCGCTGGAAATTGGTGTTTGGCTGAAGGAATTTAAGAATGATTAAGAGAAAAATGAAAGTTGTAAAGGTTGAAACATGAATAAGGTTGTTGAAATATGAATAGGATTGCATCTGTTTAGTGTCTAACCCTTCAAATTTAGTAATAGTTTGACATATGAATTTTGGGGGCGGCCGGGAGTGGGGGAATTGGGGCAAAATTTGAATTTCGGCCTTGAAGAAATTTCAACCTTCCAACTTTCAACCTTGAAGTTCGACTATCAGGGACTTACCACACAGAAAACATCTCAATAGTTGAATTTTATCCTTGAAATACGATTGTCAGAGACAACATAGATAGATGTTAAATCAAGTGTTTTGATAATTCTAAACCAACAGGACAGGAGCTTGGAAAGAAGATATCAAAGGTGTGCAAAAGATCTCAAGAGAAGAAATCAAAGAAAAATAAGTATAAGATTAGATATATGATCTCTTATTGTATTCAAAATGAGTAAAGGATCTTGCAAAAGAAGGTTTTTAAAAATGTGGTTCTACGATAATTCATGAAGTTCTTGATAAATATCCACCCACTAACAGACGAACTTTGAAGTGTTAAACTTGATTTGTTACTTTGAAAAGTCCAACTTTGGTATCTAAAATTTGAACTTCGGATTGAAAATATGTTAGTCAGAAAATAGGTTCCTCGGACAAACGAATTTCATCCTTGAAAATTCAAATTTCGGATAAAGCACAAATTATGAAAAATAAAAAATTCGTCTGAAGATATAGCAAAGTTCATCTGAAAGTAAAGTTTGAAAAGAGTTCTAAGTTAGTCCTCTGACAGATGAACTTTGACTTTGAAAATTTGACTTTTGGAAAGATGGTCTGCAAGTGTGTTATGATAATCTTTTAACATACGAATTTTAGTATTCAGAAATTTGAACTTTGAATTAAGTCTAATAAGAGATTTCTCTGATAGATGAACTTTGGCATTTGAAAATTTGAATTTCAAAAGGAAGAATTATTGTACCATATTGAGCTGCTCACTGACAGACAAATTTTGGGCACCAAAATTCAAATTTTGAAGGCACTGTAGCAATATAGAACAACTGTTCACACTTACCAGAAGTACTTTAAACTTGAAAATTTGTATGTCCAACATAAAAATATTTTCCAAAGATGAAAATTTGAACTTTGCTTTATAACAAACGAACTTCAAGGTTCAACGTTAAAGTCTTTAGCTTTCGGTCTCTGTGAAATTCATCTATTGACACACCAAAATTTGAACTTTTGAATGTCAGACGCATTAAATGTTATTGGTGAATGGATAGTTTTTTAGAGTAACCGTTGGGTAATATCTCTAACGGATAGATCTTGTCTCTAACATATAGTTAGGATATAAATCTATAAATAGAACTTCATTTAAAGATGTGGGTAACGATTTTAATTACATATATAGAAACTCTGCTAAATTCTTGAGTCAAAGTCTTCTACTCTCACATACATCATATCCTGTACTTCAACTTTCATATACACTTTAAATTAGAGCATTCAATGTAATCTATCTTATCTTCATTTGGAAGAAAGATTTTCTTCTAAGGGGATTTCATAAGGGATTTGGGAAGCATTTAGCTAGAGTGCAAAGAGTGAGATAGTAAATTCTTGGAACAGAGAATCAAATTATACTTAGGCATTGCAAGAAGCCCACCAAATTCTTGCAAGATAGTGGAAAATCTTAAGTGGTAGCTTGAAGACTGGACGTAGGTCAAGATAGAGAGACCGAACTAGGATAAACATCTGTGTCCTCTCTTTCCTTGTCTTGTTTTCACTTGGTTATCCTTTTATACTCTGTTTTTACTGTCACTCTTGCTTTCACCACTCTCTTGACTTTTGTAGAAAATTTTAATTTTCCCAATTCACCCGCTCTTGGGAAGCCAGCATATCTAACAAGTAGTATCAGAGCCCGGACTCCCAAACAAAGGATTTAACAATCCGAGAAATTCAATGGCTAGCTTTAGAGAAAGCATTCTACCTGAGGGAAACAACACAAACAGACCACTTGGCTTCAGTGGAGAACACTATGGATACTGGAAGATGATAATGTAAAGCTATCGCCAGTCCATTGAATTGGACATCTGGTCTGTCATTCAGAAGGGAGATTTTGTCCCAATGAAGTTGAAGGATGATGTGAAATACAAGGAGAAGCCAGAACACGAGTGGAATGAGGAAGATAAGAGAAAAGTCCTACTGAACTTTAAGGTAAAATACTGTCTGAACAGTGCATTAAACCAAGATGAATTCTACAGAGTATCACAATTCTACAGCCAAGGATATGTAGGACACTCTAGAAATCGCTCATAAAGGAACCACAGGAGTAAGGGGGAACAAATTGAACTCCTGTATTGGTGAGTATGAAAGCTTCAGAATGATGGAAGGTGAAAGTATCAAAGAGGTAGATTCACCCTCATTGTGAATCAACTAAAGAGCCTTGGCTTGAGTACACTCAGCCAGAGAAAGTCAAAAAAATCCTTAAAGCTTTTCCTCTGGATTGGCAACCAAAAGTAACAACAATAGAGGAAGCCAGAGGAGAGTCAATGGCCTTTGTCACAGCACTCTTTGGTAGCTTTGAAAAATATGAGGGAAAGATAAAGGTTCTTAAGGAAGCAGGTCAAGATAGGAAAAAGAAGGGTCTTGCTTTAAAAGCTACTGAAGAGAAAGAAGAAGAATATGATGATGGTGATGAATTAGATGAAGAGACTCTAGCTATGATGGTCAGAAGATTTGGAAGGTTTTACAATAAAAAAAGAAATAAAAGATTCTTCAAGAATGGAAAGAAATAAAAATTCTTTAAGAAAGGAGCAGTTGAAGATAATAAGAAAGAAGGAAAAGAGCATGTCACATGCTATGAATGCAAAAAGTAAGGGCACATTAAATGGGATTGTCCACAATTCCTAAAGAAGTAAGAGAAATAAAAGAAAGCTGCTGACAAGAGCAAGAAGAAGAGGGCATACATCTCATCAATCTGGGGTAACAGCTCAGATGAAAAAGATGATGATGAAAATATAATTGCCAATATCTGCTTAATGGCTCTTACATCTAAAGAAACTTCAATCTCATCCAACAGTGATCATGAAAATGAGGTATATGAATATGAACTTTCCTATTCTGAATTGCTTGATGCATTTTATGATCTGTATGATGAGTTCATTAAGACTGCTAAAGAACTAAAATGGGCTAAGAAAAAGATTAGCAAGTTAGAATCTAAATCCAACATCTCTGACACTACATCTCTGCATAGAGCTGAATCTGCTTGCTGTACCTTATGTTTTGAATTAAAGCAAACTAATGATTCTCTGTTGAAAAGCATGGCTAGACTTACTAAGGGCAAAGATATGTTGTTCCCATTAATGGGAAGTCAGAGAATCATATAAGGAAAAGCTGGACTTGGCTATGATCCTTATGTAGTCAAAGAAGATATTAAAAAGAAAAATCAAAATCTGTTTATGAGGCATTTTGTGCATGCTGATGGACATGAAAAGAAAAATCACACTTCAAAATGCATTGAATCTTATGACCAACCAAAATATGTGAAACAAAAGTATTATCTGCATTGCTTTCTTCCTGCATCACAATCCAGCAGTCCCTTTACCACCTGTCACTTCTGTAACAAGAAGGGACATATTTCCTATTCATGTTTATTGAAGAAAAATGGACTTGACAGGAAGGTAGAATGGGTTCCCAAAGGTACATTTGTATCTAGGGAAAATGCCACTGACAGAAAAGGACTCAAGCAAATTTGGGTACCTAAAAAGAAATTCTGAACCTTGTTTTGCAAATTTGTCTTAAAGCAAGAAAAAGCAACAAATGGTATATGGACAGTGCTTGTTCAAGCCATATGACTGGTGATAAGGAAAAGTTCATCACCCTTAGAGACAAGAAAGGAGGAAAGGTGACCATTGGAGGTGACCAATATAGCAAAATAGTTGGCATTGGTATTGTAGGCAAGAATCCTGAAACATCTATAGAAGATGTGCTATTTGTAATTGGCCTTAGCCACAATCTGCTAAGTGTGAGTCAGATATGTGACAAAAGGAACTGGGTACTGTTTGACTCAAATTTCTGCTTGGTCATCTGAAAAAGTGATCATAAAGTAATCCTCAAGGCTCAAAGAGATGATAATTGCTATACTATTGATCTTGATTAACTTCCTTCCTTAGATTCTGTCTGTTTAATTAGTCAAGATAATGATAGTTGGTTGTGGCATAGAAGACTGGTACATGTTAACATGAACCAGCTGTCAAAACTAATTAAGAATGAGTTAGTCACTGGCTTACCAAAAATCTCTTTTGAAAAAGACAAAGAATGTGATGTATGCCTCAAAGGAAAACAAAATCATCTTTCAAATCTAAAAATGTAGCCATCACATCTAGACCACAGCAATTATTGCATATAGATCTAATAGGTCCATCTAGAGTAAAAAGCATTAGTGGAAACCTGTATGTCCTTGTGATTGTGGATGATTACTTTAGATTTACCTGGACTTTGTTTCTTTCTTCCAAAAGTGAAACATTTGATGCATTTGTAACCTTAGCTAAGAAAGTGCAAAATGAGAAAGATATTTCTATTGTGTCTATCAGGTCTGATCATGGAGGAAAATTTGAAAATTCATGTTTTCTGGAGTACTGTGATTAACATGGAATTGATCACAACTTCTCAGCACCAAGGACTCCTCAGCAAAATGGAGTGGTGGAAAGGAAGAACAAAACAATTGGAGAAATAACAAGAGCAATGTTGAATGAAAAGGAATTCTCTCAAGTATTCTAGGCTGATATAGTAAACACAACAAGTTATACCATTAACAAAGCCTACATCAGACCAATTCTGGGGAAGACTCCTTATGAGCTGTACAAAGAGAGGAAGCCAAACCTTTCACATCTGCATGTATTCGACTGTAAATGTTTCATCCACAACAATGGAAAGGAGAATTCAGGTAAGTTTGACATCAAATCTGATAAAGATATATTTCTTGGCTATTCTAGTAGGAGTAAAGCATATAGAGTTTTTAATAAAAATACTAGATTAGTAGAAGAATCTGTGCATGTTGTGTTTATTAAAAATGAAATAGTTTTCAAGCATGTCATTGATGAAGACGATCTTATCTCTAACTTTAAGAACTTAGATCTTTCTGAAGAAGGTAAAATTGAACCTAAAAAAATATCTGAATCTACTTACATAGATATTCAGGAGAAAGATCTTGAGTATGAGAACAATGAGGAAATGTCACAAGAACTCCCTAGAGCTTGAAGATATCAAATGAATCATCATGTTGATCAAGTAATTGGGGATGTTTAGGAGAAAGTTAAAACTAGAAAACAACTCAGGGATCAGATGATCAATTGTGCTTTTATTTCCTAAGTATGTTGAAGAAGCCTTAACTAATGAGTACTGGATTCTAGCTATGTAAGATGAACTAAATCAGTTTGAAAGAAATCAAGTTTGAGATTTAGTGCCTAGACCTAGGAATCACCCTATCATTGACACAAAATGAGTCTTTAGAAATAAACTTGATGAATCAAGAACAATTATTAGAAATAAAGTAAGATTAGTTGCTAAAGGATATAATCAAGAAGAAGGTATTGATTTTGAGGAAACTTTTGCTCCAGTTACAAGATTGGAAGTAATTAGAATCCTATTGGCCTATGCATGCATGAAAAACATAATGTTATATCAAATTGATGTGAAAAGTGCTTTTCTAAATGGATATATCATGGAGGAGGTTTATGTAGATCAACCTCCAGGCTTTGAGGACTCAACAAAACCAAACCATGTTTATAAACTGAAGAAAGCTCTTTATGGCTTCCTATGCATGCATGAAAAACATAATGTTATATCAAATGGATGTAAAAAGTGCTTTTCTGAATGGATATATCATGGAGGAGGTTTATGTACATCAACCTCTAGGCTTTGAGGACTCAACAAAACCAAACCATGTTTATACACTAAAGAAAGCTCTTTATGGCTAAAACAAGCTCCTAGAGCATAGTATGAAAGGCTAAGTAATTTTCTAACTGAAAAGGGATTCAACAGAGGAAAAGTAGATACTACTCTGTTCACCAAGAAAGAAAATAAAGACTTACTTATTGTTCAAATTTATGTTTATGATATTATATTTGGTGCTACTAATGAATCTCTTTGCAAGAACTTCTCTAAGTTAATGCAGGGTGAATTCAAAATGTCAATGATGGGTGAGCTCAACTTCTTCCTTGGATTGCAAATTAAGCAATGTGATGATGGTATCTTCCTCAATCAATCAAAATATCTGAAAGAGTTGCTGAAAAAGTTTGGCATGGAAAAAGCCAAGTCAATGGGAACTCCTATGGCTACTACAACAAAGCTTGATATGGATGAAAGAGGAAAAACCTTTGACATAACTCAATATAAGAGAATGATTGGATTCTTGTTATACCTAACAGCTAGTAGGCTTGACATTATGTTCAGTGTCTGTATGTGTGCAAGGTTCCAATCATGCCCTAAAGAATCCCATGCAACTGCTATGAAACAAATCTTTAGATATCTAATTGGAACATCACAGATGGTACTTCGGTACCCAAAGGGCAACGGAGAAGAACTCATAGGATACACTGATGCTGACTTTGCTGGATCCAAAACTGACAGAAAAAACACAAGTGGAACATGTCAGTTCCTGGGAGGATCCTTGGTTTCATGGTTCAGCAAGAAGCAGAACAATGTGGCTCTCTCCATTGCAGAAGCTGAATATGTTGCTGCTAGCAGCTGTTGTGCTCAAGTCATTTGGATGAAACAACAGCTTGAAAATCTTGAGATTGAGATGAAGGAAATACCAATAATGTGTGACAATCAAAGTGCTATCAACATCACAAAGAATCCTGTCATGCATTCAAGGGCAAAGCACATTGAAGTTAGGCATCACTTTATAAGGGATCATGTTCTGAAAGGATCAGATTGGAATACATCCCTATCGAGGATCAAGTTGCTGACATTCTGACCAAGCCTCTTCCAGAAGATAGACATTGTAAAATCAGAAAGGAATTAGGCATGGTAAATCCCAATGAACTGTAAGTAAGTCCTTCTATATATCTACTTAAAATTTCTGACATTGAATCAATCCTAACTTTTGCATCGAAGTAAGTTTAATATAAGTTGCAGGTGCTCCTCATAAGTTCAAGTGACAACAGATCTGTGCAATAGAGCTAATCAGACCCGCACAATCAAAAGATGCAAAAGGAAGCCAAAAATTTGAACTTCTGGATGTTCTGTAAGTTCAGAAATTTGAAATTTGTATTTTAGATTATTATTAGATGAATTTCCATGTTGAATTATGTTTTTGGAAGAGTGAGCATGCTCAACATTTGACTCAGATGCCTATCAGACGAATTTTTGTTGGCTACACGCTGTAACAGTTCTCTCTTAACCTTCAAAATTTGTCTGTTGAATAGCGGAAATTTGAATTTCGAAAATAAAATGCTAATGTTGTTTTTGTTCAAAATGACTGTTATACAAATCTCCATATCTCAAAATAAACATTTTAGAAAATCTTTTCAAAATGTTGAAATTTGAATTTTTGAATCAAAATTTGTCTGTTGAAATATGCTCTCATAATTGGGTCTCTGAAAGATGAACTTTCATAAGTAAAATTTGTCTATTTCCTGTATTGTTCATGATTTCTTATTGAAACAAAGTTCGTTTGTTCACTTATTGTTTTAAATTAAGAAGTTACTTAACCTCTCATACCATGCTTTTGATGCTTGTTTTAAACCGTGAAGAGCTTTCTTTAGTTTATAAATATGATTATTCTTAATTGAGTATTCAAAACCTTGCAACTTAAGCAACATAAACTTCCTCCATGATAAATCTTGCAACTTAAGCAAGACTTTCCTTATAATCTATACCTTCTTCTTGGTTGTAGCCTTTGGCTATCAACCTGGCTTTGTTTCTGATGATTATTCCTAATCCATCAAGTTTCTTTCTAAACACCCATTTGTTTCCAATAATCAAATGATCAATGAGCATAAGCACTAAGTCTCAAACTTGATTCCTCTCAAATTGATTTAGCTCTTCTTGCATGACTATAATTTAGTACTAATCTTTTAATGTATCTTCTATGCAATTAGGTTCAATTTGTAATATGAATGCACAATGATTTAACTTATTCCTAAGCTGCCATCTTGTTTTAACATTCTCTTGAATATCCCTAATTACTTGATCAATAAGATGACTCCTTTAATATCTCCAAGCTCTAGGTAGTTCTTGAGAAATTTTCTTCATTAACTTCAAGTTCATGATCATTCTCTTGAATATCTTCCTCTATAGTAGTGGATTCTGTTATTTTTAGAGGTTCAATTTTATCTTCCTTAGAGAGGTTCATCTTTCTAAAGCTAGAAATCAGTTCACCCTCATCTAAGTTAGGTTTAGAAAGAGTCTCATTCTAAATAAACACTATATGTACAGACTCTTCTATGGTTCTGGTTCTTTTATTGAAGGCTCTATATGCTTTACTTCTACTAGAGTAGCCAAAGTTACCTAGATTCTCCTAAACATTATTGTGGATGAAACACTTGCATCTAAACACATGTAGATGACAGAGGTTTGACTTCCTTCTTTTATAGAGCTCATAAGGTGTCTTCCCCAAGATTGGTCTAATGTATGCTCTGTTGATGTTTTCTCCTTCAATGTTGCTCTTGCCATCTCCTCCAATGTTATGCTTTTTCTCTCCACCATGCCATTTTGCTAGGATATCCATAGAGCTGAGAAATTGTAATCTATTCCATGCTCTTCACAGTACTCCAAGAAGCTTGAATTTTCAAACTCTCCCCCAGGATTAGACTTGATGGACATAATAGAAATACCTTTCTCATTTTATACATTTTTAGCTAAGGTTATAAATGCATCACATGTCTCATCTTTAGAGGAAAGGAAGTAGTCATCCACAATTATTAGCACAAATAGATTTCCTCCAATGCTTTTCACTCTTGATAGACCTACCAAATCCATATGTAGTAGTTGGGCCAATCTAGATGTGGAGATGACATTTTTAGACAAGTATATTCAAATGATATCTTAGGGTAAGTCAGTAACTAAGTCATTTTTAATTAACTTATTAAGTTGATTCATATTAATATATGCTAATCTTCTATGCTATATATAACAAGCTCTCATTATCTTTACTAATTAAACATATGGAATAGTATAACAATTATAAGTCAATAGTATAACAATTACCATCGCTTTGAGCTTTAAGGATAATCTTGTGATCAATTTTTCTGATGACCAAGCAGAACTTTGAGTCAAACAGCACCCAGTTTTCTTTGTCACAGATCTGACTCACACTTAATAAGTTGTGGTTGAGGCCAATCACAAACAATATCTATGGATGTTTCAGGATTCTTGCAAATTCAGTTTTATACTGAAATGCAATGCTAGGAACTTTAGGTTCTGATTCTAACACTTGTCTTTAACATTTTTCATCATGAACAATTTGTTTTTGAGGTCAAATTAGTGAAATTCCAACCTTAAGACACTATTTTGCACTGACCAAAATCTGCTTGTTAAGAGGAAAGAATGGGTTCTTCTTAAAACTTGCTTCAATCATGCTAAAGCTATATATTTTAGCAAAAACTCATGCTTTCTCTTAGTTTTATGGTATAAAATCAACTTTCCTTTCTTAAACAAGCTTAGATCAAAACTGGACAGTGGGTGAAGGAGAAGAAATTTCATGAAAACCATCCCAAATAACCAAGAAACTATGATAACACTTGAAAATTGCAAGATAATCATACTTACCTATTTTTTCCTTAATTTTTGTTCCTATTTTTCTTCTCTTCTTTCTTCCTTCACGTGGCCACCTCTTCTTTCCAATATTTCAAATCTCTCTTGCCTTTTTCTAAGGGTGTGTGTTCTGCCAAGACAAGAGTTATTTAAAGGCAACTAATTATGATTACTTTTGCTAATCTTGATTAATTAGCCTTCAATAGTAAGGTTTGCTAATCTTACTTTTGTTTCCATTCCTTAATCATTAATTTTGTTTCCAAAATGCTACGTATTTTTCTTAATCCAGTAATACCATTTGTTGATTATCTTATACTTGAACCAATAAAGTTACTTTTTGCAATACAAAATCACCTTATGAGTATAGGATTAAAGAAAACTTGTATATGAAATTACTTTATTATCTTGTCTCCTAAAAATTCTTTTTGTAATGCCCAACTACTTTTCTTTTTATCTTTTTGCTTTTTGCAAACCTTAAAATATCTTTTTCAGTATAAAGTTATCTTTTTAACCCTCGACACTAATTATTTCTTCATTCTTAATTAGTTAACCTTATTGGGTTCATCTCATCATGAGTTTCATTTTGACAATAATTTCGCATATTTACTAAATTACCCCTTTACTCGGGGCAAAAATTATATTTTTTTAATTCTTTTAGGTCTTAGCTATAATTTTCCTAACTTATTATTAACATGATTCTCCCTATTTTAAGGAGTAAAATGAAAAGAATTTTATTTCTTGGGGTCAAAGTATAATTTTCTCATTTTTTTGTCTAACTTGAAAAAATGACTTTTTTGTCATTTTTCACACATAATGGTGTCTCTCCATTTCCTCAAATTCTTTATGTATTTTGTGATATAGGAATGTTATAGAAATACTCTCTTCTCACATCCTTAGAAGTGTGTGACAAAATCCCTTAGTTTTTCCCATACTAGGATACTTAAACCCAAAGAAGAATAAATGTTTAGAAAGTAGAAACTCTCACAAAAGAGTGTATAAAAACAATGATGAATCTTAGGAACTTTTGTCTAAAAGGTGGTATGTATGAACTTGAATGCTAGATAATTAATGAAACAGCAGTTTGTCACTTTGTACACTTAAATTTGTTACCTACCATCCTCAATGAAACAACAGTTTTTCAAGCAAATCCAACCATTAGAGACAAGTAATAGTTAATGTTGAACTAGACGTTTACCAACCGCACAAAATACACTTGTTAGAGCTTGAATGATCAAGTAAGGTCTGGATAAACGTTTATCACAAATGACTGTTAAAGGTTTCTAAGGCAAGGCACCTCAATGAACATTGAAGAGAGAACCTCTTGTACATTTATCATGCTTTCTCAAATATGTTAGAAGTAAGTCCTTGTACATTCAAGTGTTCATACATTCTTAGCCAAAAGCTTGAAAGAACAAATAGCTTGGCAATGAACGTACAAGACATTGAACAAATTCAAACTGAGTTTTCAAAAAGGCACACATATAAGTTTGAGGAAGTTCCTCTTAAATGAATACCGAGTGAGCAGTAACTAGAGTCCATCAGAGAAAACACTCAATTCTATCACATACGATGAACGTTCAAGTGTTGCACAAAGAATGAATAAGCTAACACACATAAACAAACTGAATTGTGCAAACATGTGATGTACATATAAGAGTCCATGTTATGTACCAACAAGTGAGTTCTTAGAAACAACACTTCGTGAACATACAAGGCAACTCCCTATGAACAAATAAGGCATATTTTGAATGAAAATACTTTGAAAACAAAAGGAATTCTAACAAAATTAAGTGCATTCAACCCTTTATCCTAAAAGAAAGAAAATAAATTACAACATTAGCTTTACTTTGTCATTTTCTCCCAATGTAACACTTGGACCTTAGGCTCAATTTCCATATATTAGATCATAATTAAGTTCATTTATGCTCAATTGGAAGCTTGAATCATATAAAAATTGAAAACAGAATTTTTATGACCTTGGTATTGTTAATTTGGCACTTTTCTATTTTATCGGGCAAATTTCAAAAATTCATAACAAATTCCAAAAAAATAGTATATAAGAGATTCAAATCTCTAAAAATAGTTGAAAATATTATCTACATGGGAAAAATATGAAACATAGCATTGACTAGGTCAATTGATACAATAATTACTGTTCATTTCATCATTTTCTGAAATTCTAGTTTTCTGGCATAAATTTGAAAAATCATATAAAATTGCACAGACATCCAAATTGAGTGCTCTTTATACCATTTTTAATCTCTTCCAGTCTAGACAGTGTTGGGTTTATTGACTAAAGGTCAAAATGAACTTAAAGGGACATAAAATATTTATATGGCCATAACTTGTTCTCCTATACATTATTTAGAACTTAAAGGGACATAATCATCTCCATATACATATTTAACACCAAACATGCGAATTTACACAGTAACTTGAAATAAAACACCATGACAAGTAAAGCTATCTTAGTCAACAATATCTTTTTCTTTTCCTTTTTCCTCCTTTCCGCCTTGCCATATTGTGTTCCTAGACATTGTTAGCATATGGAAGGGTGAGATTCATTGAATCTCAATTGCTATACCCAATCATACAATCATATTATATACATTTAATGAAAACATCAATGAAAGTCATAGGAACATATCATATCATATTATTTCATAAAAATTTTAGTAGAGTTTTATTTTGCAAATTAGACATCTTAGGGTCACAATACCCCTTAATCAACTTAGCCAACAACACGAAATCATCACAAAGCATTAAATCAAACATGTGGCATAGCAACAAACTCATAGAAGTCAAGTATGATAACATAAAGCATAAATAAGAAAATAACTACCTTATAAATTTCTCTTACTCTTCACATTTTGCACACATTTCTTTAGCTTTCCACCATTTTCTTAGACCCTAAAGCATCACAATACAAGGTCATCAATTTAGTGACCTCCATAAAAAAAGTATGCATACTTTTTTATTCCTTTTTGAACCAATACTTGTATTTAGCTAATTTGACTATAAGAAATCTATTTTTCGGGTCAAAATTTTGAAATTCCTTCTCTATCATAAACCCTAGTTTGGCGGAAAATAAGGAAAAAATTGGAGAAAAACATTTGCTTCACAAAACTTACAACAACTTGTGGTTTCATGCTTTATTCACCTAGCCTAAACCTTTTCCTCTATTTATATGACCATAGCTCAACTTTCTCTCCCTAACCTACCATGGCTGAAATTCCTAGGGTGAGAGAGGAGAGAAAAGACTCCATAAAACAACCTTAAACTACATGAGAATACAAGCTAGGGGCCAAGAGATCTTACCTTTGCAACTTGAACTTGGATCTTGCCTTCTAGCTTTCTCTTTCCTTTCTTCCTTTCTTTTTGTTTTTTGCTCACTCTTTCACTTGGTTGCTGCTTTGGATGCATGAAATGAAGGGGATGAAGTGTTTTAATCCACTTAACCTGTAGGAACGATATCAAATAGAAGAATAGCATTCCCAAGTTAGTGAACCACCTTAGTTAATTTTAACGCAATAATTTTTTAAATCAATTAATTAAATTCCCTTGGTGTCATAGCTACAACATATCATGCCATTAATAGAGTATTTTGTCCAAAAATTTCTCCATAAATTTTAACAGTCCAAAATAGCCTTTACCGATAAATTTTATCTATACCGATTAATTACTTTTATCATAATTGTTATTTAATTGGTACATGATTATTCTAAATTTGATTTTAGACTAAATTAATTTTCTTGTCACAAAATATATTTGTGTGGGGTTCACATACTATTGCTATGTCCTCACTGCATTTTATAGAGCCCTTGATTCTTTTTTTGATATAATATTTACTTTTCGACTTTCAATGCTAACTATAAATTCATATTAACTTAGTTAGCTTCTAAGCAGCATTTCATTGAGTCTGGCTCATCATTAGCTCTATTTTGATAGAAATTTTTATAATTATGAAAATGCCCTTGACTCGGGACTAAATTATAATTTTTAATTTTTTTGGGTCATTTCTCATAATTTTTCAAGAACTATAATGCAATAAATTCTTTCCTTTTGTTAAGGACTAAATTGCATAGAATTTTTATTTCTTGGGGCAAAAATATAATTTTCTCATTTTTCATTTTAACTAGAAAAATTACCTTTTTACCCTTTTTTCATGTTTAACTGTATCTCTCCGTTTTCTATAATTTCCTTTGAATTTTATATTTTGTTATTTTCCTCTACATTATATCATATGATATCTAGTAAAATTAGAGATATTACACATGATATTTTCTTGTTGTAACACCTTAACTTTAGACCTTATTTCTCATGTCTTAAAATTCATTTAAATCCATTAATATCATTTTAGAAGCTTGAATCACATGAGTAACCAAAACTGAAAAATTTAAACCTTTAAGTTATTATTCATTTGGTGTCCTAGGCTAAATTTAAAAAATTCATAACCAAATCTAGAAAAACGCTTGGAGGTGATTCAACTCTCTAAAATTATCTTGAAATATTCATTACATAGAATAAATATGAAACAATATCTTTAACATGTCAATTTGTACAGGTTTTTAGCACAAAGATCACTGTTTATATGGTCATTTTTCACTTTCCTAGAATTTTGGCCTTAAATTTGAGAATTTATTTCTCATTCTATTCTAAGCCAATTTATGTATTCATTATTTCATTTGAAAGCCCTAGATGTCTGCTTTCTATACATATCTATCTTGAACATTATTTTATTGGAACAAGGCATAGCATTATCTTGAATCATTAAGGGTCGAAACATAACTTCAACTAGAATAGTTTTAAAAAATCTTATATATCTCTTATTATATAGCTCCAATTATGCTAAATTAGTGGCATATTTAACTTAAGACATAGATCTTTTCATACATGTAAACCATTGAATTTTTTGAGTTCTACACGATTTTATACTTCCTTTTGAAACAA
The DNA here is from genome assembly GCA_026686845.1 of Adenanthera pavonina. Taxonomy (NCBI): domain Eukaryota; kingdom Viridiplantae; phylum Streptophyta; class Magnoliopsida; order Fabales; family Fabaceae; genus Adenanthera; species Adenanthera pavonina. The sequence continues at coordinate 35,263,273 of JAIVEN010000015.1, forward strand.
TCAGTGTTACAGTGAAAATTCCAATTTTTCCTAAACTACCTAGTTTTATCCTCTAAATTTAAAAATTCAATATAAATTGTACATTTATGCAATTTGAGTTTTCTCTAACTCTTTGGAAAGCTTGTTCTGTCTACTTTCAAAAAATATATAACACTTATAGTAATGCTTTGTCTCTGATAGATTTTTCCTATTCCAATTACGACTTGTCATCTTGGATAAAATTATGCCGTAACTTACATAATAAAATTCATAAATATAATACATCATCATTCATTGTTCCAACTCCAAATATAACATTATAACAGGACTTACATGAACATATGCAAAGCATCAAATAAAATTTTAACCTTTACATATAAATTTATACATATTCTCAAAACACAACATCAATACTTGCGTAATCATATCATTCATCATTTTCTTCCTCCATTCCTTTGACTCTTCTTGGATTCCTGGCATTGCTTGACCTAACATGTTAGTCATTTATGATGGATGAGATTTAAAGAATCCCAATAGCACTACCCATTTATGCATGCATATTATCACTCATGAAAACATCAATCATTCTTATGAAAATATAAAATGCCATAATAATTCATAAAAATTTCAGAAAATTTTTTCTCTTTATAAATTGGATATCCCAGGGTCAAAACTCCTTCATTTAACTCAGCCAAACAATCACAAAATATCAAAACAATCATATGGCAAATCATCAAGTTCATAAAAATTTGATGGGATAACATAATACAAATAATGGTAAAATGCTACCTTGGTTAAGCTTTACTTCACCACTTGATTCCACCCCTTCCAAGAGCTTGCTTAAGCTTTCTCAAACCTAAATACAACATTAAACATCTACTTAAGCCACTGATTTCTTGACCTTCCTCATAAAGTCTCATACTAATCCCCAAAGCTAATATAGTTGGTTTTAGCCTTTCTTCTAAACCAAAACTTGTTTTTAAGGTTTTTTATCATGGGGAATCCATTGAAATTAAGGAAAGAGGAGACAGCATGGACCTGATAAAACTGTATAATTGGTTAAGCATGTCTTCTTTGGATTTCTCTACTAGGCAAAGAACAACTGCCTGCTCAGCCAAAACTAAATAATTTCATCAACGGCAATAAATCCAAAGACAAAAGGAAAAAAAAGTATACTGAATAAAAAAAAACTGACTTTTGGGACATTAACAGCAAGACTATTAAGAACAGCTTCAACATAACCGCGCACTTCCTGCGACATCCATCTAAGTTCCTCTTCAGGATCTGCAGGTTTTCTAGCCATGGTATCCTAAGAAAGTATACATCATTAATAGCTGCAGAATATACTCTAGAAATGAAAAAGAATATCAATTGGTGGGATGCTAAACTGGTTAAATATGTAAGTGGAAAAAAAAAGCATAGCAGTAGAGATTCACAACTCCCAAGAAATTTATAATTGATTTTAGAATAAATATCTTAGCCAGGCCAGGGGAAGGGTAAAAGACATCAATGGGAAACCTTTTCATAATCAATGGATGAATCCCAAATAAACAAACATGTCATGTGAGTGTTTGATTTTGCTATCGTAAAGATCAAAGAAAAGAGGATAAGGAGTTTTTAACTTACAAGAGAACCATCATAAAGACTTTGTCGCATTGGAAAACTAGATTCAGCTACCATTTGACCTCCTCCTTTAATAGGATGAGCAATATAGCTCAGCTTGTTTATCCACTCAACCTTGTTTGCCTTGTTCTCAGCCTTTAAAACAACTACACTTTCAGCTGCCAAATGCATGTTGCAACATTGATATAGACTGTTGTTCAGTTTAATTCATGATTTGACAGGGTGGACGTTGGATGCATAAGTTATAAAGGGATATTACAAGAGGTTACCTTTCATAATAGTCTTATAAGGGACCTTGCTTGTTATCCTGAAAATAAGGTTTGGTGATTTTTCAGAATCACCTCCATCTGCCTTTTTATCCTTCGAACTCTTTGCAGGAGCATCATCATCAGAAGTCTCAATATTGCATTCCTGGATATAAAATTCAAAACAACAAAGGAATGTGCTAAAAATTAATTATTATTTTTTAATGGCAACTTCACAAATAGAAAGAAACTCACTTTCTCTGCTATTTGAGACCTTGAGGAGCTATGAATGTAGGCTACTATACTATAACCTAGAGGCATCAGCCAATTTAAATAAAACAGGATTCAGAAGCCTTATGCAGTATGACATTACATGAATGAATTTGGTCAAGAACAATAGTATTCTGGCGGAGCCAAAATTCCTTAACAATAAAGTATTCTATATCATGCCCTGTGTTTGTAGACACTAATAATTTTATTGATTTGTGTGGTTAGGTGTGATTTCCTTGTCTTTAGGAGATCCTTCCTTCATCATGATTATTATGTTCTATTGCGCTTTATTTTATTTCCTTAATTAGCATTATCTTGAAGCCAATGCAAGATTATATTTCCATTTTTTTTTCAAATTTGTTTCCATTTTGTTTGCTTCCTGATTTGGTGGAATTGACAGGTGGCTCCTTCATTTGGAAGTTCTCTTCTTCTCATAAAGCAATAACTAGGCAAATCTGAAGCTTTACTTTTTCCAGATGGTATCAGAGCCTTCTCCCAAGTATCTGATAAAAATACCACTATACCTTCTGGCTCAATGAATGCCTATCAAGTGACATTACAGGCGATATCCTCTACCAAGTCCCAAGCATCAGCAAAACAGCCAACTTACTTCATCCATGGCTATTGACAACAACCCATTTATGATTACTAGGCATTGATTCAATGGGTCCAATTATCTAATGTGGTACCAAAGTGTTTTGATGTTTGTGGCTGTGTGAATGAAAAACATCTCAATGGAGAATCAACTAAACTAGTCATGTCTGATTCCAAGCATTGTGCATAGAAAGCCAAAAACAATTTAGTGATGTCTTGGATCATCAATTCCGTGACCACCAAAATTGGAGAGACTTACTAACATAAGGCTAGGTGGGAAGGGGAAGGGAAGGAGAACTAAAGAGAAAGAAGGGTGAAGCAGAGAAAGAATTGAGGGGGAATAGAGATCTAGGGTATGTGTGTGCGAGAGAGAGAGAGAGAGAGAGAGAACTTGGAAGGGAGATATGAAGGATAATATTTTCAATATTATTCAATCATGAAAAAGGTTTAACAATTGAGAAAACCCTAGGACTATTTATAGAGCCCTAGGAACAATTATTTAAAATACTAAAAATTTAAACTCTTCCTTGATAAGATAAGAAAAAGCTTTATCTCAATTTATTTTAAGCCTAGATAAGTAAAAAGATAAGCTAAATTCTAGTTCAAAATAAATTTAAACCCTAACTTCTTAAAATAAAGATAATAAATCATAAATTAAGCTTAATTGAATTCTAGGTTTTCCTATGCCTAGCATAGGTCTTCCATTCTCTATCACTTGTAGGTTTGTAAAAACAGCAAAAGAAATCTAGGACATTATTCAGTGTTTTATTCCAAAGTGGACTACATTGATGTCCTATGCTAGATAGTGTATTAAGGGAGTTGAAACAAGGTGATAATAATGTGACACAACAATATAATGTCATGGTAATGTATTAGCAAAGACTTGATGTGTAATAAGATCATCAATGGACCAGGAACACTGATGCAGAAACCTACATGAAGATAGTAGAAAGAGAGAGAAGTTATAGCTTCTTCTTGGGTCTCAACCCAAACTATGATACTGTCAAAGGAAGGATCATGATGCCCACTGGTCCACTACCCCCACTCAAAAGTTTTTACGAAGCTACAGGGCATGCAGCAGTGAATTCACAATTCCTCAAACTCAGAACTGCCTTCTAAAGGTTTTACCTTGACTGTTAGAAGCAACAAAATTGGTGTGAACATTGCAACAAATTTGGTCACACCAAGGAGGTTTGCTGGAAGTCACATGGAAAGACACCTAATGGAAGCCAAGACAGCCAAACGATAGCCATGGGCTCACTGCTGTTACAAAGGAAAAGAAAACCCAGCTTCACTTGAAGCTGCCATGTTGAGCAAGGAACAATTGGTGACCATCTAAAAGATGATTAATTCACATGAGCAATAGAAATTGGTATTGGTGTCATAGTGAAGGTAGACAACCCTCTAACAGCATTGCATACTGAAACTGAAAATTTTGATACTAGAATTATTAACTATGTAGCTTCTGATCACTTGTCTAGTAATGCCTACCTTCAAGAGCCAAAAATCGGGGTAGCAAAATTGAGAATGTTAAGATAGATGTATGGTCATACAAGTAAAGAAAAGATCCAAAATGATTGCATAGATTTATGGTCATACAAAAAAAGACAAGATCTGAAATGATTGTATATGAAGAAAAGTTGGTGTGGTACCTATCGAGAAGAAAATGATAGAAAATCTATAAAGTTGGTTTGGACATGTCCAAAGAAGGCCACTAGAAGCGCTAACAAGGAGAGTTGATCATGTAACATCCTCAATTTGCTAGAAAAATATTACAGTATGCATAAACATGTGTAAACATAGCATGGGATGCATAATTTGATGAAAAAAGGAGTGAAATGGCAATTTTATATGTTAGGGTGTTAAGAAGAACGAATTTGCAATATAGTCTTTACAAGAAAAATTATTTGTACTTTGGTCCTTGAAAAATATTTACAAATAGGTCCGTGTAGGAAATTTATTTGCAATTTAGTCCCCCCATGGACAATTTCATCATTATGTAAAATTTATGTCAAAATGGACCTCATGACATAATGGACCCAATGGAATAATATATTGAGTTCAAAGAGATCAATTTGAAAAAAAATAGACTACAAAATGTAATAAAAATATGTAGAAAAAGACAAAATACTTTGGGGTCGACAAATAAAGAAAAAGTAAAAAGAAAAGTATATAGGCCCCATATAAATACAGTTTGGAACAGGATATTAAATTAAATGAAAATCTCAAACTAGTTTGTTTTCGTATACTTTTAAGGGAAATATAGTATTATAAAATATTGTAAAAGTGTATTTAATTATCTAGATAAAAAGTAACCAGTATAAGATATATCTAGATTAGGAAAATATACAGTATGAAGGACACTCTCTCTCCTCTCATTGGCCAAAATTTTCTCACACATTTAGGAGAAATATTTTAATGTTTTTGTAAACTTCTTCAAGAAGGCATCACTTTTTGGCCAAGAAAAATATTAAGGACACATGGCAAGTTGGAAAAAAGTCTTGGAGGCTTTATATACTCCCTTTGGCCAACCTTGAGAGAGAGAGAGCTGAAAATTTTAGCTAAGAAGAGAGGGAGAAACATGAGAAAGAAGAAGAAAGTTCAGGAAATTCAAGGTATATGGCAAGCATCCTCTCTAATCTTCTAAGTTTTTGGTTCAAGTTAATTTTCTATGGGTTTAAGATAATTTGGTTAAGTTTTCTCCTCCTTCTCCTTGGGTATAAGTTTCGGCCAAAACAAGGAAAATAAAAAGGGAATGGTATTCATGAAAACTGAGCAAGAAAAGGCATGATCTAGTGTTTAAAAATAAATTTCACGAGTTTAAAGCAGGTTGTCATGAAATTTCCTCTTTCCCCTTTGAGAAGTGAATTTTGGCCAACATGGAAGATGGGGAAGGAGTTGGAATTTCATGAAAATGATGGTAAAAATGGATTCTACATGGTTGAAGTACCTAAAGACAAATCTTGGTTTTAAAAGAAAGACAAAAACAAAGAATATGAGATTTTACGGTTTGTTTGGTTCTTTAAGACTTGACCCTAGGAGTTAGTTAATTTAGTTTATATTTGATGGTGTATCTAGGTTTGAGCAAGTCTAAGGAGATATTTGGAAGACTTGGAATCAAGTAGAAAAGTAAAGAAAAGCATCAAAGGTAGCAATTTTTTCATTTATTGCTTTATGTTATCATGTGATGCTTTATGATGTGCTATGACATGCCATATTGTTGTTTTGATGATTTGTGATTGGTTTTGGCTGTTTCTAATGTGAGGGCTTTGCCCAAGACACCCATTTTTTAAGAGGAAACTCTACTAAATTTTTTATGTGATAATATGATATTATATGTTTTATTATGATGTGCATAATGTTTATAGCATACTTGATGACATATAGTTGCATAAATGAAATTGCTACAAAGATTTCTATAATCTCACCACCCCAAATATTAATCATGATGGGGCCAAGCAATGCAGAAGATCCAAGGAAGGCAAAGGGAAAGATGGAAGAGAGTGATGAATAACTTGACAATACAAATTATTATGTTATATTTTCAGAATGTGTATAAATTTATGTTTGAAGTATAAACTCTGTAATTATACACGTTCAAGCTCCTTTAGACATCTCAAAATGTTTGGAATAAACATGGAATGAGTTTTGGGTATTGTAGAAATATTATGAGGCCAAATACTTAATATTTGGTCATAAAGTGCTCATTTGATGTACTGTAAGGTTAGATAGAGCTAATCTATCCAAAATAGGGCATTGATATGTATTGGGAAGTAGACAAAAAGAGCTTTCTAGAAAGTCAAAGAACACCTCAAATGGTTAAGTATAGAATTATTTATGAATTTTTAAAGTTAAAGGTCAAAACTAGACAGTGTTGGAAAACTGTAATTTTTACTGTAAGTACAATTTACTAGTATAAATTCGTACAGTGCTCTAGAAATTCAGCCAGTTGCATGTATGGAAAGAGTTATATCTTATGAGTAATATGGCACTGGTTTGAATGCAATTGGAATTGTGTAATGAAATATCTTTTTCTTAGCTTGCTTCAATTCTTTGGCAACCTTAAAAAACTCATCATGCAATTCATGAAATGCATTTAGTAATTCAAAATAGGAAAGTTCAGATTCATATACCTCATCTTCTTGATCACTGTTGCATGGGATTTCAGCTTCTTCAGAGGCAAGTGCCATCAAACAGATGTTGGCAATTTCATCTTCTTCATCTTCTTCCTTATTTGAGCTGTTGCCCCATATTGATGAGATGTAAGCTCTTGTCTTCTTGCCTTTGTCTGCAACTTTCTTTTCTTTCTCTTTCTTCTTGAGGAATTATGGACAATCCCATTTGATATGTCCCTACTTTTTGCACTCGTAGCAAGTGACAGGTTCTTTTGCTTCTCTCTTGCTATCTCCAGCTGCTCTTTCCTTGAAGATTTTCTTCTTTCTCTTCTTGCTATAGAATCTTTCAAATTTTTCGACCATCATAGCCTGAGTTTCTTCATCTAGCTCATCTCTATCGTCAGATTCTTCTTCTTTCTCCTCAGTAGCTTTCAGAGCAAGACCTTTCTTCTTTCTGTCTTGTCCTGCCTCCTTGAGAGCCTTCATTTTTCCTTCATACTCCTCGAGGCTACCAAAAAGAGCTGTGACAGAGGCCATTGATTCTCTTTGACTTCCTCTATTGCTGTTACTTTGGGTTGCCATTCCAGAGGGAGAGCACTGAGGATCTTTCTGACCTTTTCTGTTTGAGTGTACTCCTTTCCCAGACTCTTCAGTTGATTCATAATGAGGATGAATCTTTTCTGTAGCTCTTTTACACTCTCTCCTTTCACCATTTTGAAGCTTTCATATTCACCTATGCAGGTGTTCAGTTTATTTTCTCTAACTCCAGTTGTTCCTTCATGAGCAATTTGCAAGGTGTCCCGCATTTCCTTGGCAGTGGAGTATTGTGAGACCCTGTAGAATTCATCTTGATTTAAAGCACTGACCAAGCAGTGTTTTGCTTTGAAATTCAGCAAGACTCTTCTTTTATCTTCCTCGTTCCATTCAGCTTCTGGCTTTTCTCTGTACTTCCCATCATCCTGCAATACCATTGGAACAAAATCTCCTTTTTGGATGACGGACCAGATGTCTAGATCAATGGACTGGAGATAGATTTGCATCCTCATCTTCCAATAACCATAGTGTTCTCCACTGAAGCCAGGTGGTCTATTTGTGTTGTTTCCCTCTGGTAGTATGCTTTCTCCAAAGCCAAACATTGTAATTCCCGGATTGTAAAATTCTTTGATTGGGAATCCGGGCTTTGATACCACTTATTAGATAAACTGACTTCCCAAGAGGGGGGTGAATTGGGAAGCCTAAAATTTTTTCTGCAAAACGTCAAAAAGTGGAGAAAGCAAAGTGTGATAGTAAAACAGAGTATAAATGAATAAACAGTAAAAGTAGCAGTAGGGAAGAGAAAACTCATATATTTATCCTGGTTCGGCCTCTCAACTTGACCTACGTCCAGTCCCCAAGTCACCACATGAGATTTTCTACTATTCTGCAAGAATTCAGTGGGCTTCTTGCAAATGCCTCAGTACAAAGTTGATGCTCTATTTCTAGAGCTCACACTTTCACTCTTTGCACTCTCACTAAGTGCTTCCCCAATTTCTTGTGATATCCCCTCACAATAAAATCTTTCTTCCAGATGAAGATAAGATTGTATACAACAAATAAACTCTCTTAATCAGAGTGAATATGAAAGTTAGAGTACAAAGTTTGAAGTATGTGAGAATAAGAGACTTTGAATAGATGATTTGGCAGAGTTTCAGTATATACAAAGTAATTTTTGTTACTCACATCTTCGAATGAAATTCTATTTATAGATTTCTGCCTCAACTATACATTAGACACAAGATCTAGCCGTTAGAGACGTTACCCAATGGTTACTCTGAGAAACTATCCGTTTACCAACCGCATTTAATGCTTCTGACACTCAAAGTTCGAATTTCAGTTGGTCAATAGACAAATTTCGCAGAAACCGAAAGTTACAGCCTTTAACATTGAACTCCCAAAGTTCGTCTGTCATGAAGCAACATTCAAATTTTTATCTTTAGAAAATTATTCTATGTTGGAACATACGAATTTTTATGTTTAAAGTCGTTCTGTTAAGTGTGAACAGTAATTTCAATTTGCTACAGTGCCTTCGAAATTAAAATTTTGGAACCCCAAAATTCATCTGTCAGTAATTGATTCAATGAGGCACAATAGTTCATCAATTCGAAATTTGAATTTTCAAAGGGCAAAGTTCGTCTATTAGAGAGACCTCTTTTCAGACTTACTTTAAAGTTCAAATTTCTGAATTTTGTCATTCGTATGTTAACATATCAACACAACAGACTCACAAGCTTTGTGTCTGAAATTTGAATTTTCAAGTTCAAAGTTTGTCTGTTAGTGAGCAATTTTAAAGCTCTTTTTAAACTTGTTTTCATATGAACTTTGACATATTCTCAGATGAATTTTTCAATTTTCATAAGTTGCATTTTACCTAAAATTCGAATTTTCAAAAGCCAAAGTTCGTTTGTCAGAGAAAGCTCTTTTTAGACACGTATCAAAATTCGAATTTCTTAAGTCAAAATTTGTCTGTTAGAGAAGCCTCTTTTCAGACTTGTTCATTTTCAATACGAAATTCAAATTTCCAAAGCCAAAGTTTGAATTTTCAAAATAGCAGATCAGTATAAACCTTTTAAACTTCGTCTGTTGGTGGATGTTTTTCAAATATTCCATGAATTAACATAGAATCAAGGTTTTAAAACATCTTTTCATCAAATCAAAGTCTTTTACTCAAATTAAAACATTACTAAACATTCTACGTCTATTCTTGCACTGATTTTTCTAGAATTTCTTCACTTGAACCCTTTTGTGCACCTTTGATATCTTTATTCCAAGCTCTTGAAGATTGGTTTGGAATCATCAAAACACTTGATTCAACATAAAGTTCTTTTGGTAAGTGTGAACAGTTATTCCATATTGCTACAGTGCATTCGAAATTTGAATTTTGGTGCCCGAAATTCGTCTGTCAGTGGGCAGCTCAATATGGTACAATAGTTATTCTTTTCAAAATTCAAATTTTTAAATACCAAAGTTCGTCTGTCTGAGAGATCTCTTATCAGACCTAATTCAAATTTTGAATTTCTGAACATTAAAATTCGTATGTCAAAAGACTATCATAATAGATTGCAAACTATCTTTTCAAAGTTTGAATTTTCAAAATCAAAGTTCGTCTATCAAAGGACTAACTTAGAACTTTTTTTTAAACTTTATTTTCAGATGAACTTTGATATATCTTCAGACGGATTTTACATTTTTCATAGTTTGTGTTTTGCCCAAAATTCAAATTTTCAAAGATGAAATTCGTCTGTTAGAGGGACCTCTTTTCTGACTAATATAGTTTCACTCCGAAGTTCGAATTTTAGATACTAAAATTCAAATTTCCAAAGTAACAAATTAAGTTTACCTTAAGCTTGTAGATTCTAGTAGTTTGAAGTGGTTTTAGGGAGTATTCTTCTTCCTCACTTCATGCTAAAATTTTGGCCAAACCTTAGAGAGTCTAAAAAATGGATTTTCATGCAATAAACTTAGGAAAAGCCATGAACTAGTAACCTAACACATGATTTCATGAGTTGTTTGAAGTATTTTAAAGGAAATCATTTTCTCTCCTTCTCTCATGATTTCAGCCAGTACAAGGGTTCCATTTAGAGAGGGAATTTCATGATTTTGATGCAAAAAGTGGAATCCTTGGGTTCAAATTAGCTAAGAACAAGTGTTAGTTTCAAGAAAAATCTAAAATGATACTATATAGGGTTTTTAAGGTTTACTGAGAACTTTATGAAGCATCACCATGAACCAGTTACTTATGAACTTGCATGATGTTGTATTTAGGTTCAAGGAAGTTGTGGAAGACTTAGGAAAAGGTGTACCAAAGGGGAAAAGCAAAGGAAGTCTCAAAGGTAGCATTTTACCATTTTTGCTTTATATTATCCTATGTGATTTTTATGAACTTGATGACTTGCCATATTGATTTTTTTGATGTTTCGTGATTGTTTGGATGAGTAAATGAAGGGTATTTGACTCCAAGATGTTTATTTTACAGGGGGATACTCTACCAAAATTTTTGTGAAATGATATGGCATATTATGTTTTAATGTGATTATTGATGTTTTCATGAGATATATGATGATATATGTGCACGATTGGTAATTCTACTAGGATTATTTGAATCTCACTCTTCCAAATGTCCAACATGCTTAGGGGTAAGTTATGGCAATGTTACCAAAGAGGAACAAGCCAAGGAGAAAGAGATTGTTGATTAAAATGTCAATTCTTGTCATGATATTTTCTCTTGAGCTTTTATGTAAATTTATGTGGGTAGTGTTAAATCTATATATATGTTGAAGTAATCATGTCCCTTTAGGCTTTGTATAATGTACAACATGATTTTGTAACAAAAAAGGGCCATGTAAATATGTTATGGTATTTACTTTGCAAAGTGTTGGATGTAAATGGTTATTTTGACCTCCTGTTAGTAATATAGCCATTGTTTGGATGAATTGCCGTAGAATATATGAGTGTTATATTTGCTTAGAAAATAGACAGAAAACGTTTTAAAATGATCTAAAGAGAACCTCAATTGGATATGTGTGCAAATTATTATGATTTTTCAAACTCGTGTTAGAAACTTGGGATATAAGAAAATGACCAAATGAATAGTAAAACTTAGTGAAATTTTACTATATGAATTGACCCAATAAAGTTATTGTTTCATATTTTTTCGATGTAGATCTAGATTTAAGCTATTTTTAGAGAGTTCTTACATATAATTTTTGTGGAACTAGTTATGAATTTCTAAAGTTTGATCAGTAAAATATTTTTTTTACCAAATGAATAGTACCTGAAATTGGAAAATTCTGTTATGACATTTTATGTGATTTATGCTCCCAAATACGCATAAATGGACTCTAATATAGTTTAATATATGGGAAATGAGACTTCTTCTCTTCTCCATTGTAGAACACCACTTCAATCTCAAGCTACCATGGTCAAAATTTCATCCAAGCCAAGGAAAGAAGAAGCGAGAATTGAATTCATAGAAGAAAAGTGAAGATAGTAGCAATCGATTCCAATGTGAGAGATCCTCTAAGAAATTCGAACCCTGGTTTCTTCCTCCAACTTTTTGCACTTGTCCAGGTCTAGAAGCTCAAGATAAAAGTGAAATTAAGTGGAGAGAATGGAAGGAGTGAACCAAAAATTGAAGAAAAAAAATGGTAACCGATTGGAAGTTTGTGTGAGAAATTGAGAGAAAATTAGAGGAAAAGATGGAGAATGAATGGAACTTGGAAAAAGTGAGAGGGAGCACGAAAATCCTTCTATTCCAGATCTCAATAAGGATGCCAAATGGGCTAGGATAAGTGTTTAGGGCTTTAGAAAGGGTATATAGGTCATTTTCCATGAAAGGTGCTTAGTTGAATTAATGAATGGTGACTAGGATATTAAGTGGCTTGTGTGCACTTGTAGGCGTCCTTCCCTCTTGCAATTTAAGTTCTCTTTTAGCCCATTAGCTTGCCAATATCTCCATGCCTAAAGACTTACCAAAATATGTTATATAAAATAATCAATATCTGACATATAAAACCATGTAGCATAAATGATATAATCTTTGGTCTAAAATTATAAAATCAATTCAAGCATGATTTGGGCACTAAATATCACAAAATTAATCAGTAAAATTCAGGGGAAAACACTCTCAAAATGATGCAAAGGAAAGCAAGAAAAATATAGAGAAAATAGCTAGAAAATAGGTTTCCTAGAAAAGTTGACTAAAATGTCCTTATTTGTCTAAATTTAACTGGTTCTAGAATGAAAAACCCTAAGCCCTATGATCAAGCATGGTAACTCAATTTAATTCTAATTAAGTGCTCTAGATGATGATTAGGTGATTAATCAAAGAATCATTAAGGATAATTAAATGTAATTTTAAGTGGGACTATAACTAAGGGTATTTTAGGAAAGTGAAAAATGAGTGAATAGTAGATGGAAATGGGTTCAACATGGATTAAAATCTGATCACATGAGATGATTAATGACATTAAATGGATGATGGAATGGAAACTCCTAAAAAAAAATATCATCCGAAATCACATCGAAAACCCTAATTAATCACTCAAAAAAGGTCAAAACATGCATTTAACTAGTTAATTAATGTGGCAAAAGCACCGATAGAAAGAATTAACAACTAAATTCAAGGAATATGATAAAATGTCACAAAATATGCTTAAAACCAATGATTTAATACATTTTTCTGCATATCACACAAAACTAGTTAAAACACGAAAACATAATAAAACACACAAAATAGTCTAATAAATGCAATTAGAATGCTATATTAGGGAATACTCTATTATCTTGGTAGTGGTGGATAGGCTGTCGAAATACGGACACTTTATTCCTTTACGAGGAGATTTCAATAGTAAACAAGTAGCTGAAGTGTTTCTACACCAAATTATCCGGTTGCATGGGGTTCCGCACTCTATCGTATTTGATTGTGATCCAACATTCACAAGTGCTTTCTGGAGACAGCTTGCCAAGTTACAAGGAACTGAACTAAAATTTAGCTCTGCATACCATCCCCATACCGAGGGTCAGACAGAAACTTTGAACAAACGTATGGAAATGTATTTGAGATGTTTTGTTTTTAATAATCCTCGCAAGTGGACTGATTTCTTACCTTCGGTAGAGTTGTGGTACAACACATCCTTACAAACAGCCATCGGAATGACACCATTCAAGGTAGTATATGGCAGAGACCCACCCATAATCCTCCGTGCCACTTGGATTAATACGAGTTCATCAGACATACAGGCACAACTGCAAGAGCATGACCATCTGTTAGCACAACTTAAGTTGAACCTGCAGAAAGCTCAGAATCGAATGAAGATCAATGCCGAGAAGAAACGCACGGATATGACTTTTCAGGTTGGGGATTTGGTCCTAGTAAAATTACAACCTTAGGGAAATATTTTGGCCCTTTTATAATTTTGGAGACAATAGGTACAGTAGCTTACTAGCTAGATCTTCCACCAGAAGTTCAAATACACCAGTATTCCATGTATCCCTATTAAAGAAATATCATGGGAATTCATCAGAGCGATATATTCCTCTTCCTGTTCTTACAACACCCGAAGGACCTATCTTTACCCCAGCTACTATTATTGCCATGCGTCAAAAGAAACTTGGGCCTAATAAGATAATACAGTTGCTCGTTGACTGGGGTCCAGCTACACCTCCTTTTTGGAGTCTTTAAATGATTTTCAACAACAATATCCAGCTTTTGACCTTGAGGACAAGGTCAATCTTTGAGGGGAGGGCTATGTCACATATGATTGGAGAAGGGACGAGACGGGTGACCCACATGAGTCAGTGAGGGCTGACGTGGAGGAAGAGGATGGAATTGCGGACGGGTCACATGCTCCGAATGCTTAAAATGGATTGCGCCGCAACAGATGCATTAGAAAGGCCACGTGGAGGATAAGGGATAGGGATGAGGGAATAAAATAGGAAGGACCAATCAGTAATGGGCGTGGTGTATGAACGTCCTTCTCTCTGGTCAATTTTCTGTCCTTTCTGACATTGGTAGCTTTCTTCTGCTTTTCTGCCATTTTCCCATCTGTTTTCTCTTCTAACCATTACTATTTTACTGTTGCCATGAACGAAATATGAGCTGTAATTCCGTTCATTTTACTCAATATAATAGTATTCATTTTGGCTACGTTATTGTTAATTAATTTAGATCATAACAACATTCTAGAGAACTCAAGCGGTGTGTTTGTTTCTCTCTCTTCTGTTCCCTTTCTCTATTTTCACTATTGGGTCCAGGATTTTAAAGGTTTTTTTTTTTGCACTATAGAATTAATGTGTTCTATCCCATGAAAAAAAAATCGGATTGGATTGACCGGTTCAACTGGTTCGATCAGGAATCGGCCCCTGGTTCGGTCCGGACATAGAGACAGACCAGGGGTTTTCAGAACCGGTCGAATCGGTAAAAAATCGGTACAAACTGACCGGTCTAGACCTTTTTTTTAATTTTTAAAAATAAAATAATATTATTTTTAGCACTAAATAGCATTATTTTTAGTATAAATTTTTTTTCTATATTACAATATATTATAAGTATTATTATGATACATAATTATTAATAATGATAAGTTTACTTAGCAAATAATATGAAAATAGAATATCAATTGACTATTTTGAATTCAAAATATAATTATAGATGAATATTAACTTATTTAAATTTTAATATTAGGTTGTAAAACTTATTAATAATATTTTTAATTTTCTATATATTATTAAATTTACTTTTTATCCTAGAATAAATATTAATTTTATGATCATGAATAAATATCTTTTATATTTTTTATCTATATTATTAAAAATATATTAATTTATTCACAACCGGTCGGACCCCGGTCCAACTACTGAACCTTGAACCGTTACCTGATCCAGTTCAATGACCGGTCTAATTTTTAATACTTGCTCCTGTCTGAAAGTGAGTTTGCCAAAGTTCAAAGAATTTGGGGAAAATTAATCTAGGAACCAAAATTTTAAGAAATTTTTGTTAAAAAATCTTTAAAATAGTAATTACTTTCAAGACTCAAAATTAATGCAAAATTTTATTAACTTAGATTGGTGTGAGTAGTAAGGATTCGAATCCCAATCATTGCATATGCGAGTAGGGACACTTTTTGTTGTCACCTTCTAGTTAATGACAAAAAGAAAATGTTAATGCCTAGTTTTACAAGTGAGAAATTAATATTAAGTTTTAATAAAGTTATGTAAAATTGCAACGTTTTTAGAATTTGGTGATAATTTCTTATAAAATTTAGTCTCGTAAGACTTGATAATAATTTTAATATTTTAAAAAATTATAATTTCAAACATTTTTTATCTTAAACTTTTCAATATTTTTTTTGTTACATGAATTTGCTTTTCATGAAATCTAACACCTCTATTTTGAGCTATGAAGCACCGATATTTAAAAAAAGTGGACACATCCATATTCGATATACGATACGATATAATACTTATACCGTACTTGAGCATACATATCCATCCATACCACTTTGTACCCATCTGTACCACTTTAAATTTTTACATTAAAATAGGGCTATTTAAAATTATTATAAATATTTTATGATTTATTTTAACATTTATACTATACTTTTTAGAATATTCAATACCTATTTTTATCTTAATAGGTAAATTTATTAATTATACATATAAATAATACTATATATGTATAAATATCTCTCACACCTGTATCCTAAAATTTTAAAAATTACCATATCTTTTGTATCATGCCGTATGGTATCCGATACACAAATCTGTATTGCTGCTACATAGATTTTGAGGGATAATAGGGCCAAAGAAAAAAAAAAGGTAAGGATCAGGTTTTGCTTTTATCATTTGATGATGTTTGGGCTAGAGAGGGAAAAAAAATCAAGAAAGACTAGGTTACTTTTGGGCCAGCGATCTTTGGGTAGAAACAAAAAGTATGTTAGTAACTAGCCAAAAGTCTCGGTTATGCCTAGGCAAGATCACAATCCATAAATTGAACCTTGACAAAACAAGTTTTTGGCACTCAAATCCCCCACAACGATGCCAACAACTTGTTCACCACCTGACGTACCACAAGAGCATGGGTCATGACAAGCAATATAATGATGAATAGAGTATCGTTCCCATGAGGATTTGGTTCCAAAACTCGATTAAGTATTAATTTTCATACTTTCACTTAATTTGAGCAAGGCAAAATAACCAAAGAGCAAAAGCATAAATACATTAACTACACTAATGTTAGATGTTAGTAGTGGTTCTAGACAAGGGAAACAATCTAAGATTATTGTTGCTAAATTTATTTCATAGTATACGAATTACCTATTCTTAATTGTAGTTAATGGTATTTAGTGCTGGTCAAGGATTCAATTTTACCTCAAAACATCTCTCAATGTCAAAGAGGCTTCCTAATTAATTTACTTACAATCTCTTGCAAGGTTAATTCATTATCAACATTAAGCACAAACCTAATTTGACTATGTTAGACTGGTAGCTATATCTCTATCTTAGAAGCAAAACCATACACCCAACATTCCAAGTTTCAAGTTTTCATACAAGCCAATTGAAGGTTGATCTATTATAATTTCCCTATCTCTAGGCTCTCTTAGAAAACCCGAATCAATCCAAATTGATAGACAATAAACAAGGAAGCATGAAGAGCACAAGTGGGTAAGCATAAATACCAATAGATAGTAATAAAGAGTAGAAAACATATACTAATTCATAAATAAAGCTACAACGTTCATAGAGCAAGAGTTTAGCAAAAAATGTTTAACATTCTAGTAAGGAATTTGAAATATAAACCAGCAAAACATGAAACAAATGCAAAAGAGAGGAAAGGGCAAGTGAAAACAAGTGAAGCCAAAATCTCTCTTGAATCTTCCACCTAAGCAAGCTCTAGCACCAAATCCACACTCAAGCTGCCTCCTTGTGCCTCCCAAGTGGCCAGAATGTCAAGAAATAAACTGAAGACATTTTAAATAGTGAACCTTAGCTCCAAAACGCTAAAAAAATGATATTGTGCATTTCACTTTGCAAGGCGTGTCACAACTATAATGTTGCTCTATTTCAATTTTCTAGTTTTCTCATTCAACTAGTCATGGCTAGCAAGTACCTTGTGTAACACCTTACTTTTATATATTATTTCCATGTATTATAGCATATCTAGTGCCCAAATAAGCCAATTTAGGAGCTTGAATCATTAAAGGAACTAAATTAGAAAAATAAAGAAAAAACATGGGTATTGTTCATTTGGTATCCCATTTTTCTGATTGAATTTTAAAAAATCATAATTAATTCTAGAAAAATTGTATCAATGTGATCCAATCTCTAAAAATAGCTAAAAAAATTCTCTAAATTGAAAACATATACAACTTGAACTTCAATGCTCTAATTGATACAATTTATTGCCTAAAGTTTACTGTTCAAATAGTCAAAATACATCGTACAGAGCTCCAAAAATTCAGTGGCTTATATTTATGAAAATATTTATCTTTTGAGGTTAATATACCACTTGTTTGAGTTCAATTGGAGCTGTACAATGAGAGATATACAAGTTTTCCCAAAACTGTTCCAGGAAAAGCGATGTTCTGATCCCTAGTGATTCAAATTGATGTTGTGCCCTGTCTAGACTAAATAAATGCATAAGAAAAATATGAAGTTAAGGAGACATATATATCTTTCCAATGGAATATAGAATACATGATTTGGCTTAGTATATAGTTAGATATGAATTTTTAAATTTACGGCCAAAATCTTGTAAAAGATAGAAATGACCATTTGGACAATGTAAATTTGAGCAATAAATTGTACTAATTTTTCGGGTTAAAGGAAATTTTCATATTTTTATCTTGTATATCATGTTTCTAGATTCATTTAGAGACTTGGACCATATTGATACGATTTTTTTGGATTAAGTTATAATTTTTCAAAATTTATCTAGAAAACTTGATAACCAAATGAATAGTACCACATTTTTTTATGTAAATATTTTGGTTCTATTAATTGTTCAAGCTCTTAATATAAGCTAATTGGACATTGTACATACTATAATATATGAAAAAATATAGATAAAAATAAGGTGTTACAACTCCCACCACAGGTGTTGGGAGATCAATTCGAGCAAAGAAGCTCACTCCGCAATATATAGGTCCATATCAAATTTTGGAGCAAATTAGGCTAGTAGCATATCAAGTGGTGCTACCACCAAATCTTGCAGGATTACACGATGTTTTCCATGTGCCTCAACTCAATAAGTATCATCCGGATCCATCTCACATAATTGATGATGAGGAAGTTCAAGTATGAGAGGATTTGACTTTTAAGGTCATGCCACTGCAAATTCTCGATATGAAAGAGAAGCGGCTGAGGAATCAAACCATTAAATTAGTGAAAGTGCTGTGGAGCTGCTTGACATCCAATGATGTCACGTGGGAGACAGAAGAATATATGTGAAGGAGGTATCCAGAGATTTTTGCTTGTGGTAAAAGTTGAAATTTCGAAGACGAAATTTTTATATGGAGTTGAGAATGTAACAATCCTCATTACATTATCCTAAACTCAATCTCTAGCTAATGAAATATAATTGATAACATATGCATGACCAGAGAAAAGATACAAGTGGAACAAAGCTTAAACTTAAAAATCAAAGGGCCACACTGTGGCGAAGAATAGAGCCACTGCGGCGAGAGACACTTAAAATCTATTAAATTTTTCAAGCCAAGAGCATCAGTGCTACGGCAGACTTACTAGCTCCGTGGTGAGAGTCGAGAAATCAGTATAAACCAAAAACATTTCAGTTCGACCGAGAACGAGAGAGCGAGAGAGAAACAGAGGGAGAATGAAGAAGTAGTGTTAGGGCTTTGAAGATCTGACTCTTACAGGTGATTTTCGGACTCTAGAAGCTTGATAAATTGTTGGTAAGTGATCCCTTCTCCTTTCTCTCCATTTTTCTTCGGTTTTGAGTTGGATTTTCGGATATATAGTGGGGTTTTCAACTTTGACTAAAATCCACCAATTAAAATGGATGAAATGGAATTAATGAAGTGTGATTTAGTGTTTATGATGCTTGGGTATGAGTTTTAGAGGGAATATGTATGATTTAAGCTTAACCCTAGGTCGGAATTGGTTAAGGGAGTATGAAATCCTTGATGAATGGTATGGGTTAGGATTTGAATAATTATTAACAGCTCAATGATGCATGAAAATGGTATTGGAACTTTAGGTCAAGCCTAAATGGTTGAATTGTGAAATTTGGACAACTGTACTATATGTTAATTGAGGTATTATGATATTGTAGAGGTTATTTGGTTGATCGGAGGAATGCAAATTGTGTTTGGCAATCTAGGAAGTTTGTCAAATCCGCGTGTGTGGTATTAACAACCTGAGGTAATCAGGTGTTTGTATTGTATGTACTATACATTAGTATATATGTGTATATATGCATGTTTCCATTCACACCACAATATTATTATATGTGTGTATAGTTTTTTTATAAATCGTGGCATGTGCACGGCTAGATATTATATTAGATGATGATGATTATGATGATGATTATATATGATGATGTGGCATTACATAATACATAGCATGCCATTGAGAAATATGATGATGATGATGAATACATGATGATATGACATGTACATCACCACATGACATTATGAGGAATTGGTGGATGAGGTGATGATGATGATATATAATATGATATGATATGATGAGATATGATATGTGTTAGATTAGCTGGCTTCCCAAGAGGGGGGGTGAATTAGGAAGCTTTAAATTTTTTACAAAATATCAAGAAGGTGAAGAAAGCAAAGTATAAAAGGTAAAACAAAGTATAGGAAAATAAACTTTAAAAGTTGCAGTAAAGAGAAGAAAACTCAGATATTTATCCTAGTTTGGTCTCCCCACTTGACCTATGTCCAATCCCCAAGTCACCACTTGAGATTTTTCACTATTCTGCAAGAATTCAGTGGGCTTCTTGCAAATGTCTTAGTACAAGGATGATGCTCTGTTCCTAGAGCTCACTTATACACTCTATGCACTTTTACAAAGTGCTTTTCAATCCCTTGTGATATCCCCCTCACAAGAAAATCTTTCTTCCAGATGAAGATAAGATTGTTTGCAAAGATTAAACTCTCTTAAACAGAGTGAATATGAAAGTTTGAGTACAAATATTGAAGTGAGAGAGTAAGAAGCTTTGAGTAGATGATTTGGCAGAGTTTTAGTATATACAATGTTAAAATCGTTACCCACAACTTCAAATGATGTTGTATTTATAGATTTAGGTCTCAACTATACGTTAGAGATAAAATCTATCCATTGGAGAAGTTATCTAACGGTTACTCTGAAAAACTATCCGTTAACCAACCGCATTTAATGCATCTGATATACTGAAATTTGAATTTCAGTTGGTCAACAGACGAATTTTGCAGACACCGAAGGTTAACAGCTTCAACGTTGAAAGCCTGAAGTTCGTCTGTCATGAAGTGAAATTCAAATTTTGATATTTGAAAAATGTTTCTTCTTTGTGACATTCGAATTTTCAAGTAGAAAGTTTTTCTGTTAAGTGTGAACAGTATTTTCAATTTGCTACAGTGCCTTCGAAATTCGAATTTTGAAACCCCAAAATTCGTCTGTCCATAGTTGGTTTATAAGGCACAGTAGTTCATATGTTTTAAAATTTGAATTTTCAAAGGGCAAAGTTCATCTGTCAGAGAGACCTCTTTTCAGACTTACTTCAAAATTTGAATTTATAAATACTGTCATTCGTATGTCAACATATCATTGTAACAGACTCACAAGCTTAGTTTCTCAAATTCGAATTTTAATATTCAAAGTTCATCTGTCAGTGAGCAATTTTGAAATCCAATCCAAACTTGGTTTCAGATGAACTTTTACATAATTTTAGACGAATTTCTTTAGTTTTCATAAGTTACACATTTTGTCTGAAATTCGAATTTCCAAAACCCAAAATTCGTCTGTTACTGAAAGCTCCTTTCAGACACTTATCAAAATTCAAATTTTCTCAAGTAAAATTCGTCTGTCAGAGAGACTTCTCTTCAGACTTGTTCTGTTTTATTACGAAATTCGAATTTCCAAAGCCAAAGTTCGAATTTCCAAGATGACAGATCAGTATTAACCTTTCAAACTTCGTCTGTTAGTGGGTGTTTTTCAAATATTCCATGATTTAACATAGAATCAAGGTTTTAAAACATCTTTTCACCAAATCAAAGTCTTTTACTCAAATCAAAACATTTCTACATGAATCTTTGCACTGATTTCTCCAGGATTTCTTCACTTGAACCTTTTGTGCACCTTTGATATCTTTATTCCAAGCTCTTGAAGGTTGGTTTGGAATCATCAAAACACTTGATTTAACAATATGGGTAAAATAAGGAAGGGATTCCTGTCACTAAATCCTCTCCTATGGCCAGGAGAGCTAGGCGGCAGTGGACTGCACTTTCCCTAAATCACCACCAAATTGCGGTGGTCAAGGGGAAAGAGAGCCACGATTCAAGCACGAGTGTTGCCTTTGGCCGGGTGTACTAATTTGAGGTGAGCTTAGTGATATTTCAGAATCAGTCTTCACTAACTATTAGAAGGGAGTCACTTATATGAAATGTCCTGTGATGATGCCAGCTCGTGGTTCTAGCTATGTGCGAGGGAGACATGCATTTCATTCCATTTCATTGTGCATTATTGTATGAGATATTATATATACATGTTGCTTGTGGTTGTCCTCAGTTACTGAGATATTATGTCACACTCCTTTCCTATGAACAAACATTTAAGGTGATGGTTCTAGCACTAGTCCGGAGAAGACATGGGAGTATTGCCTTGAACATGGGAATATTCAAGTCGAGGTAGTATATTGTAATGTCTATGTTATATGTTGTGCCAAGTAGGATAGCATGTTTGTAGATTATATGAAGATAATGATATTAAGATGATGATGGATGTTGATGAACAATATACGATGATTTTGTTGAATCAAGTATTTTGATGATTCCAAACTAACTGGAGCTTGGAAAGAAGATATTAAAGGTGTGCAAAAGATCTCAAGAGAAGAAATCTAAGAAAAATAAGTATAAGATTAGATATAGGATTTCTTATTATATTCAAAATGAGTAAAAGACTTTGATCTTGCAAAAGAATGTTTTAAAAATGAGGTTTTACAATAATTCATGAAGTATTTGATAAATACCCACTAACAGACGAACTTTGAAGTGTTAAACTTGATTTTTTACTTTGAAAATTTGAACTTTGGTATCTAAAATTTGAACTTCGGAGTGAAAATATGTTAGCTTGAAAAGAGGTCCCTCGGACAGACAAATTTCATCCTTGAAAATTCGAATTTCGGATAAAGCACAAATTATGAAAAATGAAAAATTCGTCTGAAAATATGGCAAAGTTCATCTGAAAGTAAAGTTTAAAAAGAGTTCTAAGTTAGTCCTCTAACAGATGAACTCTGACTTTGAAAATTTGAACTTTGGAAAGACGGCCTGCAAGTCTGTTATGATAATATTTTAACATATGAAGTTTAGTATTCAAAAATTCAAACTTTAAATTAAGTCTGATAAGAGATTTCTCTGATAGATGAACTTTGGCATTTGAAAACTTGAATTTCGAAAAGAAGAACTATTGTACCATATTGAGCTGCCCACTGATAGATGAATTTTTGGGCACCAAAATTCGAACTTCGAAGGCACTGTAGAAATATGGAACAACTGTTCACATTTACCAGAAGTATTTTAAACTTGAAAATTTGTATGTTCCAACATAGAAACATTTTCCAAAGATGAAAATTTGAACTTTGCTTTATAACAGATGAACTTCAAGGTTCAACATTAAAGTCTTTAGCTTTCGGTCTTTGTGAAATTCGTCTGTTGACACACCAAAATGTGAACTTTTGAATGTCAGACGCATTAAATGCGGTTGGTGAATGGATAGTTTTTCTGAGTAACTGTTGGGTAATGTCTCTAACGGCTAGATCTTGTCTCTAATGTATAGTTAATACATAAATCTATAAATATAACTTCATTTGAATATGTGGATAACAATTTTACATTGTATATATAGAAACTCTGCTAAATTCTTGAGTCAAAGGTTTCTGCTCTCACATATTTCATTTTCTGTACTTCAACTTTCATATACACTCTAAATTAGAGAGTTTAATCATTGTAATCAATCTTATCTTCATTTAGAAGAAAGATTTTCTTGTGAGGGGATTTCACAAGGGATTTGGGAAGCACTTAGTTAGAGTGCAAAGAGTGATTGTAAGCTCTTGGAACAGAGCATCAAGCTGTACTGAGGCATTGCAAGAAGCCCATCAAATTCTTGCAAGATAGTGGAAAATCTCAAGTGGTAGCTTGAGGACTGGACGTAGGTCAAGATAAAGAGACCAAGCCAGGATAAACATCTATGTCTTCTCTTCCCTTATCTTGTTTTCACTTGGTTATCCTTTTATACTCTGTTTTTACTATCACTCTTGCTTTCACCACTCTCTGACTTTTGTAGAAAATTTTAATCTTCCCAATTCATCTCCCTCTTGGGAAGCCAGCATATCTAACAGATTTTATAATGATGATCTCAATGATATTAGTCGTGTACGGTTGGAGTATGTGTCTGTGGGTTGAATTGGTCTTGAGTGTGAGCCCATGGTGGATTTGGGCCTTGTTGGTGTATTTTGGGGCATATAGCCCATTAGGTGGATTTGGGGTTCAAGGGGATCAAATCTCGAAGGAGTGGTTTCTTCGAGGTGAAACCTTCCTAAACGAGCTTGTTGAGTCTCATTGGACGTATGTGATGGGTTCCTGAGTGTCCAATTGCCTTAGGCGGCAATTGGAGGAGGTTTGTAGCAAGTTTTGGTAAAAAAGTTGCCAAAATGGTTTCGAATGTCCAAAATCTTCATACGGAGTTGAATTGAGGTGAAACTGATGTCCATGGATAGATTGGGACAAGATTGACTTATAGAAGTTGGAATCAGGTTAATTGGAGGTCGAAGCATAAAGTATTACTTCTCAGGAAGTTTACCCTGGAAGTTGGAAATTAAAATTGGTGATATGGTATCAGCAGGGGACGCCGTGGTGCCAAAAGCTTGGCCGTAGCGTCAATCCCCTCTTTTTCTAAAAATTGAAACCCAAGAGCTTCCGTGCCATAGCGGTACTATAGCAAGCCACGACACCGCACTCTGATATAGTTATTTTGGATCATTTTGTTCTATTTTCGGTGGTTTAGGTGATGTGTGGGGTATATTTGTGTAGGGTGTTACAGTCCAAGCAATAGTATGACCTTTGGTCCGGTTGCATTAGTGTGGGGTGAGCTTGGTGAAGTCCCAGAATCTGTCCTCGTAGGCTGTCTGAAGGGAATCACCTATTAGAAATGTCTTCTGATGATGTCAGCGTGTAGTTCTAGCCGTGTTGGAGGGAGACATGCATACTATGACATTTTACATTGTATTGCATGATATACATATTTGTGTGGATTAATGATATAGGTTGCATGTGTTTGTATTCCCGGTTACTAAGACTTTGTCTTACAGCCTCCGTGGCTAACATTTTAAGTGAAGATTCTGGTACTAGTTTAGAGAAGACCAAGGAGTTGTTGTCCTCTCCACTATCAGGAATAGCAAGTAAATTGGTAATTTTATTTATGTAATGACTTGTGAAAAGTATAATTGCCAGTATGTATACATGGTCTTATTATCCTGGGGGCGATGTATATGTTATATGATGATATGGATAGTATAGATGATTATGTGATGATATTGGTGATGATTGATGATATGTGATAAATGTGGATATGTGCTATGTATGATTTATGTGTGTGATGATGATTTGGACCCCGGTATGGGTCATTATTGTTAGAGCATGTGATTGTGAGCCAGATTGGCCGTATGTGTAAGCCCAAGAGGGGGTTTTGGGCCTTGTATGTATGTTTTGGGCATGTAGCCCATTGTATGGAATTGAGGTTCAAGGGGATCAAATCTCGGAGGAGTGGTTTATCTAGGCTGAAACCTCCTTAGACAGGCTAGTTGTGCCATTTAGGACCTATATGAATGGTCTTCAAGTGTCAAATTGCTTGGAAGGCAATTGGGGCTTGTAAGTTGGGTGTTTTGACCAAAAAGCAACCAAATCAGTCACGGGCGTCCAAAATCTTCACTCAAAGATGGATTGAGGTGAAATCGGTATATATAGTTAGATTGGGACAAAATTGACCTATAGGAGTTAGAATTAGGTCAATTGGAGGTCGGGGTATAAAGTTATGCGCGTCGAAAGTTCGCCTGAAAAATCAGCATTTTTCTGATATCAAAACAAAGAACAGAAACTGAATAGTAGGACGAAAAAATATATATATATATATATAGTGTCTAATAGCTAAAAACTAAGAAACAAAGCATGGACTACTACATATCTTTCTTCCATGTATGAGTTGGCTAGCTTGAGTTAATTAGGATCAACATGTATTCATGTAGCTCAAAGATATGTTTTTGTCGTGCCAACTGAAGAGAGTTGCATGAATAATTAAAGAAAATTATATTATGGTTTTGATCCGAATTTTCTTACCAAATGATAGTTACGAAGAGACATAATTGGATACTCACCCAATTCAAGTGACATAAAAAATCTAAGTTTCGCAATGGCATCTTGAATTGATAGTATACTCTTCCAAAATTTACAAATAGTTAGGATGAAAATTAGTGGACCCACGGCCTATTTCAAAGATATTTATATATTAAAGGAATTAATTTTCAGCTGTAGGTTAGATAATACCCTTAGAGCTCAAAAAAAAATAGTGGACTAATAGGAATTGAATTTTTATTTTTGGCTAAAAACGGGAATTGAAATTAAAATTAATTAAAAATGTTTGAATCACTTAAATAACAAACCATTCTAGGGCATTATTATAATTTTAAAAATATTCATGGATTAACTAACAAGATCTAACATAATTAGTAAATAGCTGGATCCTCTAAATATAATGTCTAGGCTTCAATTTTTGATGGTGTGTATGCAAAAATTTTTGTTCAAAGATACAAAACATATTTTGGTAATTTCTACACTTTGAAAGAAATTAGTGTTTGACTGTTGGTGCGCAAAAAGAATATATTTATATATATATATATATGTTACACCTTAACTTTAAGAACCAATATCCATTCATTTTATATATCTTAAATATTCATTGGAATGCATTTAAAAGCCAAAATTAAAATTTAATAAAAAATCCTATCAGTTTACTATTCATTAGATAACACATAATTTTAGACTGAATTTTAAAAATTTATAACTAATTATACACAAATATTTTTAAGGTAGTTCAAATTTCTACTTAAATCTCTTATAGTCCTCTACAAGGTAAAAATATTCTACTAGAAATTCATCAAACCAAGCAGTACAGTTCATTATTCAAAATTTACTATTTGTTTGGTTAACAAATTTTCTAGATTTTGACCATTTTTTCTTGAAAATTTCATAATATATGTTATACTTAACCAAAATAGGCATAGTCTTAAATTAAATCTTAGGACTTCTTCTTCATAATAACATCAATTATTCATCATAATTCATTATTTTTCCTCAGTAATTTTCTTTACTAAATTTAAGGACATGAATAAGTAATTACCATAAAGCATCAAATCAACAAATAAATGATCCCAAAACATACTTTTATATGTTATAAGAAAACATACTTTATGTATTTCTAATGATGTCAAGTACATATTTCATTATCCATGACTTAGGATACATAATTTTTCTAATATATATTTGAAATACATCATAACAAGTAAAAATGTCCTACATTGCTTGCTCTAACTCCTTCCCTTTATCCTTGAAATGGCTTGAACCTATTCATGGTTAGAGATTATGAGAAATGAGATTTGGATAAATCTCAATAGCATCATTATCCCATTCTAACATAATATTTCTAAGCAATTGACATAGAAAAATGATTTCACAAAGTTGTTATAACATTTTAGAATCAAAGCAAGAATTCTTGCCATATTCTTCAAATTCAAACATATTCATGCATGTTCATATCATGTTTTAAGTAAAATCATGACTTTGATCCAAACATAAATACTTCCAAACTACTAAACATGTTTCACATAATCATAGCAGCATAAACATAAATCAAACCAATTGCTTAAAAATAAAATGCAAGAATAGTAAATATATTACTTTGAAGAAAACCTTGAAACATTCCTAGCATTCTCTTCCTTCTGCCTTCTCCTCCCTTCAAGCTCTCACTATCCTCTCTACCTAAGGAATATGGTGCCACTTTGAAATGAGGGTTGGGAATGCCTTATATTCATAGGCAAAATGAATCACTACAAGAAAACAGTATTTTTCTCAGGGAAATTTCTCAAGGATAATAATTTCTTAGGGAAGTTCTCATGGAAATTGTCCAAAAAAGGATTTTTCAGGGAAACTTCTCATGGAAAAATGAATCTAGAGATAATTTATGAGAAATATCCGTGAGAAAAACACCACTTTATGGCAGGAAAATGACGCTAAAATTTCTCACAACTCTTCCCACAAGAAATTTTATCATTTCTCATGACTCTGTCTGTGAGAAATGGTGGCCTTTTGGCGGTGTCAAACACGGATGTGGTGCCAAGTTTTCTCATGGATATCCCCGTGAGAAAGATGATAATTTCCCATGGATAAGGACATGAGAAATAATAAAAATAATGAAAAGAATTGTGAGAATAATGAAAAGAATTATGAACACATTTCTCATGGCATTATCTATGAGAAAGCTAGTCAATTTCTCATGGAAATATCTATGAAAAAAGTTTCTCAGAGATAGTTTCATGAGAATAAATAGTAGCAGGGCCATAAGGTTCTACCATAGCGTCAGTTGGGAAATTTGAATAAATCATAAATGCATTAATTTGACAAAATAGGGGGAGTTTGTGGGAGAAGATGGGAGCACTACTAGGGTTTGATTCTTAGAGGTGAAGAACAAAATTTTATTGCCCTAGTGTAACATCTCAAATTGCATGAAAAATGCCACTATATGTATAAAGATATAGGAATGTGACATGAGATGCATAAAAATAGGGAAAAAGAAGAAAGATGGTAATTTCACATGCTTAGTCCTTGATTGGAATTATTTTCCATATGGTCCTTAAGAAGGAATTTTGTTTGGTCATATTTGCCATGGGCTATACCACAAACATACGGGCTGAGGTAAATAGCAAGTAGGGAGCAAGGTACTATTCCCACAAGGACTTGTATCAAAAGTAGTCAAGCATTAGACATCGCAAGTTCGATTAACTTGAGCAAGGCAAAAGCATGAATAACTAACTAATGGAAAATATAAAATGCAAGAAACTATTAAAATGAAAACAAAGTTGATTTAGGATCTAAGAAATACAAAGCCTAAGATTATTTCTCCCCCCTTGTATTTCAAGAATACTTAATTAAACCCTAGTAGATCTCATTAACTTATCACTTAATTTTTAATTACTTAAAGTTAAAATAACTAAAGTTAATTTTTAATTACTTAATCCTATAATCACTTAATTAAGTCAATAACTCATCTCTTCAGCCCATTTTCACATTTGAACCAGTAGAGAAAGAGAGAGAGAAGACATGAAACTTGAAGCTCAAAGAGAGAAGATAAGAAGCAATCTCAAAGTCACAAACTTCCAAAGTAGGTTTCTTTGGCTACTATCTTATATATACTTGAGTATTGTGATGTTTTATGAAGTATTTCTCTCTATTTTGCCTCTGAAAGTTTCAACCTAAAGAGAGAGTAGAGAAAGAAAATGGAATTGTGAAGAAATTACGCCATGAAAAGCCATATAAATCCTTCAAGATCTAAGAATATATCTTTGGTTTGCAAGTTTGTTGGGTAGGTATTTGTCTTCAATTTTCTGAAATTTTTTTCCTATTTAGGGTTTAAGATAGAAATGAAATTTCATGATTTTGACTCTAAAAATGGATTCCTTGGGTCCAAAATAGGTTAGAACAAGTATGTTGTATAAGAAAATGCAAAAGGAAAGCAAAGTAAAAAATTTAAGATAAAGAGAGCACTTTGTGAATGAGATCATCCAATCAATGGTTTGTGACCTTGTTTTATGATGCTATAGTGTTCAATGAAGTATTGAAAGACTAAAGGAAGTATCCACAAAGTTTGAAGATCATTGGAAAGCAAGATGGTACTTATTTTTCCTATTATGCCTAATCTTGTCTTACTTTGTTTTTATGATGCTATGACTATAACATGCCTTGGTTTGAATGATTTATGATGGGAATGCATTGTCATTCGTTGTGTAAAGGGTCTTTATGACCCTAGGATGTCCATTTTCTAAAATGTTACTGTGCCAAAATTTTTATGAAATTGTGTGGCATAATATGATTTAATGATTTCCATTGAAGATTTTATGAAATATTATGATAATGTGAGTGCATGATGAAATATAACTACTAAGATTTTTTGAATCTTATCCCTCTCCAAATGTTACCATGATTAGGTCCAAGCCATGGCAAGGTTACCAAAGAAGTCAAGGGCAAGGAAGGAGAAGTTGATGTATAATATTTTGGTACTTAGAATGATTATGTTTTATGAAATGTTATGTAAAATCATATGGCATATGATGGTTCTGTATCTTCATGCCAATATGTTTCCTTAAGTGTTATGTAATGTGTAAATAAGTTTGAGAAAAATAAATGGCCATATATGGACAATTGGCCCTCTTATTTTACAAGTTTAACGGAATAATCTGACGTCTGTATGAATTCATGAGTATTGTTTATATCTTTTTATGTTTAAAATATAAGTGTTATATATGAAAACTAGACATGAATATCTTTCCATTGACATAAAGATCACTCAAATTGGAGTTGTTTATGATTTATGGTGATTTTTCAAAGTTATGGTTAGAAACAAGGTTTTCAAAATTTGACCATTGCTAGAGTGATTCTTGGAAAAATTAACTGTATGAATTGGCCAAATAAATATCCAATTACTTCAAGATGATTTTTTTATAATTAGTTATGAATTTCCAAAGTTCATCGAGTCAAATAGATTTGACAAAGTGAATAGTACTTGAGAATTTTTAAAATTCTTATTTAAATTTATTATGGATTCAAGTCTTTAATTATGCATATATGGATATATTTAAGGTCTATTACATGGGAAATGGTTCTAGGTATGAGGTGTGACATTCCCCAAGCCTTAGCAACCACTAAAGTCTCCTAGCACACCCTTTTGGTCCTTGATGTTGAAAATAAAGGTCTGGACGTGTTAAAATACTATACAAAACCCTAGCAAAAATCATGAGTAGAGTTGAAGCTATGCATTTCACTAATGCTGGTCATGCCTAGGCTCAAAAATTGGCGCCTAGGCTCAAATGTTTCTAGGTGAAATTCTATTTGTTGGTCTCTGCATGTGCCTAGGCTCAGAAAAGTTTGGCCTAGGCATGAACTCTATTTTGCTCATGTTTTCAACTATGGATAATATTAACGGAGTGTCTTTGATCTTCTAATGCATTCCAAATTTTCTAGTAGGATTTTAAGACTTGGTTTTTCTTCCATTTCATCCCTACAAAATGCAAATTGCCATAAGCTGATTAATAATAAAAACAACGCCAAAGTATGCATGATTAAGCAATAAAATGAACCAAAGAGCTTTAGTAATTCAAAATACACATTTTCCTATTTTGAGTATCTAAAGATGCAAATGTACATCAAAGAGCATACCCATGTATTCCTAGCAGGTTAACAACTTAATTGGAATGAAATGCAAATAAGGTCGTTAGTAGGAATTAATTCCAAATATTATACCTATTGAATAGAAGCTCTTGACGAGCTGAGTACGGAGTACGACAATGTAAGTATTAGGTAACTTGGAGGTTGAAATTGAAAAATAGATCAATTTAAAAGTATAGTATGAGATGCATAAAATGAATTATTTAAAGTTGTCACTGGGAAAAATTATGAGAAAGTACCTCGAAAAAATAAATATTTGCATTTTTTATGCAGCTCAAGGGCAATTTTATAAATATGAAAAATTACTGTCAAAACAAAACTTGCTACATGCTGGATCCAATGGTATATTGCATAGAGGTTAACTGATTTAATATGAAGAAAAATTTAATGCCAAGCATCAAAAAGTAACTATATATAGAAAAAAGAGACATTGTGGACCCCACAAAAAGCAGAAAAGTAAGAGAAAAAGCATGTGGACCCCATATAGATGTTTTTTGAGATATGATAATAAAGTAAACATAGATCCAAATATATATTAATCATGTATCCATAAAGTAACAAAATACTACAAAAGTAACTTTATCGATCTAAGTAAAATTAATTGATACAGGATATATCTGGTATGAGAAAAATGTGCAGTATTTTGGCAAAAATTCTCTCTCTTAGGCATGTGAATCAGCTACCAAGTGAGGAAATTCAATTATTTTATTAGTTTTTCAAAACTACTTCTTTAAACAAAACTACTTCATTAAGAAGTAGTTAAGAAGTAGTTTAAACATAAGCATGGTCAAGGCAATTAACTATGATTAAATCCCTCTATTTGATATCTCTTCTCTAGCCATTTGATGTGCTGCATATACATGACTTGATGAGCTCCAAATTTGCAGAAACAAGAAGGAAGTTGGCATATGAAGAAGGAGAGAAAAGAGTGAAGGAAAACTTGAAAGATCAAGGATTAAGGGCAAGGTAAGTGCTCTAGCTACTTCAAGCTTGTAGTATCAAGTAGTTTATAGTAGTTTCATTGAGTTTTCTTCTTCCTATTCTCATGCTAAGTTTCAGACAACATATAGAAATGGAAGGAGGAATGTTTTCATATATCAAAGCTAAGCCAAAGCATGATTGAGTCATCTAAAGTATGATTTTAATAGTAGTTTGAAGTATTTCAAAGAAAATTATTTTCTCTTTCTTTCACAAGGATTTCAACTAGAGTAGGGGTTCCATTTAGAGTGGGAATTTCATAATTTTGATGCCAAAAATAGAATCCTTGGGTCCAAATTAGGTAACAAGTGTTGGTTTCAAGAAAAATCAAAATGATAACTATAAAGAATTTTTAGGGTTTTAGTGAGACTTTATAAAGGAAAGCATGGAATCAGTGGCCTGTGTGCTTAAATAATATTGTGTTTAGGTTCAAGAAAGTTGTGGAAGACTTAGAAAGAGGTGTACCAAAAGGGACAATCAAAGGAAGTCACAAAGGTAGTAATTTACCCTTACTTGCATTATGTTATTTTATGATACTTTCATGAACTTTATGACTTATCATATTTATATTATGATATTTTGTGATTGTTTTGGATGAGCTTATGAAGGGGTTTTGAACCCGTGATGTCCATTTTACAAGAGGAAACTTTGCTAAAGTTTTTATGAATTAATATGGTATTTTATGTTTTTATGAGAATAATTGATGTTTTCATGAATTATGTGATAATATGTATACTTGTATGGATATTGCTACTAAGATTCTTTAAATCTCACTCTTTTAAAATGATTATAATGCTTAGGCACAAGCTATGGCAAGACTTCCAAGAAGGAGCAAGGCAAGGAAGAAGAAATTATTCATTAAAATGCTAATCTTGTCTTTGATCCTTATTTTGAAAATGTTATGTAAATTTGTGTGTATGGTTATGAAGCTGTACTTTGAGATCCTTTTGTCCCTTTTGGTCTTATATGATGTTTAGTACAATGTTGGAACAAGAAATGGTAATGTATATATGATATAAAACTTATTTTGCAAGATTAATGGATGAGAATGACCACTCTAACACCCTCATGCTAATATCGCTACTGCTTGGTTGAAATGTTGAGGAATACATAAGTGTTACATATTCTTTGAAAGTAGATACAGTAAGCTTTCAAAGAGTTAAATAGCATTCAATTTAGCTATCTGTATGATTTATAGTGAATTTTTAAATTTAAGTGTCAAAACTAGACAGTGTTGGAAAAATTGAAATTCCTATTGTAAATACTGGATATTTTAAAAGGTAATAAAAAATTGTATAGAGCTCTAAAAAATTAGTGGTTTGTAAGCATGGAAATATCTATGTCTCAAGTTTAATATTCCACTAGTTTGAAAGCAATTGGATTTATATATTGAAAATAAATGTAAGTTTTCCTAAAACTATTCCAATAAAAGTTATGTTTTGATCCTTAATGGTTCAAGTTAATGTCATGCCTTGTTCAAGTTGAATAAATGTATATGATAAATATAAATGAAATGTAGACATATAGAGCTTTCTAATGATATAAATTAAGCATGAATTGGCTTAATAGAATGAGAAATAAATTTCCAAATTTAAGGCCAAAATTCTAGGAAAGTATAAAATGACCATATAAACAATAATGTTCATGCTAAATATCATATCAATTGGCATGATTAAAGTCTTGTTTCATATTTTTTACATGTACTTAATGTTTTGAAATATTTGTAAAGACTTGAATCACCTTCATACAATTTTTCAAGAATTAGTTATAATTTTTCAAAATTCAGTCTAGAAAAATAGGTGACCAAATGAACAGTAACTTGAAGTTTTAAATTTTCCTGTTTCAGCCTCTTATATGATTCAAGCTTCTAAACATGATTAAATGGACTTAAATAAAGTCTAATACATGAAAAATAGAGTCTAAAGTTAAAGCGTTACACCTAGGAAGCTTGAATCAATAAGGTATGGTGATTTCTTCATACTCTCCTCTGTTCTCACCGATTGTGTTTGGGTATTTTGAGGTGGTGATTGTGATTTATGAGATTAGATGAGTTTCTACTGATTAGGTTGTATTTGATGCCTCAATGAAGTGTTGTTGGATATCTTCAAGCTTTGAGTTATAGATTTTGGGTATTTATGTTATTGATTCTCCAAACCCTAACCTTTAAATTTGGGATTTCTTATGGTATCCGAATTGTATGGGTTCATGGTTAGTTTTGGGAGTTGATTTGAGTATAATGATTTCATGGGAATTTCATTGAATATTGGGCTTGGATTGGTGCTGAATGCTATTTAATTGCTTTGGATTGTTTTTCTCCTTGTGTATTGTAGTTGGTGATTCTTTGGTCAATCAAAGTATTGAGAGCGTGCGGCAACTCGAGGTAACCGAGGAATAATTTTATTTATTTTATATGTTTGAAAGTTTTCATATCATGATATGCAACATATATCATGGTTAGAAATGGTAAGTTTTCTCAAAACCCTCTTTCTTTGAAAAGTATGATAAGGAAGTGGAAGTAGTTGATTTGTATTCTTGTGTATATATGTTGATATAAATGGAAATACAAGGACTTAACCTATGAATATTATACTCTCAGTATTAGTATGTGTAATAATGATGTTAATGAGGATAATGTTAATAATAATGACAATGGAATTAGCTATATATATGATCAAGACGAATGTTTACATGCTTGTTAATTACTGTTGTGCATTCCCATGAAATATCTTACAAGATAGAGTTATGATAGCATGATGATAGTGATAATGATGTTTATGATAATATTGGCTTATGTGTATTGCATGATGGCATGTTAGCATAACATTCGAGCATCACCATTACATTATGCATATTGAGACATGGTTAGTTAGGTGATGATGACTTGTGATATAATGATACCACATGGTATGCCAATCCACTGATAGGACATATGAGGCCTCGTATCCAGGTGGCAAGGTTGATCTATATCCCTACCATTAAATTATTGTCCTTTGGCCAGGAAGATCTAGGTGGCAGTGGATTAAGGATACACTTTCCCAAAATCACCATTAGATTGAGTGGTCAAGGGGAAAAGGAACCATGGTCTACTTATTAGTAGATTGACCTTTGGCTGGGTTATGACTAATGGTAATGAGATTAGTAGTGCCCCGGAATCAGTCTTCACTAATTGTTAGAAGAGGGCTACTTATCAAAGTTACTTTGTGATAGTAACTAGCATATAGTTCTTGCCATGATTGAAGTGGGTTTTGCATATCATGTGCATGGCATTTCACATATTGCATATTTTGTAACAACCCTCATTACATTATCCCAAACTTAGTCTCTAACTAACAAGGTACAATTGACAATGTGTACAGGACCAGAGGGACCAGGGTAGAGAAAAAATTATAGTGGAGGTAGATGAGCTCTAAGCTGTGGTGAGACACAGGGCCACCGCAGTGAATGAGCTTCAACTTTGGAAAATTTTTGGACAAAAAGGACTCCATACCATGGTGAACTTACCCACTGCCATGGTGCTAGACATCAGATTCCTATAAACTAGAAACATTTCAGATTAATGAAGCAGAAAGAGATGGAGGGAGAACCAAAGGAGCTATGTTAGGGTTCAAGATTTTCGGCTATCGTCATAACAAGACATTTCATATAGGTAATTCCCTTCCAATAGTCATTGAAGACTAATTTCAAGACATCACCAAGCTTACCTTACACTAGTGCACCCAGCTAAAGGTAGTACTAGTATTGGGACCGTGGCTTTCCTTCCCCTTTCCTACCACGAATTGGCAGCGATTTAAGGAAGGTGTAGTCTACTGTGTGTTTTTCCCCTCCTGGCCATAGGAGGCGATTTAGCCGAAGGGATCCCATCTTTATCCTCCCTAACATATATCATCATAATCATAATCCATCCTTATCCTCCCTAAAATATATCATCATAATCATATCATATATCATATCATCACCACCCAATCTATCATATATCACAATCTCACAATGTTATGTGGTGATGCTCATGTATCATCATATAATCATCATCCTCATGTCATAATGTTATGTATGCATCATGTCATATCATATCAATATCATCATCTCTAATCATCATCATCATCATAGTCATAATCATCGTCTAGCTATGTGCATACCACAATATATAAAAAACAATACACCAAACATATCTATATTGTGGTATGAAAGAAATATGCATATATATATACAAATATACGTATCGTCATACAATACAAATAATACAATACAAACAAACACCCTGTTACCTTAGGTTGCCAATACTACACATGCGAGTTCCACATACTTTTTGAGTTATCCAACACACTTGAATCCCTCTCAGACTACCAAACAACCTTCACAATATCACAATTCCTCAATTAACAACATATACCATATAACCAAACATCACAATTCAACACCATATTCATGCATCATTAAGCTCCTAGGAACCATTCAAACATCAAATAGTCCCATATACTTCAGATTCCCAAGAGCCTTAACCAAAAATAACCTAGGTTTATGCTCAAATCATACTTAAACCCTTCAAAACTCATACCCAAGCAACAAGAACACCCAACCACACTTCTCTGACTCCATTTCATCTATTTCAATCAGTGGATTTCGTCCCAAATCGGAAATTTCAATATATAACCGAAAAATCCCAAGTTTAAATCGAAGAAAATGGAAAAGGAGGAGTAAGGATCACTCACCAATGTGAATCCAAGCTTCCAAGGTCCAAAAACAACTCCCAATTACCACAGCAAGCCTCAGCAAAGCTCTCACGTTCTCCCTCCGTTTTCCTTATTTTCCTTCGCGTCCGATCGACTGAAATATTTCTAATTTAAATGAAATCCTCGACTATTGCCACGGCCTCAGATAAGTCCATCGCAGCACCACTGTATTTTAGTTGAAACAACACCACTGGACTTGCTCTCGCCACGGCGTGGAGCTCTTTTCTGCCCCACTTGAATCTTCCTCCGTCCCATTTCCTCTGATACTGCATACAATGCTTAGAAAGATATCATAAGGGGTGTTATAGAACCCGAGAGCTTCCACATCATGGCGGCACTGTTGAGGTCGCAGCACCGTATTCTAGTTTAGCTGTTTTGGTTTGTTTTCATCAGTTTTTCAGAGTTTCTGGTGATGTGTGAGGTAGGTTGGAGTAGGTTGTTACATATTGAATAAGTGTAATTATATATATCTTTATATAGAAATGTGTACCTAACTTGTAATTATGTTTGGTATGTGTATGAAAACTTTTTTATAGTGAAACCTCTTGTTTTTACAGTTACCCCTAATTACTGGGATGTTTGTCTCACCTCTCATGGGAAAACATTTACAGGAATAGAATCTAGCTCTAGCAAGGAATAGTTGAGATAGTTACAGGATATCTACGTACCTGTGTTGGGATCTATTTATTTGAGAGCACATGTTATGTTTAGTATTGCGTCAAGTGTAAGACACTTCATGATACCATATGTGTTTGTTGTGCATATGTTTTCTCGGGGTTGTTTGTGTATCTTTGTCCCTTATGTCTAACTTATGTTGCTTATGACATCAAGGTTAATCGAGGCTATCTCAGGTATAGAGGCATACAATGAGTCATTGTATGGTTATGTGTATGAATGAGATGGTAGTCTAAACCATCGTGATGTTTTGTAAGGATTGACATGGTGGTTGTTCTGGTATGTCAAGGTTTATGGCCCATTGTTGTCATAGTGAGTTTGACCCCCAGGCAATGGGTGGCCCATATATGTTTTGATGAGTGTGAGTGGTTTATGAGTTCGGGCTAAAGATTTCATAAGTTCTAGAGAAAATGGGTATGTAACTCATTAGTTCGATTTAGGGTTCAATGATGTCAAATCTTAATAAACTAGTTTCCTTAGGGTGTAACAGCCTTAGAAAATGTTGTTAGGTGATTTGTGACCTATTAGAAAAGGTGCCACGGTCAAACGTTATGTAGTTTGGAAATGGAAAGGTATTAGAGTAAAGTTTTGACTAAAAGTGACTACTTCAGTCACAGGTGTCCAAAATCTCTATACGGAAGAATTTTGAAATGTTTACACCCATAGTTAGAAGAGGTGTAAAGTAACTTGTAGGCTTTGGAATCGTGTCAATCAAAGTTACGGGGTAGGAAGTTATGCACATCCAATGTTCACCTGATTTGACAGTAAGTTGCTATCAAACCAGCAAAAGGTAGCGCTGCGGCATCACATCCCTAAGCCGTGACGCCAAAAGGGAGATTTGTCTTCTTCATTTTTCTTGTCATCCAATCATAGATTGAAGTCCCTAGATCATGTCTAACCCATTTTCTCAGTTTCTCCTCTTGTTTCTCACCTTCTTTTGGTTGCTTTTCTTTTATGTCTTATTCCTTATCGAATCAAGTTGGCTTCTTGTATCTTTTTTTATCCTAAGTCTTAGGGTGTTACATATAATCTATCATTGAGAGCAATTATAGAAGGAGATTAATAAGGTATCCAAGAAATATAAGGGGGAGAAATAATCCCAGCTCTTTTTGCACCCAAGTAGTCCAAAATCAACTTTTTGCTTTTATTTTATTAATTTCCTGCATTTTATATTTTCGATATTACATAGTTAATCATACTTTTGCCTTACTCAAATTATTCAAAAATACACAATGTCTAATACTTGACCGTTTTTTATAAAAATCTTTGTGGGAATGATACTTTTCTTACTATTTTACTACTTGTTACAACCCATGCGTTTGTGGTGTAACCAAGTGGCAAACAAGTATTACAAAAAAATAGTCACATAACTTTTTATATTGATATTTTTGTTACTCTAACTTGACGGCGGTGAAGAGTATATTTAAGCAAGGAGACGACTTATTATGCTTAATTTTAAAAGAAAGGGTCCATGCATTTTTATAGCATAGTAGCATTATTCATGACTTGTAAATAATACAGTTTTCTATAACTTGTTGATTCCATGCTTTCATTTTAGTCTTAATTTTATAAAATTATTGTATTATTTTCAATTAATTTTTTTGTCACAATTTTATTATTAAGCTTGGGTTCAAATCAATAAAATATAATTTTTGAATGAATGCCTTCCAACATCTTAGAAACGTTGATTCTCCTAAATAAAAGCAACATTTAACAATGTGTATCCAAGAATTTTCCTCACCAAAATTTAGGATGAGTAGGGTATGAACAAGGAGATAAATATCATTGACCAAAATGATTAAAAAAATATTTTAATTTTATATTTTAATTCAAGTACAGGCCATGCATGCATTAATTTCTTGCTTACATTAATTGTATACTTCAACCATTTTCCATATTTATGGAGGTCACTTGCATTCCACCTGCCACCATTTTAAAGCCCTACTTACCTCAATTCATACACTCATCCTAGTTTTAACACTTCCATGTGTCAACCATTGTTGATAATGCCTTCATTTAATTTACGGACAGAGCCATCTAAATTCCAAGCTCTTGTATTCATTTTTTTTTTTAATTTTTGGCCTGATATATTCTTACTTCCTCCGTTTTTTTTTTCTGTCATATTTTAAGAAAATTTTTATTTTTATTTATCTGTCACTTTTAAATTCCAAAATAACATTAATTACTATTTTTTTAATTATATCCTTATCAATCTTTTTAAAAATCAAAGGTGACATTAATTATTATTTTTTATCTATCTATTTATTGAAAAGCAAGTTAAAAAATTTACAATAAATTATAATGCATTAATTATATTTCTTAATTTGTATATCGAAACTTTAAAAGACACATAAAAAGAAACTG
This sequence comes from Adenanthera pavonina, assembly GCA_026686845.1. Taxonomy (NCBI): domain Eukaryota; kingdom Viridiplantae; phylum Streptophyta; class Magnoliopsida; order Fabales; family Fabaceae; genus Adenanthera; species Adenanthera pavonina. The sequence goes on from JAIVEN010000015.1 coordinate 35,303,100, forward strand.
GATGGAGTATATGCCTAGCTTAGGTTCTCTCTTTTTATCTTAATTTGGTTTGAGTTCTTCCATGACCACTATATACCTAAAAATTAAAGTTGAGAAATGCATATAGCATTGGTAGTGGAATAATTGTTATATGAAAAAAGGAGGCACATATAATATGTCAAATATGCATATCATTCATCCATGACTTAACTAGGTTGAGCTGTAGGATCAACCATGTAATTATGTACTCCCTATATATGGTTCATATAAAGTGTTGTTTTAGGACTTTTTACAAAGACTAAAGAAGTCATTAAATGATTTAAATTGTTATAAAATTTAATAATATTTTACTAAAATACCCTTGATTTTAATTTATTTCACACATACTAAAAGAGAATTAAGAGTATTGATAGATGCAAAATAGTGAAACTGTAATTAATACTTTATCAATATTCTAAAGTAACAAATATTACAAAAAAATCTTAAAAACACAATTTTTAGGGACCCAAGGGAGTATCTCTCTAAGATATGTTTTCATTATACCAACTGAAGTTTAGTTGCATGAAAGAAAGAAAGTAGCTATACAGTTTTAATCCAAAGTTCGGTAGTTAAAGTTTTCTCAAACGATACTTAATTATAAAGCAATTGATCATATGGTTTAAGTAAATTATACAATCAAAACCCTCTAAAACTTCCCTTCAAGTAAAGAATAATTACACAAACTTACCTTGAGTTCATTTTTCAAAATTACACAAATCTTCAATCTATTCCAGAAAGGTATGTGTATATTTCAAAAGGAAAAAAAAAAGAAAAGAAAGAAAGAAAGAAAGTGTGTGTAATTTAAAAAGAAAGGCTAGTTTGACTAACTTAGAATGTTTCTGCTTTTGGTGATATAAAATGATGTCATTTTTGGTTGAAATATCCTATTATTACAAATTAATGTTATATAAGTAAATAAAATAGTCTTGTACATATATAATCATTAATAATTTAAATTTGTTGCAAACCCTTTGATTATAGACTTAATTGATCATCTTAGGAATGAAACTGATGATGGGTGATGGTTCTTTTGCGTGCGTGCGTGTGCGTGTGCGTGTGTGTTAATTAATTGATATCTAATGGATTTAATATTGATGAATTATGTGGATTGATTGTTATTCTTGTTCGTAATTGTTCGTATTATCGCTATGTACACATCTGTTATGGGTTATCCGATTTAATTTGGGTTGTAAAAAATTTATAAATTTTCTGATAATTATTAAAAATATAGAATTATTATTTTTATAATAATTTTTTATTTCAAATAAAGATTCATACAAATTAATAATCTTCTAACCACTAACTTGCCAAAAATGATAATTCAATTTGAAACTAGAAAAATAATTAAATTTGAGTTATTTAAATTAAATCTAGATAGTTTTAAGATAAGAAGTAATGAAGATTAGTGCAATTCTTAAGGATATGACCATACTCTATAAGAATGTTAATTTAAATCCCATTGCAGATGTGAGACCTTATCAGTAATATATACTTTTAAACACTCGCTGAACCGTGAACATGACCTTGATGAACCCGGTTACCCATGCACATCTTATTATATACTTCTACGGTCTCTTATATAAGAAAATTTTAAAGAATGTATCTTGGTCCAACTACTTATAAGAAAAAGCCACCATATGTCTGATATATTTAAGAAATTCTTCTAATCTGGTCCTTCATTTAATTGTGTACAATAAATGAGTATCATTAACTTAAAAAACAAGATTAAACATCAGATCAAGGGTATTTGAAAAAAAAAAATAATTTGTGACACATTTAAGGAGAATAATTAGTTTTAGCAAATTTTCCTAGTAATTACTTTTTTTTATATTTAAGACGGAAGGGAGTCTATATAAATATTATCTTTCTAGATTTAAACTACGAAACATCGAGACATGTCTAATGATCAAATGAAGGCCATGCATGCATTAATTTCTTGCCTACACACGTCCAAGTTTTTAGACTTTCGCTTGCCAGTTGCCACCATTTCAAATCTCCTCAGCGAGTTAGTCACTTGCCAGTTGCCACCAATATTTCACAACGTTGCTCACATCAATTGGTACATACGTCCAAGTTTTTAGACGTCCACGTTGTTTGACTCTCTCTTTCCATCTTTCACTTGTCTTCCCCCATGACCACTATAAATACAAGTTCAGAAATGCACATTACTCTTCATCCAAATCTCCTTCACAAGTCATAACTATTAAGTCTTGAAACAGAAGATCGATGAAGATGAAGCCCTTTATGCTGTGCCTTTTCCTTGGGATGTTACTCATCTCCGCTGCTGCCACTGATCAGCCATCAAAAGATGAGACGAAAGGTAAAACCCTCAAGAAACCATAAAAAATAACTGCATATATACATACAACTAAAAATATTAATTTCTGTTTATCAATGCCCATGTATGTACAGCCAATTCCGCAGCCGAGGAATCCAAGGCGACGACTGACGGCTGGGGAGGAGGAGGAGGAGGAGGAGGAGGAGGACGTGGCGGCTGGGGAGGAGGAGGTCACAGAGGAGGATGCCACCGGACATGCTGCCATCACGGCCATTGCCGGTGTTGCTGAAGCTATATATCAAACCAGAGAACAGAATGTAACGGACATGAAGAATGCATAATATAATATGTGTAAGATATGTATTCATGTAGCTCTGAGATATGTTTTCGTTGTAACAACTGAAGTGATCAGTTGCATGAATTACATATATTAGCTTATTGGTTTTAATACAAGTCGTCTTCTGAGAGTTGAATACACACAATTTTAATGAACTATGAACTATATATATTTTGTATGAGGACTTTATATTATAATATTTAATAACAAAAATATAGTAACGATCGATGTCATATTCAATCTGAAATGGATCATTTTGATTAAAATATTAGTAAGTACTAAAGAAAGGGAAGTAATTTAACTGAATTTGGACTTCATCGAAGAGAATGAAAGCCTGACGACATAATTAATATGACAAGAGGGGCGAGTCCCCACCAAAAAAAAAAACCAAGAAGATGGCGAGAATGTTACACTTTGTTATTACATAGAAATCCAAACAATTAAAGATGACCAAGTTGATTTCTAATTCGATCAGCAGCAAATTATTGATCTTTTTAAGAGAATTAAGGTAGGTTTAAATGAGCTAACCGATTTAGTGACAGTAGAAGAAATAGTAAATTTATAGAGAATGAAGTAAAATCTACTTTAATGTTACACTTGCAATGCCTTTATGTTTACTCTCTTGCTAGTTGAGCTAAAATGCACCTGCAGTCTTTATATGAGATATTAAATATATATTGTTTATCTACACACTAATACACACATATATATATATATATTTATAAATCAATATTATTATTAAAAAATACACATATTTTATTTTCAATTATTAATATCATTAAATATTTTATTTATATATATTTATATTATATTTTTTTATTTTATGTTATGTCATATCATATAATATATCATATATTATATTATTTAATAAGTTATATTATATATATATGCTTAATATATATATAGTATAATATAATAGAAATTTGTTAAAAAATTATTAAAATAAATATTATAATTTGGATTGTCATATGATTTAAAAGAAAATGCAATAAATTCAATATATTATAATTCAAAAAATAAAAAAATGATTAAAAAGAGTGAGAGGATGAGAAAGAGAGAATTAGCCCATATTTATTTTCTAAATATTGTTATTACTTATTTTTTTTGAAAAATATATTAACAACTCATAATCCTTCTTTCTCTATATGACATTATTTTATTAGATTTTTACATTATGAGAAAATATCCATGCTACCAACATCTATAGGAGTTTGGGCTGAGAGTCTCAATCATAGTATGACAGATTATTCTCTTGGACTAACTATTGATAATTGTCTTAGTACATTATTACTTTATCAAAATTATTATTGGTAATAAATAATATTAATATTAATTTATATGTTAAAAATATTAGAAATTAAATTAACCTAATAAGAATTTCTCCAAATATAGGGTTGATCACATTAGATAATTAGGGATTAGTTTGTCTTCCTAATTTTTTTTATTAGAGTTATCAATCCCTTTATGAATTAAAAAAAATTATCCTAATAAGAATAACATATTTAATTAATTAGGATAAGGAAAAATAAAATTAAATATGGATTGAATTCAATATTCAACATTTCAAATATTTAATCTACGGTAGAGATAAAACACTTTCAAAATGTTCAGAATATTTTACATGAAAAAATAGTAAAATACTTTATCATTAAATAAAGATACTAGATAATATTTATAATATAAAATATATATTAAATATCTACTTACTTATGATAAAAATATATAAATAAAACACAATTATTATTTTAATATGTTAGTTATTAATTTTTAAAATGAAAATAGCAAAAATTCACAAAATTAACTTTGGCGGTGACATTAGAAAGTCGCCACCGAAAGTCTTACTTTTAGTGGTGACATCAGTAAAGTTATCACCGAAAGTAACTTTCGGCGGCGACTAAAAACAATCATTGCTGAAAATATAACTTTTGGCAGCGCTAAAGAAAAATCGTCACTAAAAGTCCATCTTTTGGCAGCAACAATGAAAGTCATCGCTAAAGGCTATTTTCAGCGACGACTTTTTCAGTCGCTGCCAAAAAGTGTACTTTCAACGATAGTTTTTTTCAGTCGCCGCTGAAAGATGAACTTTCAGCGACGACTTTTTAAATCGCAGCAAAAAATATACCATCAGTGATAACCTTTTTCAGTCGCCGCTGAAAGACTGACTTTTAGCAGCAACTTTTTTTTATCGCCGCTCTGAAAGTCTATTTTTTTGTAGTGTAGCTTAAATCAATTAAGTGATCCATTGCAAATTCCAAGTGGAACAGTTACAAGGAAAAAGCTCAAAGGATCAAAGAAGCATTGAATGAGTTTATACAAGATATAATATTGGCTAAGGATATACATCATGAATCTAGGCTAAACACTAAAAAGGAATTATATAAGTTGAAAAGGGAGCTAATGAGAGCTTTTTGGACAAGAACACTTTAAATTAAAGAGCTTGGGGCATAATGCATACATGGGCTGTCTCATTTAGGCCTCAAATTCATGATGACTTGGAGGCTGAATATTATATTTTATTAATTTTGAATATATTTGGATGAAATTATGTAATATTCTGGAATTCTTACTGGATATTTAAGGTTCAATATTTTAAAATTTATAAAAAATTTGTAAAAATATGTATATGCTATTTTGCGTCAAATAGGGCAAAGAGATCAATTATCTCAGTAGGAATGATAAAGGAGAAAATGATGATTTTACCACTGAAAAGAAAAAAACAGAGAAAAGAAAGAAAAAAAGTGCAGGAGGTGATGAAAATTTTAAGAATTTTGGGATAAATTATACCTAATGACTCAAAAGTTTTAAAAATTATAAATTTATCTCGGGTCAAGGGCTCGTTCATAAATTTGAAAAATTATTATCCAAATGAAGCTCTCAATGAGTTAAGTCCAATGGAATATATTATGAAATTTATTAAAATCAAAATAATATTATTGGGCATTTAAGTTTAAATATTAATATTTTACCTTATAAAAGTTAATTTAGACTACAGGAAAAGACAGTATTAATTTAAGAAAAATTAGTAGGTCTAGCTAAAATACATTTTGGGTTAAGATAATGATCTTAGATTAATAGTAATTATTAGATAATCCTGTACTAATTTAATGACCATTTTGGTAAAAAAACTCAATCGGTATAGGATATTTTGCTCCATTAAAATTTATGAAGCAAATTTTCACCAAAAAAGTGGGTGAAGCACGTCAAAAAGCTGTTCTGGACACCAAGAAAATTTTACTGAAAGCTTTTACAAAAAGAGATGCCAAAAAATAAAAAAAAATGTAATAAAGTTACTTTATGATATAATTTTTCCATTAATTCACTTTAAGCCCTCATCTTATTCACTTAGCATGCTGAAATAGAGAGCAAGGAGAGGGAGAAGTCATGGCTTAGTAGAAGCAAAAGGAGAAGAGAAAAATCACAAGTTTGGTCCCAAAATTTCAAGATATTATAATTATTTCCTTATGTTCTCTAGCAATTTTAAAACATTTTGGTGGTTATTTTTCCTTTATTTTTCTGCTGAAAGTTCACCTAGAGAGAGAAATTAGAGAGATAAAGTTAGGTCATGAAGAAACTAAACCATAGAAAAGTTTAGAAATACTTCAAAATGCAAGAATATGACATTAGATTGCAAATTGATCAGGTAGTTATTTTTCTACATTTTCTTGAAATTTTCTGCCTATTTAGGGGTTTGAAAAGGAATTTTTTTTTTATTATTTTGACTCCAAAAATAGATTCTTTTAGTCTAAAATAGGTTAGAACAAGTGTGTTGTACAAGAAATTCTCAAAGAATAACTATATAGATCTTTAAGGTTAAAGTGACACTTTGAGAAGCAAGTCATTTAATTCTTGGATTGAAACTTGTTTTGATGATGCAATAGGGCTCCAAGAGACAATTGAAGATCAAGAAAAGAGTTCAAAGTTTGGAAAGACTTGGAAAGCCCTAAGGTAGTTATGATACCATTTATGCCCATTATGTACAAGTTTTGATTTCATTGATTCTTTGACCATGTCATGCTATGAATTTGATGTTTTGCATTGAAATTGTGTTGTTGGCTGTTGTTATGAAGAGTTTATGACTCTTGAATGTCCAATTTTTAAGATGTTACCATGCCAAAATTTTAATAAAAATGTATGGAATATTATGATAAAATGTTTTCCTCCTTGATGTTTCATAACATGCTATGATGTTTTATGTATAATGGATGTAACTATTGAGATTCTCTAAATCTCATGTCTTTCCAAATGTCCAACATTGTAGGTTCACATTACGGCAAGACTTTCCAAGAGTCTTTAGTGTTTTATTTAAAGTATCTTGCAAAAATGATGTGTATGATTTTAGGACTTTATATGAATGTAATTATGTCTATCTAGATCTAACATAATGTAATGTGCAAAGTAGAGATAAGAGATGACTATGTATATAAATATTAAGGTGTATTTTATCAAGTTGTAGGATGAAAATGGTCATTATGATACTGCTGAGAATTTCGTGTACTGTTCAAAAATTTTGCAGTTTAATGTATCAGTACTTTATATGATTGTAAACTAGACATGAAAGGTTTTTCATAGATATTAAGATCACACAATTTAGAGTTATTCATGAATTATGATGAATTTTCAAATTTATAGTTAGAATTAGAAATTTTTAAAAATAACTATTGCTATAATGAAGTTTATATGAATTTAGTACACAAATTGGTCAAGTAATTGCCCTATTCAATATTTTCCTATGTAGAGTATCTTTTAAGCTATTTTCGTAGACTCGAATCACCTCAATGTTGATTTAATTTTGAATTTTCAAAGTTCATTGGATAAAATGAGATTAACCAAAGGAATAGCACCTGAAAACTGAAAAAAAAAATTAGTTTAAATTATTTTATACAATCAAGTCTCTAATCATGCATTAATTAACTAAAATAGAATCTAATACATGGGAAATGAGTCTAAATATGAGGTATGACATTTTTTATATTAGAGCATAAGGTTCTGACCCTACACTAGTACAGTTATAAAGGAAATTATAATAAATAAATATATTATCTATTATATTTATTTATTATTTCTTTTTATGTTAGTCAATTAACTAGTTATTATTGTGATTGGGCAAATGTCTGAATTCATAAACAACTCAGTGTTGGACTATCAATCAGAGCCTCACCCTGAACCAAAAGAACTACCTGGTAAGGAAACACTATTACAAAAAAGGGTATAGATGGCTTTTTTTTTTTTGCACTTTAATGGCATTTCCAAAGCGCCTTGTATTCCAGTGCTAATAAAAATAAGTATGCTTTCATTGGCATTTAATAAATGCTAACTAAAATCAACTTTAGTTGGCGTTTACCATAAGAAACACCATCTTTCTATTTTTTATAATTTTAAAAAAATATAATTTACTGAGTTGGCTTGTTTTTCTTATATTTTATGAGTGGATGTGCAGACTAACATGGCGTTTGCTTGGTAAACGCCATGTTATGTTTATTTTAGACGGCATTTCACTGTTAAATGTCATCTTTAATGTGATCTTAGATGGCATTTCATATTGAAATCGATCTTTTGTAGATGGACTTAGATGGCGTTTTCCTAGTAAATGCCATCTGTTCTGTTTATCTGTGAAATGCCATCTTTAATGTGATCTTAGATGGCGTTTCATATTGAAAGCAATCTTTTGTAGATGAACTTAGATGGTGTTTTCCTAGTAAATGCCATTTGTTCTGTTTATTTTAGATAGCGTTTCCCTGCGAAATGCCATCTTTTATGATAATTAAACATGGTGTTTGTCAAGGAAATGCCATCTCTAAGCATTGTACTTCAATTGCCATCTTTTGTGATAATTTCATTGGCATTTAACCCGAAACGCCAACTATATCACGAGTTTTTTTTTTATAGTAGTTTATTTAATTTGTTCTCCTTTGAAACCTGTATCTACGAACTTGCCAATATATATATAAAAACCCAACAAACAAACTAAAATACAACGACTAAAATACTATAGTACAAACAGTCGAATGTACCCAGTACAAACAAGAAGGCTAATAATATTTTTCAACAACTAAAATATAAACTCCAAGAGAAGCAGACATACACAACAACAACGCAAAGAAGTAGATTTTGTTGGACTTTGACGCCCTTTGGTCTAGGGTGAATGGGTTAGGGACTCGGACACTGGCATATAAAATTATAAGTAATTTAAATATTTTTAAAGCACTTTACATTGCATTTCCTAATGAAACGCAATCTAAATCTATAGTTTACTTAGCATTTATTAATTAAATGCCATCTAAAAGTCTCACTTTAGTTAGCATTTATTAATTGAACACCATCTAAGAGTTTGGCTTTAGTTGGCGTTTAACAATATACGCCAACTAAAATATATTTAGATGGCGTTTAGTCAGTAAATGCCATCTAAAGTTCTTTTCAATTTTTTTTATTTTGATTATATTAGTTGGCGTTTAACTCTAAACGCCAACTATAATATATTTTTTATCAGCATTTACACATAAATGCAATCTAAATTTAAATTTGCCAACTAATGATTTTATAGTTTTACTTTTTTTATAAATTTCTTAAATAACATTAGTTGGTGTTTTTATGGAAAGGCCAACTATTATTTTTATATTTTTATTTTGTATTAATTTGTAAATTCATTAGTTGGCATTTACCTATAAATGCTAACTAAGTTTTATATATTTCTATTTTTTTCAATTTTTAAATCATATTAGTTAGCACTTATTCATAAATGCCAAGTAAGATACTAACTTTAGTTGGTGTTTTTTATGGAAACGCCAACTGAAGTTCTTTGTGTCACATTTTACATAGCGTTTTTATATAAAACGCTAACTATTGAGCGCCAATAAATTTCTAAATTAGCATAGTAAAAGTAGTAGCTCAAACGTAATATCTATGGGGGGAATGGCAAGTATACTTTTTGAGGTTTGGCTATTACATTAAGAGTCGATGGCTATAGAGCCAGTAAGGGAGGAAGATTATGAGCCTCCTAACGAGCTAGGAGTTAAGGTGGTGGAAGATGTGGATTGGGAGTTAACTTTCTTAGAGGACCTAGATAATACTGTTGGGAATTTCACTATACTTGCAGTGGAAAAACTATAAGAAATTCCCTCTCATGGATTAGTCAATGTTATTTAGATTGAGATGTAAAAAAAAGAATTTATCTCCGGTGCGTTCCTTGGTGTTCCTTTTCATTTCGTTGGACCCCAGGAACTAACACGATTAGTCAGTTCCCTTTACCGGTATCCACAAGAACGGTGAGTCCAACTCGAACAGCTTGCTAGCACCTTGGTTGTGATGCCCCGTATAATTCCGTACAAGTCCGTACCAGTCCATATGATTCTGTACCAGTCCATACGCCTTCACTTTTTTGTCCGTACAGTTTTTCTTTCTGAGTGTCTAACCGCTCTCTCTTTAGGGTAGTTCAAATTCACTTGATTTTGTATCCTAGTCTATATCAATATATAGATAGAATTCGGTATTTATTTAATTTAAATCAATAATCTAAACTAAATCAAATATTAATTAAATAGATTAGTTTCAATTTAAATTTATCTAATAGATTAAATTTAAACTAACTATCTAATATATATCCAGAATCAAATTTAGATTATGACATTTGTTTAAATTTAAATCTATCATATAGAATTAAATTTAAAACTAATTAATTTGAATTAATTTAAACAATATATATATTTCGAAATATATAAAATATCAAACATATATATATTTCAAATTTTAATATATATATATATATATATAATTCTATCACCATAAATTGAACATTAAACACATTGAATCTAGACACATTTTAAATTCAATGAATCTGGACATTCTAGCTTGAGTTGACCCATTCTTGTGTGTGACTCTGTAGGTCCATATGATGTTGGCAATGGGCTAATAGTACTATTGGACCCACATGTCACAAGTAGCCTCTAGCAAGACATTATGACTACTCAAATCATATAAGATCGGTGATCCGATACAATCTATCATATAACCTGATCACATCTCTTTTGTCTCATGATATATGGGTCAAGTATGAGGCATGGAAACGTCATCCTCATATAAGACTGACAAAACAAATGGAAACTCTTCCATTCGAGCAATGCCATGCATTTTCTTAGTCTCACTCATCGAGGGCCTCAGATATATCTCTCCATTAATTAGAGGGACAAATTTCATCTTGGCCATTTATTTTCCTCCACACGAGTTCTACTATACCCGATCATAGCCGTTATGATCTCCCACGTAAAGGTAACTTTTGACTATGCCAAAGTATAGTATTTCCCATGTAGGAAGTCATGGTGATCTCTGGTCTAGATGTACAAAACCCTCAGGTTGTGTCATGTACACATCCTCAAGCAGCTTTCCATTAAGGAACGCTGTTTTGACGTCCATCTGCCAAATCTCGTAATCATAGTATGCTGCAATGGCAAGAAGGATCATGACTGACTTAATCATGGCGACTTGCAAAAAGGTTTCATTATAGTCTATACCATGAGTTTGCTTGAATCCTTTTGCAACCAATCATGCTTTGGAGGTATGCACTTGGCCATTCATGTTGGTTTTATTCTTAAAAACCCATTTACACTTAATAATTTTTATACCTTCAGGTGGGTCAATCAAGGTCCATACCTGATTATCATACATGGATTGCATCTCAGACTTCATGGCATGCAACCATTTTTCGGAGTCAAATCCCATTATGGCCTCTTGATAGGTGGTTGGCTCTTCTTGATCCAAGAGCAACATATCACGACTATCAGTTAAAAGAAATCCATATCTTTGAGGCTAATGTCGTGCTCTATCAGACCTTCTTGGGCCTTGTGTTACTTGAGTAGGATCATCAACTTGTTATGAGTCTTCTCATTCTTCTATCTTTGGCTCAATGCGATTTTGTGGGTCTCGAACTTCTTTGAGATTTATCTTACTCCCACTGGTTCTTTTAGAGACAAACTCTTTTTCTAGAAAGATACCATTCCGAGCAATAAACATTTTATTATCAGTGGGATTATAGAAGTAGTATCCCTTAGTTTCCTTAGGATACCCCACAAAAAGGTATTTTATAGATTTAGGTGCTAACTTATCTGAGGCTTGTTGCTTAACATATACCTCACATCCCTAAATCTTTAGAAAAGACAAACTGGGCTTCTTTCTAGTCCATATCTCATATGGGGTCTTTTCAACCACCTTAGATGGAACACGGTTTAGTGTGAATGCAGCTGTATCTAATGCATTGCCCCAAAAGGACGGTGGAAGTCTATTTGACTTATCATAGATCGAACCATGTCTAATAGGGTTCAATTCCTCCGTTCAGAAAAACCATTCCACTATGGTGTTCCTGGTGGAGTTAATTGTGAAACAATTCCACAATTTCTAAGATGTTCAATAAATTCTTAGCTCAAATATTCACCATCTCAATCAGATCAAAGTGCTTTAATAGATTTACCAAGTTGATTCTGTACCTCATTTTGGAAAGTTTTGAACATTTCAAAAGATTCAGATTTTTGGCTCATTAGATAGATATATCCATATCTATTAATATCATTTATAAAAGTAATGAAGTACAGGTGACCACTTCTAGCAGTTGTACTTAACAAACCACATACATCTATATGTATTAGGTCCAATAAGTTAGTGCCTCTTTCACTATGTCCAGTAAAAGGTTCCTTTGTCATCTTTCCCAATAAACAAGATTCGCAAGTGTCAAATGATTCAAAATCAAATGAATTGAGAAGTTCATCTTGATGAAGCTTTGAAATGCGTTTCTCATTTATGTGGCCTAGATGACAGTGCCATAGGTAGGTCGGATTCAAATCATTTGACTTGATCCTTTTGGCAGATATGTTATAGATATGTTCCTTATTAGGAGCTTCAAGGTTCAAATAATAATGGTCACCATGCAAATCTCCATTCACATAAAAGATGTCATTAAAATAAATAGAACATTTTTTATTCCCAATAATTGAAATAAAACCTTCCTTATCTAAATAAGAAAGTGAAACAATGTTCTGACTCAAAGTTGGAACATAATAGCAGTTGTTCAAAATTAACAAAAATCCACTAGGCAAAATTAATTCATAAGTGCCTACGGCTAAAGCAGCAATTCTTGCTCTATTTCTGACTTGTAGGTCTATTTCACCTTTTTTCAGCTTTCTAATCCTTTTGAGACCATGCACATTTGTACAAATGTGAGTTTCACATGCAGTATCTAATACCCATATTGGAGAAGTAGAAAGATTAATTTATATAACATAATTACCTGAAGTAATAGCACCACTATTATTCTTTTGTTTTAGATCTTCCTTGTTAAGCTCATAGTTCCTCTTCCAATGACTAGGTTCATTGCAAAAGAAATAGAGTCCTTCCTTAGGAGGCTTTGCCTTCTTAGCTGCAGGCTTGGGTTTGGGGTTGGGCTTGGGCTTGTCTTGCTCCTTGGACTTGTTGTCTGGACCTTTTCCCTTTCCCTTACCCTTACCTTTCTTTTTCATTACTTTTCCTTTTTGAACCATTAAAACATTGCTGGGTCTTTTCTTAATGTTTTACTCAATAGTTTTAAGCATCGCATGTAGCTCAAAAATTGATTTCTTCATGTTGTTCATATTGTAGTTCATGACAAACTGGTCATAACTCTCCGGGAGCATGTTTAAGATCAAATCTGTAGCTAACTCCTGGGTTATGGGAAATCCTAGCCTTTCAAGGTGATCAATGTAGCCTTTCATCTTTTAAAACATGAGAGCTAACTGATGCACCCTCAGTTATTTTGCAAGAATGTAAGGCTTTCGTGGTTTCAAACCTTTCTTACCTTTCTTGTTGTTGGAACATTTCCTTGAGATGCCCAATCATCTCATAAGCCTCCATATGTTCCAGATCTCTCTGAAGTTCTAGGATCATGGTGGCTAACATCAGGCATCCGACATCCATAGAGTCATTAAGATGCTTATTATAGGCATCCTTTTGGGCTCTTGGAGCATTGGCTGCAAGCTCCTTAGGAATGGGTTCATCTAGGATATATGACTTTCTTTCCTGCTTGAGAACAATTTTGAAGTTCCTAAACCAGTTAAGAAAGTTGGTCCCATTGAGTTTGTTCTTCTCAAGGACAAATCGCAATGATAGTGTAGCAGAATTACTTGATGACATTGTCTACAACAAAGTATGCAAAATTAAATTAATAATTTTCTACTAAAAATTAACCCTCATTTAGTTTAGTAGGCTAAGACCCATATTTCACTTAACTGTAGTTCCGCTCTGGCAAGACACTTAAAATTAAGTTATCTATGTAGGTAACTTATTTACCAATTACATCACATGTAACTCTTAGATCTTTATGGAATCCTGTCATCATATGACCCGGCATGTTTAATCCCATCTAATGCCTTGAGACCCAAAACCATTTTGATAGTCTCAATTAAGTCATACCATTATGAACCTTTATGAGTATCACCATTATCCAAACTGCCTCACTAAGATAACCTAAGTGTGTCCCACTTTGGTGGATCTTACATTTAGGCGATTAAAGCCTTGATAGGTGTTCATTAATGGGTGGCATTTAAACTTAAAATTTAATTCGAGGGATTTTATTATATTGTTATTATTTATACATCTATTCATCACATGAACATATATATAATGGTGCCATCCTATACATGCATATGATCTCATCATAAAGCATAAAACAAACGTGTCATAATATGACCCATCTAACCTATATCCTCCCGAGCCAATGAAAGGATTCTTCTAATATAACACTTATATACAAAAGAAACCTTGATTGAACATTCAAGGGAAGTGAGGTGAGAAGAGAATGTACATCCAGAATATAGAGAGAGACACGACACGCAGGCCATATTTAAAACCACAAATTGATCCTAGGGCCATATCATGCACTATACCCATCCAATTCAAACAAACAAATCACAACATGTAACAAACATCTCATCTGATGAAAAGCTGTAAGCTTTGCAATTTTAATATTAAATCAGATTAAGCATATACAAAACCTATTGAAAATCTAAATTACATACAAATAGATTTTAATTGAATCATGTTGTAGCAACAATAAATTATTGTATACATATGCAAAAACATATTCGCATCACATACGAAAATCACATGAATCTAATCACGTCATACAGAAAATGAAATTGTTTTAAAAAGATTCACAATTGTTTAAAAAAAAACTTATTTCACATAGACATATGATGTTAGAAACCGAATTCAGGAATATGATTTTTCAAAAACATATTTCACATATATGAATGGCAGATTTACAATAAAATTGAAAACATATTTGAAAAATCGAATTGGACAAATTGAGTTCCACACATTTCACATACATGCAATAATATACCCAAGAACTCAATTTAAGCAATAATTGACATGGCTCTAGTACCACTATTGGAAATTTCACTATACACGCAGCAGAGGAATCCTATTAACATGGATTCGTCAACATTGTTTAGATTGAGACGTAAAAAAAAGAATTTACCTCCGGTGCATCCCTTAGTGTTCTTTTTCATTTCGTTGGACCCTAGGAACTAACGCGATTAGTCAGCTCCCTCTACCAATATTCACATGAACGGTGAGTCCAACTCGAATGGTATGCTAGCACCTCTGGTTGTGATGCTCGTACATTTTCGTACAAGTCTGTACGATTCCATACAAGTTCATATGTCTTCGCTTTTTGTCCGTATACTTTTTCTTTCTAAATGTACAGCCACTCTCTCTTTAGGGTAATTCAAATTCACTTAATTCTATATCCTAGTCTATATCAATATATAGATAGAATTTGGTATTTATTTAATTTAAATCAATAATTTAAACTAAATCAAATATTAATTAAATAGATTAGTTTGAATTTAAATCTATCTAATAGATTAAATTTAAACTAACTATCTAATATATATCCAGAATCAAATCTAGATTTAATTTATTATATAAATCAAATTTAGATTATGATATTAGTTTAAATTTAAATCTATCATATAGAATTAAATTTAAAACTAATTAATTTGAATTAATTTAAACAATATATATATTTCAAAATATATATATCAAATATATAAAATATCAAACATATATATATTTCAAATTTTAATATATATGTCAAATATATATATAATTTTATCACCCTAAATTGAACATTAAATTCATTGAATCTAGACACATTTTAAATTCAATGAATTTGGATATTCTAGCTCGAGTTGGATTGTTCTTGTGTGTAACCCTATGGGCCCATATGATGTTGGCAGTAGGATAATAATATTATTGAACCCACAAGTCACAAGTGGCCTCTAGCAAGAAATTGTGACTACCCAAATCATATGAGATCGGTGATCCGATACAATCTATCATATAACTTGATCACATCCCTTTTGTCTCATGATATATGGGTCAAGTATGAGGCATGGAAACGTCATCCTCATTTTACTCGACCATCACTTTCTCGATCTCCGAGTAGACTGACAGAATAAATGGAAACTCTTCCATTGGAGCACAGCCATGCATTTTCTCAGTCTCACTCATCAAGGGGCTCAAATATGTCTCTCTATTAATTAGAGGGATAAATTCCATCTTGACCATTCATCTTTCTCCACACCAGTTCTATTATGCCCGATCATAGCCTTTATGATCTCCTGATTAAAGGTGACTTTTGACTATACCAAAGTATAGTGTTCCCCATGTAGGAAGCCATGGTGATTTCAGGTCTGAGGGCTTAGTGACATGGTTATATGTGAGATATGCTTATGACTTGATCCATACAGTTATCTCATGATGGATCAATCTAGCGCCTATTCTTTAACAGGAGCTTATGATTTTGATTTGTATCTTCATACATAATTATCACATAATTATCAATTAGAATCATACTAGCCTTAATTCATCATTGTTCTCACAAAGATGATTGACTAGGGATATTCAGGATAAAATAATTTATCCAAGGATATTATTATAAAGAAAAAACAAGCAAACAATATAATAATGTAAGGAAAAAAACATTTTTTTTAATAATGGAACACAATGTTCATAATACAATGATTGGCCTATGGCACAATCTCCAACAAATACCCCAAACAATAAACCACCAAACATAGAGACAATAGTTTATAGGATAGTGAGGAAGTTTTCAAGAGGGTATGGAGCCTACTTTGAGGGTCCCAACAGAGTCATGGCTTTCATGAATAGATTGTCTCAAGTCCAACATGATTTGGAAAGCCAAGGGAATAAGTATCATGAGCAGTTATGCATTGACATGATGCTTAGGGAGATACCTGAGGATGAGTTTTGGATGTCAATCAAGGTCAAGCTAGAAGGTAGAGAGTATGAGAACTTGGCTCAGTGTATCAAGATATACCTTATTGAAGCCAATCTCAAGAAGAAGAAGAAGGAGAACGAAGAGAATAAGAATAAGAACATGGAAGAAAAAGGGAAATAGCCAATGACTGCTCAACCTGATATCCTAGATCTTTCTTACATGCCTTTAGACCCAAGAAGTGAGTATTTTGAGGTGGTAGATGTAGTGAACCGGCTATACATTGAGAGCCACTGGAGTTACTAGGATTCTCTTATTTTGACATTCTTGGATGCAATTCGAGATGCACATGATTACATGGTATCACAAGGTCGAGATTTCTTTGAACCTACATGGATTAATGCAGTTATCACTATTTTTTTGAAGGATGAGGATTATTGGTTATCGATAAAGGAAGAACTGCGATGATGTTAGCCTGGGAGCTTACATGCATGTGCTCAAGAATTGATCCATCATGAGCAACTGAGGCTAGAGCTGGCAGACACAGAGAGGACTAAGACAAACATTATAGGGGTACCTCCACAAGAATATTCTACAAAGGAGATTCAGGAGCCAATGCAAGGACAAGGACAAGTTCCTGCTGAGGAGCCAAGGTACATTCCATATGCTAATAGAAGAAGATCCGAAAGGGGACCCGAAGGAGTATCTAGTATAAGCTTTTCTCCTTGACAGTCCTAGTTCCTCCCAGATAAGATAAGATGTATATGATCATGAATATATATATATGTATGTATAGAACTATGACTAACTGCAATTTTGAGTATAATGTATATGCAATCATAGATAACATGACTAGATAGCAAGATAAATGTATATAGTGATGTGAATATGACTTGTACAAAGTTTTGACATATGAATAAATGTTCTATTCATATAAATGTGGTCTCTGAGTATTGTTGCTATGTATTCACAATTTTAGTTATTTTATAGATAAGAATGGCTCGTACTAGAAGATAGACTTAGGAGGTCACTCTTTAACAAGAGAGTGTGTAACAAGTTGATCCCCTACAAGTTATAATGGATCATTTGCATCAAAAATAGTAAATAATTGAGAATTTACAAAGGACAATAGCAAATCAGAAATAGCCACAGAAAGCCAGAGTACAGGAACCACATCTAGCGCCACAACCACAACCAGAGCCACAGGCTATACTATTTAATTAGCAGCAGGTGTAGCAGTTAACTTGGCTTACCAGCAAAATGTAATAGCACCATTTAGAAAGCACTATCCTCCATCATTTGAAGGGAAATTTGATGTGCAAGGTATGGAGGACTGGATACTGAGCCTCGATAAAATATTTTGGCTAATAGGTTGTGATACTAAGATGAAAGCTTTATTAGCCACTTATATGTTGGAGAGAGAAACGGACAGGTAGTAGCATATCACTAAATTGATTTTACAGGCTCAAAATATACCACTAACATGGGAGACTTTCCTTGAATATTTCTATGACAAGTATTTCACAAGGTCAATCAAAAATGAAAAAGAAGCCAAATTCATTATGCTTAGACAAGCTGATAATCAATCAATAGATGAATATGTGGCTACTTTTATTCAACTATCTAGGTATTCCACATACTTACAGCAGTATAAGGATGAACAATGGAAAGCTAAAAAACTAGAAAGAGGCCTAAAACTAGCTGTAAGAGAAAGAGTTACTTCTATGTGGATTCAAGAGTTTAATACACTAGTTGAGGTTAGTAGGATCGCTAAAGGAAGCGTGAATCACAAAGGTTTTATACCATTGCCCTAGGTAGTATAAGGAGAACTATATTTGAGGAAAGTGAATTAAGTAAAAAGAGAAAAAAGCCCTAGAATAGTTCCAGTAGAAGGGGTAAAAGAGGTGGCAGGAGAGGAGGAAGAATGATACAAAGGGAAGCTAGAGATATTCCAATATGTGATTAGTGTGGTAAAGCTCATAGTGGGAGACAATGCCTAGCCGAATAGAATGTATGTTACCGATGTGGAAAGGCTAGGCATTATGCTAGAGATTGCAGAGTGGATATGGCTCATACCAGACCCCAGGCACAGGGAAGGGTCTTTGCTCTTACACAGCACAACGCTCTACAGTTACCAGATCTTATAGAAGGTATGATTAAAGTTAATGATTATCTTGTGCATGTCATGTTTGATTCAGGTGCTAGTCATTCATTTATTTCCTATAAGAGTGCTAAAGGATTAAGTCTACATATCACTGAATTACCATATGATCTTCATGTATCTACACCTATGGGTAACCATGCCATTACATCCCATGTCTATCTAAATTGCATTGTCCAATATGAACATTGTTGCACCACACTACATCTCATATGCATGCCATTCCTAGATATAGAGGTCATAATAGGCATGAACTAACTTTCCACCAATAACATTCTCTTTGATTGTAAAAACAAAGGCTTGATCTTGCCTACTCCAGAAAGTGCCCCAAATATTGAGGCTAAGTAGAATTTCAAATCAATTGCTCAATCTAAGAGATGCTAGGGGAAAGGATATCTAGCTTATTTAGTATACATCTCAGTAAATGTTGAGGTAGATAAGGGGATTGAAGAAATACCAGTAGTAAGAGATTTTCCTAAAGTGTTTCCTAAGGATTTTAAAGACTTGCCACCTAAAAGAGAAGTTGAGTTTTCTGTAGATCTTATGCCAGGAACAAGTCTAATATCAAAGGCACCATACAGAATGGCACCACCTGAATTGACAGAATTAGAGAAACAGATAGAGGAACTATTGGAAAAAGAAGTTGAGTTTCATTAGACTGAATGTTTCTCATTGGGGTGCCCTAGTGTTGTTTATAAAAAAGAAAGATAAGAGCCTCTGGTTATGTATTGACTGCAAGGAACTAAACAAAATTACTATTAAAAAAAAATATCCTTTACTTAGAATTGATAGTTTACTAGATCAACTAGCAAGAGCCACCATGTTTTTAAAAATTGATTTATGATCCGGATATCATCAATTAAACATTAAGGCAGATAATGTTCCCAAAACTACTTTTCGAACTCGCTATGGCCATTATGAATTTTTAGTGATGCCATTTGGTCTATCAAATGCCCCAGTAACATTCATAGACTTCATGAATAGGATTTTCTAGCCCTACTTAAATCAGCTTGTGGTAGTTTTCATTAATGATATTTTAGTATACTCCATATCTTTGGAGGATCACAAGATGCAATTAAGAATAGTCTTGACTATTTTAAAAGAAAAGAAGTTGTACGATAAATTGAGCAAGTGTGAGTTTTGGCTCACAGAAGTGCAGTTCTTAAGGCATTTTGTCTCCAAGAATGGGTCGCAGTAAACCTAAGTAAAGTTGATAATGTACTAAAGTAAGAGCAACCTAAGACCGTCACTGAGATAAGAAGTTTCCTTGGTTTAGCAGACTATTATAGACGATTTATATATGACTTTTCTCGAATTACATTGCCACGTACAAAACTTACTAGAAAGAATGCCCCTTTTTTGTGGGATATGAATTGCGAAAATAGTTTTAATGAATTGAAGTGCAAGTTAACTACCCCACCTGTATTAAGTATACCTAATCCCAATGAACATTTTGTGCTTTACACAGATGCAAGTAAGCAAGGATTGAGTTGTGTTTTAATGCAGAATGGTAGAGTAGTAGCATACGCTCCTCAACAGTTAAAACTACATGAAGAAAACTATCGCATGCATGATTTAGAACTTGTGGCCATTGTTCTTGCTCTAAAGATATGGAGGTATTATCTCTACAGTGGAACCATAGAAGTATTCTGGGACCATAAATGCCTCAAATATTTAGAAGATCAGAAAAAATTGAATGAATGAAAAGGTGCTTGATGGAATTATTAAAAAACTATGATCATTCTATTAAGTACCATCCAGGAAAAGTTAATGTAATGACTGATGCACTCAGTAGAAAGACTGTTCACGTAGCTTACATGATGATCTGTGAAATGAAAATGCTGGAAGATTTTAAAGTTATGTACTTGTTTCTTCAATTACATGAAACTAAAATTGGTAATGAATTTTTACAAGATTTAATGAAAGCCTAGTAGAATGATGAGTTTGTAAAGGTAGTTAAAGAAAATATGAGTCAAGGAGAAATGTGAAACAATTAATGGTCCGATAAGGTATCAAAAGAGGGTTTATGTTCCATCAGTAGCTAAGTTGAGAGAAAAGGTTTTAGTAGAGGCATATCAAAGTGAGTACACTATTCATCCAGATATTACAAAAATGTATCATGATTTAAAGAAATTGTTTTGGTGGCCTGGGATGGAAAGCGATATTACTCAGTATGTGTATAAGTGTTTGGTATGCCAGAGAGTTAAAATAGAACATCAGAAGCCAGCAGAAATGTTACAGCCTTTAGATATTCCTGAATAGAAGTGGGATAGTATATTAATGGACTTCATTATAGGATTGCCTAGAACATCATCAAGACATGATGTTATCTGGGTTATAGTAGATAGGCTAATGAAGTCAGCCAATTTCCTAGCCATGAGATCAACATATATACTGGATAAATTAACACAATTATACGTTAAGGAGTTAGTAAGACTTCATGGAGTGACAAGCAGTATAATTTCATATCATAATCCAAGGTTTACATCGAATTTCTAGAAGTTATTGTAACAGGCCCTAGGTACTAAATTGATATTCAGTACAGCATATCATCCTCAAACTGATGGACAAACTGAAAGGACCATTTAGACATTAAAAGATATGCTGAGGGCTTGCGTGCTTGAGACGAAGGGAAACTGGGATATGTACTTACCATTAGCAGAGTTTGCCTATAATAATAGTAATCATTCCAATATTTAGATGGCTCCTTATAAAGCACCATATGGTGGGAAATGCAGGCCCCTATTATTTTGGACTGAATTGAGCAAGAGACAGTTGAATAGTTCAAAAATTGTTGACCAAACCTCCAAACAAATTGAAATGATAAGAAAGAAATTATTAATAGCTCAAAGCAGTCAAAAGAGTTATGCAGATAAAAAAAGAAAGCAGTTAGAACTCAAAATAAGAGATCATGTTTTCCTTAAAGTATCGCTTACAACTGGAGTTGGCCAGTCACTCAAGACCAAAAAGCTTAGTCCCAAGTATATAGAACATTTCAAAATTCTCTCAAAAGCCAGACTTGTAGCCTATAAATTAGCCCTACCACCAAATTTGAGCCAAATACATGATATTTTTCATGTCTCCCAACTAAAAAAATATCAACACAATCCTTCGCACATTATAGAATAAGAATAAATTGACTTACAAGATAATCTTTGCTTTAATGTTATACCTAAAAAGATTATAGGTTATCAAGTCAAGCAACTGAGATACAAAGATATTCCTCTCGTAAAGGGGCTCCGAAAGGGCTAAATCTCTGTTGAGGCAACCTAGGAGAAAGAACTAGATATAAGACAAAGATTTCCATAGCTATTTAACTAAGGTATGTTTTAAATTTTGAGGACAAAATTTATTTTAAGGGGGTAGAAATGTAATATTCTAAATTCCTTCTAGATATTTGAGACTCAATATTTTAAAATCTATAATGAACTTGTAAAAACGATTACACACAATTTTGCTTGAAATAAGGTAAAAAGGTCAATTATCTCGATTGAAAGAAAAAGATAATGATTTTGCCCCTGGAAAAAAAAAGAAAAGAAAAAGAGAAAGGCAGTAGATGTGCAGAAGGTAAAGAAAATTTTAAAAATTTTAGGGCAAATTACTCCTAATGACAGAAAAGTTTTAAAAATAACAAATATACACCAAGTCAAGGGTATTTTTATAAATATAAAAATTATAGTAAAAATGAAGCTCTTAATGAGTTAAACCCAATGGAATATAGTATGAAATTTATTAAGATCAAAATAATATTATTCGCCATTTATGTTTCAATATTAATATTTTACCTTGTAAAAGTCAGTTTAGACAGTAGGAAAAAACAGTATTAATTAAAGAAAAATTAATGAGTCTTCCTAAAATATATTTTCAATCTAGATAATGATTTTGGACTAAAAGTAATTGTTAGATATTCCTGCAGCAATTTACTGACAATTTTAGCAAAATTACTCAATCAGTATGGGCAAATTTAATTGATAAAGGGTATTTTGGTCTATTAAAGTTTATGAAGCAATTTTTGGCCAAAAAAGAGGGTCATGGACGTCTAAAAGTAGATTTGGACACCAAGAGAATTTTCCTAAAAGCTTTTACAAAAAGAAAGGCCAAAAAGTAAGAAAAGTAATAAAGTTACTTTATGATATAATTATCCCATTAGTTCACTTTAAGCATTCATCTTCTTCACTTAGCACACTGACATAAAGAGCAAAGAGAAGGAGAAGTCATGACTTCGTGAGAGCAAAAGGAGAAAAAAAAATCACAAGTTTGGTCCGAAAATTTCAAAGTATTATCCTATAATCATTTCTATAACAACCCTCATTATATTATCACCAACTTAGTCTCTAGCTAATGAAGTATAATTGATTATATGTACAAGTCGGAAAGACCAGGATGGAGGAAAAGCCAAAATGAAATAGGGGAGCTCCATGCCGCGGCGAGGAACAGTGGTGCCGTGGCAAACGATCTAAAATATTGAAAGCTTTTTTAGGCTGAGAGTACTCAAGCCATGGCGGACTTACTAGAGCAGTAGCGAGAGTTGGAAAATTTTCTTAAATTAGAAACATTTCAGTTTGGTTGAGCGTGAGATAAAAAGAGAGAAATGGAGGGAGAACGAAAAAGCAGTGCTAGGGCTTTGAAGATCTAACCCTTTGAGGTGATTTTTGGACTTTAAGAGCTTCAATCTTAGTTCGTAAGTGATCTTTGCTCCTCCCTATCCATTTTTCTTTAGTTTTGAGTTGGATTTTTAGTTTCAGCCAAATCCCACCGATTAAAATAGATGAAATGGGATTAATGAAAGGTGATTTAGTATTTATGATGCTTGGGTATGAGTTTTAAAGAGAGTATGTATGATTCAAGCTTAACCCAGGTTATGTGTGGCTGAGGATGTATGAAATCCAAGATGAATGGGATAGGTTAGGATTTGAATGATTGTTAGGAGTTCAATAATGCATGAAAATGGTATTAGAACCTTGGGTTAAGCCTAAATGGTTAAATTGTGAAATTCGGATAATTGTACTATATGTTAATTGAGGTATTATGACATTGTAGAGGTTATTTGATTGACTAAAGGAGTACAAATTATGGTTGGCAATCCAGGAAGTTCATGGAATTTGCATGTGTAATATTGACAACCTAAGGTAACCGAGTGTTTGTATGGTGTATATTATATGTTAGTATATATATGTGTATATATGAATGTTTCCATTCATACCACAATATTGTTATCTATGTGTATGGTTTTTCTATATCTCATGGTATGCACGTGGCTAGACATTATATTAGATGATGATTATATATGATGATGATATGGTATTACATGATATATAGTATGACATTGAGAAACATGATAATAATTATGATTACATGATGATATGACATGAACATCACCACATGACATTACAAGGATAGGTGGATTGGGTGGTGATGATGATATATGATATGATGAGATATGATATGGATGAAATAAGGAAGGGATCCCTCTGGCTAAAACCTCTCCTATAGCCAGGAGATCCAAGCGGCACTAGACTGAACCTTCCCTAAATCATTACCAATTCATGGTGGTCCAGGGGAAGAAAAGTCATGATCTGAGCATTAGTTTTATCTTTGACTGGATGCACTAGTGTGAGGTAAGCTTAGTGATGTCCCAGAATCAATCTTCACCGACTGTTGGAAGTAATCACTTATATGAAATGTCATGTGATGATGCCCGCTCGTGGTTCTAGCTATGTGCAAGGGAGACATACATTCCATTCCATTCTATTTCATTGTGCATTATTGTCAGAATGGTTGTGTGTGCAGCCAAGGGGAGTTTTTGGGCATGGATGATGTGTTTTGGGCATATAGGACATTATGTGAATTTGAGGTTCAACGAGGTCAAATCTCAAAGTAGTGGTTCCATTGAGATGAAACCTGTTTGGACAAGTTAGTTGAGTCAATTAGGACCTGTGTGAACAGTCCATAATGGTCAAATTGCCTTTGGTTGCAATTGGAGTGCTTAAGTTGAAGTTTTGGTTAAAAAGTAACTAAAATGGTATTGGGTGTCCAGAATCTCCATAAGGAGATGGATTAAAGTGAAATTGATGTCTTTGGATAAATTGGGACAAGATTGATATGGAGGAATTGGAATCAGGTTAATCAGATGTCGGAGTATAAAGTTATACATGTTGGAAGTTCACCCCAGAAGTTGGAAAATTGCTTATATGGTATCAGCAAAGAGGCACAACGGCAATAGCAGCTAGGCCGCGGCGCCAAGTGCTACTGCCCAGCTAAGATAGTGGTGGTACTATAGCCCACAACCCAGCACGATTCTGGTGCCTTATGGTGTTTTTCCGCTGCTCTAATGTTTGGGAGTTAAAGTCAAGGTGTTTTTGGTTCATTCTGGTCAGTTTTATAGTAATTGGTCAAGTTTGGAGGTGTGTTAGTATAGGGTGTTACAATTTCCTTATGTACTCTAGCAATTTTGAAGCATTTTGGTGGCTATTTTTCCTTTATTTTTGTGTTAAAATTTCACTTAGAGAAAAAAAGTTGGACCATGAAGAAACTAAACCATAGATAATCTTAGAAATGCTTCAAGATACAAGAATATGATATTAGATTGCAAACTAGATTTTGAGGTACAATATTATAAAATCTATAAGAAATTTGTAAAAATTGGTATGCATCATTTTGTGTGAATTAGGGGTAAGTGATTAATTATCTCGGTTAGAAGGAAAAAAGAGAAAATGATGATTTTGCCTCTAGAAAAAAAGTAATAAAATAGAGGAAAAAAAAGAAAAAAAAAAAAGAAAGGCGATGGACAAGCAGCAAAGGTGGAGAAAATTTTATGAATTTTGGGATAAATTACAACTAATGACCTGAAAGTTTTAAAAATTATAAATATATCTCAGGTCAAGGGCATTTTGATAAATATGAAAAATTATAGTTAAAGTGAAGATCTCAATGAACTAAGCTGAATATAATATAATATAGAATTTATTAAGATTAAAATAATATTATTGGGAATTTAAGTTTAAATATTAGTATTTTATCTAATAAAAGTCAGTTTAAACTTTAGAAAAATGGAGCATTAATTTAAGAAAAATTAGTGGGCCTTACTAAAATATATTTTGGATCAAGATAATGATTTTGGACAAAAAGTAATTATTGGATAATACTATACCAAATAAAAAGTAATTACTGGATAATTGTGTACAAATTTAATGATAATTTTGGCAAAAATACTCAATCGGTATAGGTTAATTTAATTAATAAAGGGTATTTTAATCCATTAAAAATTATGAAGTAATTTTTTGCCAAAAAGAGGGTGCAACACATCCAAAAGCAAGTTTGGACACTAAGGAAATTTTCCTAAAAGCTTTTACAAAAAAGAAAGGCCAAAAAGTCAAAAAATAAAGTAATAAAGTTACTTTATGATATAATTATCCCACTAATTCTCCTTAAGCTTTCATCTTCTTCACTTAGCAGGCTGAAACAGAGAGCAAGGACAAGGAAAAATCATGACTTAGTAAAAGTAAAAGGAGAAGAGAAAAATTACAAGTTTGATCCCAAAATTTCAAACTATTATCCTATAACAATTTCCTTGTGTTCTCTTGGAATTTTGAAGTATTTTGGTGGCTATTTGTCCTTTATTTTTTTGCTAAAATTTCACCTAGAGAGAGAAAGTTGAGCCATGAGGAAACTAAACTATTGAAAGGCTTAGAAATGCTTAAACATCTAAGAATATGACATTAGATTGCAAACTCAATATTTGAGACTCAATATTTTAAAACCTATAAGAAATTTACAAAAATTGATATGCACCGTTTTACGTGAAATAAAGATAAGAGGTCAATTATCTCAGTTGGAAGGAAGAAAGAAAAAATAATGATTTTACCCTTGAAAGAAAATGTTATGAAAGCAAGGATGATGATTAAGAATGGGTATGTTACATAGAATTTCCTGATACTCCTAAAGTAAAATAAGATTAAGATGTCCTTGACATTTCTCAATATAAAAGGTATTAGCTAGATCTTTTAGATACTATGAACGAAGGAATAAAATCAAAGTGAAAAGTTGACTTTTAAGTCATATAATTAAGACTTGAAAATATTCCTCTAGTAAAAATGTCTAAAATTGGGAAATAAATAGAAAGAAAGTATAAGATACATGTATCAAAATTTCGAGAATGAAATTTATTTTAAGAGGGAGGGAATTGTAACATCCCAAAAAAGTTAAAATATTGAGAAAAATATAGGGATTTTGTAAAAATAAGTAGACACCCTTTTACGTGAGAAAGGGCAAAGAGGCCATTTTTTTCAGTCGGATGGAAAAATGAGAAATTATATTTTTGTCTCCAAAGGATTATGAAAAGGACATCCATGTCCCTAAAGTCAAGAAAATTACGTGAAATGAGTATTAGAAATGTCTTGGGGAAAATTACACCAATGACCCGAAAGTTTCAAAAATTATTATTTAATCTCGGGTCAGAGGTAATTTTATAAATATGTAAAATTACCATCAAAATGAAGCCCTCGACGAGAGAAGTCCAATGGCATATGGCTCTGAGGGTTAATATTCAAGGATAAAGGAATAATCAGTGCTGAGTGTCTAAAAGTAATAGTAAACCAATAAAGCAATCCGTGAGCTCTACCAATGGTTAAAAAAAAATCGGGACAGGATGTGGGCCATACACAAATACCATTTGGAACAGGATAATTATGGAAATATAAAAATAAGATTGGAATAGTCCTATAGCCCAAAAATGCTAATTTACCATAAAAAGCAGTTTTATCGGTATGGTTAAAAATTACTCGGTTCAAGATATATCTTGACCAGGAAAAATTTAGCAATCTTGGACACTTAAAGTACTCATTCTCTGGGTGCTTGGGGCAGCTTTGGGCAGCATGTTTTGTTTGAAAACTTCCTCAAGAAGTTGTCACTTTTTGACCAAAAAGTAATGTAACTTTAATTAAGGGTTAATTATGATTAAGCTACATAATTAACCACTTCATCACTCACTTTTCCACTTCACTTCCACGAAAGTGAGCAGCAAAAACAGAAGGGAAAAACACAAGAAAGGCGAGAGAAAAGAGAGAAGGAAGAGGAGAAAGCTTAAGGCAAAATCAAGAGCTCAAATTGGTAAGTTTGCCTTCTATCACTCTAAACTTGCTATCTGTGGTTTTTGAAGCATAGTTCTTGGAGTAGAATTTCTTCTTTACTCCCTTAGGTTTTTGGCCATGGCATGATTTAGCAAGAAATGGAGTTTTCTAACCATAAATCATAGGGGAAATGCTAGACTACACATTTAAAGTTTAAATATACAAGTAGTTTGTTGTATAACAAAATGTAGCAATTTTTCTTGAATTCCCCTGATTTTGGACGAGTTAATGTTCACACTTAGAGTTGGAATTTCATGTTTTTATGCCAAAAATGAGTTCCTCATAGTGTAAAACCTTAGGAACAAGTGATGGTTTCATGAAAAAGCTTAAGATTAAGAAAGTGAATTTTTTGATTTTTGAAGTTTAATTCAGGATGAACAGTACCAAGTTAGAAATGGAACTTGGCAATTCTAATTCCATATTTGGATTCCTCATGAAAAAGTACATGAAATAGAGGTATAATTCATCATGTTTGAGCTAGAAATGAATTTTTGGTGAATTTTTGAAGAATTAGAGTTTCATGAATACTTTTTGAAGAAAGTCATGGAACCATTAGTTTGAGTAGTTGTTTGATGATGCATTAGGACTTGAAGAAGCCCAAGGAAGCTAGTGGAAGTATTGGTATCAAGTTGAGGAGTAAGAGAAAGCATGAAGGTAGCAATTTACCTATTCTTGCCTTATATTGTCATGTGATTTTCAATGAGTTTGATGACTTGTCTATTGTTTGATATGATCAATTGTGATGCTTTGAGAATGTTGGCTGAGTTAATTGAGGCGTTTTGAGACCCCGGGATGTCCAAAATACAGAATGAAACTCTGCCAAAATTTTTGTAAAATATTATGGCATGAATGTTTAAAAGTATCCACTTGATGTTTTATGATGATTATATGCTTAATGTGATAATATGATTGCATGAATGGTGATTGTTACTGAGATTCTTTGAATCTCACCCCCCCTCCAATAACTAACCATGCTAGGGAGAACCAATGCAAAAGTGCTAAGGAAGGAGCAAAAGGCATGAAGAAGGAAATGATGTTGCAAATCATTGTGTTATAATGTGAATAGTTATTTGTGCCTTGTTTGGTATGAAATTTTAAAATAGTGAATAATATGTTAATATTGTAGAAAATGTATGAAAATTCTCAGTTCTGGATGTTGGGATATGAAGTTATATTCTACTAAGTTTTATGCCAAAATGAGTTCATTTGCATGGGTTTTGGAAAGAAATTACAATATAGATTGAAATAGGGCATTTTTCCAAACGTGTCTGATTCATTCACCCTTTTTCTATACTTAATATGAGGTTAGGTTTATGGGATTTTTATATCAGATAGAGGGCATTTCAAGCTTTGATATGACACCTAATTCACACCATTTGGAGTTGTATACATTAAATGGTGAATTTTCAAAATTAGAGTTCAGAATAGGACAATATTGGGAAAATGGGAAAATAAAAGTTAAGTACTGGAAATTTCAAAAGATAACATAAAATCGTACAGAGCTCCAAAAATTTAGTAGTTTATGTGTATAAAAAGATATATGTCTTAAAATCTATATGCCACTAATTTGGAAGTGATTGGACTTATAGAACAAGAGATAAATAAGTTTTTCCAAAACTATTCCAGTAAGAGTTAGATTCTGACCCTTTGTGATTTAAATTAAAGTTATATCCTGTGTAAGTAAAATAAATGTATAAGAAAAATATGTCTAAAGTAGATATGTATAGCTTTCGAATGACATAGGGTATGCAAAATTTGGAATAGAATAGAATGAAATATGATTTTTCAAAGTTGAGGTCAGAAAACTGGAAGATAGAAGAATGACCAAATAAACAGTAAATATCCATGAAATTACTATACAAATTGGCCCAATGAAGTTACTGTTTTATATTTTTTTTCATGTAGATATGATTTTAAGAAAATTTTAGAGACTTTAATCACCTCAAGCTGAATTTTCTAGATTCAGTTATGAATTTTCAAAGTTTATCAGGTAAAAGGGAAATTGCCAAGTGAACAATACCCAGAATTTTGAAAAATTCTGATTTTATTATATTATGATTCTAGTCTCTAAACCATGATGAAAGATATAAAAAATAATCTAATATATAGGAATTGGACCCTAATATAAGGTATTACAAACTCATGATGTATTTGAAAAATACCCACTAACAGACAAATTTTAGAGTGTTAAACTTCATATGTTACCTTGAAAATTTGAACTTTGAATGGTGAAATTCGAACTTACTAAGTTATTACCTCTAACAAACAAATTTTAGACTATGAAAATAAAAATTTTGTGTAAAACACAAGTTATGAAAATTGAAAAATTCGTCAGTAGATATGTTAAAGTTCATCTGTAAGTGAAGCTCAAAAAGAGTTTCAAATTAGTTCTCTAATAAATGAACTTTAGTTTTGAAAATTCAACCTTTAAAAGAACAATGTGTATGTTTAGGTGTCCCTCTGACAAATGAACTTTGATCTTCTGAAATTTGAACTTTGGTATAAGTTTGATAAAAGCTACTCTCTGATAGACGAACTTTGATTTTTGCAAATTTGAATTTCAAGAGAAGAACTTTTGTAACCTATTAAGTTGCTCCCTAACCGACGAATTTTGAGTACCAAAATTTGAACTTCAAAGACACTGTAGAAATATGGAACAACTATTCACACTTATCAGAAGAACTTTAAACTTGAAAATTCGTATGTTTCAACATGAAAATATTTGTCAAAGATGAAAATTCGAATTTTTCTTTATAACAGACGAACTTCGAAGTTTAACGTTAAAGTCTTTAACTTACGGTCTCTACAAAATTCATCTGTTGACACTCTAAAGTTCAAACTTTGGATGTCAGACGCATTAAATGCGGTTGGTGAATAGATAGTTTTACAGAGTAACCATTGGGTAACATCTCTAATGGCTAGATCTTGTCTCTAACACATAGTTAAGACATAAATCTATAAATAGAACTTCATTTGAAGATGTGAGTAATACTTTTACATTGTATATATTAAAACTCTGTCAAAATCTTCTATCAAAGCCTTCTACTCTTTCCTGCTTTATAAAATGTACTTCAACTGTCAAATATACTCTACATTAGAAAGTTCATTCATTGTAAACAATCTTATCTTCATCTGGAAGAAAGATTTTCTTGTAAGGAAACTTCACAAGGGGTTTGAGAAGCACTTAACTAGAGTGCATAAAAAAGAAATCGTAAGCTCTTTAAACATAGCACAAAGTTGTACTGTAGCATTACAAAGAGCCCATTGAATTCTTGCAAGATAGTGAAAAATCTCATGTGGTAGCTTGAAGACTGAACATAGGTCAAGACAAAGAGATCAAACTAGGATAAATTCTTGTGTCCTTCTTCTTATACCTTTCTTATTATCTCATTACTTTTTGCACTTTTTTTTTCTGCATATTTTGCATGCTTATTTTGTGCAAAATTCAAACTTTTCTTGGTAAAATTTTAAGTTAGGGAGGTTTTATCTTTGATAGATGAATTTTAGTTCTGAAATTCGAATTTTGGGTTAAGTATTATTAGTAAAAGTGTGCAAAATTCGTATAAAATTTAATCAAAATTCAAATATTAGTGAAGTTCAAAGAAAGTTCAGAATCATCTTCTCTGACAGACAAATTTTGGACTTTAAAGTACAAATTTTGAAATGAAAACTTGTGAGTCTCGTTAAAGCCTACTTTTGACAGATGAACTTTGTAGTTCAACATTCGAATTTCATAAAGAAGAATTTTTTTGACATGTTCAACATGCTTCTAATAGACAAATTTTAGCTTTGAAATTTGAAATTTGAATACATTGTGAAAAATTGAGACAACTATTCAAACTCTCCAAATACACATCCAATATAAAAATTCGTATGAACTAACATAGGTTACCTTTGGGAAACTTGAAATTTGACTATCACAATGCAATGGACAAATTTTGAAGTTCAACATTATAGTCTTTTATCTTCTATCTCTACGAAATTTGTCTGTTAAATCCCAAAATTCAAATTTTGGTATGTCAGACACATTAAATGCTATTGGTAAATGACTATTTTTGCAGAATAATCATTAGTAAATGTCTTTGACGAGTAGATCTTATGTCTAACGACTAGTTAAGTCACAAATATATAAACAGAGCTTCATTTGAAGTTATGGGTAACAAATTTAAGTTTTTCTTTATAATAACTCTACCAAATTTAGGTGTTAAAGTTTTTCATCTACACACCACATTTATTATACTATAACTTTCATATCTACTCTAGTTAAGAGAGTAATTATTCTTGTATAAAATCTTTTTTTCATCTCGAAGAAAGAATCTTTGTGAGGGGAATCACAAAAGAATCTAGGAAATACTTGCAAGAGTGTTAGAGAGTGATATTCAGTATTCTTAGAACAGAACACAAGCATTATACTAAAGCATTGCAAGAAGCATGTTTAATTCTCGCAGATAGTAAAAAATCCCAAGTCGTAGCTTAAGGACTGAATGTAAGTCAAGTCGATTAGACCGAACCAGGATAAATCTTAGTCTTCTCTTACTTTATCTTACATTTATATTCTTATCCATTATACTCTATTTTTCTGTAATCTTTTGCTTTCACTGTTAAATTATGATTTTGTAGAAAAACTTTAAGCTTCCTAATTCACCTCGTCTCAGGAAGCCAACATTCCTAACAAGTGGTATCAAATCTTGGACTTCCAACTAAAGGCTTTCACCATCCGGGAGAATTCATGGCTGGCTTTAAAGAAAACATACTACCAGAGGGCAACAATATCAACAAATCTCCAGGCTTTAGTGGTGAACACAATGGATACTGAAAGATAAGGATGCAAATATATCTTCAATCTATAGACCTAGAGATCTGATCAATCATCAGAAAGGGTGATTTTATGCCAATGAAGTTGCAGGATGATGACATATATAAAGAGAAGCAAAAAGAAAAATGGAATGATGAAGAGAAAATAAGAGTTTTACTAAACTTTAGGGCAAAACACTCCTTGCTTAGTGCTCTAAACTAAGATGAGTTCTACAAGATTTCTCATTGTTCCACAACCAGGGGAACATGGGATACTTTTGAGATAGCTCATGAAGGAACCGCTAGAGTAAGGAAAAACAAACTGAATACCTGCATTAGTGCATATGAAAGTTTCAGAAGGAAAGAGCATTAAAGAACTACAAAAGAGATTCACGCTCATCATAAACCAACTGAAAAGCCTTAGGAAGGAGTACTCTCAAGCTGAGAAAGTCAGAAAGATTCTCAAAGCCTTACCTATTGAATGGTAACCAAAAGTGATATCCATAAAAGAATTAAGAGGAGAATCAATGACATCTACCACAGCTCTCTATTGAAGCCTAGAGAAATATAAAGGAAAGTTGAAAGCTCTAAAAGAATCTTCTTTTGACAAGAAAAAGAAGAGTCTAGCTCTCAAGATAGAATCAGAAAAGGATGATGATTCTGACGAAGATGCTGAGCTTGATGAAGAAATAATAGCTATGCTGGTGAGAAGATTTAGGAAGATGTACGAAAAGAAGAAATTTATAAAATTCATAAAGAAAGATGGAGCTACCAACAACAAGAAGGAAAACAAAGACTTCATTATATGATATGAATGCAAGAAACCTAGACATATTAAATGAGATTGTCTTTAGCTTGCTAAGAAGCAAGGAAAACACAAGAAGGAAAACAGAAGGAAAAAGAAGAAAGCCTCAATGTCATCCATCAAGGGAGATACCTCAGATGAAGAGAATGCAGCAGAAGAGGATGAAATTGCAAATCTGTGCTTAATGGCTCAAGAAGCTATAGAAGAGAAGGAGAATTATAACCGAGACAGTGATAGTAATTTTGAGGTAAATGTTTGTAAACCCTCTTATAATGAACTGTATAAAGCATTTAATGACTTGCTTGCTAAGTTTGTTAAAGTTTCTAAGCAATTGTCTTAAGCTAAAAGGAAAATAAGCAAGCTTGAAAATGAGTTTCATGCATTTATCACTACATCACAACCTTCTTTCTCTACTCCTTTTGTCTGCTCCTTATGCATTGAGCTAAGAGATAAAAATGTTTATCTCAACAAGACTCTAACTAGGTTTACTAAAGGTTAAGATATGTTGAAAGTATTATTAGGAAAACAAATAGTGAGTCAAAGCAAAACGGGTCTACGATATAACCCTTGTGCTGTAAAAGAGAAGTTGAAAAGCAAGAGGAAAAATCTTTATCTAAGAAATTTTATGCATGCTAATGGAAATTCAAATTACAGTAAATTAATGCAAAACATAGAGTCATTCCAAGATCAAAGAAATCAAAAGGATAGATATTATCCACATTATTTTATACCTGCATCTCTTTCTTCTAGCCTCTTCTCTACTTGGAACTTCTGTAACAAGAAGGGTCATATGCTCTTCTCTTGTGTATACGAGAAGGAAGGAAATGGCAATGGAATGAAATAAGTTCCCAAAGGTACTTCAGTGCCCAAGGAAAGAACTAACAAGAAAGGACCCACACAAATATGGGTACCTAAAAAAAAGAACTAAAATCTATTTTGTAAGTGTGTTTCAAGGCCAATGAAAGCAACAAGTTGTATATGGATAGTGCCTATTCGAGACACATGATTGGAGATAAAGAGAAATTCATCATGCTAAGAGATAAGAAAAGAGGAAAGGTTACTTTTGGTGGTGACTAGTCTGGCAAGGTGGCAGGTATTGGAATCGTAGGAAAAAACCCAGAAACATCTATAAAATAGGGTTGTTTGTAATTGGTCTTAACCACAATCTGCTGAGTGTAAGCCAAACCTGTGACAAAAGCAGCTGGGTTTTGTTCAATTCCAAATTCTGTCAAGTCTTTAGAAAAAATGACAACAAAGTCATTCTCAAAGCACAAAGAAATGGTAGCTGTTATACTATTAATTTAGTTGAATTGCTCAGTTTAGAATCAATGTGCTTAATTAGTAAAAATGATGAGAGCTAGCTATGACATAGGAGATTAGCTAATGTTAGCATGCATCAATTAAACAAACCTATTAAAAATGAACTTGTCTTTGGTTTACCTAATATCTCTTTTGAAAAGGACAGAGAATGTAATGCTTGTTTTAAAGGAAAACAAACTAAGTCCTCTTTTAAATCTAAAAATGTTGTCTCTACAGCACTCCAATTGCTTCACATGGACTTGATAGGTCCTAGTCGTGTTAGGACTATTGGAGGTAACCTATATGTGCTTGTTGTAATAGATGACTATTCTAAATTTACTTGGACTTTATTTTTTTCTTCCAAAGATAAGACATTTAAGGCATTTATGATCTTAGCTAAGATAATTCAAAATGAGAAAGGTTGATCTACTGTGTGTCTTAGAATAGGTCATGGTGGTGAGTTCGAAAATGCTCAATTTGCTGACTACTATGAAGAAAATGAAATGGAGTACAACTTCTCTACTCTAAGATCACCTCAACAGAATGGAGTTGTTAAGAGAAAAAATAAGAAATGGCTCATGCAATGCTGAATGAAAAAGGATTGCCAAAGTTCTTCTTAGCTGATACAGTGAGTACAACATGCTACCTAATGAACAAAGCCTACATCAGACTCATTCTTAGCAAAACACTATACGAGCTATACAAGGGAAAGGAGCTCAACCTCTCTCATATTCATGTCTTTGGATACACTTAATACATCCATAACAGCAGCAAAGATAATTTAGATAAGTTTAAAGTTAAATCAGATTAAGGTATATTTCTTAGCTACTCAAATAGAAGTAAAGCATATAGAGTATTTAATAAAAAGTTTAAGACTATAGAAGAATTTGTACATGTAGTATTCATTGAACATGAGACTATTTCTAAACCTGACTTAGATGAAGATGAACTGATTTCCAGTTTTAAATAGATGAACCTTTCTAAGGAAGATAAAACTGAACCTAAAAAAAATAGAATTTATTACTATAGAGAAAGATATTCAGGAGAAATATCACAATTTTAAAGATAATAAACAAATTTCTCAAGAACTACTTAGAGCTTGGAGATATCAAAGGAGTCATCATGTTGAAAAATTAATTGGGGATGTTCAAGAAAAAGCTGAAACAATAAGACAACTTAGGGATCAAATAAATAATTGTGCATTCATTTCTCAAATTGAACTTGTGTATTAAAGAAGCATTAAATGATTAATACTGGATTAATGCAATGCAAGAGGAATTTAATCAATTCCAAAGGAATCAAGTTTAGGACTTGGCACCTAGACCCAATGATCATCTAGTTATTGGAACCAAATGGGCATTTAGAAACAAGATTGATGAATCTGGTGTAATCACAAGAAACAAAATCAATTTAGTAGCCAAAGGTTGAAATCAGGAAAAAGGCATAGACTATGAAGAGACCTTTGCTCCAGTT
This sequence comes from Adenanthera pavonina, assembly GCA_026686845.1. Classification (NCBI taxonomy): domain Eukaryota; kingdom Viridiplantae; phylum Streptophyta; class Magnoliopsida; order Fabales; family Fabaceae; genus Adenanthera; species Adenanthera pavonina. The sequence goes on from JAIVEN010000015.1 coordinate 35,339,653, forward strand.
GCAAGATTGGAAGCAATAAGGATACTTTTAGTCTATGCCTGCATAAAAGGTGTCAAGCTTTACCAAATGAATGTTAAAAGTACCTTTCTAAATGGTTATATAATGGAAGAAGTGTATGCTGAACAACCTCCAGGTTTTGAGGACTCAACAAAGCCCAACCATGTATATAGACTAAAGAAAGCTCTTTATGATCTAAAGCAAGCACCCAAAGTTTGGTATGAAAGGTTAAGCAATTTCCTAACTGAAAGGGGGTTCACACATGGAAAAGTGGACACTACACTTTTCACTAAGAAAGTTAATTTAGATTTGCTTATTGTTTAAATTTATATTAATGATATTATATTTGGTGCTAGTAATGAAAATTTGTGCAAGGATTTTGCTAAGTTAATGCAGGGAGAATTTGAAATGTCAATGATGGGAGAACTAACTTTCTTCTTAGGACTACAAATCAAGCAATGCAATGATGGAATCTTTCTCTGTCAAACAAAGTATGTGAAAGAACTTCTCAAGAAGTTTGGGATGGAAAATACAAAGACAATTGGCACCCCTAACGAGTACTTCAACAAAGCTTGATATAGATGAAGAGGGAAAGCCATTTGACATGATAAAATATAGAGGAATGACAGGATCTCTATTATATCTAACAATAGCAGACCAGATATAATGTTCAGTATGTGCATGTGTGCAAGATTTCAAGCATGTCCTAAGGAATCACATGCAACAGTAGTAAAAAGGAACTTCAGATACCTCAAAAGAACCGCTTAGATGGTTTTATGGTATCCATGATAGTGTGAAGAAGAGTGTTAGATTAGCTGGCTTCCCAAGAGGGGGGGTGAATTGGGAAGATTAAAAATTTTCTGCAAAATATTAAGAAGGTGAAGAAAGCAATATATGACAATAAAATAGAGTATAAACAAATAGCTGTAAAATAAGAAGTAGAGGGAAAAAGACTCAGTAATTTATCATGGTTCGGTCTCTCCACTTGACCTATGTCTAGTCCTCAAGTCACCACTTGAGATTTTTCACTATACTGCAAGAATTCCATGGGCTTCTTGCAAACGCCACAGTACAAAGTTTATGCTATGTTTTCTAAAGCTCACTCAATCACTCTCTGCCCTTTCACAAAGTGCTTCCCAATCCCTTGTGATATCCCCTCACAAGAAAATCTATCTTCCAGATGAATATTAGATTATTTACAAAGATTAAACTCTCTTGAGTAGAGTGAATATGAAGCTTGAAATACAAGTATTGAAGTGAGAGGGTAAAAGTTTTTGAGTAGAAGATTTGGCAGAGTTTCAGTATATACAAAGTTTTGATTCGTTACCCACAACTTCAAATGATGTTATATTTATAGATTTAGGTCCCAACAATTCGTTAGAGACAAAATCTATCCGTTGGAGAAGTTATCCAACGGTTACTCTGAAAAACTATCCGTTAACCAACCGCATTTAATGCTTCTGACATACTGAAATTCGAATTTCGGTTGGTCAACAGATGAATTTCGCAGGAATCGAAGGTTAAAGCTTCCAACGTTGAAAGACCGAAGTTCGTCTGTCATGAAGTGAAATTTGAATTTTGATATTTTGAAAATATTTCTATGTAGTGACATACGAATTTTCAAGTGGAAAGTTTTTCTGTTAAGTGTGAACAGTACTTTTAATTTACTACAGTGCCTACGAAATTCAAATTTTGGAACCCCAAAATTCGTCTGTCTGCAGTAGGCTTACAAAGCTCAGTAGTTCACATAGTTCAAAATTCAAATTTTCAAATATTAAAATTCGTCTGTCAGAGAGACCTCTTTTCAGACTAACTTTAACATTCGAATTTATAAACACTGTCATTCATATGTCAACATATCATTGTAACAGACTCACAACCTTAGCTTCTGAAATTCAAATTTTCACGTTCAAAGTTCGTCTGTCAGTGAGCAATTTTGAAATCCAATTTAAGCTTTAGTTTCAGATGAACTTTGACATATTTTCAGATGAATTTCTATAGTTTTTATAAGTTTCATTTTGTCTGAAATTTGAATCTTCAAAACTCAAAGTTCATCTGTTGCCAAAAGCTTCTTTCAGATACTTATGAAAATTCAAATTTTGGAAAATCAAAATTCATCTGTCAGAGAACCATCTCTTCAGACTTATTCAGTTTTAACTCGAAATTCGAATTTTCAAAGCCAAAGTTCGAATTTCCAACATGACAGTTCAATATAAACCTTTCAAACTTCATCTGTTGGTGGGTGTTTTTCAAATATTTCATGATTTAACATAAAATCAAGGTTTTAAAACATTTTTTCACCAAATCAAAGTCTTTTACCCATATTTAAACATAGCTAATCATCCTACAACAATTCTTGCACAGATTTCTCCAGAATTTCTTCACTTGAACTCTTTGAGCACCTTTGATATCTTTATTCCAAACTCTTGAGAGTTGATTTGGAATCATCAAAACTTCTTGATTCAACATTCTCCCCCTTTTTGATGATGACAAAACAACTTACAAACTGGATTAGTACTTGGGTTTGCTTTAACAAGCTCCCCCTCAACGTATGCATTATATATCAAAAGATATCATATATAGTAAACCATGTAAAGAGATTCAAAGGGAAAATCAATGCAACCAAGAAATTCTTTCAGTTAATCAAGTGTTGCTTTATAGAGACAAAATTCAAGTAAAGTTCTTCTAAATGCACAAATCAAATACAAAATACAAATAATCAAAACAGACAACAAAGACACACGAAGACTAAATTCTAATCACTTCTTCTTCGGCTTGGTCTTCTTGCTGTAAGTTTTCCCAGATGGCTCAGCAGCAGGCTTTCCAGTTTGCTTACTCTTCTCCCCCTTTTTGGCATCATCAGGAAGCCCAACAAAATCAACAACAGGAGGGATCTGAGAGATTGGAATAGCTTTGAGAGGCACAGGAGGCTCAGAAGGCTCAAGACTTGGTTCTTCATCATCATCAGAGACCTCAAGCAACTCTTGCATCTCTTGTCTGGAAAGAGCCAATTGAGCCCTTTGTTCCTCTGAAAGTCCATAAGCAACGAGAGAAGGAGGAGCTGGTTCATCAGATCGAAACATTTCCTCAAGGCTTCTTGTCTGAGCTTAAAATAGAGCATTGCGAGCAATAGCTTCAAAATCAACAACAGGCACAATGCTTCTCTCTTCATTGCTCACACCCTCCAGCATTGATGAAGTGGAAATGGCTGCCACTAGTCTTTCAACTTGCTCAGATTCTTGAGTGGAAAGAATTGAATCCTAAGCGTCTTCTTGAGTAGGCTCATGAGGGCCTGTTTCCTGAGGTCCTTCTTCTTCCAATTCATAGTCCAAGGGTGGACCAGGACTAGGTGTCCTTATTGCACCAGTAGGCTCAGCACCATCTACATCATCATGCTCAGAGGAGGCTAGCTCGAAGAGGCTTGGAGGCTCAGGAGTTGGAGACTGAATGGGCACAGAGAACCCTGGTTGAGGTGGAGCTGATGTGGCAGGAATTGCACTTCGAATTTCTTCATAGGCATCAGTAACCACTTTCATGTTCTTTGCCAACTGGTGAATCTGATCTTGCAGGTGAGCAAATTTGGCATTTTGCTCATCCCTGATACTAAGAATGAGTGTAGACAGGCTGTCATACAACTCAGTGATCTTGGTTGGCTTGGCACGAGAGGAAGGAGTGGATGGAATATGAATGGGCTTGGATGGAGATGGGATAGGCAGAGAGGGCTGAGGAGTGGGTCTGGCAAGAGCCTCAGAAGTACCCTCTTGCTGTTGGGAGGCACCTTCAACAAAGAAAAGATTTTCAGATTTTCCTACTCCCTTCCCAATCCATCTTCCTTCACTTCTTTCAATCCCCATCCTTTGAAGTTCTTCCTCCTTGAAGATCTCAGTGGGATTCCCTTTCCCCTTCTCAAGATGCTGAATCCTAGCATATTACAGGATTCTGGAAATGATAGCTGCATAGGGGAGTGTGGAGTCCTTCCTTTGATCCCTTGCCTTGATCATGCGTTGGAGTATGATATATCCCATGTTAATCAGTTTTCCACGCATGATTGCTGCCATGACATGTGCCTCTGCCCTTGTTATCAAATTGAAGCTGCCTCCTTTGTTGAATATGATCCTAGACACTATGTAGTGTAGGATCCTCACTTGAGCACTGAGGTCTGTGGGCTTCAGCAGGTTTATGGTTGGCCAGTTTTCCTTTCTTCTGAACAATGTGCTCAGAATTGTGCTCTCCTTGTAGTTCAGAAAGGGGCCACCTTCTTCATCAGCAGTTTCTACCTCATCCATGTATCCAGAGGCAGTGATATCAATTTTGAGGCCATCTTGCCCTGGGATCTCTAACACTTCATTAAAAGTTTCATCTAAGAGTCAGACCTTGATCTCAGATTGACCTCCCATTTCTTCTTCTTGCTGTTGTACTTCAAGGAGGCATATCATGTCTTTATTACTTCATCATCATACCTCTCGAGTATCACTAATAGATTCTTTTATCTTAGTAGCCATATCCCAGCATCAAAATTGTTAGAGACCAAGAAATCCTCCAAGTTCATACAATGAGGCTTGATTACCTTTTTCTTTGCAAACTTGGTCGAATATTCTTCCTGAATTTGTGGAGTGCTCCATAATGGCAGTGTAGTTAGTTGATATTTTGCAGATTCAGTACTTGAGGAGGAAGTGGAAGTAACATTCTCAGCAGCAGCAGGAACAGGGACTGAAGGTTCTGCTATCTTCGAGGAAGAGGGTCCAGCTTTCTTTGATTCTCCCTTTGGTGTAGTTTTCTGGCATTTGGAAGGAGTTCCCTTGCTGGATTCGGCCTTTCTCTTTGGTTTTTCTCCTTCCTTAGAAGCATATTGTGATTTGACCGATCTCTTTGGGTGAGACTCTCCTTTGCCAGCTTCAGGATTCTTTACTCTTGCCATTTTCGTGGATGAATGATTCAGAATGAGGCCGAGATTGGGTTTATAGGGTGCGAAAATCAGTTTAAATGGTGGGAGATGAAGATTTTCGGTCAGAAATTAAGAGCATTGAAGATAGCATTTGAACAGACTTAGAGATGCAGAAAGTAGGGTTACGTCTGTTCAAATGAAAACCGTCAGTTTTAACATAAGTAACTGCCTGACAGACGAATTTTGAGGGGTCAAAGTTCAAACTTCGGGCAGTTACAAGTTAAACCATTCAGCAAAGCTTACTGACAGACAAATTTTTTTCTGAAAGTTCGTCTGACAGAGGCTTGGTTTAAGCAAAACAAGATGAATAGACGAACTTTGTTTCAACAAAGTTCGAATGTTGAAGTGTAAACATCAAACAACAATCAAATTTCCAAATAACAGACAAATTAAGCATGTAAAACTTCATCTTTCAAAGATTCAACATTGAGGAGCATGTTTCAATAAACGAATTTTAAGTCAGAAATTTGAATTTCTCTACTTTGTAAAGGTTTTCCAATATTCGTATGTTAAGAAATGATCATTTGTATAAACATCATGTTAGACAACCATAACTTTGAAATTTTTACTTTTGAAAATTTGAACTTTCAAGGTTCAACAGATGAATTTCGAGGCATCACTAAGCACTGTTCCAATGTATAACAGGCTGAAGTTCGTCTGTTGGGCATCCAAATTCGAATGTTGACGATGCTGACTTATTCAAAACCTTAGTTTTTCAAGGAAATTCATCTAACACATAATTAATATACGAATTTAAACTTTAAAAACTTACATAATGGATCCAGAAACTCAGAATTTTTGCCATTTTCTTCACTTTATGATTGTTCCATTCTGGTGTGCTCCATTTTTCAGATTTATTGCCAATGAATCTCTTGAAGGGCACCTGCAACTTAAATTAAATACACTCCGATGCTAAAGTTAGAATTAATTCAATGTTGGAAAAATCTAAAAATAGAATTACACACGAATTAACTTACAGTTCATTGGGATCTGCCATACCCAATTCTCTTCTTATTTTACACTGTCTATCTTCTGATAGAGGCTTTGTCAAGATATCTGCAACTTGATCCTCAGTTGGGATGTACTCTAGTATGATTTCTCCTTTCAAAACATGATCCCTTATGATGTGGTGCCTAACTTCAATATGTTTTGTCCTTGAATGCATGACATGATTCTTTGTGATGTTAATAGCACTTTGATTGTCACACATGATTGGTATTTCCTTCATTTCAACCTAAAGATCTTCAAGTTGTTGTTTCATCCAGATGATTTAGGCACAACAGCTTCCAACTGCAACATACTCAGCCTCTGCCATGGATAAGGCCACACTGTTTTGCTTCTTGCTAAACCATGAAACCAAGGATCCTCCAAGAAACTGACATGTTCCACTTGTGCTTTTTCTGTCAGTTTTGGATCCTGCAAAGTCAGCATCAGTGTATCCTTTGAGATCTTCTCCATTGCCCTTAGGATACCAAAGACCCATCTGTGAAGTTCCAATGAGATATCTAAAGATACGCTTCACAGCAGTTGCATGGGTTTCCTTGGGACATGATTGGAATCTTGCACACATACAGACACTAAACATGATGTCAGGTCTGCTGGCAGTTAAGTACAGTAGGGATCCAATCATTCTTCTGTGCTAGGTTATGTCAAATAATTTCCCTTTTTCATCTATATCCAGCTTGGTTGCAGTAGCCATAGGTGTTCCCATTCGCTTGGCATTTTCCATTCCAAACTTCTTAAGCAGTTCTTTTAGATACTTGGATTGGTTGAGGAAGATACCATCATCACACTGCCTGATTTGCAATCCAAGGAAGAAGTTGAGTTCACCCATCATAGACATTTCGAATTCTCCCTGCATTAACTTAGAAAAATTCTTGCAAAGAGATTCATTAGTAGCACCAAATATAATATCATCAACATAGATTTGAATAATGAGTAAATCTTTATTTTCTTTCTTAGTAAATAAAGTTGTATCTACTTTTCATCTTTTGAACCCCTTTTCAGTTAGAAAATTACTCAATCTTTCATACCATGCTCTAGGGGCTTGCTTCAAACCGTAAAGGGTTTTTTCCAGTTTATACACATGGTTAGGTTTTGTAGAGTCCTCAAAACCTGGAGGTTGATCTGCATAAACCTCTTCCATGATATATCCATTTAGAAAAGCACTCTTCACATCCATTTGATATAACAAAATATTTTTCATGCATGCATATACTAATAGAATTCTAATTGCTTCTAATCTAGCTACTGGAGCAAAGGTTTCCTCAAAATCAATGCCTTCTTCTTGATTATATCCTTTAGCAACCAGTCTAGCTTTATTTCTGACTAATGTACTTGTTTGAACCTATTTGAATCTCTATACTGAACATGTTTACATCAATGCAATTTATTTCAACATTTCCTTTTCTATTCTCCTAAATCTTCTACTCTAATACATATGTTGTGACTATATGTTAAACTTTGAATTTTAATGCATATATTGAGGGGGAGCTCGTGGAAGCAAACTCAATTACTAATCCAGTTTGCAAGTTGTCTTGTTATCATCAAAAAGGAGGAGGATGGTGAACCAAATGTTTTGATGATTCTAAACAATTAGAGCTTGAAAGGAGAATATCAAAGGAGTATGAATGAAGAAAGTAAAGAAATCCAGTGAAGAACAAGAAAATATTTAGTTTCTAGGATTTCTCACCATAAACACTGGGTAAAAAGCTTTGAAAATTACTTATTTAAAATTACCACAATGTTTAAGCATGTTATTTCAAGATTATCAAATGTTAGCATTTATTAAAATTGAAAAATATTAGGTAGCAGACGAATTTTGTATTTGACTCATACTTATTTTGTGCAAAATTTGAACTTTGCTTGGTAAAATTCAAAGTTACAAAGGTTTTATCTCTGATAGATGAATTTCGGTTCTGAAATTCAAATTTCAGGCTAAGTATTACTAGTGAAAGTGTGCAAAACTCATATGAAACTTAGTCAAAATATAAATGTTGGTGAAGTTCATAGAGAGTTCAGAGTCATCTTCTCTGACAGACGAATTTTGGACTTCAAAGTGCGAATTTCAAAATGAAAACTTGTAAGTCTTGTTAAAGTATGCTTCTAACAGATGAACTTTGTAGTTCAACATTCGAATTTCATAAAGAAGAATTTTTGTGACACATTCAACATGTTTGTGATACACTAATTTCAGCTTCTGAAATTTGAAATTTGAATGCATTGTGAAAAACTAAGACAATTATTCAAACTCTTCAAACGCACTTCCAATATGAAAATTCATATGAACTAACATGAGTTAATTTTGGTAAACTCAAAATTTCACTATCACAATGCAACAGACGAATTTTAAAGTTTAATGTTAAAGTCCTTAATCTTCTATCTCCATGAAATTCATCTGTTGAATCCCAAATTCAAATTTTGGTATATCAAACGTATTAAATATGGTTGATGAACAGCTATTTCTATAGAGTAACCATTTGTAAATGTCTCTAACGAGTAAATCTTGTGTCTAATGACTAGTTAAGTCATAAATCTGTAAATAGAACTTCATTTGAAGCTATGGGTAACAAATTTAAGTCTGTCTTTTCAATAACTCAGCCAAATTTCTGTGTCAAAGTTTTTTCACCTACACACCACATTTATTGTGTTATAACTTTCATATCTACTCTAGTTAAGAAAGTAATGATTATTGTACAAAATCTTTTCCTACTAAAATTGGAACCAAATGGGTTCAGGAGGTGAAGAAAATTTTAAGAATTTTAGGGCAAATTATACCTAATAACCAGAAAATTTTTAAAACTATAAACTTGCCCTGGGTTGAGGTCATTTTTGTGATAATGAAAAATTATAAACAAAATAAAGCTCTCAATGAGCTCAGCCCAATAAAATATAGTATGAAATTCATTAAATTCAAAATAATATTGGGAATTCAAGTTTCAATATTAATATTTTAACTTATAAAAGTCAATTTAAACTGTAGGAAAATGTATTATTAATCTAAGAAAAATTAGTGAAACTTGCTAAAATATATTTTGCATCTAGATAATGATTTTGGACCAAAAGTAATTGTTGGATAATCTTATACCAATTTAATGACAATTTTGGAAAAAAAAATATTCAATCGGTGCGAGAAAATTTAATCAATAAAGGGTATTTTGGTTCATTAAAGTTTAAGAAATAATTTTTGGCCAAAAAAGAGGGTGAAGCACATCTGAGAGTAAGTCTGGACACCAAGGAAATTTTTCTAGAAGTAATAAAGTAATAAAGTTACTTTATGATATAATTTTCCCATTAATTCACTTTAAGCCTTCATCTTCTTCACTTAGTACGCAAAAACAGAGGGCAAGAAAAGGGAGAAGTCGTGATTTAGCAAAAGCAATAGGAGAACAAAAAAATCACAAGTTTCGTCCCAAAATTTCAAAGTATTATTCTATAACAATTTCCTTGTATTCTCTAGCAATGTTGAAGCATTTTGGTGGCTATTTTTTCTTTATTTTCTTACTGAAATTTCACTTAGAGAGAGAAAGTTGAGCCATGAAGAAATTAAATCATAGAAAAGCATAGAAATGCTTCAAGAAATAAGAATATGACATTAGAGTGCAAACTAAATTTTTGAGACTCAATATTTTAAAATCTATGAGGAATTTACAAAAAGGGTATGCACCGTTTTACATAAAATACGGACAAAAGGTCAATTATCTCAGTTAGAAGAAAACAAAAAGAAAATGATGATTTTGTCCGAGAAAGAAAAGAAAAAACAAAAGGAAAGGCGGTGGAGTTTCAGGAGATGAAGAAAATTTTATGAATTTTGGGGCAAATTACACATAATACCTTGAAAGTTTTAAAAACTACAAACTTGCCTTGGGTTGAGAGCATTTTTGTGATAATGAAAAGCTAGAAACAACATGAAGCTCTCAATGAGCTCATCCAAATGAAATATAGTATGGAATTCATTAAGTTCAAAATAATATTGGGCATTCAAGTTTCAATATTAATATTTTAACTTATAAAAGTCAGTTTAAACTGTAAAAAAAGGTATTATTAATTCAAGAAAAAATAGTGAAACTTGCTAAAATATATTTTGGGTCAAGATAATGATTTTGAATAAAAAGTAATTATTGGATAATCCTGTACCAATTTAATAACAATTTTGGAAAAAATACTCAATCAGTACGAGAAAATTTAATCAGTAAAAGGTATTTTGGTCCATTAAAGTTTATGACGCAATTTTTAGCTAAAAAAGAGGGTGAAGCACGTCTGTGAGTAGGTTTGGACACTAAGGGAATTTTCCTAGAAGCTTTTACAAAAAGAAATGCCAAAAAGTCAAAATGTAAAGTAATAAAGCTACTTTATGATATAAATATCCCATTAATTCACTTTAAGCTGTCATCATCCTCACTTAGTATGCTGAAATAGAGAGCAAGGAGCGAGAGAAGTCGTGATTTAGTGGCAGAAAAAGGAAAAGAGAAAATCACAAGTTTGGTCCCAAATTTTTAAGGTATTATCCTATAACCATTTCCTTGGGTTCTCTAAAAATTTTGAATCATTTTCGTGGCTATTTTTTTTTATTTTCCCGCTAAAATTTCACCTAGAGAGAGAAAGTTGAGCAATAAAGATACTATACCATTGAAAAGCTTAGAAATACTTCAAGATGTAAGAATATGACATTAAATTGCAAACTGGATATTTGAAACTCAATATGTTAAAATCTATAAAGAATTTACAAAAAAGACATGCATCGTTTTATGTGAAATATGAACAAGAAGTCAATTATCTCAGTTGAAACGAAAAATGAGAAAATAATGATTTTATCCCAATAAAAAAAAGGAAAAAAAAGAGAAAATGAAGAGAGAAAAAAAGGAAATGCAGAGGAGCTTAGGAGGTGTTGAAAATTTTAAGAATTTTGGGGTAAATTTCACTTAATGACCCAAAATTTTAAAAACTATAAATTGACAAAATTAAGAGCATTTTTGTAAAAATAAAAAATAAACCTATCAATAGACTTAACCCAATGGAACATAGTATGGAATTTGTTAAGTTCAAAATAATATTATTAGGCTTTTAAGTTTCAATATTAATATTTTACCTTATAAAAGTTAGTTTAGATTGTAGGAAAAGACAGTATTAATTTAAGAAAAATTAGTGAGTCTCACTAAAATATATTTTGGGACAAGATAATGATTTTAAATTAAAAGTAATTGTTGGATAATCCTATACTAATTTAATGACAATTTTGAAAAAAATACTCAATCGGTGCGACAAAATTTAATTGGTAAAAGATATTTTAGTTCATTAAAGTTTATGAAACATTTTTTTGTCAAAAAAGAGGGTGAAACACATCTGAGAGCAAGTCTGGACACCAAGAAAATTTTCGTAAAAGCTTGTACAAAAAAAAAGGTAAAAAAGTCAAAAAATAAAATAATCAAGTTACTTTATGATATAACTATCGCATTAATTCACTATTCACTTTAAGCTTTCATCTTCTTCACTTAGTACACTGAAACAAAGAGCAAGGAGAAGGAGAAGTTGTGAGTTAGTGCAAGCAAAATGAGAAGAGAAAAATCACAAGTTGGGTCCAAAAATTTTTAGGTATTATCCTATAACCATTTTCTTGTATTCACACCAATTTTAAAACATTTTACTGACTATTTTTTCTTTATTTTCCTACTGAAATTATACATAGAGAGAAAATTGAGTCATAAAGAAACTAAACCATAGAAAAGTATCAAGATGTAAAAATATGACATTAGATTGTAAACTGGATATTCGATGATCAATATTCTAAAATTTATAATGAATTTACAAAAAGAGTACACAGTGTTTTGCATGAAATAGGGACAAGTGGTCAATTATTTCAGTTAAAAGAAAAAATAAAAAAAAATGATGATTTTATCCTTAAAAAGCAAATAAAGAAAAAAAAAAAGAGAAAGGGGGAGGACATGCTATAGCTGAAGAAAATTTAAAGAATTTTGAAACAAATTACACCTAATAGTCTAAAAATTTTAAAAATTATAAATCATTCTGCTAAAGAGCATTTTTGTAAATATGAGAAATTGTAAATAAAATAAAGCTCTCAATAACCTTAGTCCAATGGAATATAGTATGGCATTTATTAAGATTAAAATTTTAGTATTGGGCATTTAAGTTTAAATATTAATATTATTCCTTATAAAAGTCAGTTTTGACTATAGAAAAATGTAATATTAATTTAAGAAAAATTAGTGGGTCTTGCTAAAATATATTTTGGGTCAAAATAATGATTTTGGACTAAATGTAATTGTTGGTTAATCATATACCAATTTAATAATAATTTTAGTAAAAATACTCAATCGGTATGGATAAATTTAATCGGTAAAGGGTATTTTGATTTATTAAAGTTTATGAAGTAATTTTTTGCAGAAAAAAAAAAGAGGGTGAAGCACGTATGAGTGCAGGTCTGGACACCAAGCAAATTTTTCTAAAAGCTTTTACAAAAAATAAAGGCCAAAAAGTAAAAAAAAAAGTAATAAAGTTACTTTATGATATAATTATCCCATTATTTCACTTTAAGTCTTCATCTTCTACACTTAGCACACTTAAACAGAAAGCAAGGAGAGGGAGAAATAGTGACTTAGTGGAAGCAAAATGAAAAGAAAAAAAATCACAAGTTTGGTCCCAAAATTTCAAGATACTATCCTATAACCATTTTCTTGTGTTCTCTAGCAATTTTGAAGCATTTTGGTGGATATTTTTTCTTTATTTTCCTACTGAAATTTCACCCAGAGAAAGGAAGTCAAGCCATGAAGAAATTAAACCATAGAAAAGCTTAAATGTTTCAAGATGTAAGAATATAATATTAGATTACCAACTGAATGTTTAAGGCTCAATATTTTAAAATCTATAAAAAATTTTCAGAAATGGATATGTACCATTTTGCATGAAATAGAGGTAAAAAATCAATTATCTTAGTTGAAAGGAAAAAAAGTAATAATTTTGCCCTGAAAAGAAACGAGAAAAAAAAAAGCTTGTGTACATGCAAGAGGTGAAAATTTAAAGAATTTTGGGACAAATTACATGAATTGACTTGAAAATTTTAAAAACTATAAATTACCTTAAGTTAAGGGTATTTTTGTAAAAATAAAAAATTATAGTTAAAATAAAATTCTCAATGAATTTAACCCAATGGAATATAGTATGGAATTTATTGGGCATTTAAGTTTTAATATTAATATTTTACCTTATAAAAGTCAATTTAAACTGTAAGAAAATGTAGTATTAATTCAAGAAAAATTAGTGAGTCTTGATAAAATATATTTTGGGTCAAAATGATAATTTTGGATTAAAAGTAATTATTGAATAATCCTATACCAATTTAATAATAATTTTGGCAAAAATACTCAATTGATACCAGTAAATTTAATCGATAAAGAGTATTTTGGTCCATTAAAGTTTATGACGCAATTCTTGGCCCAAATAAAAAGAGGGTGAAGCACGTATGAGAGCAGATCTGGACACCAAGGGAATTTTCCTGAAAGTTTTTACAAAAAGAAAGTCCAAAAAGTAAAAAAAATAAAATAGTATTTTTACTTTATAATATAATTATCCCATTAATTTACTTTAAGTCTTTATCTTCTTCACTTAGCACTCCTAAGTAGAGAGGAAGGAGAGGGAGAAGTCGTGACTTTGTGGAAGTAAAATGAGAAGAGAAAAGTCACGTTTGATCCCAAAATTTAAGGTATTTTCCTATAGCCATTTTCTTGTATTCTTTAATAATTTTAAAGCATTTTAGTGGTTACTTTCATTTATTTTCCTACAGAAATTTCACCTAAGGAGAGAATGTTGAGTCATGAAAAAACTAAACTATAGAAAAGTTTAGAAATGATTCTAGATACAAGAATATGACATTAGATTTCAAACTGATATTCGATGCTCAATACTTCATAATCTTCAAAAAATTTACAAAAATGAATAAACATCATTTTATATAAAATAAAAGACAAGAGAACAACAGTATCCTTTTGAAAGAAAAAAGAGAAAAATAATGATCCTCCCTATAAAGTAAAGAAAAAAAAAAGGGCATTGAACACGCATGGGATGAAGAAAATTTTAAAAATTTTGGGACAAATTACACCTAATAACCTAAAAGTTTTAAAAATTATAAATTTATCTAAGTTAAGAGCCTTTTTATAAATATCAAAAGTTTTAGTTAAAATGAAGCTCTTAATAAGCTAAACCCAATAAAATATAATATAGAATTTATTAAAATCAAAATAATATTATTAGGCATTTAAGTTTAAATATAAATATTGCACCTTATAAAAGTCAGTTTTGATACAGGAAAATGCAGTATTAAATTAAGAAAAATTAGTAGGTCTTGTAAAAATATATTTTGAGTCAAGATAATAATTTGGGACCAAAAGTAATTGTTGAATAATCCTGAACTAATTTAATGATAATTTTGGCAAAAATACTCAATCGGTATGAGTAAATTTAAGTTGCAACAAGTATTTTGATCCATTAAAGTTTATGAAGCAATTTTTGGTCAAAAAAGAGGATGAAGCACATCTAAGAGCAGATTTTAACACCATGGGAATTTTCCTAAAATTTTTTACAAAAAAAAGGTCAAAAAGTAATCAAATTATTTTATGATACAATTATCCCATTAATTCAATTTAAACTATCATCTTTTTCACTTAGCACACAAAAATAGAGAGCAAGGAGAGGGAGAGGTCGTGACTCAGTGGAACCAAAAGGAGAAGAAAAAAATCACAAATTTCATCTCAAAATTTCAAGGTATTATCCTATAGTAATTTCCTTGCGTTCTCTCTAGCTATCTTGAAGTATTTTGGTGACTATTTTTTCTTTATTTTCCTGCTGAAATTTCACCTTGAGATAGAAAATTGAGCCATGAAGAAACTAAACTATAGAAAAGTTTAGAAATGCTTCAAGATACAAGAATATGACATTCGATTGCAAACTGGATATTTGAGACTCAATATTTTAAAATCTAAGGAATTTACAAAAATAGACGTCTACCATTTTACGTGAAATAAAGACAAGAAATCAATTATTTCGGTTGAAAGAAAAAAGAAGAAAATGATAATTTTGCTTCGAAAAAAAAAGAAAAGGGTAAAGAAAGGGGCAAAAAACAAAAAGAAAGGATCCAAGAGGAGGTGAAGAAAATTTTAAGAATTTTGGGGCAAAGAACACCTAAGGATTCAAAAGTTTTAAAAATTATAAATTTGCTCTAGGTCAAAGGTATTTTTATGAAAATGAAAAATTATAATCAAATGAAACTTTCAATGACCTTAACTCAATGGAATATAATATGAAACTTAGTAAGTTTAAAATAATATTATTGGGCATTTAAGTTTCAATATTAATATTTTACCTTATAAAAGATAATTTAAACTACAGGAAAAAAATAGTATTAATTTAATAAAAATTAATGGGTCTTGCTAAAATATACTTTGAGTCAAGATAATGATTTTGAATTAAAAGTAATTATTGATTAATCTTGTACCAATTTAAGGACAATTTTCGCTAAAATACTCAATGATATGGGTATTTTAATCGATAAAGGGTATTTTAATTCATTAAAGTTTATGAAGCAATTTTTTGCCAAAAAAGAGGGTAAAACCTATCTAAAAGCAGGTTTGAATACCAAGGAAATTTTCCTAAAAGTTTTTAGAAAAAGAAAGGTCAAAAGTCAACATATAAAGTAATAAAGTTACTTTATGATATAATTATCTCATTAATTCACTTTAAGCCTTCATCTTCTTCACCTACGATGCTGAAATAGAGAGCAGAGAGAGAGGGAGAAGTCGTGACTTAGTGCAAGTAAAATTAGAAGAGAAAAATCACAAGTTTAGACCCAAAATTTTAAGGATAATTCCTTTTTTTTGGTACTCTCTAGCAATTTTAAAGCATTTTGTTAGTTATTTTTCTTTATTTTCCTATTGAAATTTCGCCTAGAGAGAGAAAGTTGAGCTATAAAGAAACTAAACCACAAAAAAGTTTTAAGATGTAAAAATGTGATAATTGATTGCAAATTGGATATTCGAGACTCAATTTTTAAAATCTATAATAAATTTGTAAAAATTGCATGCACTGTTTTAGCATGAAATAGAGACAATGGTCAATTATCTCAATTGAAAGAAAAATTAAGAAAAAAATAATTTTATCCTAGGAAAAAAAAAGAGAAAATAAAAAAAAAGAAAGCAGAGCACGTGCCGGCACTAAAAAAATTTAAAGAATTCTGGAGCAAAATTACATATAATAACCCAAAAATTTTAAAAATTATATATCACAATAGATAAAGGGCATTTTTATAAATATAAAAATTATAAACAAAATAAAGCTCTCAATGAACTTAACCTAATGAAATATATTATTAAATTTATTAAAATTAAAATATTATTATTGGGCATTTAAGTTTAAATATTAATATTATACCTTGTATAAGTCAGTTTTGACAGTAGAAAAAAATAGTATTAATTCAAGAAAAATTAGTGAATTTTCCTAAAATATATAATGGGTCAAGAAAATAATTTGGATGAAAAGTAATTATTGCATAATCCTGCACTAATTTAATGACAATTTTGATAAAAATACTCAACTATATGAGTAAATTTAATTGATAAAGAATATTTAATCTATTAAAATTTACGAAGAAATTTTTTACCAAAAAAGAGGGTGAAGCACGTCTAAGAGCAGATATGGACACCAAGGGAATTTTCCTAAAAACTTTTACAAAAAGAAAGGCCAAAAAGTCAAGAAAATAAAATAATCAAATTACTTTATGATATAATTATTCCATTAATTCACTTTAAACTTTCATCTTCTTCACTACAAGTCGTGACTTAGTGGAAGTAAAAGGAGAAGAGAAAAATCACAAGTTTGGATCCAAAGTTTCAAGGTATTATTATATAGTCATTTATTTGTGTGTTTTAACAATTTTAAAGCATTTTAGTGGCTATTTTTGCTTTATTTTCCTACTAAAATTATACCTAGAGAGAAATAGTTGAGTCATGAAAAAATTAAATCATAGAAAAGTTTTAAGATATAAGAATATGATATTAAATTATAAATTGTATATTCGAGACTCAATATTTTAAAATCTATAATAAATTTATAAAATGAATATATACTGTTTTGGTTGAAATTAGAACAAATGGTTAATTATCTCAATTAGAAAGAAAAATAAGAAAATAATAATTTTGTTCTTGAAAAGAAAAGGAAAAAATAAAGAAAAAAAAGGCAGATGAAGTATGAGTGCTCAAAAAGTTTAAAAAATTCTGAGAAAAATTATATCTAATGACTCAAAAATTTTAAAATTATAAATATATCTTAAATAAAGGGCATTTTAATAAATACAAAAAAATATAAACAAAATAAAACACTTAATGAACTTAACCCAATAGAATATAGTGTAAAATTTATTGAGATCAAAATAATATTACTGAGTGTTTAAGTTTAATATAAATATTTTATGTTATAAAAGTCAGTTTTGACTGCAGGAAAAGACAGTATCAATTAAAGAAAAATTAGTGGGCCTTACTAAAGCATATTTTGGATCAAGAAAATGATTTTAGATTAAAAGTAATTGTTGGATAATCCTGTTCTAATCTAATAATAATTTTGGTAAAAATACTCAATCAATATCAGTAAATTTAATTGGTAAAAGATATTTTAGTCCATTGAAATTTATGAAGCAATTTTTGACCCAAAAAAAGGGTGAACCACGTCTAAGAAAAAGTCTGGACACCAAGAAAATTTTCCTAAAAGCTTGTATAAAAAGAAAGGCCAAAAAGTCAAACAAATAAAATAATCAAGTTACTTTATGATATAATTATCTCATTAATTCACTTTAAGCTTTCAGCTTCTTCACTTGGCACACTGAAACAGAGAGCAAGGAGAGGGAGAAGTCGCGACTTAGTGGAAGTAAAAGAAGAAGAGAAAAATCACAAATTTGATTCTAAAATTTTGAGATATTATCCTATAGTCATTTTCTTGTGTTCTTTAGTGATTTTGAAGCATTTTGGTGGCTATTTTTATTTTATTTTTCTGCTAAAATTTCACCTTAAGAGAGAAATTTGAGTCATGAAGAAACTAAATCATAGAAAAATTTAGAAATGTTTCGAGAAGCAAGAATATGACATTAGATTGCTATCTAGATATTCAAGACTCAATATTTTAAAATTATAAATAATTTATAAAAATAGATATGTATCATTTTATGTCAAATTGGAGCATAAAGTCAATTATCTCAGTTAAAAAATAATAATAATAATTTTGTCACAGGAGAAGGAAAAAACGGACCGTGTACGTGCATGAGGTGAAGAAAATTTAAAGAATTTTAGGGCAAATTATACGAAATGACCTGAAAGTTTTAAAAACTATGAACTTGCCATGAGTCAAGAGTATTTATATAAAAATAAAAATTTATAGTCAAAATGAAGCTTTCAATGGCTGTAACTTAATGGAATATAGTATGAAATTTATTAAGTTTAAAATAATATTATTGGGCATTTAAGTTTCAATATTAATGTTTTACATTATAAAAATCAGTTTAGACTGTAAGAAAAGATAATATTAATTCAAAAAAAATTAATAAGTCTTGCTAAAATATATTATGGGTCAAGATAATGATTTTAGATTAAAAGTAATTGTTAAATAATTTTGTGTCAATTTAATGATAATTTTAGCAAAAATACTTAATCAATACTAATAAATTCACTCGATAAAGAATATTTTTATCCATTACAGTTTATAAAGTAATTCTTAGCTAAAAAAGAGGGTGAAGCACGTATATGAGCAGGTCTAGACACCAAAGAAATTTTCCTAAAAGCTTTTACAAAAAGAAAGTCAAAAAAGTAGAAAAAAAAGTAGTATACTTACTTTATAATATAATTACCCCATTAATCCACTTTAAGCCTTCATCTTTTATACTTAGCATGCTAAAACAGAGAGCAAGGAGAAGGAGAAGGAGAAGTTGTGATTTAGTGGAAGCAAAATGAGAAGAGAAAAATTATAAGTTTGGTCCCAAAGTTTAAGGTATTATTCTATAACCATTTTCTTGTATATTCTAGCAATTTTGAAGTATTTTGGTGACTATTTTTCTTTATTTTCCTGCTGAAATTTCATCTAAAGAGAAAGTTGAGTCATGAAAAAACTAAATTATAGAAAAGCTTAGAAATGTTTTAAGATATAAGAATATGATATTAGATTGCAAATTGGATATTTGAAACTCAATATTTTAAAATCTATAAGGAGTTTGTAAAAATAGGTATATATCATTTTATATGAAATAGGGACAAGAGATTAATTATCTTAGTTTGAAGAAAAAAAAAAGAGAAATTAATGATTCTTCTTGGCAAAGAAAAGAAAAAAGAAAAAGAAAAACCGATGAACATGCGGGAGATGAAGAAAATTTTAAGAATTTTGAGGCAAATTATACCTAATAATCCAAAAAATTTTTAAATTATAAATTCACTTAAGTTAAGGGCATTTTTATAAATATGAAATCTTATAATCAAAATTAAATTCTTAATGAGTTAAGTCTAATGAAATATAGTATGAAATTTATTAAGATCAAAATAATATTATTGAGCATTTAAGTTTAAATATAAATATTTTATGTTATAAAAGTTAGTTTTGACTATAGAAAAGGCAGTATGAAATCAAGAAAAATTAGTGGATCTTACTAAAATATATTTTGGGTCAAATTAGTGATTTTGGACTAAAAGTAATTATTGGATAATCCTGTTCTAATTTAATCATAATTTTGGTAAATATAATCAATCGATTTGAGTAAATTTAACTGATAAAGAGTATTTTGGTCCATTAAAGTTTATGAAGTACTTTTTGATCGAAAAAGAGGGTGAAGCACATCCGAGAGCAAGCTTGGATACCAAGAAAATTTTCCTCAAAGCTTGTACAAAAAGAAAGGTCAAAAATTTAAAAAAAAATAAAATAATCAAGTTACTTTATGATATAATTATCGCATTAATTCACTTTAAGCTTTCATCTTCTTCACTTAGCACACTAAAACAGAGAACAAGGAGAGGGAGAAATCATGACTTAGTAGAAGTGAAAGGAGAAGAGAAAAATCACAAGCTTGATCCCAAAATTTTGAAGTATTATCCTATAGTCATTTTTAGTTAGGCTGGCTTCCCAAGAGGGGGGTGAATTGGGAAGATTAAAAATTTTCTGCAAAATATCAAGGAGGTGAAGAATGTAATATATGATGGTAAAATAGAGTATAAATAAATAACTGTGAAAGTGGCAGAAAAGAAAAGAAGACTCAGAAATTTATCCTGGTTCGGTCTCTCCACTTGACCTACGTCCAGTCCCCAAGTCACCACTTGAGATTTTTCACCATTCTGCAAGAATTTCGTGGGCTTCTTGCAAACGCCTCAGTACAAGATGATGCTCTGTTTCTAGAGCTCACTCATTCACTCTATGCACTTTTGCTAAGTGCTTCCCCAATCCCTTGTGATATCCCCTCATAAGAAAATCTTTCTTCCAGATGAAGATAAGATTATTTACAAAAAATAAACTCTCTTAGATATAGTGAATATAGCAGTTGAGGTACAAATATTGAAGTGAGAGTAACAGACTTTGAGTAGATGATTTGGCAGAGTTTCAGTATATATAAAGTAATAATCGTTACCCACAACTTCAAATGATGTTATATTTATAGATTTAGGTCTCAAATATCCGTTAGAGACAAAATCTATCCATTGGAGAAGTTATCCAACGGTTACTCTGAAAAACTATCCGTTAACCAACCGTATTTAATGCCTTCTGACATACTGAAATTCGAATTTCGATTGGTCAACAGACGAATTTCACAGAAACCGAAGGTTAACAGCTTCAACGTTGAATGCCTAAAGTTTGTCTGTCATGAAGTGAAATTCGAATTTGATATTTAGAAAATGTTTCTGTGTTGTGACATATGAATTTTTAAGCAGAAAGTTTTTCTGTTAAGTGTGAATAGTATTTTCAATTTGCTACAGTGCTTTCAAAATTTGAATTTTGGAACCCCAAAATTCGTTTGTCCGTAACTGGTTTACAAGACTCAGTAGTTCATATAGTTCAAAATTCGAATTTTCAAAGGGCAAAGTTCGTCTGTCAAAGAGACCTCCTTTCAGACTTACTTCAAAATTCAAATTTATAAATACTGTCATTCGTAAGCCAACATATCATTGTAACAGACCCACAAGCTTAGTTTCTGAAATTCGAATTTTCATGATCAAAGTTCGTCTGTCAGTGAGCAATTTTGAAACTCAATCTTATCTTGGTTTCAGATGAACTTTTATATAATTTTAGACGAATTTCTTTAGTTTTCATAAGTTTCATTTTGTCTGAAATTTTTATTTTTAAAACCCAAAGTTCGTCTGTTGCTTAAAGCTCCTTTCAGACACTTATCAAAATTTGAATTTTCCAAGCCAAAATTCGTCTGTCAGAGAAGCATCTCCTAAGACTTATTCAGTTTAAATACGAAATTCGAATTTCCAAAGTCAAAGTTCGAATTTCCAATATGACAGTTTAATATAAACATTTCAAACTTCGTCTGTTGGTGGGTGTTTTTCAAATTTTCTATGATTTAACATAGAATCAAGGTTTTAAAACATCTTTTCATCAAATCAAAATCTTTGACTCAAATTAAAACATAGCTAAGCATCCTACATCTATTCTTACACAGATTTTTCTAGAATTTCTTCACTTGAATTCTTTTGGGCACCTTTGATATCTTTATTCCAAGCTCTTGAGGGTTGGTTTGGAATCATCAAAACTTTGGATTAACCATTCTCCCCCTTTTTGATGATGACGAAACAACTTACAAACTGGATTAGTACTTGGGTTTGCTTTAACAAGCTCCCCCTCAACATATGCATTATATATCAAAAGATATCATATATAGTGGATCATGTGAAGAGATTTAAAGAACACTAAGAACAGATCATTGCAATCAAGGAATTCTTTCATTTAATCAAATGTTGCTTTACAGAAATCAATTTTTGCAAAGTACTTCAAAATACACAAATCAAATACAAAACACAAACAATCATAACAAACATCTGAGACAAAATGCAGCACTACAAGAGAACTCAAGCCTAAATTCTAATCACTTCTTCTTTGGCTTGGTCTTCTTGCTGTAAGTCTTTCCAGATGGCTCAGCAGCAAACTTGCCAGTTTGCTTACTCTTCTCCCCCTTTTTGGCATCATCAGGAAGGTGAACAAAATCAGCCGGAGGAGGGATCTGAGAAACTGGAATAGCTTTGAGGGGCACGAGATCAAAAGGCAGATGAGGCTTAGAAGGCTCAGAGCTTGGATCCTCATCATTAGAGACCTCAAGCAGCTCTTGTCTGGAAAGAGCCAATTGAGCTCTCTGCTATTCTGAAAGACCATATGCAGTGAGAGATGAAGGAGCAGGGTCATCAGAACGAAACATTTCTTTGAGCCTTCTTCTCTGAGCTTGCAACAGAGCATTGCGAGCAATAGCTTTAAAATCAACAACAGGCACAATGCTTCTTTCTTCATTGCTGGCAACCTCCAACATTGATGAAGTAGAAATGGCTGCCACTAATCTTTCAACTTGCTCAGATTCTTGAATGGAAAGAATTGAATCCTGAGCATCTTCTGGAATGGGCTCATGAGGGCCTGTTTCCTAAGGTCCTTCTACCTCCATGCCATACTCCAAGGGAGGACTATGACTTGGTGTCCTCATTGTACCAGCAGGCTCAGTACCATCTTCATCATCATCATGCTCAGAAGAGGCTAGCTCGAAGGGGCTTGGAGGCTCAGGAGTTGGAGATTGAATAGGTACAGAGAACCCTGGCTAAGGTGGAGCTGATGTGGTAGGAATTGCACTCCGAATATCTTCATAGGCATCAGCAACCACTTTCATGTTCTTTGCCAACTGGTGAATCTGATCTTGCAGATGAGTAAACTTAGCATTTTGCTCATCCCTGATGCTAAGAATGAGTATAGATAGGCTGTCATACAACTCAGTGATCTTGGTTGGCCTGGCACGAGAGGAGGGAGTAGATGGAATGTGAGTAAGCTTGGATAGAGATGGGATAGGCAGAGAAGGCTGAGGTATAGGTCTAGCAGGAGCCTCAGAGGTACCTTCTTGCTGTTGGGAGGCACCTTCAACAAAGAAAAGATCTTCAGATTTTCCTGCTCCCTTCCCAATCCATCTTCCTTCATTTCTTTCAATTCTCATTCTTTAAAGTTCCTCCTCCTTGAAGACCTCAGTGGGTTTCCCTTTCCCCTTCTCAAGATGCTGAATTCTAGCATATTGCAAAATTCTAGAAATGATTGCTGCATAGGGGAGTGTGGAGTCTTTCCTCTGATCACTTACCTTGATCATGCGTTGAAGTATGATATGTCCTATGTTGATCAGCTTTCCACGCATGATTGCTGCCATGACATGTGCCTCTGCCTGTGTGATCAGGTTGAAGCTGCCTCCTTTGTTGAATATGATCCTAAACACTATGTAGTGCAGGATCCTCACTTGAGCACTGAGGTTTGTGGGCTTTAGCAGGTTTATAGATGGCTTATTCTCCTTTCTTCTGAACAAAGTGTTCAGGATAGTGCTCTCTTTGTAGTTCAGAAAAGGTCCACCCTTTTCATCAGCAGTATCTACCTCATCCATGTATCCAGAGGCAGTGATGTCAATCTTGAGGCCATCTTGCCCTGGGATTTCCAACACTTCATTAAAAGTCTCATCTGTGAGCCAGATGGTCCTTGATCTCAAATTGACCTTCCACTTCTTCTTCTTTCTGTTGTACTTCAAGGAGGCATACCATGTCTTTACCACTTCATCATCATAACTCTCCAATATCTCTAACAGATTCTTATATCTTATCATCCATATTCCAACATCAAAACTGTTATAGACTAAGAAATCTTCCAAGTTCACACAATGAGGCTTGATTACCTTTTTATTGGCAAACTTGGTCGAGTATTCTTCCTGAATCCGAGGAGTGCTCCATAAAGGCAGTGTAGTGAGTTGATATTCTCCGGATTCAGTACTGGAAGAAGAAGTAGAAGCAACAGCAGCAGGAACAGGGACCAAAGGCTCTGCTTTCTTCGAAGAAGAGGGATCTGCTTTCTTTGATTCAGCCTTTGGTGTAGTTTTCTGATGTTTGGAGGAAGTTGCCTTGCTTGATTCGGCCTTTCTTTTCGATTTTTCACCCTTCTTTGAGGCATATTGGGATTTGACCGCCCTCTTTGGTCGTGCCTCTCCTTTTTCTGCTTCAGGATTCTTTACTCTTGCCATTTCCGAGGATGAATGATTCAGAATGAAGCAGAGATTGGATTTATAGGGTGCAAAAATCAGTTTTAACAATGGGAGATGAAGATTTTTGGTCAGAATTTAAGAGCATTGATGAGAGAATTTGAACAAACTCAGAGAGGAAAAGAGTAGGGTTGCGTCTGTTCAGAGGAAAACGTCAGTTTTAACATAAGTAACCGCCTGACAGACGAATTTTGAGGGGTCAAAATTCAAACTTCGAGCAGTTAAAAGTTAAACCGTTCAGCAAAGCTTACTGATAGATGAATTTTCTTCTGAAAGTTTGTCTGTCAGAGGCTTGGTTCAGGCAACACAAGATGAACAAACAAACTTTATTTCAACAAAGTTCAAATTTTGAAGAGTAAACATCAAGCAACAATCAAATCAACATCTAACAGACAAATTATGCATTTGAAACTTCATCTTTCAAGGATTCAACAAGAACATGCTTCAACAGACGAATTTTAAATCAGAAATTTGAATTTCTTTGTTTTGTAAAGGTTTTCCAATATTCGTATGTTAAGAAATGATCATTTGTATAAATTTCATGTTACACAACCATAACTTTGAAATTTTTACTTTTGAAAATTTGAACTTTCAAGGTTCAACAGATGAATTTCGAGGCATCACTGAGAACTATTCTATTGTATAACAGGCTGAAGTTCGTCTGTTGGGCGTTCAAATTCGAATGTTGACCATGCTGACTTATTCAAAACCTTAGTTTTTCAAGGAAATTCATCTAACACATAATTAATATACGAATTTCAACTTTAAAAACTTACAGAATGGATCCAGAAACTCAGAATATTTGCCATTTTCTTCACTTTTTGATTGTTCCATTCTGGTGTGCTCCATTTTTCAGATTTATTGCCATTGAATCTCATGAGGAGCACCTGCAACTTAAATTAAATTCACTCTGATGCTAAAGTTAGAATTAATTTAGTGTTGAAAAATCTAAAAAGGAATTACACACGAATTTACTTACAGTTCATTGGGATTTACCATACCCAATTCTCTCCTGATTTTGCAGTGTCTATCTTCTGATAGAGGCTTTGTTAACATATAAGCAACTTGATCCTCAGTTGGGATGTACTCTAGTCTGATTTTTCCTTTCAAAATATGATCCCTTATGAAGTGATGCCTAACTTCAATATGTTTTGTTCTTGAATGCATGATAGGATTCTTTGTGATATTGATGGCACTTTGATTATCACACATGATTGGTATTTCCTTCATCTCAACCTCAAGATCTTCAAGCTGATATTTCATCCAGATGATTTGGGTACAATAGCTTCCAGCTGCAACATACTCAGCCTCTGCTGTGGATAGGGCCATACTGTTTTGCTTCTTGCTAAACCATGACACCAAGGATCCTCCAAGAAACTGACATGTTCCACTTGTGCTTTTTCTGTCAGTTTTGGATCCTGCAAAGTCAGCATCAGTGTATCCTTTGAGATCTTCTCCATTGCCCTTTGGATACCAAAGACCCATATGTGATGTTCCAATAAAATATTTGAAGATACGCTTCACAGCAATTACATAGGTTTCCTTGGGACATGATTGGAATCTTGCACACATACAGACACTAAACATGATGTCAGGTCTGCTGGCAGTTAAGTACAGTAGGGATCCAATCATTCTTCTGTACTGGGTTATGTCAAATATTTTCCCTTTTTCATCCATATCCAGTTTGGTTGTAGTAGCCATAGGTGTTCCCATTGGCTTGGCATTTTCCATTCCAAACTTCTTAAGCAGTTCTTTTAGATATTTGGATTGGTTGAGGAAGATACCATCATCACACTGCCTGATTTGCAATCCAAGGAAGAAGTTGAGTTCACCCATCATGGACATTTCGAATTCTCCCTGCATTAACTTAGAAAAATTCTTGCAAAGAGATTCATTAGTAACACCAAATATAATATCATCAACATAAATTTGAACAATAAGTAAATCTTTATTCTCTTTCTTAGTGAATAAAGTTGTATCTACTTTTCCACTGTTGAACCCCTTTTCAGTAAGAAAATTACTCAATCTTTCATACCATGCTTTAGGGGCTTGTTTCAAATCGTAAAGGGCTTTCTTTAGTTTATACACATGGTTTGCTTTTGTAGAATCCTCAAAACCTGGAGGTTGGTCTACATAAACTTCTTCCATGATATATCCATTTAGAAAAGCACTCTTCACATCCATTTGATACAACAAAATATTTTTCATGCATACATATGCTAACAGAATTCTAATTGCTTCTAATCTTGCTACTGGAGTAAAGGTTTCCTCAAAATCAACGCCTTCTTCTTGATTATATCCTTTAGCAACCAGTCTAGCTTTATTTCTGATTATTGATCCTGATTCATCAAGTTTATTTCTAAAAACCCATTTGGTACCAATGACAGGATGATTTTTGGGTCTAGGCACTAAATCTCAGACTTGATTTCTCTCAAACTGATTTAATTCATCTTGCATAGCCAAAATCCAGTATTCATCAGTTAAGGCTTCCTCAGTGCATTTGGGTTTAATTTGTGAGATGAAAGCAAAATTAATCATTTGATCCCTTAACTATTTTCTGGTTTTAACTCTCTCTTGAACATTCCCTATCACTTGATCAACTGTGTTAGCAAGGCTGACTTCCCAAGAAGGGGGGTGAATTGGGAAGATTGAAATTTTTCTGCACAAAGTGAAGTGGGTGAAGATATCACAATGTAATGAAAATAACGAGTAAAACAGAGCAAGCTGATAAGTAAGGATAAGGAGAGGAAGACTCAGTGATTTATCCTGGTTCGGTCTATCCACTTGACCTACGTCCAGTCCCTAAGATAACTCTTGAGATTTATCCACTATCCAGCAAGAATTTCAATGGGTTTCTTGCTAGTGCCACAGTACACGAGTATGCTCTGTTCCTGAGCTCTCTCAAACTCTCTAAGCACTTTCTCTATGTGCTTCCCAATCCCCTTGTGAATTCCCCTCACAAGTAAATCTTTCTTCCAGATGAAGAGTAGATTATGTACAAATGAATAACTCTCTTGAATAGAGTAGATATGAAGGTTTAAGTACAAATAATGAAGTTGAAAGGGTAAAAACTTTTCAGAAGAAGATTTAGCAGAAATTCGGTATATACAAGTTTGATTCGTCACCCATAACTTCAAATGATGTTATATTTATAGTTTTAGTTCTCAAATGTCCGTTAGAGACTAAATCTATCCGTTGGGGAAGTTATCCAACGGTTACTCTGAAAAAACTATCCGTTTACCAACCGTATTTAATGTTTCTGACACACTGACATTCGAATTTTGGTTGGTCAACAGACGAATTTCGAAGGAACCGAAGGTTAAAGCTTTCAATGTTAAAATACGAAGTTCGTCTATCCATAGAGTGAAATTCGAATTTTGAAACTTATAAAACATTTTCACAATGTGACATACGAATTTTCAAGAAGAAAGTTTTTCTGTAAATCGTGAACAGTGTTTTCAATTTTCTACAGTACCCTCGAAATTCGAATTTTGGATGCCCAAAATTCGTCTGTCCATTGAATGTTCAGAGAGGCACAGTAGTTCACTTTCTTCGAAATTCGAATTTTGACAGAGTGAAATTCGTCTGTCAGAGATCAATTTTGAGGCTTAATTTATTCTTGATCTCAGTTGAACTGTAACATTGTTTTAGATGAATTTCTTCTATTTTCTCAAGTTGTGTTTTGTCTGAAATTCGAATTTTGAAAGAGTGAAATTCGAATGTCACAAAGAAGCTCCTTTCAGACTTATTTGAAAATTCGAATGTTGCAGAGTCAAAGTTCGTCTGTCAGAGAGCATTTTTCAAACTCAATTTCCTTTTTATTTCAGATGAACTTTAACATAGTTTCAGACAAATTTCTTTGATTTTCGTAAACTTCATTTTACTTAAAATTTGAATTTTGGAAGTGTGAAGTTTGTCTATTATAAAAAGGCTTCTTTCAGACTTGATGAAAATTCAAATTTTGAATGACCAAAATTCGTCTGTCAGAGAGACATCTCTTCAGACTTATTCAGTTTTAGCTCGAAATTCGAATTTCCAAAGGCAAAGTTCGAATTTCCAACTTGACAGTTTAGTTTAAACTTTCAAACTTCGTCTGTCTCTGAGTATTTTTCAAATAAGTAAGGATTTAATTTCAAATCAAGGTTTGAAAACATCTTTTTCTCAAATCAAAATCTTTTACCCAATCAAAACAAAAACTAAAGATCCTACAAAAGATCTAACAGCAAATACTCAGAAAATCTTCACTTGAAACAACTTTGATCTCCTTTGATATCTTCAATCCAAGCTCTTGAGTGTTGGTTTGGAATCATCAAAACTCTTGATTCAACAACCTAGATGATTCTTTTGAAATCTTCAAGCTCTAGGGAGTTCTTGAGGCATTTCTTTATTATTTTCTTCTTCAAAATCTCTCTCCTGAATATCTTCCTCTATGTTAATAGATTCAGATATTTTTGGAGGTTCAATTTTACTTTCATCAGAGATATCTAACTTTTCAAAGCTTGAGACAAGATCATCCTTATCAGTAGCATGTTTGGAAGCAATTTCATTTTCAATAAATACTACATGCACAGATTCTTCAACTAATTTAGACTTTTTATTGAAAACTCTATATGCTTTACTCCTACTAGAATAGCCCAAAAATATACTTTCATCAGATTTGACATCAAACTTACCCAGATTCTCCTTTCCATTGTTGTGAATGAAGCATTTGCAGCCGAACACATGGAGATGTGAGAGATTTGGCTTTCTTCCCTTGTACAGCTCATAAGGAGTCTTCCCAAGGATTGGTCTGATGTAGGCTCTATTTATGATGTAGCTTGCTGTATTCACTGCATCAGCCCAAAATACTTGAGAAAGTTCCTTTTCATTCAGCATAGCTCTAGCCATCTCTCCAATTGTTCTGTTCTTCCTTTCTACTACTCCATTCTGTTGTGGAGTTCTTGAGGCTGAGAAGTTGTGGTCAATTCCATGCTCATTGCAATACTCCAGAAAGTATGAGTTCTCAAATTCTCCTCCATGATCTGACCAGATAGACACAATGGAAATACCTTTCTCATTTTGCACTTTCTTGGCTAAGGTTACAAATGCATCAAAGGTATCACTTTTAGAGGAAAGAAACAATGTACATGTAAATCTAGAGTAATCATCCACAATTACAAGCACATACAAATTTCCACCAATGCTTTTTACCCTAGATGGACCAATTAAATCCATATGCAGTAGTTCTAGTAGTCTAGTTGTGGTGACTACGTTTTTGGGTTTAAAAGAAGATTTAGTTTCTTTTCCTCTTAGGCATGCATCACATTCTTTGTCCTTTTCGAAAGTTATCTTTGGTAGGCCAGTGACTAACTCATTTTTAACCAGTTTTGAAAGCTGATTCATATTAACATGAGCTAATCTTCTATACCACAACCAACTATCATTGTCCTAACTTATCAAGCAAACAGAATCTAGGGGAGGAAGTTCATCAAGATCAATAGTATAGCAGTTACCATTCCTTTGAGCTTTGAGGATTAGCTTGTAATCACTTTTTCTGATGACTAGGCAGAATTTTGAGTCAAACAGTACCCAGTTTCCTTTGTCACATGTTTGGCTCACACTCAGCAGATTGTGGTTGAGGCCAATTACAAACAGCACCTCTTTAATGGATGTTTCAGGATTCTTACCCACAATCCCAATGCCAACTATTTTGCCATATTGATCACCTCCAAAGGTCACCTTTCCTCCTTTCTTGTCTCTAAGGGTGATGAACTTCTCCTTATCACCGGTCATGTGACTTGAGCAAGCACTGTCCATATATCATTTATTGTTCTTTCTAGTTTTGAGACAGACCTACAAAACAAGGTTCATGTTTTCTTTTTAGGTACCCAAATTTGCTTGGGTCCTTTTCTGTCAGTGGTCTTTTCCCTAGATACAGATGTACCTTTGGGAACCCATTTAACCTTCCTGTCAAGTCCATTTTTCTTTATAGCACATGAACTGGAAATATGCCCCTTTTTGTTACAAAAGTGACAGGTGGTAAAGGGACTGCTGGATTAAGAGGCAGGAAGAAAACAATACAAATAATATTTTTGTTCTGCATGCCTTGGTTGATTGTATGATTCAATATGATATGACATATGATCTTTCTTTATATTACTATTAACATGCACAAAATGTCTCATGTACACATTTTGATTTTTCTTCTTAATCTTTTCTTTTACAGCACAAGGATCATAGCCAAGTCCAGCCTTTCCTTGTGATATTCTTTGGCTTCCCATTAAAGCAAGCAACATGTCTTTACCTCTAGTAAGCCTAGACATGCTTTTCACTAGATATTCATTGGTTTGCTTTAGTTCAATGCATGATTTACAGCAAACAGATTCAGTAATAGGTAGAGAAGCAGTTTCAGAAATGTTGTGTTGAGATTCTAGTTTGTTAATCTTTTTCTTAGCTTGCTTCAATTATTTAGCAACTTTAATAAACTCATCATGCAGCTCATGAAATGCATCCAGTAATTCAGAATAGGAAGGTTCAGATTCATATACCTCATCTTCTTGGTCACTGCTGCATGGGATTTCAGCTTCTTCAGAGGCAAGTGCCATGAGACAAATGTTGGCAATTTCATCTTTATCATCTTCTTCTTCATCTGAGCTGTTACCCCATATTGATGAGATGTAAGCTCTTTTCTTCTTGCCTTTGTCTGTAGCTTTCTTTTCTTTTTCTTGCTTCTTGAGGAATTGTGGACAATCCCATTTGATATTTCATTGCTTTTTACACTCATAGCAAGTGATAGGCTCTTTTGTTTCCCTCTTGCTATCTCCAGCTGCTCCTTTCTTGAAGATTTTCTTGTTTCTCTTTTTGCTGTAGAATCTTCCAAATTTTCTGACCATCATAACCAGAGTTTCTTCATCCAGTTCCTCTCCATCGTCAGATTCTTCTTCTTTTTCCTCAGCAACTTTGAGAGCAAGACCTTTCTTCTTTCTGTCCTGTCCAGCCTCCTTGAGTGCCTTCATTTTTCCTTCATACTCCTCGAGGCTACCAAAGAGAGCTGTGACAGAGGCCATTGATTCTCCTCTGGCTTCCTCTATTGCTGTTACTTTGGGTTGCCATTCCAGAAGGAGAGCTCTGAGCATCTTTCTTACTTTATCTGTTTGAGTGTACTTCTTTCCCAGGCTCTTTAGTTGATTCACAATGAGGATGAATCTCTTCTGTAGCTCTTTTACATTCTCTCCTTCAGCCATTCTGAAGCTTTCATACTCTCCCATGCATGTATTTAGTTTATTTTCCCTGACTCCAGTTGTTCCGTCATGAGCAATTTGCAGAGTGTTCCACATTTCCTTGGCAGTGGAGCATTGCGAGACTCTATAGAATTCATGTTGATTCAAAGCACTGACCAAATAGTGTTTTGCCTTGAAATTTAGCAAGACTCTTCTTCTATCTTCCTCATTCCATTCAGCTTCTGGCTTCTCTCTGTACTTCCCATCATCTTCCAAAGCCAATGGGATAAAATCTCCCTTTTGAATGACTGACCAGATATCCAGATCAATTGACTGAAGATAGATTTGCATCATCATCTTCCAGTAACCATAGTGCTCTCCACTGAAGCCAGGTGGTCTATTTGTGTTGTTTCCTTCTAGTAATATGCTTTCTCCAAAGCCAACCATCTTAATTCCCGGACTGTGAAATCCTTTGATTGGGAATCCGGGCTCTGATACCACTTGTTAGTTAGGCTAGCTTCCCAAGAGGGGGGTGAATTGGGAAGATTAAAAGTTTTCTGCAAAATATCAAGGAGGTGAAGAATGCAATATATTATGGTAAAACAGAGTGTAAATAAATAACTGTGAAAGTGGCAAAAAAGAGAAGAAGACTTGAAAATTTATCCTGGTTCGGTCTTTCCACTTGACCTACGTCCAGTCCCCAATTCACCACTTGAGATTTTCCACCATTCTGCAAGAATTTCGTGGGCTTCTTGCAAACACCTCAGTACAAGATAATGCTCTGTTTCTAGAGCTCACTCATTCACTCTATGCACTTTTGCTAAGTGCTTCCCCAATCCCTTGTGATATCCCCTCATAAGAAAATCTTTCTTCCAGATGAAGATAAGATTGTTTACAAAGAATAAACTCTCTTAGATAGAGTGAATATGACAGTTGAGGTACAAATATTGAAGTGAGAGAGTAACAGACTTTGAGTAGATGATTTGGCAGAGTTTCAGTATATACAAAGCAATAATCGTTACCCACAACTTCAAATGATGTTATATTTATAGATTTAGGTCTCAAATATCTGTTAGAGACAAAATCTATCCATTGGAGAAGTTATCCAATGGTTACTCTGAAAAACTATTCATTAACCAACCGCATTTAATGCTTCTGACATACTGAAATTTGAATTTCGGTTGGTCAACAGACGAATTTCACAGAAACCGAAGGTTAACAGCTTCAACGTTGAATGCCCGAAGTTCGTCTGTCATGAAGTGAAATTCGAATTTTGATATTTGGAAAATGTTTCTGTGTTGTGACATACGAATTTTCAAGCAGAAAGTTTTTCTGTTAAGTGTGAACAGTATTTTCAATTTGCTACAGTGCCTTCAAAATTCGAATTTTGGAACCCCAAAATTCGTCTGTCCGTAGCTGATTTACAAGACTCAGTAGTTCATATAGTTCAAAATTCAAATTTTCAAAGGGCAAAGTTCGTCTGTCAGAGAGACCTCCTTTCAGACTTACTTGAAAATTTGAATTTATAAATACTGTCATTCGTATGTCAACATATCATTGTAACAGACCTACAAGCTTAGTTTCTGAAATTCGAATTTTCATGATCAAAGTTCGTCTGTCAGTGAGCAATTTTGAAACTCAATCTTATCTTGGTTTCAAATGAACTTTTACATAATTTCAGACGAATTTCTTTAGTTTTCATAAGTTTTATTTTGTCTGAAATTCGAATTTTCAAAACCCAAAGTTCATCTGTTGCTTAAAGCTCCTTTCAGACACTTATCAAAATTCGAATTTTCCAAGCCAAAATTTATCTGTCAGAGAAGCATCTCCTTAAACTTATTCAGTTTAAATACCAAATTTGAATTTCCAAAGGCAAAGTTCGAATTTCCAAGATGACAGTTTAATATAAACCTTTCAAACTTCGTCTGTTGGTGGGTGTTTTTAAAATTTTCCATGATTTAACATAGAATTAAGATTTTAAAACATCTTTTCATCAAATCAAAATCTTTTACTCAAATTAAAACATAGCTAAGCATCCTACATCTATTTTTGCACAAATTTTTCCAAAATTTCTTCACTTGAATTCTTTTGGGCACCTTTGATATCTTTATTCCAAACTCTTGAGGGTTGGTTTGGAATCATCAAAACTCTGGATTCACCAGTCATTTCCTTGTATTCTCTAGCGATTTTGAAATATTTTTGTGGCTATTTTTCCTTTATTTTCTTGTGGAAATTTCACCTAGAGAGATAAAATTGAGTCATGAAGAAACTAAATCATAGAAAGCTTAGAAATGCTTCAAGATGCATGAATATGACATTAAATTGCAAACTGGATATTCGAGACTCAATATTTTAAAATCTATAAGAAATTTGTAAAAATATGTATGTACCATTTTACGTGAAATAGGGACAAGAGATCAATTATCTTCATTAAAAAAAGAAGAAAATAATGATTTTACCCCAGGGAAAAAAAGAAAAAAAGGGTAAAGAAAGAAGAGAGAAAAAAGAAAGGGGTGGACATCAAGAGGCAAAGAAAATTTTAAGAATTTTAGGTTAAAGAACACTTAATAACCCGATAATTTTAAAAACTACAAATTTATTCCAAGTCAAAGGTATTTTTGTAAAAATAAAAAATTATAGTTAAATGAAACTACCAATGGAATATAATATGAAATTTATTAAATTTAAAATAATATTATTGGGCATTTAAGTTTCAATATTAATATTTTATCTTATAAAAGTCAGTTTAGATTGCAGGAAAAGATAGTATTAATTCAAGAAAAATTAGTGGGTTTTGCTAAAATATATTTTGGGTCAAGATAATAATTTTAAACTAAAAGTAATTGTTAGTTAATCCTGTACCAATTTAATAATAATTTTGATAAAAATACTCAATTGGTATAAGTAAATTTAATCGATAAAAGGTATTTTGATCTATTAAAGTTTATGAAGCAATTTTTGGCAAAAAAATAGTGAAGCACATATGAGTGCAGGTCTGGACACCAAGCAAATTTTTCTAAAAGCTTTTACAAAAAAGAAAGGCCAAAAAATAAACAAAAAAGGAAATAAAGTTACTTTATGATATAATCATCCCATTATTTCACTTTTAAGCCTTCATCTTCTACACTTAACACATTGAAATAGAGAGCAAGGAGAGGGAGAAGTTGTGACTTAGTGGAAGCAAAATGAGAAGATAAAAATCACAAGTTTGATCCCAAAATTTTAAGGTACTATCCTATAACCATTTCCTTATGTTTTCTAGCAATTTTGAAGTATTTTAGTGGATATTTTTTCTTTATTTTCCTGCTAAAATTTCACCTACAGAGAGGAAGTTGAGCCATGAAGAAACTAAACCATAGAAAAACTTAAATGTTTCAAGATACAAGAATATGATATTAAATTGTAAACTGGATATTCGAGACTCAATATTTTAAAATCTATAAGAAATTTGTAAAAATGGATATGCACCATTTTTAGTAAAATAGGGACAAAAGGTCAATTATCTAGGTTTGAATAAAAAAAATGATGATTTTACTTCTAGAAAAAAAAAAAGAAAACTAGTATTATTTCACTACTCAATGATTGCCATATGTCATGACCCATATATACATCTAAGACTCACATGAACTGAACCGTTATAAACTACTTTAATTGAATAATTTAATTAATACTCTCCCTAATTCTTATTATAAGAATCTTACAATAAGAATTTCATGGTCTTTATTATAAGACCCTTTCCTCAAATTGTTTGAAGTACTCCCTCTAGTATAAGAATTTCATGGTCTTTATTATAAGACCCTTTCCTCAAATTGTTTGAAGTACTCCCTCTAGTCTTTAATATAAGACTCTATTAACCGAATCACACGGATTAAAAATTGGAATTAAAACTAATTAACTACCTCGATTTTTCCAAAAATCTCAATATTTTTTCAAAACTATCCTTATTTAATCTCTCTCTCTTTTTCTTTGGATACATTAAATAGGAATATTTTTCTGGAAATGTATAATAAATACTACCTCGTATATTGTAAAATGTCTTATATTTAGGATCAGGATAAAAGATCCTATATATAGGACCGGAGGGAATATTAATTATTTCTTTTCCTCAATGCCCTTCCTTTAATACCCTTTATTTCTTTGGATTTCCCTTGTACTCCCAATATTCATTAGGAGTAATTTTGGAAACTCGATCATGAAGGCTTTTTTTTTTTACACATTTAAGAACATTAACTAATTTTAACTGAATTTTTTAAATATGTAAAATTCATAAAAAATCCTTATAGAACATGGAGTAACTCTTAACTTCCCTGAAGTTGAAACCATACAAATCTAAGTTTCCCAACTAATTGCTTGTCAATTGATCATGCTAGTTCCCAAGTGGTTTTGTCAGAAAATGACAATCAATCTCTATTTGCTTTGTCAATTCATGAAATGAGGGCTTTGTGGCGATATATATGTGTGTGTATGTATAGTTGCCTTGCTATTGCAATCCATTAACACAGGCTTCAAAGCAATAATGTTTAAATCCTTGAGCAACCCAAATTAACCAACTCTGAAATAGCTGATCCCAGGGCTATATATTTTGCTTGTGCAGCGAAGACCTTGAGATTGTACTTTTACTTCTTTGATTTCCATAAAACCAAAAGAATCTCCAAGTTTTTCCCCCAACAAAGAATCCCCAAGCTTTATCAAAGAGATATTGAGTGCCCAATAATCATTGATTAGATCTTCATAAAATTTAAACAACATGGACTAAATTTTTTCATGTACATGATACTAAATTATTTTTTTTCATATACATGATACTCTCCGCATCAAATGGATTTCCTTTAGTCTCAAGTCCAAGCCATTTGGCAACCCAAATCATTAGTTTTTTCTCTGAAACCAAATCTGTGGGTTTGGATGGCTTAGTCTTTTTTTCAGCACTTGGGTACCACCTGCGTTAGGCGGTTTTCCCATTTGGTGTTAATCCCAAAAATTAAGAAAAATTATGCTTTGTGGGAGTCGCTTTTGTGGTTTTCTTTTTTACAAAAACCTTTGAGTTTAAGAAACCTAATTTTCAATGTCATCATTATATGAATCCGACTGTTGAACTGGCAAATTAGACTTCA
This sequence comes from Adenanthera pavonina, assembly GCA_026686845.1. Lineage (NCBI taxonomy): Eukaryota > Viridiplantae > Streptophyta > Magnoliopsida > Fabales > Fabaceae > Adenanthera > Adenanthera pavonina. Next base: position 35,376,196 of record JAIVEN010000015.1, read on the forward strand.
ATATGGTCCAAGTATTTGAAAAATATAAATCAGTAAAAATTATCCATAATTAATTAATAAAAATTATTTTTTATTTTTATATAAAATTAAAATTAAAAATACATTAATTAATTGCAAATAAAAAAATCAATTTTTGAATTAATATTTTTAGCAATTCATTAATATTATTAACTACTCCATCTTATCCTTAATATAAGACCCTTTTAACCGAATCACGTGAATTAAGAATTGGAATTAAAACTAATTAACTACCTCAATTTCTCCAAAAATTCCAGTATTTTTCTAAAACTACCCTTATTTAATCTCTCTCTCTTTCTCTTTGGATACATTAAATAGGGACATTTTTTGAAAATATATAATAAATACTACCTCGTATATTGTAAAGGATCTTATATTTAGGATCAAAATAAAAGATCATATATATAGGACCAGAGGGAGTACACATGTGCACAAGACACCAGAGAATAGAGTGAAAAAAAATTATCGAGTCATTAATACAATCATGTGTGCAAGAGTTGAAACAAATTGTCAAAGATTTACAAACCCCAACTCAACAGGTATTAATCAAGTTCAAAATTCCAAGGCATTCTTGTCAATCAATTTGTAAAGTTTTGTTCTCAATCCCTCTGAGTGTTGAATTGAGATTATACATACTGCTTCCCCTTATGATTTATATGAGTCACTTTCTAAAAAAATTTTACGGTCCCATATAAGTTACATTGCAAAAGTTTATAAAATATTACTTATTTTATTCTAAAAATGTCCTTTTTAGAAATTACTTTATGGTGCATTGCTAGCTTTATAGATTACTATATATTTTTTAAATCTATAATATTTATTGGGGACAAATATGGAAATCAAAGCAATTTTTAGACAATTTTTTTATGCAACTAAATTTTTTTAATTTTGGTAAGTTATTAAAAGTGAATTACTTTAAAGATCAGAGGGAGTACTGGGTTTAAACAATTGGTCTTAAATGTATTAAAACTTAATGTAAAATTTATTTGAAACCCAATTAATTAGTCTATTAATTTTTAAAGAAAAAATATCATTAATTCTTATCATTATTTTCAAAATTGGACTGGATTGGCCAACTAATTGAGTAATTGACCAATAAATTGGTGAACTAGACCATATAATGTTAATTCTTGAACAATCATATATGAGAAAACTTATATAAAATCTATAGTAAATCACACTATTCATTAATCATGATCAGTCTGATTTATCTCAAATTCTATATAAATATACTGAAAAACTTATCTAGTCTACTAATCTATAAATTTTGTAGAAAGACATAATATGTGGCTTGCTTGTGAATAGTCCATTTTAGACTAAACAATTTAGCTATTTGTATTTAATTATTTGAACAACTGCGTGATTTGAATTTAAATTATCTGAAATTCAATAATACAACATTTGTCTATTTTAAATGTTTTTTCCCCTCCAATGCACAAGTCTTGCATTCTAGTTCTACATTTTTTTTCTTACAAAAAATGTGCATGGGCATGGGCATACCCTGTACGTCACACATGACTTTAGATAATATCCTTCCTTTTCATCTTTGACTTGTCTTCTTCCAAGACCACACTATAAATACAAGTTGAGAAATATGCGTAATCTTCATCCATATCTCTTTTACAAGTTAGCTCCTAAGCTTTGAAACAAAAAATGAATATAAAGCCCTTTATGTTATGCCTCTTCCTTGGGATATTACTGATCATATCTGCTACCGCAGCTGATTATCGTATTAATTAGAATTGCGATTTCTAACTTCCGTTTCTGTTGTATAGCTGGTTGACAATTGTATCCAAAATTTAAAACCTTAAAGAACTAGACCTTAAAAATAATTGTATGCAGAAGAATCAAAGATCAAGTTTAAATGCTCTATATTTAGGATCCAAGGGAGTAGTAGAAAAAACGAGATGCATTGCATTTAAAACATCTTGAGATTGAGGTTGAAGAATTCTAGTCTGAGCAGATTCAGTGAGTCCTTGGAATTATGTGGAAAGGAGATGACGATGCGATTAATCATTCATCGAATAAAGGAATCCACAGCAACCTTCTCGAGCTTTGAAACATTGTTGGGGAAAATGGAATAGACTGTACGGATCATTTTCTTTCAAATGGAAGAAAAATGGAATGGTTTGCTCTAGAATGGGTTTTAAACTTTTAATCATTTGATTATTTAAGTTTTGGCCAATAATAAAGGGATCAAAATTAATTTCTACTTTTGGGCCAATATACTTAAGGAAATTTTTTGGAAAAAAAATTAAGACGGGAGGTTACTCTTCAAATTGACTTTCACTTTGCACACAATAGGATCTTTTACTTCATTGAATTTTTGTATATGGCTCTTTAACATCACGTCTTAACCTAAATTAAATCTTAAAATATTATATATATATATATATATATATGGGTCTTTATTACTTACTATTTTCTGTTCGATTCTATCCTTTGTGGGATTTCTTCCCACTTTTCATTTTCTTAACTCAATCTCAACCACAATAAATACACATCACTAGGATTGTGTACTTAGTACACATCTTATTTGAATATTTTAGATTTAATTTAAATAGTTCATATATAATGATTTCTTTTTTATATTTCTATTTTAAAATTATTGTTTAAATATATTTGGAAGTCTAATATTAATTTACACCTTACTTTCTTGAAAATAAAATTAATGAATAATGATAACAATATACAGCACTAATGAGAGGCGAGTCAAAAGAGTTGCTTACAATATATTGAAGCAAACAACGGAAAAAGTTCTGAGTTTCATTTTTTTAACAAAATTTAAATAATTCAATTTAAAAAATGAGGTGAGATTTATATTGTTAAACAAGTTTCTTTCACGGCCTTCATGAAATGTGTGTGCCAACAAGAAATCAGATTTTATGTTGCCGTTGCAGCAGAGCAATGGGACTGCTATTAAAATACTCCCTCTAGTTCTCAGTATAAGATTCTTTTAACCAAATCACGCGGATTAAGAATTGGAATTAAAACTAATTAACTATCTCGATTTCTCCGAAAATCCCAACATTTTTTTAAAACTACTCTTATTTAATCTCTTTTTCTTTCTCTTTGGATACATTAAATAGGGACATTTTTCTGAAAATATATAATAAATACTACCTTGTATATTGTAAAGGGTCTTATATTTAGGATCAGAGCAAAAGATCTTATATATAGAACCGGAGATAGTAACAACGTAACCAATCAACACTAACTTTAAGTGCTAAGGGTTTTCATCCTTCCATAAATTATTAGAGGTTTGATTTTTAACTTTTATATATAAAAAATAAATCTAGTTGGAGGTTTCTACTGTTTGCCCTCAATATCTCAAGGAAGATTTATTCCTTATTGCGAGCGGGAATACTCATAGTAGTTTAATTATGATAAAAAAAAATGACAAATCTAAATTGTCTATATATAATGTGTGTGTATAATCGTGTTTGTTTGTTTGACCAAACAAACAACGATTTGCGAGGAACTTGGCATCCAAGAGACCATTGCTTTGGAGGAACCAAAATAGGCCAATTCACAAATAATGATAAAGTCAATTCCCTTTGAGTTTAAGAAACCTAGCTACATACACGTGTGCACAAGGCTAGGCTGAAAAGTGAGAAAACAAACATAAATATGTCGTTAAATAAAATAAAATGAAATGAGAAACAATTTTATAATTTAAAAAATTATAACTATCAACAATTGAATTAATTAAAGGGTAGAGACTCAATATATATATTCTTTCAATAAAATCTTATGTTTGAGCTATGTGAATATATATGTTGTTATTTGAAATCTAACAATGTTATAGAATCCAAATTAGTGAATAATACAAAAAATTAGATGATTATATAAAGGGGGAAAAAGTACTCCTTCAATTTTTAATATAAAATTAATTTAATCGAATCATGCGAATTAAGAATAAAAATTAAAATTAATTAATTATCTCAATTTTTTTAAAAATTATATTATTTTTTAAAATTATTCTTATTAAATTTTTTTCTTTTTCTCTCTCCTTAATTAAATAGAGACTTTTTTCTGTAATATATAATAAATGATGCCTCTTATATGAAAATTATTCTATATTTAAAATAAAAAAATAACTTATATTTAAAATTAGAGGAAGTAATATATTTCTTATCTTATTAACCAAAGCACTCTTGAATCATCATTAATATATACATGTGTGAAAGAGGCGGAACAAATTGTCAAAGATAAACAAAACCCAGTGGAACACGTATTAATCAAGTTCAAAATTCCAACGCATTCTTGTCCTTCAATATTTAACCTCTTGTACCCAATCCCTATGACCATTGAGATTAGACTTCAAGCTTCAAACAATTATCATCATTAATATTAGAATTAGTCCCTCCGCTCTTATATTTATATATATAAGGAAATTTGTTGGGAGTGGTCTTAGTCCCAAATATAGGAAATTGATGCCGAAGTTTGGAGTATTAATTATTTATTTTTTAAATTACCCCTATGTGTCATTAATTGCATGGTAGTATTTAAATTGGAGGTATTCTTAAAAAAAACTTTTAATTTGAGACATATCTAAAAGGTTTAACTTTTTTTTTATTTGTGTGAGTTAGTTATTTATCTACATATAATTAAAAGTATAATGGGGTCGTTGTCACACCCGAAAATGCGACGCGGATGGCACGGGAAACGAGATAAAAGAAAAAGGGTGAAACCAACCCACCCGATGGAAGGCCGATTTCGAGGGAGTCGCCACCAAAATTTTAAGGGAAATTTTGGAAAACTGAAATAAAAGAAAAAAAAAGGATAAGGATTGGTCTAGGTATCAGAGTTGGGTTCGGGAGTACGATTGTGAGTGGGGAAGGTGTTAGGCACCCCCACAACATCCGTTCCTAAGAACGGTTACCTTAGGTTAATTATGCAATTTTTATGGCTTTTTTTTTTTAAAAATTATTTTAATTGCCCTTTTACCATGCAAAAATAAGTGTATAAAAATTTAAAAATGAAAATAAAGAATAAAATGAAAGTATGGAAAGGTGGGAAAAATAAAGTAAGGAGAAAATGTTATTTATTTACAAAAGTGGACTTGGAAAAATACATTAGTAAACATTTCTTAAATAAGAGAAAAAACACCAAATAAATCAGAAAATATTTATTTATTTACAAAGGCGGACTTGAAAAAATCAATTGGTAAATATTTATTAAATTAAGAGAAAAAACACTAAATAAATAAGAAAATATTTATTTATTTACAAAAGCGGACTTGGAAAAATTAATTGGTAAATACTTATTAAATAAGGGAAAAAACACCAAATAAAATCAGAAAATGTTTATTTATCTACTAATTAATCAGAAAATATGTTTATGTACAAAGCCAGACTTGACCCAGAATTAGAGTCTGGGGCCTACGTACCCTGCGATAGGGATCAAAGTCGACGTAGTTCGGACTAGAAATGCGTGTCACTGGGTTGGTATTTTTATTATATATTTTCTTTGAAAAGAGAAGTTACTAGAAAATGATTTTGTCTTTCTACACAAAAAACAATTTTCAGAATCGGTTGGTATGTTTTAATTTGTAAACGACAGATTAATTTTCATTACTTGCTCTTTTTATTTATTTATTTTCGGTTTAATCTATTTCAAAAGGAGGAAATATATCTTTCCTCAATTTAAAAAAATAGAATTAAAATTATTTGTGATTTGAACATTTTATTGGATTTGAAAAGGAAATATTTGGAAACAAATTTATTTTTTACATAATAAAATCAATTGGCTTATTGTGGTGACTTTATCACTCACAATACACCGATTGATACCTAAATGTCTACGGTAGTGTCACTCGAGACAAAAAGACATAAAAAAACGAAATAAGGCAATTTGTTAATTTCAAATTTTTTCGTGTACAAATTATAATTATTTTTCTCTTATTATAAAAATCATTTTAACATCTATTTATTTATCAAAACAAAATAAAAAAAAATGTGATCATTGTGTGTTGAAAAATAATAATCAGCATATGTGGTGAATTTATCACTCACAAGTTACTGATCTGTATTTAAAATAATCTCGGTGTTACCACTCGAGGCAAGTATACCAGAAGGAAAATTTTAAATGAAAATCAAACAGCATATATGGTGACTTGATCACTCATAATTTGCTGATTCATACTTAAATGTCCCCGGTGTTACCACTCGGAACATAAAGGCAAAAATTAAAACCTGAAATAAACGGCTCTCAGTGAATCATTTACTTTTGCTTTTAATAAATAATAAAAATAAAAATAAAAATAATAATAAAAAAATCATTGGTACTCATAAATATTAAAAAAATATATATAAAATAAAAATAAGAAAATAAGGTTGAACCAACATTTATACCATGGCAACTCCTCGCCATGGTATAAATGACTGACCCTCTATAGGTGCATGGAGAATTGGTCCCTCGTGGCAAACACTAAATGCGAGGCCAATCAGGATAAAGCAATGCGTACTTGTGCTCAATAAGGGATTTTCATATTTAATCAAATCAAAAACAGGCCATGACAGCTTGGGTAGCCAATATCCCACGATGCATACTATTTCCAGTTTTATTATATCCTCCAGTCCCCTTTTAGGAGCATGCATTGGTGAGATAACATGTTTGTTATTAAGAGATTTAGAGTAAGTTGCACATGACTCTCAAACCCTTTCGTCCCCACGTCTCAAACTAAAATACCAACCATCATATATAGATGTACATGTATATATGTGTGTGTGTGTGTGTGTGTGTGTGTGTGTGTGTGGAGGAATACCTTCCAATCAATAATTCCATGTGGCTGTGCATCAGGAGGATTAATGGATTCAACGCACACTATAAAGATTTAGAAGGTTTGAAATGTTAACGAGTAATATGCCCCAAAGTGAAAAATGATTGTTCCTGGCAGCTTAAACTTCTTCAATACATCAACCATTATCATTATAAATATTCTGAAACCTAAGACCTGTTATGTAAAACTGGAACTCCAAAAACTAACTATGAAAGTGTGAGCCTGTAAGATTTCACCACTATTATAATTTCCCAATCAGTTTGGTTTCTTAATGGTCGTCAATCTCATTTTAAAATGTCACTCACACAGAACCAGTGTTGTCTCAAAACTGACAATGGATTGCAATAACATCGAAATACAAAAAAACTGGACATTTGGGAGTAAACCCAACTCACATTACACCCTGTTCTTTAACACCAATTAATTACCTTTGGACCAGAACAACCACGGTCAGACAGCCATATGTGACCTCTCCACAAGAACAAGTATCATAACAAACAAAGCAAATCTGACACTTGAGTCTACAACTTTGGAGACCATTTAAAACAATCCTATGATCTATGGCAGCCAACACCAGATCACACAGCAGTTAAACAGAAATCTTTCAAAAGTCCTTGATAGCAAACTGGATTAACATAAATCTTTATCTTGTAAAGGAAATCACAGGCTTATTCGACGTCGTGAAAATAAAATCCTGTCATACTCTCCCTCATCACATGAAAAAAACTGCGCATACTCGAGGTCCCACCAAAAAAATACAAGACATGCACCAACATATAACAGCATGTCATCACAAACCACAAAAGCCATTGTCAAGGCTGAAAGCAAAATCTTACAACGTCCAGACAAGAACCATACATTCATAAATCCCAGCAGTCAATAAGGGCTAAAGAAATAAACTAAGCATCCATCCTTTCCATCGTAATAAACACTGAACCCTGTACTGAGAAATAAAGATTACCGGCCCAGGATTTTTGTTGCTAAATGCTCAGTGTTGTTCTCCAGCACCTCTTGGTTTCTTGACTCCCCCCCTGCTCCTCTCGGCCTCCTCTCCCTTTTATAGCCCTTTGCGAGTCAACGAAAAGGCCCCCTCTTGAACGTGTGGTCCTTCCTTTTCAGCTCTGCTTTCGTGTGTCAATATCCATGCTCCCCTGCTCCAGCCGACTTCGCCTTACCCTGCCTCTTTCACTTATGCCTCTTTGTCTTTCCCCTTGCGTGTTCAGGCTTCTTCTGGTCCTCCCAGCTTTTTACCTCGTCTGTGCCTTGCCTTTTCTTGGCTCCCTTTGCTTTCTCAGACTGCTTTTATTCGGCTTTTCCTGGCCTCTACGAGCATGCTCAGAACTCAGAAGCTTTTCCTTCCTCTTGCTCCCTCTGTCACCTCCCGCGGCTCCCTCCCTTTCTTTTTCTTTTCGTGGGTTCGACTCCCACTGTGGTCGCCATCATACTGCACCTTCACTCTCTGTGCTATCGTGTGCTCTGATTTTTTTTCAGTTCAGACTCCCTGCGGCTCTTTCCTCACCGTGGCTGCCCGTGGCTCCCTCTCTCCCCAGTTCAGTCTCCACCGAGGCTCTCTCGGTTCCTGCTTTCCGTATTCCTCCGAGCCCTCCTCCCTTTTTTTTTTTTTTTTAGCCGTGGGTGCCTCCTCCGTGCTCACTCTGAGCTCCTCTTCTCGCTCGGCTGAGCCCTAAGGGCCCTTTCTGGTTCCTTCGACCGAGTCTCTTGGTTTTTCCTTTGTCCTCTCCTCTCTCACGTCTTCCCTCCGCCTTCTCTCTCCGTCTCGCAGCTCTGCCCTAGCTCCCTCTGCCTTCCCCCACCGTGTCTCTTGGTGGTTCAGGCTCCCTCGGCTCTGGTTCGGCTTCCCTCGGTTTCCTCTTTCCCAGCTCCTTCTGACTTTTCCTCTTCGCGGATCTCTCGGCCTCACGCTCGTGGCCGAGTTCTCGGTTCGTCTCCTCCCCCTACGGCCTCCTCTGTTTTTTCTTTTCTTAAAACTTTGACCGTGGCTCCTCCCTCTTCCCAATCTCCCTCTCTCTCTGTTCCTCTCGATCTCCTCTCGGCCTCCTCTCTCCCCTTTTCTTTCCTCGTGGCACCACTCTCTCTCTGGCGTGCCCCCTCTTCCTTAGGGCTACGCCCTTGACTCTCCTTCACGAGCCCTCCTTTGGGCTCGTGACGTGGGCTGGAGCATTTCAGCCCCCTTTTTTTTTATTTTTTTTGTTTTGTTTTTTTTATTAATTTTTATTATTATTATTATTTTTCATTATTTTTTTTCCTTTCTTCTTTTTTTTTTTAATTATCATTATTATTTATTTATTATTTTTTTTTTAGATGTCAAATTTTATAAAGATAAATTTGAGTCTTGAAATTAAATTACAGTTACTAGTTTTCCTGCTTAAGAGAGAACTTTGTTTTACTTCTCTTTTTTTTCTCATTTTTCATACCTTTTATTATTATTATTATTATTTTATAAAAATGCCCGAACAAAATGGGGTGTTCACAGTCATACTTTACATTAGTCATGAATAGTGTGACTTTATTCATTGGGCTCCATGACCTTCTTTCTTTTTTTTTCTATTTCCTTTTTTTAGGCTTTTTAAGTAAGTCTAATTTTTCCTTATTCATTCATTTTTTTATTTTACAAGTGAGATTTATCTTTTTTTATTATTTTAAGTGGGACCCACTTTCTTTTTTTTCTCAATCTGTATTAATTTTAATTAATATCATTTGATATCATTTTTTGGGATATGAGGAGTTAATTATGAGATTCTTTTTTAATTCAACATATTTTAAAACTAAATAAAACGTCTTCGTGTCCGCGCTTGTATCCGTGTCCTCTGCACGTGTGGGAGAGAAAAATCTAGTTCCCTATATATGAGATGGAAGGGAGTATTAGAAGAATCTGAAAACATGTTGAGTTTTAGCGTGTCTCAATTATATAAATTAAATTTAGGCAATTTAAATTTAAATATATATTATATTATATTTTTTCAGATTTTGATTTTGTTTATTTTTAAAGAAGTAGAATAAAAATAAAAATAAGTGAAGAATCTTTTATTAATAAGAAAATCATTCATACAATGTAATGAAAATCGAAATGAATTAGTCAGTTTGACCAGAAAAATTATTGAATCAATCTTTGGTATGGTTTCATTGGCCTAAGTACTCATGTAGCCTGAAAACCACTTTAAGAGTTGGTTGAACAAATTAAGAATCGAGCAAACTGATAAAAAATAATGTGAACACAAGAACCTTTAGTTTTTTAAAATTATTTGCTCAAAAATTTCAGACCCACGAAGTCCCTTAAGTCATATATATCATTTTGGTTATATGTCCTCTTCTTTTTTACTACAATTACAAAATAACCTTAAAAAAATTTTCTTTCACATTTTCTTGATGATGAAAATTATACATTACATTGTAAATATATTTATACACACATGAAAGTGCCAATAGACTACCTGGTATCTAATAGATTGAACAAATAAATACAATACAAAAGCAAAGGATACAAATAAAGATGCTAGAGCTTGCCGCCCTTTGTGGTCCTATCCAATTCAATTTGAATTAGTCTGAATCCTAATGAATCTGTTAATTAAAGTGAGATAGATTTAAGATATCGGATACGCAAAAAGAAAATAAGAATGATAGCTGAAATAATCAAGATGAAATGCTAAGATTTATCTATGTTTAAATTTCATTAAAAAATATCCTTTTCATAAAATGCTACAAGATTTATTTTTTAGCAGATTATGATTTATTATTTGTATATTTAACTTTTTATATTTGAAAAATAATGCATGAGAGAGAGAGAGAATACTATATATAATAATTAATAATAAGAAAAATCAAAGAGAAACCAATAGTCAACAGACTGTTTCTCGGGCGTAATGCCAGCCGTAGAATTTTGAAAATGGTTTCCTCTTCCTCCCTCGTTCCACCGAAAACAACACATTCATTTATTTCTATGTGTATATTAACTCCAAAGTCTAAAACCTAATTCAACATAATAATTGTCACTTATAAACCACTAATACTTAAAAAAAAAAAAAGGTAGATGTATCCATGTTGAATACATGATACAATAAAGTCCATGTTCTATACGGAAATGGATCTAGACCGTCCAGAAAATTTTTGGACGGTCCAGATTTTTTATAAAATTTTTTTAAAATTTTAATGTTTTTAAATTTATAAAAAGATAAAAAATAAAATAAAATAAAAATAATTTCTCAACTGGAAGATTTAAAAAAAACGATATTTAATAATAAAAATTAAAAAAAATATGAGATAAAATCTGGACCATCCATACAAAGTATGAATGGTCCAGATCTGCTGTCAAAACAGCAGCACTTGGTGCTGCTGTTCTGACAGCAGCAGAGAAACCAAATCCATAAAGTCCATGTTCTATACTTATAGATAATATATATCCATACCAATTTAATACCCCATATAAATAAATTTTTCCTGCCAGTAGCATTGATGAATCTCTCACCAGCAAAAAATATTTACTTTCTGATTAAATTTGATCCATATACAAAGATTTTGAATTGAATCAGCAATCACTTATTTAAAGGATGAAAGTTCTTACCACTCACATTAATTTGAAATGATATTTTAGTCTATCAATAAATGCCTATAAATCCCACTTTAATTCTAATAAATGAGATTTTTCATATAAAAGTCATAGGCGTACGAGCTTGATTTTATTTTCACCATAAAATATAACATTTTTTTTGCCAACAAAATATAATTACATTAGCGTTTATTCAAAATAAAATAACTTTAATAGCAATAAATGATATTTGAATCGTTTATATTTAATTTAGATAATTCATATTCTATTTTTAATTTGTAATTATTTTTAAAAATTTATAATTAAAATACCATTTTTTGTTTGACATCCTTTTTTAAAATATAAAAAATTATGTAACAAATGTACATTCTGTTTACATCATGATTGAGGTTGGAGTCATAATAGGTATTTGAATAACGACAATGTCTCTATTTTGGTAATAGTGAGACATATATCCTGCCTAAGATATCAAGATTCAAAGAGGCAATTAATTAAGAAGCATCAACGATTAAAAAAAAGTGAAGATTAAATTGAAAAACAAAAATTCAAGAATATAAATATTATATTGTTATCAGCAAGAGCATGGTAGTAGTAGCAACGTCAAATATCAAAAATGATGAAGGCCCACCAAATTATATAACGGGACTGCAATAATTTAATAAATTAGAATGTACTAATACACACAATAATTGATCATCATTAATCCCTTTTATTTTTTTAGTTTAATTTTGAAGACTAATTCACGGGTTTAAACACTGTACCTAATATCAATTGAAAATTAAGTCCGAAAGAAGATATATATAAACTATATTATATCCGATAAACATATGGCAGGGTTAGGTGAGTGTGGGTTTGAAAACAATTAAGGTAAAGTTAATCAGAAGAATTACAAAGATATGATAAATTAATTAATTATTGCATCAATTGATTTGCCGTGTTACCTAGAAATTGATATAGGAAAATTAAGCAGCACATCATGAAAATGAAGTTTAGTCTTTTAGCACAAACTGGGTATCTCTTATCACTTGCTTCTAAGAGTTTTTATGGTCCACAAGACTATGCAAATTGAAGAGTCAAAATTACTATTCGTAGCAACATTTTCTGATTTCCCAACCAGAAAACATAAATTATCACAAGAAACTTATGTCAAGATTTTCTTCTCACTATGTCCAGATTTCAACCAAAATGACATATAATTTGTAAGACTAAACCTATGCAATATTATTTGAACTTTTGCTGTCAAGTTTTTTTAAGATTTAATCATGTATTATTGAAAAAAAATCAACTAATTTATTGGAAAGTTAAATAGAAAATACATAGAAATTGTACTCAATGTTTTAGAAAACGGATTCAATTCAATTGGTAGCTAGGTTTCATTAATCCAGTCATGTCAGAAAGATATTCATCTCCTATTTTGTACCAAAATGGTATCATTTCACTTAAGCACACAACATGGTATGGTGACAAAAATAAATCAAAATAGATAGTAGAGATCTTCCAAATATAATAATGTTGAACTGAAAACTCACATACTACACTAAATCGCCTAGCTTTCTATGCTCTTGATTACTCAATAGTGCTACATTATTGTGGGCAATAAGAGATAATGTGATATAAATTAAGAAGTGAAAATATATATAAGGCCTGCATTTTCTCTTTTCACTCACTTTTTTTTCTATCTCTCACATTGCATCTGTAAAATCAATTGCCAAATACAAGTAATGCAAATTCATGTCAAAAAATCCAAAAAAAAAAAATTTGAGAGAGAGAAGAACATGCAAGGAGAGGGACTCGGAAAACCAGCCAAATTTTATTTCATTGGTGCGCTAAAATTGGTTTACAAAATGCCTGTTAATTAAAAGTTTTTTTTGTACTATCACTAATTAATTCCATATATCCATATTGGAATAATAACCACCATATAATAAGAAATTTAATTTGCTAGATATAAATAATAATAGAAGAGCAAGAAAATTAAGGTGAAGAAAGTATAATGCCTGGCTTTCCCATGTACGCCTCTAAATCTGTGTTTGACTGGTGAATTCTCCACCAGGGAACTGACTTCATCTTCCTCAAAACCAAATCTCGAAGCCAACGTGACCAATAAAGGAACGAAACTGAAGCTTTGGATCACCATAACCATCTCTTAAATTCTTCTTCTTCTTCTTCTTCTTCATCATAACTTGGTGACGTCTTGTCCTTTATGTGAAGAACTCAAATCAAGAGAATCGGAGGGTCTCCGACGTCAAATGCGAAAAAGAACGTGTGTTTGAGTTGTTCACTGATCTGGGTTTGTGTTTTTCACACACAGAGAGAGAGAGAGAGAGAGAGAGGTAGAACAAGGAGGTAGAGATCGAAGAAGGATGTTCCCAAGAAGATGAAGACAGGTAAGTGATTGGAAGTTTTAATTTTCAAAGAGGGTGGGCCATAGAAGGCCCTTTTTGTTTCACACGTTGGGGCTGTTCTCTTTGTCTTTCCCCCACAAACATCAGTCAATGGTTTTCCAATTTATAATTACACCCAACCTATTTAATTACTTTCTCTTTTTTTTTAAAAAAAAAAGTTACAGTTAGTTTGAGCAAAAATGTGACAACTTAGGTTGATGTGGAAAAAATAAATTCTTTTAAAAAAAAATTTTTGACCGTATCTTTTTTTTTTTTTAATCGTGAATTATATAGAAATATTTTCTTATAGTAACAAGAACTAATCTTCTTTGGTGCATAGAGGATCAATGATAAACCACTTATAACTAGATTTACTCAACATATAAAAACTGAATAGCAAATCCCAAACCATTTGCTTAAAAGCTATATTTGGGAGTTTCTTATTTGGGGGCATACAATAGAGTGGAATGGCTATATGTATCAAGTTATTGTTCAAAAAAAAAATTCTTATGAGGGAGCATGATAGCAAGGGTTGGCCTCCCCAATTATTCTTAGGCATCTTAAACTTAATTTTTCTTATCCTTTAAATTGGGAATCAAACTCTCAATCTGGGTGAGTTGGTATTTTAAACCATATCTAAATCAACTAAACTATAAAAATTTCTATAAAATGAGTCATTTTCTCATAAAAAAAATAAAGAAATATGAATTAACTTTTTTCTCTTATATTTTGGACACAAATCCCCTACGCATTCCTAGGATTTTGCCAGATGTACATTTATGAATTGTCCAGATGAGATTTAGGGAATTCAAATGTTTTTGATAAATTTTAAAATAAGGGGAAAATTAATAAAAAGTGAAATGGTCTGATTTATACGGTCTAGATTTGCTTTGTACTCTACAAATTTCTAAAGAGATATGCAAGAGATCCATGTAGATGTCATGTTACTAACTATCCTTCCATTTTGGAACAATGTGAATGCAAAATTTAAGAAACAAACATTTTCTGAAATTTGAATTGTTGATAGCTAAGTTTGATGTTGGAATTAGGTGAGGCCATATATAGATTGGTCATCCTATTTCAATTTTAAAATTATACTAAAGGAAAACACGTACATGTATTATGTAATTTTCATTGACTTTTACGTTGGAACTTTTCATATCTCTTTTAATTTTAACTACACGCATACTTCTTCCATGCATTATATGAAGCCTGCAAAATAAGTTGCATTATATTTTTCATAACTTATAAATAATATGAATTATTATAAATTTAATTATAATATTGATACTGATAGCTAAGAATTAATCTCATAGAGCATTTAAAATCTTTTGTGCATTTTTTATTAGGAGAGATATGCCACTTCACCCTATTATTTATGATGATGATGATGATGGTGTGTGAGTGGGAAAAATTAGTTTGCCTCTTATGAGATATTCATTTTGTAGCTCCTAAATTAGAAGACTTGATGAGAAAATTAATTTATTGCGGCTGCCATGGCTGATGCCTAATTTGAAATTTATACCTCAGATTGTAGAAATCCTTTTGGATATATAGACCTTAGTCTTCTTAAATAATTAATAATTATAATAAACTGATTAAAATTAAGTATATAATATGTTGACGTATTAAATAATTTTTCATTAAGCTCCACTTTGGAATCATTCATCGAACTATTCCTTGTAGCAATGATTTAATATCTTAAATAAATTTAATCTACACAAGTAATCCTCGTTGATATTAAACGAAACGTGATGTAATGTATATCTGTCTCTTCTACCAATTTATTCTCGTACGTTTCTTTATACAAATTTTTTATAAAAAATTGTGTATAATTTTGATAAAATTCAATAAAGTCTAATTAAACAATTTACTACTCTTCAACTAATGATGAGCCTTTGAAGAAATTCTTTTTTTTTTTTGCCAGCAATTCGTAATTTTTTAGAACAAAAGAATCATGGATATTGCATTTAAATTACCTTTTTGCACTCACATGTGCCTCCATTTCAGGTGATAAATTTAATAGTATTTTAATATATATATATATATATATAGAGTAAAAAATATTGTCGGGGATAGCACATTCATATTGTTTTAAGCAAGTAGCTAATAGTCTTGCTTAATATGGAAGAGCTCTTAGCTAGATTCGATCTTATCGCAATGCCTGAAGCATGAAATATTAAGTATTAACGAATAATAAAATTTTATGAGACAAAATACTGATAATTAAGCATAATATAATTTATAAGTGACCCATGTGATGATCCCATATTATATTAATACACTATTATATTATTATTACTCCTTCCAGCCTTATTTTATAACATCTTTTTAATCAAATCACACATATTAAGAAAAAATAATTAAAATTAGTTGAGGTCTTATTATTAAAAAATTACCATAATATTTTAAATTTGCTCTTTTTTTTTACCAAAAAATTGCTCTTAATTAAAGTCACCAAAACTTGGCCCAAAAAAAAAGAAAGTCATCAAATCTTGCTCTTTTTTTAATGTATAAAAAGGAAAGTAAAAACCCTATTTCTAGTGTAATAATCCTGAAGGATATATTTAGAAAAAAATAATAAATGCTTCACAATTTTATAAAAGATTTTATATTAAAGACCATAAAATACTTTGAGAAAGGATCATACAATTAGGACTGAAGTACATTATTAGAAAGAACACTTTTACCATTACAAACATTTATGTCAATGTTTAAGTATGTCTTTACAACATCAATAATTTTAAATTTAATACTTATTGTCATAAAGACTAATCTTTCATGAGATATAGAAAGCTAAAAGTAGAACCCTCCCAATTAATTTTGCTCCATACATAAATGTTGGAAATCAAATTCTTAATCACTTATATTAACCTCAGTTGGTATATATATTATGTGTACATATATATATATATATGGCACCAATTATCATAAATCATTATTTCTATTAATTAATATTTTAAAAATAGTTGCAAAATTTTATCAATAGGAATCAATATATCAATATACTCCCTCTAGTCCTTAATATGATACTCTTTTAACCGAATCACGCGGATTAAGAATTGAAATTAAAACTAATTAACTACCTCAATTTCTCTAAAAATTTCAACATTTTTTTAAAACTACCCTTATTTAATCTCTCTCTCTCTCTCTTT
The DNA here is from genome assembly GCA_026686845.1 of Adenanthera pavonina. Classification (NCBI taxonomy): domain Eukaryota; kingdom Viridiplantae; phylum Streptophyta; class Magnoliopsida; order Fabales; family Fabaceae; genus Adenanthera; species Adenanthera pavonina. The sequence goes on from JAIVEN010000015.1 coordinate 35,393,101, forward strand.
CTCTCTGGATACATTAAATAGTGACATTTTTTGAAAAATGTATAATAAATACTACCTCGTATATTGTAAAAAGTCTTATATTTATGATCAGGATAAAAGGTCCTATATATATATGATCGGAGGGAGTATATTAAAATTTATATGAAGTCACACTCTTTATTTGTGCATACTAGAAATATTAAAAACTGCTTATTAATGTTAAGATCGAACCCATGGTTTCGGGTAAAGTTTCAGGTAAAGTGATAGAGAAATTCTTGATTCAGGTCCGGTTAAAGGAAAAACAAATGGCAAAAAAAGGTTAATATCAAATAACTTATACGGTAACTCCTGATAAACAGTGTGTCCTTAAATTCTGTGCAAGATACTGGGACCACCACTAATTAAATTAAAATTTTGTATATTATATTCTATTTTAAAATTTTAACATAAAGAGAGTAGATTAAAAGATAAGTAAAATTATTACGACTAAAAATATAAGTTTTCAAGAGAAAAGAGAAAAAGCTAGATGAAAATGCGTTAATATGCTAACTGTTAGCAGAATTTTTTTTCTTAAAAATTTTTATGCATAATATTAACTTCATTTTTGTTAAAAAATATTTTATAGATGCCTTATCATAAAGGACTTAATGCCAAGCTTCTTTTTTTTTTTTCTTTTCAACCTGAAGTTAATTACAAGTGAATTTAATAGCACCTTTTTTGCAGTATTTAATAAGGATTTAATGTCAAACTTGATCTTCATATTTGTGAATCTTTTTTAATGGCACATAAGTTAACCATGTTGGATTGGTTGAGCACCCAAAAAGAGGGTAAATTGGGTAATTTGAAATTCTTTACTAATTTGAAAGAACTAATAAAATAGTGAAGATAATAGAAAAATAGAGATAAACAGAGTATATCCAATATAATAAACTGAATAATGAAATAGAGAAGGGACACAAAAAATTTATCCTTGTTCAACTTACACCACTTAACCTGCGTCAAGTTTCTAAGCCATCACTTGAGATTTTCACTATCTACACAAGTTTTAAACCAGCACTACAATGTTATGCTCTTCTGCGAACAATTTCTCTTTCCACCCACTCAAGATACCCACTATCTTGAGTCTATTCAAAAAGATTTGTGAATAAAGCTTAAAGCTTTATAGCAATAAATCGTCACTCAGAGAAGTAGATATGATACAATGAAGTTCAAGGGTGGTTGAGCATGTATATGAGCAAAATGACAAAGGAGTTAATGCACAATGTTTTTCAAAACTTTTTCTTATTTATTTCTACATAAATGAATCATTATTTATAGGTAAAACTAATTTTTTAGTTATTAGGCACAACAAATTTCTTGTTACTCAGAGCTTAAATAACCACTGAAGGTGTATTTAATACTTATCTACCGAGATTAAACGATTGCTTGTGACAAGTAATCGGTTATACTGAGTATGAGTATATGTTCTCTTTGTAATATGTTTCATCATAAAATAAATAATCATTTAAACTAGAAGAAAACAATTTTAATATAAAGAAAGAATTAAGTCTATTTTTCTAGCTTGGTAAAGGACAAAAAAAAGACGAGAGTGATAACAAAAGAATTTCAAATCCTTAACCAATTATATTAGTGATGATAACATATTATCAAGAATGAAAGAAAAGTGAATCACCGTGATAACAGATTACTGTTAGGAACAGTATATGAAAACAACCGGTGCCCAGAAACGTATGATAACACAATGTCCTTAAAGTGTTATTCACCCCACTAGGTTTGCTGCAGGGATCTGACGAATCACCCATAAGAATTATTCTAAGCACCAAAGATATCTGACAGCAACTTCAGATACATTGAAACATAAAACGAAACAGAGAGATTGTAAGCAAGAGAAAAGAATGTGAGGTATACTTTTAGTCTCTAGTCTGATCCTTTTATAATAGTAGAAAACAGAAAAGTGAAACGTTGTTTATGAACCTGTTTATTTCTAAACATTGTATTTAAAACGTTGTTCATGAACCTGTTTGTTTCTGAACATTGTATTTGAAACATTGTTCATGAACCTGTTCATTTCTGAACTTTGTATTTGAAACGTTGTTGTCAAATTGAAACAGAATATCAAATGACATGTTGTTTCAGAATATACTGTTTCAGAACGTTGTTATTTGAAATTCTATTTCTGAAAAAAAAATGATTAATTAAAATATTAATCTGAAATTCATACCAGAACAAATCTCCACCGTTAGATCAATCAAATGATCACAACGCGCCACATGCCAAGTGCTAAGTGCTTTAAATATTAAATAAATAATATTTAAATCCACTTAACATTTTTGTTCAGTAATTATTTTAATATGCTTTGTCTTCTCTCTCTTATATACATTTCATAAACTTTACTCCCATCCAATGTGAGACTTTAGTTTTTTCAAACTATCTCTAACAATCCCCCACTTAGTTTGAAAAACTAAGTGTTCTTTCTAAACATAAGAATATGCATAATAGCAGGTGTCTCTTGACTTGAACCTGTTAATAGTGTAAGTACTTCAAAGTATTAACAAGTAGATAGTTGCTTAACTGCATTGAACCACAACTTTAATGTTAGTACCTGAAATACCACACACATAATCTTATATTGATTTCGTTCTGCACAGACTTCCCACACTTTTATGGCCATGTGCTCATCCTAGGCTTTTCATGAACATTTCAAGAATTACCCCTGAATTCTTGTAAGAAGCGGCACCACTTCTTATGTTCATATAGGTGGATTTCCATTAAGCCTTAATTACTCAAGCTTCCTTGAATCCATTAAGAGTTTAACTCACCCTGAACACTTAATTTCTTCTTATATACACTCGTCACGGAATGGTTAAATGTCTACTCTAGTACCCAGTCATTTATCAATAACTTGTTATTACCCATTGAACCTTTAAACCAAATTTGGTTTAGTTAAAGGTTGGGTTTCCATTACTGGTGACTGATGTTTACAGGGTTCAATCCCATTCCTCTTGATGTTTTGTTAACCAATTCTTTATTGAGTCCTTTTGTAAAAGGATCAGCCAAGTTTTCACTTGTTTTTACATATTGAATTGTAATTACTCCATCAGAAATTAATTGCTTCACATATTCATGCCTTAGGCTTATATGTCTAGGTTTACCATTGTAAATTTTGTTAAATGCCCTAGACATTGTAGCCTCACTGCCACAATGTAAAGAGATGGCTGACATCGGCTGTGGTCACAGCTTTATTTCCAATAATAAATTCCTCAACCACTCTCCCTCTTTACATGTAGATGCCAACGCAATAAATTCTGATTCCATCGTAGAATGACTTATACAAGTCTGTTTCTTTGATGCCCAAGAGATTGCTCCTCCTGCCAGGGTAAATATCCACCCTAAAGTTGACTTACTATCACCTACACCAGTTATCCAACTAGCATCCTTGTAACCTTCCAAAACTACTGAAAATTTATTATAAAACAGTCCTAAATTAATTGTTTTCTTTAGATATCCTAGGACCCATGTAATTCCTTTCCAGTGTTCTATTTCTAGATTACTAGTATATCTCGAAAGCTTGCATACTACAAAAGCTATATCAGGTCTAGTACAATGCATTGCATACATCAAACTCCCAATAGCACTAGCATATTCTAATTGAGCCACTGATCTATTATTATTTTCTATTAAATGATGTGATGAATCAAATGGGGTATTTACCTCTTTTATATTTAAATGTTGAAACTTGTTCAAAATTTTACTAACATAGTGAGATTGATCTAGAGAAAAACATCCACTATACCTCTTAACTTTGATCCCTAAAATAGTATCTACTTCTCCAAGATCTTTCATCTTAAATTGTGAGGATAAAAACTTTTTAGTCTCATTTATTGCAAACATACTAGTTCCAAAGATAAGCATGTCATCTACATATAAACAAATAATAACTCCATACTCACCAGTGAACTTTAGATAAACACACTTATCTGCATTATTATGTTTAAAACCATGAGATAACACAACATAATCAAACTTTTTATGCCATTGCTTAGGAGCCTGCTTTAAACCATACAAAGATCTAGTTAATTTGTAAACTTTCTTTTCATTTCTAGGAAGTACAAAGCCTTCTGGTTGTTCGATATAAACTTCTTCTTCTAATTCACCATTTAAAAATGCTGTTTTAACATCCATTTGATGCACAAACAAATTATTAATAGATGCTAAAACAAATAAAACTCTAATAGAAGTAACTCTAGCAACTGGTGCATATGTATCAAAATAATCAATTCCTTCTTTTTGTTTAAAACCTTTAGCAGCCAACATAGCTTTAAATGTTTGAATAGAGCCATTAGTATTATATTTCCGTCTAAAAACCCATTTGCAACCAATAGGTTTTGACCCTTCAGGCAAATCAACTAATTCCCAAGTTTTATTAGACAACAATGAATCCATTTCATCATTTATAGCTTCCTTCCAGAAACTTGAGTCTCTAGACATCAATGCTTCCGTATATGTTTTAGGATCTTCTTCAATACTTAAAAGAATAGGAATTTGTCTTAACACTGATTCTCTATCACCTTCAACTAAGTGCTAAGTGCTTTAAATATTAAATAAATAATATTTAAATCCACTTAACATTTTTGTTCAGTAATTATTTTAATATGCTTTGTCTTCTCTCTCTTATATACATTTCATAAACCTTACTCCCATTCAATGTGGGACTTTAGTTTTTTCAAACTATCTCTAACAATTACAAATGAAGATGTAACTTATTGTGAATGAGTTAGTAAAAGTTTAGACACGAGTTGTATGGTAATGGATTGTATTTAGGCATAATAGGTTATATTTAGATTGGTAACAGATTGTATAGGCCAAGATGACCTATTATCGAGATTTTGGGAAGGGAGGATTTAGAGGAATTTTCCTACTAATAGATTATGACGGATGCATAACAGATTACCAATCACGTAACCTATTGTATATGCATGTAACCTATTATCGAGAAACTCAGAATAGGGAGAAACGAGCTAACAGGTTACGGAAGACACACAATAGGTTGTCAGACCGGGAAAGCTTACATATAGCCGATAACATTATAGGACATAATTGATTATCGAATATTGAAAAGCCAGAAAAAAAAGGAGATGAGTCATAACTGATTATGAAGCCTCACATAACCTATTATTGAGAAGAAAATCAACATAAACTTGAGGAACAGAAGTCATGAATGATTATGGAGGCTCGGATAAACGTTTCCATCAGCAAAGAAAAAAAAAACATTGAAAAGCTGATGTAATAGATTATATTAGTTGAGATAATCGGTTGCATCAAAGTAAACTCAAGAAAGCTCGATTAAAACAACTGAAAAGCTTTACTTTGAACTTAAAAACTTTCAAAATATTAAAATTTAAGTTCAAAAAAACAATTAAGCATATTTCAAATTAATTTGCTCAAAGATAGCTCAACCACTTACATATAACACTAAAAATAAAACACCCTAAGTGAACTTGACTTGATTTTATATCTAAGTTATATATCCTGCAGAATAAATCTTATCCAATTTTGTTATCATCAAAACATAAAGATATCAACAAATTAATCAATGAGAATTTAGGAGTGTACCCAATTCAAGTCCGGTATTATGTTTTTTTTTTTTAGAAATCACAAGTATCATTCTATTTGAGGTAATCCTATTCAAGGCACTGTCAAGCACTAAATGTGAGCACCTCTCCCAGCAGGAATTCGAATCTTGGCTCATCATATTGTGAGAGACTAGCCCCTTCTACTAGATCCAATCCCTATTGGTAAGTCGGGTATTATGTTAATCCAGGCTTTTGCTCAAATTTTTAAAATTGGGCTTGATTTGTTTTTAATCCTCACAGCTCGGACTAGTTTTCACGGTCTATACTAAGTTTATTGGGCCAACCTTGTTATTGTACGGCCCAAGATTTGACTATTCCATGAAAATGAGCTTCAAAATTCCAATATATTTGGTCCCTGATTCCAAGTAAGAAAGTAAGACAGCACGATTCTGCTGATAATAGACATACATAGTTCGTAAATGAAATAACTGTTTAATTAATAATAATTGAATTTACAAAGTATGTTCCAAAACTTAAAATTAACTAATAACAATAAAAGGGCAAACGTGATTCTCTCACCGGATAAGCAAGAAAATTTCGCTTCTATCAAAATATTGTGTAACCGTAAAATCCCAACATAGTGTGATTTTCTGTTGTTTACCCAAACAGTATATCAATGTTGCAAAGGTGATTATAGCAGTACAAAAGCACTTCTCATGGCTTCCATTACTTATCCAAACATACACCGATTTTTATGCTTAAAGATAATATCTTTTTTGGCTTGTCATATCACATATTGACTCTTAGCTTGAATGAAAAACAGGCTGTATTTCTAAAATACAGATACAAGAACTAAAATTTATACCAACATCTCACTATCCACCACCTTTTTGCTGGACGGTGATAGTTGATCAAAAGTACAAAAATCATATATTTAATCTGGAGCTAACCTAACAATAGCGTGAGCAAAGTTATTAGACTACGTGTACAAAAATATAGACTCCTAGCTTGTAAATAAGACAATTCTTGTATAAGAAATGGAATGGGATGTAAATAATAGTTAAGGGTTTGAATCCTCTAGATGAAAAAAAACATCTTTCAGCACAAGACAAGTTTGGAGACTTAAATCCAAAGAGCTTTTTGTTGTATGATCATCAAAAGGAAATTAATTTAAAACAAATTAAATATTCTCAGTTTTCTTCGTGTTCAATAAAGTCATACGATTCATGTTGTCTTAAATTCCTAATTTCATGAGACCAAGAACTTTGAATCTTTTATAACGGTCCTGAAATATTTAAAGTACAAGATCATCTCACAAATTTATCATTTTTATGGCTAATACGTGAGATAATATTGTCAAAACAAAAAGAAAGTCCCATTAAGATTTTTTAGAAAAATCATAATTCTACTAGCCCAACAATACAGAGTCATAAATAATAATAAATCAAAAAGAGGGCAATGAAATTCCACAAGGCCCTCATTTGAATTGCATTATAAATTAGTAGTTTAAGATGTATCCACTGTAAATTTACACTAATCACCTATAAAAGTACAATTTCTTTTTTCTTAAAAAAAAGGAGCCTTAAACTCCACATGCTGCTGGGGGCTGCAGAATGAACCTACTAGATAGATAAGATAGAAAGGCTTGTTCTTTAACATTTTAGAGAGAAAGGATTGAAGGAATGAGATTTGGGTTCAAGTTGACGTTTTAAGGGAATTTAGGCGTCTCAACCTCTCGTCAAGTTCCTTCATCACTTCAGGTTCCTGTTTCTTCCTTTGCTTTGATATGGTGTTGCTTGTCATTGATCCTATCTTCTCAAATGCCACCTACACACACACACACAACCATTAATATTAACAAAAATCCTCACATGCTTCACCATTAAAGTACAAACAATGCTTTATTCCAGGTATGATCTAAGCTTCTCTCACGCTCTTCCTCCCCTCCTCGTCCTCTCTTGTTCGGTTTTTGGACTGTTCAAGTCAAATTTCAAAAGTTCAAAGTTAATATATCAATTGAGATGTTCAAATTTAAATAAATTAATTTATACCACTGAAATTTGATTTGAACGTTCCAGAAATTGGGCAGGAGTGGAGAGAACCTGAATTGATTCCAAGTGAGGAGGAAACCCATGCCTCTAGTGAACAATAAGATAGAGGTTGCATAGATATGGATGAAACTTTTCATACCTATCATGTTTACTTATATATTCATGATTCACTTGATCAACCTCTAGTTAGAGACTAACTCACCCAAGAATCACTGATTTACAGCAGCCTTAAAACTTCTCTCTTTTTGTAATATCTCCCGATTTTCAGAAGTTACATTGAGCTCTAACTAGTTCAGATTGAGTCAAGTCGAACCACATAGGTGTAAATCTCATTATTTTTTTTTTTGCCACAATTTTCATCAACTTCAACACAGAAATTGTGACAGCAGTAATAAGAACAATTTTTGTCCATTTCTGTCAATATATTGGCTATATACGTATTTTTAATTCTTCTGCAGACATTGAGAAATCTAAGCAACTACAATTTCAAGCATTTGATTAGGAGAGTTCCAATCACACCTGTGTTCCACACCTTTTAGTGAGAAACTTGTTTCTAATTTTTTTGCATTAACTGGACGCCATATACTATTAGTACCACAAAAGTACACATCCAAATGAATTAACATAACAATAAAAATCACTTGTGGCATGTGGTTTGAATAATCTTATTTCATTTATCTACAGTAAACTGTACAAAAGATTCTAACATATACACTACTAGCAACAATCAAGGCAGTAAATTCTATTCTATCACACCATATCAGCATCTAATTTGCCCCTAATAAAGAGAATAAAACTGTTGACTATTTACAATAATTCCATTAAATGCAATTTCTCACACATCTTTAGACGATATATTTTCAGGCTAATTAGAAGCATAGAGTCTATCATCCACAAGTAGAATTTATCTGGAGTAAGCACATATTTGTTACAAATAAACATGACATGAAAAGAAGATAACATATGCAGTTTTTTATATGCATTTTGGAACATTTTGTCATATTTAATATGAGCTTCGGATATGTACTGGACATGAAATGGGTCTGTATTTTAGTATTGGTGCTTAATATATAATGGAAAAGAAATTGTCTTACTATCAGCAAATCATCAGGATCAAATAGGTGATGAGTGGTCCTCTGCAGGACATTGATGACTTCACCAACATGATGGGTTAGAAGCAACTCCTCTTCCTTCATCTGCAATTGTAGGTTACAACAGTTCAAGCATCTCTTCTTAGCATAATCTGTCATATTTATACATAAGAATCCACAACCAAGAAAGAACATAAGAGCCAAACTTATTACCTTAAAGATTGCCAAAGCCACATTAAATATAACCTGGGCTCCCTCATAGAACAGGACATCCCAGACTCGTAGAGTTGTCTGATTAAGAAACCCCAAGGAGAATTATCAATGTAATAAAACATTGAATAAAGAGGAACCACATTTTACCCTGTAAACTGAGGCCTCATTACAAAATCTGAACGTGAACATTAAAATGTAACATAACACTTCTCTAAACTTTGAATTAAAATGAAAAGGTTAAAACACCTGATATATTTGCTCATATCAATAGTATGTAAAAAATGTTGAAGCAAGGAAATAGTCTGTATTAGTTAAATTTAGAAGAAATTTAATGTTTTCATTTTAGTCCAAAGTTCAAGAAAGTGTTTTATTACCTTTTTGTAATAAAGCTTAATTATTATGCATAATTAAGCTTTATTACAAAAAGGTAAATTGTAATTTCCTTGTTGAAAAATTTAACGCATAGCATATTGAAGCAGCAGCAGTATTCTAACCTCTGATGGCAAGCTCTTTGAAAAGAGGCAAAGGAACCACTCAGTGGCAACAAGGGAGACATCAAACTCCATAGCTTCCAGATGACTCGCTATCCTGCATTTTTCCTTTAATCTTTAGGTGATACCAATTAGGAAGTGATGGGTACCCAAGCGGGATGGGGAACCCTCCCCAAAAGCTAGCTATTAAGATGGGAGAACTGACCCACTTATATACCTCATGGAGCATCTCATACTATTCAATGTGAGATTAAAACATCCCATACTACCCAAGTACCCATCAGGAAGCAAATAAATTACGAACAAATTAGGTTTTTGAATTGAAATACCTTGGACACTTCTTAGCAAGTAAATCTTTAAATACTCGTTGTTCAACATGGCATCCTGATAGGTTGTTTGTGTAGCAGTCATTAACCAAGACATTTTCCAACAGGACAGCTAGCATCCAGAATGCATCTTCTTCAGTCTTCATGACAAGCAACAACAATGCCGCAACATAATTCAGCCCCTGGACCAATAACAATTTTGAGTAAGAAACAAAGAAAATTGCATCTCAGTTATACATTTAACATGCATTTATTGGCCCAAAAAAGAAGTTAATCATTTAACGTTTGTGATTCATGGAGAAAAAGTATTATTGAAAACTATAGTCACTCAAATGAAATAAGATACAAAAATGAATACATGTTTAATCACACAATGTGGTTTAGCTGGTGAGAAGTGTCCCACTTGTTACTTATTCATGAATAGATTTAACATCTACTTCACATAAGAAAATAAGAGAAGCAATAATTGAAAGAAAGAGAACGCCATATGAAAAACATTCTCTTAATTTAAGAGTGTCAGTATATAATGCCAAATTGAACATCCAATAATTTCAAGTCTTTTAAGCAAAAAGGGATACCAGAAAAAGCAATACTTAAGAAGAGGAAGGACATGGGAACAAATTCACCTGACAATACCCGACATCAGAATCACGGAAAGAATAGCCAACAAGAACTCGCCTAAGAGCAGCATGCCCCTCTGGTGTGTCCAACCATGGGTGACCAGGGAAGGTCCGCGGTAGGTCCTGTACATATGCATGAAGAATGACCGTAAGAAAAATAAGACACATAGCAAGTAAGTTATATTTTACATGCAGACCCATTTGGTACCTTGATAACAGTCCCTTTTACAGAACCAAAAGGTTCACAATGCTGGACAAAAAAGCAATGACATCCCAAACACATAATAAGGAAACATACAGAAGCCACAAACAGATTTGATGATTACCATTCTTCAAAATATACTAATGACCACAGAAATTCTTAACCATTTATGATGTCAAGTACATAATAATCAGGACCTAGTCTGAGACACAAGTGGCTTCATCCAAATAAACATGCTTAAAAATATGTAAGCCTATTTCCATGAGCTAAGGTTAACAGATCCCATAATAATGTTGAGTTTAAAATAATAGTACACACAATTGTTCAAACTCTTAAAGGTCTTTCTTAACTCATTGGCGAAAATTTTGAATAAAAGGAAATTAATTATAACCAATTAGCCAGACCCATAGGTCTAACAAAATTTGCAGCAAGATGGGTCTGAACTTCACATCAAAGAGTGAACAAACAGATAATGTAAATCTGATGAGAATTGTGATCACGAATGAAATATTCACTCAGACCAAACTACGATATTAAAAAATTGTCAAAGATCCACATATCAGTAAATTCTTGTCTTTAATGAGGAAATCCAGCCAGAAAGGTCAAACCCCGCAATTAATGACTAGACCTAGTAATAGAAACACATATTAATCTTGTGATTATCACAGTTATCATCAGTACTCACATGATCTATCTGTCTAGTAGCCGCGGTGACCTTGCCCTCCACCGCCTTTGTTAGATCATCATAATAGCTCTCAGGCACTGTAGATTTCTTCTTGGCCGCCCCTGACAAGGAAAACCAGACCTTAGGCCGAAGAACAGGAGGGATTCCTTGCCTGATTAGCTTCTTCAGAGTGACAGCATTTGTGAGTGCTGAGAGTTTTAAGGAAGACTTGAGGGCACTGCTGGAGCCTCCTTGCCCTATGGCACAATGCAAATACCAATTTGCACCTTTACTAGCTTCCAATGCCCACCATACCCGATTTCTTTCTCTCACTTTCTCTCTCACCTCGTTTAACACATTGACATCATCTACATTCCCTTCTACAGTGAACCCATAAAGGTCTTGGAATTTTACAGTGAGATTTGCTCTTCTGGAATGGATGCTAGGCCTCAGAATTTGTATTTGGGATTGGTATTCCAAGGCAAGGTCTATTTTGCTTTGAGTTCCATACATTTTCTTGAGGGATACAGCGGTCAATGAAGAAAAAGATGGGCAGAGAGAGAGAGAGAGAGAGAATGAGAGAGCAGGGGATTTAGGGACCGAGACAAGCAAAATCGTCTCAAAAGGACCTTGTTAAATAAGAAATATCGATCGATCTGAATCCATGAAATGGTCTATATGTAGACTTCGATGAATGCTTGAGATTTGGATTAGGTAAAGAGAGGCTGCAGAAAACCCCCAAAAAAAAAATCCCCCCAATAATGGGTCCAACAAGAAATGATGAAAATGGACGGATTTCAAAATTTATAGTAGATAAGGTAAACCCCCTCTAGCGCCATTACAAAGCTTGAAAGAGCTCTAATCTTGGCCACAAGGTCATGCATCAAAATAGAAAAGATGAGAAGCAAAACCCAGAAAACAGGGTTGAATATCAATATGGTACACACAGAGAGAAAAAGGAAATTCTGAAAAGGGTTTCTTTCTAATTCATAAAGTTGGAGTGTGCGAAGGAAAAGAAGAGATTTTAAGAGAGAAGAAGATGAAAGCGGAAACAACAGAGAGAGACAACAAAATGGTTCCGATTAAAGGGGGACATCGAAGCTGTGGACAATGATTAACAGAATTACAGAAGGAGAAGAAATAGGTGGTGGATGATAGTTGGCTCCAGTATAAATCAAGAAATGCAGTCAAAATCTTTTCTGAGGTTTGGTTTTGTCGTTTAATTCAAATTCAGTAAGAAGAAAAAAAAAATAAATTTGTAGAATGTTAAAGAAAAAGGCTCCTCAAAATCAAATCAATCATCATGGTGTCTGGGTAATAGTAGCTACTAGGTCAATGGCTTGATATTGGAGTAACATATCCTTAAACTAATTATTACACCGTTTTTTCATTGGAAAATTTTCTAAATTGGTCCTGTAAAAAATAACATATTTAAGTTTCCTTGCTTATGTGACACCAATTTAAAATTTTTTCTTTTTAATTTTGTTTGTAACTTACTTCAAAGGCTTCAAAACAATTCCTCTCACTCTTCCCTCCTCCTCTCCATTTGGTTAAAATTTTAAAATGATTGTGAAAAAATTATATTTTAAATTTCTAATTAAAAATATTTAGCTAAACCAATATTAAATATAATATTTATAATGAACTTCGCAATTAATAAACTATTACTTTTAAGTTTTTTGAAATTTTGAATTATGTGTATACAATTTTTTTTAATTTTATCAACAATGATTGAATTGAAGGAATTAATTCCTTTTAAACAAGTTGAGATTTAAACCTTATTAATTGAAAATATATATATTTAAAAAGTTATTCTTAATTAGATATAATATTTGAATCTAGTCAAATAATATCAGATGATAAATAATCATATAAAAAATATAATTTTAAAAATCAAAAATAAACTTTTTGACCATGAGACAACTTTTGAGGCTATCAAAATTTATGTAGATAATTTCGTCATAGTCAATAAATTTAATTTCACTAATAAAAACCCTTTGCAATTTTATTTTTTGTGAAGATAATTCTTTAGATTTTGAATTATGTGTAAATAATTTAATTTCTTAAATTTCAAACAATTTATGCATAAACCTATTTAGAGATTGTGTCCATGCTGATGGGACATGGAAAGATCTTGTTGAGGTGCAATCATGGCAAACTTTCAAGAGGCTGGAATTAATGAAGTGGATAGAGTGGAACCTCAAAGCCAACGCATTTTATTTTGTTATTAATTAATATATTTTGGAACAGCCTGTGAATTGGAAATTTTTTTTTTTGCCAAGTGAATTGGAAATGTGTTATTCCAAGGAAGGTGTTGTAGTTGTCCAAAAAAAAAAAGGAAGGTGTTGTAAAGTCAACATACAAGTGCTATAGAAAATTACACTGAAACAAATAGTTCAACTTTTTGAGGTGAAGGGAAGAGAATAGTTCTAATTATAATTATAATATAATAAATAAGTAAAAACTCAACAACGTGCAAGCAGTGCATAGAAGTTATATTAATTTAAAATATATACTATTAATATCTCATATAAGATTTTACAGAAAAAATTGTCAAAGTTCTCCATTAACTATTATTCTTAAAAGATTGTCACTTCATATGATTATAGTTCTTGTATAGATTAGTTCAAAGGAATTTAGTATTTGCTTTTTTAGAGTAAGGTTTTGGATTTAAATTTTGTGAATGAAAAAAATATTATTGAAAGAGCTTTACACTGAAATGATTGATTTCAGCTCGACTTGAATTATTTGAGGACTAATGTGATTTCTAAAAATCAGATGGTATTTATAAAAAGGAAAATAATTTAATGTATGTCACTGAAAGAATTAAATAATACAAAAATGTTTTAATCATATTGTCTATGCCAAGATATGGGGAAAAAAGTGGTCAAAAGAGTACAAATAAATCAATGCTATCCAAGAAATTTTAAAATTTCATAGTCATATATTATATTTCATGTCTTCAAAGTTAATTTAGGTAATAAAAAGTGTTTTGTAATGATATATAAAGTTGCGAGGTAGAAAGTTACATATAATATGTGGGTCATACACTTTTCTCCAAATGTTGTAATTAAATAAATTGAAGGATTGGTATAGCTTTGCCTTTTAGTGCCTTTTAATTCAAGAAAAGGAAGTAGTACGAATGTTCACATGTTATTATTGAAGTCCAAAATATAGATGCACAATTATGTCAGGAGTAGTTAGAATTTGAGTTTAAGTGAAGTTTCTTTCTTTTTTTTTTTTATTTGTCAGTTTCACTTTTTTCATAAAAACTATAATAAAATCATTTTCACTAGAAAAAATTTAGAAAGTATTAATATATGAATATAAATATTAATTAATTGTTATTAATACCAATCAATATAAAATATAAAATTTATAAAAAAAATTGTATTGTTCATCAGTTTCGAATGGTGTCACGCCTTTATTGGGTCGCTCCACCTATTAGTTCCTAATAAATTAAATATTTTGAATGTTATCTTCCTTGGGACATGATTTTTTTTTTAAAAAAAGGAATAATTATTAATTTTATATACAATTTTGCTTTTCGTCTTAACTTTTTTTCTTTCTTTAATAAAATACAGCCAAAAAAAAAACCAAAGTACTGCGTTCATCAAGAGAGGCTCTAAATAATAAATTAAATGGCACAAAACCAACGAATTATAATTAACTCTCTCAAAAAATGTGGTTTAAAATTGAACTATGCCTTCCTTTCCGTATAGTCTCTCAAATTTCACGTGTCATTTCTTTTAGTTTTATAGTACTGGCTTTTTCTTTAAGAAAGTAGTTTTTTTTAAGTATTAGAACTACTTGACCAGTTTCATAGTGTTTTGTAAAATTATACAAGTTAAAAATTATCATATATTTTAGCCAATTTTTTTGTAACAAAATACTCCCTATAAAATAGTTTTTAAGCAAAATGCTGATAAGGTTTGTCAGCATTTTGATTGATATTGCCATTCCTTTCATCAAAGTTCAAAAACTTCTTCCAACACTGTACTCATATAGATAGTAGATAATTGCATCGTTTAACTATGTTGTGTTGAATTCAATTTTTAACCGTATGTATCAAAAATATCTTGAAAGACAAAATCTACTTTGATAATTTTTACACATTAGTCTTTGGTAGTTACTGGGGGATACCTTCAAAGCTTACCAAAAAACAAGTTCAAAAACTTCTTAAAATTACCTTGAAGATCGTATTGAGCAAAACAACAATTATAAAAATCAATGAAAAGTTTTATATTAATGTTTGAAATATTAGTGCATTTAGAAAAAAAAAAATAGATCAATCAATTGTATGACTAAACCCCATACAAAAACTTGTTTCCAAGTAAATTATAACAATTTCACAATCTTTTACTTGAAATAGATAGAAGAAAATGTATTTAACAAGTGACAAAAAATTCATGAAATATAAAAACAAAAATAAAGCATCAATCAAATAACTTGAAATGTAGAGTAGAGAGATTCCTAATTTGGCTCTAGCACAAGCCTATATTTAGTCTCCAACCTTCATTTGAAATTTCTCCACTATTTTAATTTATACATTAAATTCAATTAGATATTTGTGAGGATCTTTATAGTGTTCAACTCAACCTAAAGTTCTTTTTCACTACCAAAGCAAAACACTCTTCATAATTCAACCCCAAGAGCCTCATCATTAAAAATGTCACTTTAAGGAATGCATCATTCTTGCTTTCCAATGATTACATTATATTTCACAGTTCTTTGTAAGAACATGTTTAGAAGGTCATTTGTAAAGCCTATTATTATTTTTTTTTTGGTCAACATAAAGCTGATATGAAATATAGTGGTTTTGAATAAGAGAGAGTCATTATATTATCCCCTTTGAAAGAGATATTTCTAAGGGGATCAGATTCAGATCAGTTGGCTACCAAAGTGTCTTTATGATAACTTAAAATTTTTTTGAGGATTTACCCATTTTTTATATGTAAACCCTATTAAAATATGTGAAAAGATATTGAAGAAATAAAATCATAATTGCATAAAGAGTTGCTCCCCAGGCATATGGTGCAGTGGCAAAGGTTTTGTCTTTATTAACAAGAGATCCAAGGTTTAGACCCCAGCTACACGTCCTGTGATTCACCTTCCTCCACGAGACCTCAACATAGAGGTGGTGGGGGCTCCTATGATGGAGCGTCATAAAAATAAATTCATAGAGTCCAATGAAATGTGTAGAAAAAGTTGAAAAAAGAATTTTTTTAAAGTATTTAAAAGAAATTGTGTATTTATAACTTATAAACAATGTAATTCTATATTGGCTTTAGATTTTATATATTGATATATATATTTATTGATTTGTTTGTTACGATTTAATTTGTCTCCAAATTCACTATTGTCGAAGAGCAATTGACTCTAGTCCACTTGTCTACATGGCATTCAATGCCATCAAAATTGTCACTAAAACATGCATTTCAAAATTTATAGTTTAAGATCATAATTTAAATATTTATAATAAAGAGAAAAGATTATGGTTTGAACGATTTTAAGAGGGATTTTTAATTTAATTTTCGAAAATTTACAAATTTTTTTGTTAAAAAATTTTTTGTTGAAATTTAGAATCATTTGATATAAGTATTCTCAACTCAAAATCATAAAATATAATTTTCACCCCGAGGCCCAGCCAATGCCATACATTCACAATTTTTCACGTGAACGTGTCGACGTGTGTCCTTTGGCCGTGGGCCGGATCGGCCGGTCGACGTGGCCCCCAACTCTTATTTTTATATCGAGCCGGCCGGCTCATGCAATGCACACTATGCATTACAAACATCGATGTGGACGGACGTGGCCCATCATTGTGATATTTTATATTTATAAAATTATATTTAATGATGTGGCGCCAAATATTTTGTCCCTAATCCCTATGATGGTTCACTTTGTTTTTTTGGTCAATTCATATCATTCGTATCAGTGTACTAAACCAAACTAAAAATACATTACAATAATATGTTCAGTAACTTATACTTGCCCGAACTAAAATATAAATTTTTAAAAAATATTTTTTGATCAAAATATAAGTTATTTTTACGTGAAGTAAAAAATATTAATAATTTTTTTTCTAATTTATCCTTATTATTAATTAACTCATAAGAAAAAAAATTATTTTAAAAATTATATTTATTAAGAGTAATATTATAAAATAATATAAATTTTTGACAAATTTAAGTAGCTTAATTTCCTTTCTTAATTTGTATGTACTTTGTTAAAAAGAACTTATATTTTGCATAAGAGGAAGTATAATTTACTTCTTAGTTTTTTAACTTATTGAAAAACTAATTCATTTACAAATTGAATATTAACATTAATTAATTATACAACTAATTCATTTATACCATCAAATGATTAATTTAATAACAAGTTTTTTTTTTGTAAATAAATTACAAATAAGAGTGTGTAACCTATGGCACACCAATATTTCAAATTGTTTGACATATCAATATCGGATATTTCTTCGATATCAATATCCTATATTGATACGTGTCAATACTCTTTTAATATATATTTATGAAGTGTCTAATTTATTATTTTTATTAAAAATAAAAAATTAATTTTGATACATATATAATATGTATTAGAGTCAAATTGATATGGTTCGATACTTTTTAGATATTTAATGACATTTTTATAAATTAAAACAAATATTATATTTATTTATCAATTAAAAAAATTAGGAATGAATTTTTTTTACCATAAAAACTAGTCAAAAAATATTATATTATAGTTTCTTTTATCATAAAAATAGATTTTTATCTAAAATCTAAATAGATTTTTTTTTATCTTTTATGTACTTTTTCTCCAAGAATTTCCATTGGATTTAATGTCTTTGCTTCATCATTGATTCCTTCCTTTGCTATTTTCAATTTCATATTGATATTCAATACTATTAAAAGATTATAAGTGTGTTCTTAATTTGGATTTTTTTATTACAATTATATTTCTTATGTTTTATGGATTATTTTTTGTTTTACACATATGTATCTAAGAGATATTGTATCCTATATTTTTAAATTTAATCATATCAACGTATCAGATACACATTATATTTGATACTCGTATTATATCTGTGTATCATAGTGTGTAACAAATATACTATGCATCAACTTATCAATATATCATTACTATATATAATAAAATTTATATTACTATCTCTGGTCTTGAATATAAGTCATAATTACCTACTTTATCACTATTAATAAAAAAAGCAGTTAGACTTCATAAAAGTGTGTTACAAATTGAAAATATTAAATGTGTTACTATCTCTGGTCTCTGGTCTTAAATGTGTTACAAATTGAAAATATTACTTTTCCATTTTTTTAATAGTCACTTTTAAAGAAAATTGTTTTTTTATTTACCATCTTCAAATTTTAAGACAGTATTAATTATTATTTTTTCAACTATACCCCCATCTATCATTTCAAAAATAAAAAATAATATTAATTATTCTTTTTATTTATACATTTCATTAAGGGTAAATTTAGAAATTCAAAATGAACTATAATATATTAATTATATTTTTTAATCTCTCTGTAAAAACCTAAAAACCAAAGAAACACGGGTATCCAAAAGTGCTCCCAATTAAATGGTTAAATTTCTACCCAATTTATACTTCTACCAATTAGGTGACAATTTTCTTAATGGTCCAAACATTAATAAAGGCTCTCTAGCCTCTTCCAACTCTCAATGTATCATGAAGAGTAAACTATACCATTTATAAATATGATCGTAACTTTCTTTTAATACTATTGGTAAGTTTTCTCTAAATTGACTGTGATTCATATGGAATTTGAACTTTTTGCAGTGCTACATTCATAAAAGTGCTGAGGAACAGTTATAAATAAAATAGAAATTTGGAAATAATATAAACATTTTAATTTTATAACTGCAATTAGAGCATTTTATGAATTTATACATGCACCGATTCCATATCTTATTAAAATGAAACTTCTTAAAACATATTTTCTTTGATTCTTTTCATAAAGATTTTTTTAACTGAATCACGTGAATTAAAATTAGTAGTTAAAATTAGTTAGAAAGATTGATCTTGTTCAAAATTACTGTAACATATTTAAAATATTCTTAATAAAAGTCATTAACCTCTATCTCACATTAATATTTAGAGAAAAAATTAAAATTATTAAGAACATTTGTAAAAATCACATATTAATACTTCAGTAAATTTTACAAAGAGCTTTATATTAAGAGTCATGAAAATCTTGTAAAAAAATCCTTATATTAAATAATAGTGGGAGTAACAAGAATGTATTATCAGGTTGTAACTTGCCTATAACCTAAGGGGAACATTCATGTCACCTAAAGGAACTTCTTCAAAACATAGTGATTAATTATTTAAGCTCTGATGATAACTTTCTTATAACTTTGTGATAAATTCCTTAAATTTGATGACAACATAACTTGGTATAAATCCTTATTTTAACTTTTAAGTTGGAGATAGCTTGCACACAACCTGGTGGTTTGGCACTTCCAGGTGGTAGTATTCCTATATATAAAATTGTCATAATTTTCTTAAATATGTTGGCAACGTTTCTATAACGTGAATACGTGATAATAAGTTTACATAACTTAGTGGTAACATTGTAATATTTTAGATGTAACTATTCAAAGCTCAGAAGTAACATTCATATACTTGGTTATAGCTTGCACTACTCTTAGGCTTTGTTTGGTAGAAAGAAACTTAATTTCAAAAATAGAAAAATGAAAAAAAAATTTATCTTAATATATTTATTAGCTAATTATAGCTTTTTCATTGAAAATCTCAACATTTTTTATCGCCAACAATAATTTTTTCATTAGAAATCAAACATATTAAAATGTATTTTTTTTCCTCTTTTTCCTTTTCTTGAAATCGACTTTCTTTCTACCAGACATAGTATCAGTAGAAAGAAAATTCAATAAGATGCCATATAAGAGTTGATTTCAACTATTGTCTTATAAATAACAAAAATCAATGAAATAATACATTTTGAAATGGACTCTTAAGGTTTCGTAATGAATCCAAATTTCCTCAACTTGGTAAATTTCTTGAACACCATAAGGTAACTGTCATAAAGAAATTATAATTAAAGGCTCAATGTTACTATCGAAATTTAGAGATTTACGTTCAAGTCTCAAGGATTTTCCAAGAACCTTTACGTAGACAAAAATCATCATCTCTCAAACCCCTTGAGTTTTAAATGCCAATTTTTATTTCAAAATTTAATTTGTCAAGCAAAAACTTATGAATATTTCTTTTATTTATAATCTCTCAACACATTTTCTCACACATAACATAAACTCAAACTTCTATTTAAAGAATCAAATGCATTTGCAGTCCCTGTCATACTATAAAAGTTTATATTTGGTCAATTCTGCTTTAACCGCCCATTTTTATTTTTCTTTCAATTTAATTCTTCAATCACTGAAATGCATGATCTTACTTTTCTCATATTTTCAATAAAATTTAGTGCCAAATTTCAAAGTAATTGAATAAAACTAACTAGATAAATAAAAAGTTTATCTACAGGAACAAGATATAGTTTCTCAAAATAAAACTACTAAAGGGGAAGTTCCCAAGCTAGATGACAAGACAAGCAAGTACAAAAGTCTTGCTAAAAGTAAAACTTATATCAATATATATATATAGAGAAACCACACTATTCATTGGTCAAGAAGGATGAGTGTGGCTTATCTCTAACTTGGTGTAACGCAGGAGCCCACCTCTAGTTGCCCACCTCTAGTTGATTACACTAGTTAATCTACATATTTACACTATCAAGCTGTGTAATTTTATAGACATTTGATAAAAACTGAGCACAGTGCAGCCAACCTATGGAGTTGATAATTCCATATCTATAAGCATTTCCTGGGCTTCATAAGGCAACCCATCATGCCACTTTCTGGGAGGAAAAAGCTCAGCATTGTCTCTTCCACACTCAGGTGTGGCATCACCATTATCGTCTGGAATACCATCCAATATGGTGCAGATATCATCAGGTGCATGCAAGCCAGAGTAATTCTGATAACAATCATAATTCTCCTCCATGAGGTAGTTGTTTACATGATGATATCCTGTCACATTCATTGCATATTGCTCCCTGATGTGGCCTTGCTTCAGAGCTATTTCCCTGTGCCAGGCCGTCCAGTCATGGCGGCTCCAAAGGTATAGCGGTGGAGGCTTCAAGTTCCAGTCTTCCATTTGCTTATCGTGTATGTCAATAGATCCAGGCAGATAAAATGACTGAATGAGGAAATGCAATTGATTACTCACTTCAAATTCTTCTTAAACCTAATTATCTAAAAGTTAAGAGACTAATTTTTTTGGGAAAAAAAATAAGACCCTAAAAGTTTTTGCCAACGCACCCTTCCTGAAAACACTTCATCATCCTCCCAAATTAAATCATATCCAACTTTCTTCCTGTCAAGTCTGGTAAAGTTGAAACAAATGAGTCATCAGTTTTTTTTTTTTTAATTACTATTCCTGAAATAGTTAAAAAGAAAATGAAACAAGAAATACTAACCGTCTAGTTACTTTTGGAACAATAAGTATAAGGAGCTTTGGTTTAAATTCAAGTGCCTTGTCAATGAATTTGTTAGCATGATAACCGTTGACTCCAAAAGGAGGATTTAGCCCCATGATCTACTCATGTAGCAATAGAGGCATAGAAAAGTAGAAATTAACTCGGACAGTAAACAAAAGGAATTAAGGGTATTCTTGTCTATATAAATTCGGAAGCAAAAAACTCTACTGTCTTACCAGTTGAGAACCATTGGGCAATTCTTCCACATTGATGCTCATCCAATCTCTCTTCTCAAAACAAAAATCATTCTGCAAGCATAAAAGCTATTAGCAAATATCCAAAGCATGTCAAGTAGGAAAGTAACAAATCTGCTAAAGGAATAAATGAGCATCTACCCAAAAAAAAATTAATGATCAATGCAAGAATCTTGCAGGCCTATATTTGAAGCAGAAAGCAGCCACAAACTAGAGCAAAAGATACAACTTGTAAACTTGTACATGATAGGTCAACACATAAATCATAGGATAATTTTTGTCATCATTTATGTATATAGGCTTATTAAGTTAACAAGCAATACTTAGATGGTCAAGACCTTAGATTTTGCAAGTATTTGGACTTGGCCATGTTTTCAAACATTGAACACCTATTGATGCCGATGAGTCACTAATTTAAACATCCACGTCTGCCATAGTTTACATGATGTAATATGTCAAATAAGTCAATTCATTTGCCTTCTGTTGTTTACCATCCCAACAAAGACAAGACATGTAAATAACTCAAAACTTTTCACCAACATTCAATTCAAGACATGGATTTGTTTAATTTATAAGAAATTATCTCCACAAAATATGCACAGAAGCCACAAACCTAGGTAGTCTCTGCTTTCAACTTCACAAACACTTCGGAGAAGCCTCAAGAATATGAATTTATGTGAAGATAAATCACAGAAAAACAACAAAATTTACAAAAAACTGTGCACAACAGATTATCAAATTTTCAAGAGAAGCTAGAATGGAAGAGAACCAACAGAACAGAAGTCACACCTTAGCTTGCAAGATATCATAGTTTTTAAATGAGCAGATTTTCCCTGTCTCCTCAAGCTTTGATTTCATCAGACAACTGAAGTCATTAGAACCACAGCAAAAGTCCACAATCTGCCAAGGATACCACATAATTGTACAGATGACACTGGTTAATAAAAACAACAATAAAGCAAAAGTAAAATTGTCTGAGATGTAATCATTTTAATAGAAGAAATTAGTCATCCTTCAGAACAAATCCTTATGAATTTGAAAACAATCAAAACTGTTATATAACAAGATATTAATCTATATTGTAATTCTAATAAGCCGACCCCACATAGTGGGATAAGGCTATTGTTGTTATTGTTGTTGTATTGTAATTCTAATAAGCTACAGGAACTTACAGTTCTTCACAGAAGTTAACTGATATTGACCTGAACAAACGGACAATAGAGTCTAACCACTTTAGCAGAATGTGAAACAGTAACTACAAGATTTTAAGCATAACATCTTTCTAAGAGTAAAAGCGAAATGAAGACGGGCAACATGGTAAAGATCCTCAAAGAAAAAAAGAAAAACACTAAATATTAGCATGAAAATAGAGAAGAAAATTACTACACGATCAAACTACAAACTTATGACCTCCACATAACTAATCAAAATTGCATACAAGGATTACTGCTATCTGTTTCTCTAAGATAAAACCAATTACATATTGACAAAAGGGGAAAAAGAATAACAACAGGTAGTATATTGGTATAACCCAAATAAAGAAGCATAAAAGGATAAGAACATACCGTATCACCACTTTGCACATACCAGTGGAGCCTATCAACAACCTGCATAAAAAAATAGAATAAGATCATTTCTATATAACAACTAAATAATAGTATTGACCTATGTGTAACTGCTATAGTTGTGCATGACCATGTTGAGGTAAGCCAAATATAAGCTAGAAGCAAGAAGACTATATTTGGGTTCAGCTGTAGAAATAGTAATATTTTCATATTTATCGTATAAAGTTAAATGACTACTCTCTCCGGTCCCTATTATAGGGTGTTATTTAGAAAACTCGTCTGGTCCAAAATATAAGATGTTAAGTAATAAATTTAATTTTAATCTCAATTCTACCCCTATTGAATGCTTTCATTACAAGTCTCAATTAACTTCTCTCTCCTCCTACCATCATTATTAATTTAATATATTTTTATTCTCTCCTTAAGGGTAAAATGGGAATATCATAATTTTTTTTTCATCAATTTTAGACTGTAACCAACTTTTCTTAATCCACGTGCAGTAGTTAAAAACATCTTATAATAGGGACCGGAGGGAGTATTTTTTTACCGTTCTTTCACTATTTCTAATTACGTGGGATAGGGTAGCATATTTGGAGATCATTCAATTATTTTTTTGATTCTTTTTCTTGTATAAATTATAGTGTGCTTTGTATCATCATCATCATCGAACAATCAATAAAATGAAATAATTTTTTTGATAGGTACCTTAGTGGGATGGGAAACTCACCCCAAAAGCTAGCTATTAAGGTGGGAAAATCAACCCACTTAAATACCCCATTAAGCATACCATACCACTCAATATAGGATTTGGGCATCCCATATTACTCGAGTCCCCATCAATTGGGCCCCTTAAGAGCCGACGTTCCGGCAGTTGCACACTACGACACTCAGTGACACTTCACTCAACTCTCTCATCGGTCAAAATCCTCCACTCATCAGAACCCTCCATAGGTAGCACCCTCTGGAATTGTTGACACCTAGGTTCTGATACCATTGATGGGTACTTAAATGGGATTAGAAATCCTCCCTCAAAAAACTAGCCATTGAGATGGGAGAACCAACCCTCCCATACTATTCAATGTGAGACGTGGGCATCCTATACTATCCAAATCCCCATCATCTTCATGTCTCTCTCTCTCTCTCTCTAATTCTTGCCCACATGGTATCAGCACGGGAGAAATTCTGATTCACCACTTACTCATGAAGCTTGGGTGATCTTATTGACTTATCATCATTGATTGTTAGAGGTGCCACCACAGGCTTGGTCGACACCCTACAGGTGATGCATTCGAACCAAGATGGCTCAACATCCCAACTTGTGGCAGAAAGGTTCGACAAGATGAACTATAGGGAGTAGGCCAAGGCAGTTAAACTAATTGTGGAGGGATGAGGGAAACTAGGTTATCTTACCAAAGAGATACCTGAACCATCCACCACAGGAACCTCCAGTCATCTTTGCTGGAGAGCAGAATCATTACCAGTCACAAGAACTAGATGCTTACTCTAAAGAGGAGTGGAAGTGTCATGAGGATTGCATTTTGTTTAAAAAGCACATAGAAAGAGAGTTTTTGAATTTCTTGCAGGATTAAACTGGAATCTTGATGATGTTCATAGTAGAATTCTTGCTCAAAGTCCTCTACCCACAATCCAAGAAACTTTTTCGAAAGTCAGGTGTGAAGAAGCTAGACAGAAGGTGATGCTGAAGGAAGACAAAGGACCAGTAATAGAAGTCTCAATAATGGTGGCAAAGAATTCTAGAGGCGAACATAATGATAAGTAGCAGAAAAACCATCCACAATGTGAACACCACAAGAAGACAGGACATACTTAGGACATGTACTGGGAAATTTATGGGAAACCTGCCAATTGGAAAACCCAAAAAAGGTTCTAAGAATCGGGGGTATCAAGCCCCTACTAAACAACAAACTGAGAGACAGCAAGAGGAGAAAATTATTTAGAGCAGTGATCAAACTGACAAGATGATGGAAATCCTGGCAACTCTAAAAGCATTTGGTCGGTCACATAAAAATACTCATAGTGCTTCAATAGCCCAAAAAGGTAGCTTTCTTCATGCTCTAAAAGCCACTAATATCAATTATCTCTGGGTTGTTGACTCTGGGGCTTCTGACCATATTACTGACTATTATGAATGAATTATTTAAATCTTATGCACCTTGTGCTGGGAACTTGGAAATTAAAATTGTAGATGGGACTCTTGCTCCTATTACTGGATAAGAGATATCCAAATTTCAGAAATTATCATTTTGATATCTGTGTTATATGTCCCAAAATTTGCTAGCAATTTAATTTCAGATAGTAAGTTAACTAAGGACTCATACTATGCTAATTTTATCTCCACTTTATACAGTTTTCGGGACCTGTCATCAGGGATGACCATTGGTAATGCTAAAGAGTATGAAAGGTTATATTTCTTTGATAATAGTGGTGTGAGTAACCAGCAATCAAGTATTACCTGCAACTCTACTTCTATCTTTGAGAATGAAGACTTGACGTTATGGCATTATCGATTTGGCCATCCTAACTTTAAGTATCTTTGTTATATTTTTCCAAATTTATGCTCAAATAAAAATGTTCATGATATTCAGTTTTGCAGTGTGTGAATTGGCTAAACACCATAGAATTTCTTTCCAAAAATTTATATATAAGTCATCAAAGCCTTTTTCAATTATTCACAGCAATGTTTGGGGTCTTTCTTGTATTCCCAACAGTACCCACTCAAAATGGTTCATTTCTTTTATAGATGATCACACTTGGCTTTGTTTGGTCTATCTGTTGAAAGAAAAATCTGAAGTACGTTCATTATTTATCAATTTCCATACTGTGATTCAAAATCAGTTTAACAATTGTATTCAGATTTTACATAGTGATAATGTATAGAATTTTTCAATCAAACTTTGGGGTCATTCTTGAAAACTCACAGCATCATTCACGAAAGCACCTATAGCCATGCACCCCAACAAAACGGGTTTGCTGAACCAAAAAAATAGGCATATCCTAGAGGTAGTCAAAGCACTAATGTTTAATTCCAATATGCCGGAGAGTTCATGGAGTGATGCAATTTTAACTGCAACTTATCTTATTAAGAGAATGCCTAGCCGTTCGTTCTTCCTCTACCCTGCTTTAGAAACTCCAAGAAACCTTAACTACCTCCCAACTTCAAGCTAATTTACCTCCTAAGGTATTTGGATGTATTGCTTTTGTACATAATCACTCATACAAAAAATAAACTTGATCCTCCTCATGCGATCAGGTCTGTATTTTTGGGTTATTTCCCTAATAAAAAAGGATATAAATGCTATGATCCCATATCTTATCGTTCTTTAGTGAGTATGGATGTAAGCTTCTTAGAGCATAAGCCTTTCTCCGAAAAGTCTTCCACTCAAGGGGAGATACTAAGTGAATCTCAAACTTTGGATCCTCAAAAAAAAAAAAAATCCTTCTATTCTAGAGATCATTAATGTTCCTACTTCTCTTCCTAAGCCGAATATTCTAATACCAGAAACATAATAAAATTCAAACTTACAGGGAGAAGTAGAAAAACAACATGGCAATAAAGAGATGATGGTCTACTCATGAAGAAAGGGATCAAAGGAAAACTCCATACTTGAAGCTAACCAAGAAACTAAACCGATGATGGATCTTGAAACACTGGCTCCAAGAACAAGTAAATATTGAGACTAACGTGGTTGATCATTATTTTGATTTAGATCTACCTATTGCACTTACAAAGCCTACTCATTGATGCACTCTTCATCCTATTGAAAGATATGTGTCTTATAAATCTTGTTCTCCTAGATATTGTGCTTTTATTACAAACATTGACTAGGTCAAGATTCCAAACATTATTCAAGAGGCTCTCTAAACACCTGAATGGAGATGGAAGCTTTAGAGAAAAATCAAACTTGAGAAGAAGTGAAACTTCCACATGAAAGATACAAAGCTCAACTGGTTGCAAGGGGGTTCACTTAGACTTATGGCTTGGATTATATTGAAACCTTTGCAATAGTGGCAAAACTAAATGCAATCAGAGTGCTCCTACAATTGGCACCTAATCTTGACTGGCCACAGCAGCAGCTAGACATAAAAAATGCATTCTTGAAGGGTGATTCGACAGAAGAGGTTTACAGGGGTCCACATGACATTTCCTTCTGAATTCAAAAAGGATGATAGGGATTGAGTTTGCAAACTCAAGAAATCTTTATATGGTCTTAAACAGTCATCTATGGCATGGTTTGAAAGATTCGCAAAAAGTTCTCAAGTGAGAAGGATACAAGCAAAGTCACTCTAATAACCCTTTGATCCCGAAACACAAAGAAGGAAGGAAGGACCGAAGGAGAACAATTCTAATCATATATGTAGACGCTATTGTTCTTACAGGAGATGATGAAGCAAAAAGAGAGACTTAACAAGGTTCTTGCAACTGAATTTGAAGTAAAAACTTGGGACAGTTGAGATATTTCCTAG
Source organism: Adenanthera pavonina (assembly GCA_026686845.1). Lineage (NCBI taxonomy): Eukaryota > Viridiplantae > Streptophyta > Magnoliopsida > Fabales > Fabaceae > Adenanthera > Adenanthera pavonina. The sequence goes on from JAIVEN010000015.1 coordinate 35,421,156, forward strand.
GAATGGAAATTGCAAGATCCAAAAGGGGATCAATGTTTCTTAGTGAAAATATATACTAGATCTCCTAGAGGAAATTGGGATGTAAGCCCAGTGATACTCCGATAGAAGTTGGAAAGAAATATGATAATGTAGGTGAACTTGTTGACTGGGAAGGCTACCAAAGATTGGTTGTAAAATTATTATATTTATCACATACCAGACCAGATATTGTATTTGCAGTGTTGTCAGCAAGTACATGCATTCACCAAGGGAAGCTCATTTAGGAGCAGTATACAATATTTTGAGATATTCAAAGGGTTCTCCTAGAAAAGGGTTTCAACCCTTAATAGAAATATATAATGATACCAACTGGATTGGATCACTAGAAATATATATTAGTAACTTGGAGAAGAACGAGGCAAAAGCAAGGAGTAGTGCAGAAGCAGAATTTAGAGCTTTGGCACAAGGAATGTGTGAAGGGCTGCAATTCAAGAAGCTATTAGAAGAGTTGCATGTGAATGTAACCCTTCCTATAAAGCCATATTGTGATAATAAAGCTTCAATCAATATCTCTAAATCCTGTTCAACACAATAGAACAAAGCATATTGAAGTTGACAGGCATTTTATCAAGGAAAAGGTTTGTATGACTTATGTACCCACTACGGAGCAAATAGCTGACTTATTCATTACAAGGCTTCCATATCTTGCATTTGATGGCTTAATATGCAGGTTGGACATGATAAGTATATATGAACCAACTTGAGGGGGAGTGTAGAAATAGTAATATTTTTATATTTGTCGTATAAAGTCAAATGACTTTATTTTTCTTTTTTTAACACCATTCTTTTACCGTTGCTAATTATGTGGGATAGGGTAGCATATTAGGGGATCATTCATTTATTTATTTTTTATTCTTTTTCTTGTATAAATTACAATGCCTATGTCTTGTATCATCATCATTGAACAATCAGTAAAATAAAATTATTCATCTCTCTCTCTCTCTCCATATGTCACTCACAGGATCACACATAACAGTATAAATCTTGGTGTCTATTTATCTAGCAAAGCTCGGGAAAAAGAGCCTCTATAAAGTGATTGTTGGTGATCTGTCTTATTCTAGTTTGTTGTTACTTTATCTACAGTGTTTGACGATATTCTATTTTATCTCCTATAATCTTGATTCTTAATGGTAGGTAGGGGTGAACATGTTGGCCCGAGCTCAAATGGCCCGGTCCGGCCCGACCACTTTCGGGTCAATCGGGCCGGGCCAACTTTCGGGCCGGGCCGGGGTTAGGGTGTCTAACCCTAACCCCGGCCCAGCCCGAACTATATATATATATATAATTTTTTTTAATTTCTTTCAATTATTTTATATATCTTAATTAATTTTGTATGATTTTTATTCTTCATATATCTAATATAATACATTTACTATGTAAATATTATAAAAACATTTTAAGATTTTAATGTTTCAAATATTTTTTAAATTTTGAATTAGTTTTTTACCTTAATATTTATGTAAAAATAATGTATAATGGTTAAATATTCATAAATTTTGAAAAAAATTATTTTTTGGCTAAGATTATGTTTTAATAAAATATATTTTTAAGTATAAATAAGTATATTTTTTTATTATTAAATACTTTTTTTTATTTTTTATTTTTTTAAAAAATATATATATAATATCGGGTCAGCCCGGTACTTGGCCCGGTACTGGCCCGAAGAACATTGGGCCGAGCATCGAGCAGGGGTCAAACCCGGCCCGGCCCGGCCCATGTTCACCCCTAATGGTAGGTACTATCTTATAATTTGTATCCCTACAATTAAGGGATTCTAGTGGCAAGGTTTTCACCTCAGTCACTATACATTGAATGCACCTTTTCTACTGGAAGATATAGAAAAATAAAAGAGCAAGACTCTTATGTAAAAATTTACATGGTAGAACTTACACTATCCTGATCCATGCCTATCTACTATAGGATAACATGTGAAGTAGTTCGAAATCAAAATTGTGAGTAACAAACTCTCCCAATCTAAGACTAGAAACATGCCTACACAAAAGGTTCTGAAGGCCATCTTTTCCAAGAACATGCGCCCCCTTACCATGTTTAAATGGTTATGACATCTCAAGCGCCACTATGTTCAGCTTCCCTCTTTCCCATGAGCCATTTTTCACTGCCATTCGCCCAGAACTATTCGAATCAGCCTCCTCTATTGATTTGTGGTCAATAGCAGCCGGATTAGCAGCAGTAACTGCTAAGAAGGCATATAAGTGGTGAACCCACTATTCAAGAAGAGCTTGAGGCAGTTTGGGATGGGAGGGGCATTGCCTCCAAAGAGGAACCTAACCAGATTTGTGAAGTGATTCAAAACCATTCAGATTTAAAGAAAGAAGAGGATACTCCAGCAATGGTTGAAGGTCCCACCAACTTTAAACCAGTTCACCAAAACACTTGACAAGAACCTTGCAACAAGATTGATCAAGATACTCCTTAATTACATCTAATAGTGTGATAGGAACAGGGGACGAGGCACAATCAGGGTGATTCCCACATGGCTCTATGGTCTCAAACCACAAAAAATGACACATGGATTGTGGATTTCGGAACCACAGATCACATGACAAGTAATGCATTATTACTAAACGAGTTTGCACCTAGCAAAGAGGAATCACTGTTAAGCAATGGGTTGCAAGCAATGTGAAGCAAGCTTGACTATTGAGCAATGGAGGATAGGAATTCAAGAGGTAATGAAAGGGACGACCACCCAGATGAACCAAATGATGTGGGTCCTAGAAGGCACATACAGAACCAATGACACCCAAAGGGGGAAGGAACCAACAAGAGAGCAAGGAGTATCACTTGAACACAAGGTTCACAATGATGGATTTTCTCCAAATCTACATTCGATGGCGGCCAACCAGGAGCAAGATGTGCTCCACCTTGGACAACACCCCAAAGGAGTTGAAGATGAACATCAAGAGTCTACATTTGGATGAGAAGGGATATTAGTGGCGCCAAGCACACCTGAAGTTGTACGAAAGGAAGGCATGTCCATGGGAATTGTATGCAAAAGCCATCAAGAAGAGGTTTGAGCTCATATACATGGATCTCATGGAGGAGCTAATGCAGTTGAGGCATCGCATGATAGTGACAGTGGCCAATATCAAGATGCATTTGATGCCTTGACACGCCCCAAGCTCCAGTTATAGGAGTAGAAACTCATAGGCTCATGAAGGACATCGCATGACAGTGAGGCTGTTCAGGCCACAATCCTTGCTAGACAAAATTAAGATAGCTAAGCTCAAGAACTGAATGCGAATGGTTTCATTGTTTCTTGGATCTTCTTTATGTTGCTAATTTCTTTCCTATTTTATATTAGTTTTTATTAGGTTTCCCTAGGAATTATTTTCTGTTTGAATCTTGCCGATTTATTGGCATTGATTGCAAGGATTTTTCTCATCTTCCCTCTATATATGCACTCTACTTTGCTGCTTCATGATCAATAAAAAATAGTATTTTCAGCCATCTGCTCCGTTTTTCCATGGTAATGAATAGGGATAGCAATTAACAGCAAAAGATTATCTTCCTGAAAATCAATTTGTTAGTAATTCAGAAATACTTACCTCCTTAAGCTTGTCTGTTTTGGTGAAATGGCGACCAAAAGAAGTATATCTCTTACCATGAAGAAAAGGTGACAGATAGACCTTGAGCTGCCTCTGCAGGTAAACTCATGATCAGTATTACTATTATCCATCCAAAAAGCCTTTAATCATTTTGACAATATACAGTCATTGATGTCTCTAATACAAACAAATAAGCACATCCCTGGTGTTAAAAGTCATGCAACACATGGTGCTCAACACAAGAAGATAAAAAGCCATATAACAGAAGATGGATAAAAAATGAAACTCTAGTTGCAAACTTTTATGACAGGCAATTGTGCTCCCCAAAATCATTTTGAAATGTTTTACTAAACCTCTCCAAACAAGGCACAAAATTATTGAATATATATGACAATTTTGAGATAAAGGGCAAGCTCAAACTACATATTACAATATAGCATTTTGCAATTTTGATGGTAAACCAATTTATAATGGCCGTCACCAACTTAAGTGACGTTTCACTCTGCCTGTCATCATCCATTACACAGTAAAATGCTATAAATGCAGACGCAATATAATGCATATACATATAAACCTGAGTGATTTACTTTTAAAGCAAGACACAAGCAGCATTTCCTATATTTTTCATACCTTCCACTATTCTTTTCCGAAAATGATCTTAATAAAAACATGTTAAACTAAATTAGTTATGTACAACAAAAACATTATAAGAGAATTTTTATTCTTTTTGTAGTGTTAGATAAAGAACTTTTATTATCTCATCAAAATGGGGTTTCTAGTCTTATTCAATCTTCTGTTTTCTTTTACCATTTGCCCCTTTCTTGTAGCATCTGTTTCTAAGCTGTGTCTGCATCCAATCCGTCATCCGTGTGTGTCTGAGCCAAAAGAAATATATCTTTTTGACATGGCTGCGTATGTGTTGGACACATGTCAGCAGCATGTTGTTGCAGTGTTAAAGATCAACACGTGTCCACCACACTAACAATCCTAAAGCTAGGTATATTCATGCTTTATAGTAAACAGTAGTCAGTCAAATATTTATTGGAAGATGTGAGTAACCAGACAAGTTCTGCATCGTTAAAATCATTGCCTTACATAGAAATAAAAGGTCCTGTCACGTACATAATAATAAAGTCAAATGAAAGCACCTGCCATGCTTAATTGAAGGAAATTTGTACGCAGCACAAACAACCTTCCAATGAACATGCATAAAAGTTGACGCATTGAAGTAAATGAAGACTACAAAATCATACTTTATAACTTAAAAAAAGTAATTTGAGATATGTTGCTTCAACCTGCCAAATAAAAATTTGATTGAGGATTCCAGGCTCACAAACAGCTTTTGCATCCTCAATACAGCCTGGATCTTTTACTAACATTTCTAAGGCAGTTTGAATAGCCTGCAGATCAAGCATTCTTTAGCTAAAAGAGTGATAGCTCACCCGTTAGTTTAGCATGCAATTCTCATAATCTCTATGATCTCAGCTGGAAGATGGCAAAACTAAGATATACCTTAATTGAACCCTCTACTTTTCCTTCAGTCAGATTCTTATCTAATGCAGTTTCTGAGAAACATGAATTTGTAGCCATGACTAGTTGGCTCCTTTTGAACTCTTCCTCTTTAAATGTACATGTAGATTCTTCTATCAAAGACAAAATTCTGCATGGAAAAATAAACAAGATCCAAAACAGTAGTGCCCCAATGCAAGCCCCAATGAAAATCAAGCATATTTTGTAAATTTAAACCAATAAAGCATAAAAATATGACATTCCAACAAAATACCGTTTTTCAATATCAGACTTGGCAAACTGATGTGAAGTTTTGACCTTTTTCACCAAAGCTTTTTCCAGGATTGCTTTATCGATTCTTCCACAAGGCAATTTTTGCTGCAGAGACCTATCTGGATGTAATCTTGAACTACAGGACAGGTTATCATTTTTCAAAGACAATTTATTTCCAGCTATTTGAAAGGAATTATCAGAGAGAGACCTCATCTCATCCTTCAAAGATTTTCTAGCTGCATCAATCCTAACCGATCTGGTTGAGATATCCATATCTTGAATAGAACATTCATCAGAAATTTCGGAAGAACCCCCACTTCGAATGCTATTGCTTACCTCTGTTACCTGTTTTGGTAATTTTCTTACAAATGTTCTTCTAGCAGTAATATCCTCTTGTCTTGATGACGTATCAACCTTCTCTTTGCCTAATAGTAAGTTGTTAGCACAATTATTCTTTCTTCCTTCCTTACCAGGAAATACCAGATGATTTCTAACAGGAGTCCCAAGTTCCCTAACAATCTTATGATCCCTGAACAACCATGAGTCGAAAACTACATAGCATAAGGTACAAGACGAATAAAAACCAAACATGCATTCATAATTCAGTTTTTGCAACACTAATATTATAAGAACTTACATGCAATACATCAAAATTCGACCATCAAGTAGACCCTCCCAAGCCCTTTGTTCAATACCCTCAAAGGCAATCTCCCTGATTAAAGAAAGTAGAGGCACATAGAGAGATTTTGGTGAATACAAAGGCATTTAACATCTAATCATTAGATTTCTTTTCAACAAATCGCACATAATAATTTTTACAGGTTTACCTCCAATCAAAAAGAACATTTACAATGGCCAAAGAAGAGGGGAACGAGAGGGGGAGTACTACCTGGGTAAGCATTTCCTGTGGTAAGCTTTAGGACAACGTCTGCACATTGCAAACTGCAAGTCATGAACATTCTTATCTTCAACTCTCCTACACAAGGAACATTTATGAAGAGGACAAATGAATGATTTCCCAGCAGCAACATTTTCTCTTATTTCTTCTTTTTTCATATCAACACCAAAGGTCAGTAACTTTGCAACACATTCTGGATGGTAAAAATGGCCACAAGTTCCAACAATGCAGCGGAATACCTACAATCAAACATACAAAATACTTTGCTTTCACTTGTTACAAACCTATAAAGCCAAAGACAAGTAAATTTGATTTCAACAACATAAAAATTAAAAAATATTTAGACTCCAGATCCCAAAGGTTAAAAGAACCAAAATGAAATATGAACATGTCTGAGTCATGTGATAGGAGTAAGAAAAGGTAGCAAATTATTACAGACTCATAGGACAATCATGTGACTAACTAAGGCCTCAACACCTGCACAACTTCATCTGTCTGTATTTCTTCACTAACCATCTCTATTTTCACAAAAGGATGGATACTTATTGCTACTAAGAACCAGTATCATTCAAATTATCTATTGAAAGGTGTGAACAATAAATCTGTTGAGAAATTATCAGCTTATGACTCCAATGCTGAAGAGACAGAAACAAAAGAAACGAAAAGTTAGAACTTTAATGACATTGTGCAGAAAACTATAAAAACTTTGTTAAAGGATACAACCTAATAAAAAAAGAACACTTCTGAAGAATGAAAAATTAATTTTATGTATCCTTGGATGTTATTCATATGAAATTTTCCCAGTGGAAAGACAAGATACATTACAGACAAAAATTAGATCTGAAATATACCTCTGCATTAGAAGAACCCAATTTGCCACAAGCAAAGCACTGATGCTGCTCATACTTACAGTTTGCACAGAGAAATTTTGGAATGGCCTGCAAAAGAAAGATTTGCTTTTAGCAGCAGAAGACAATTTGAATTAATGAAAAACAATGGACGCTGAATATGTGAGACAGAGTGCTTGCATCAACTTCAGCCCTAGTGTAGCCAAGAGATTCACAAGAAGAATCTAAACCAGCATCTATGGTTGCATGGAATGATCTCAGGCATTTCCCTTCACAACTGCATCATTAAAAGAAAAATACTCATACAAAAGATAACAAAGGTCTAACAGCTAAACAATAAGGAAAAGTAATCTCAGGGAAGGATGTCTTTTTAACATAGATAAGATATGATATGGACATACGGCAGTATTTCACCACCATTATCACAAATTGCACAAACAGTATCATAAGATCCAACACATTGCTTTCCATCTGCACTGAATTCTTCACCAGCTGAATCATCTTCATCCTCCTCAGAATCAACTATAAATTTTGATTTCTTTGTGGTATGAACAACCTAATAAATCAACCAACAGTTTTAAAAAAGAAATAAGTTGAAAAGGATTCTACAGAAAACAAGTAATAGTTTTACACTGACCTCACGGAAGACTTCATTAGAACATGGATCTTTTATAAAAGAAAGCAGATACTGTAAATCAAAGTTAACAAAATTAGTGAAAAAAGTTAAAGTTAAAACAAATTCAGAGAGATTAGGCTTAGGCTAAGTGAAAATAAAGAAGTTCATCCACTAACAAGTACCTGGAAAAGACAGATTGGAAAGCATTATTTCAGCAAACAGGTTAAGTAGGTAGCAAAATCATTCATCTTTATCTGGAGAGACTCTGTCTAGCTTACAAACAGTTATAATCAAACCTTACAACGAGTAAAAGCAAGGGGGAAAACCAAGCTAAGCTAGACAAACTTTCTTCAATCTAAGCAAAAAACGGATTTTAAGTTGAAGCTAGAGTTTCCACCTTCAAAAGTAACTGAGTAGATGATAAGGGCAAATGATTGCAATTTTTTAGATTGATCAATCTAACACTCAATTGCAAAACAATGCCACTGCACGATTTTTGACATTTTGGTTACACTCATCAAACTCATACTTTTTAAAAAGACCATTGTTGCTGTTTGTAATATTTTGCAGAGTATCTACAACTATAAGCCAGCATGTTATTTGTCACTAGCAATGACAATCAATCTAACAATATAATATATGAAAACAAAATATAAAGTGACTATTCAATTATTATTTATTGAAATGGCATTTTTTAAATGCAAGGAATTGAATGCTTTTTAAACTACGTATTTATTTAAAAAATTTGAATACCCCCTGCAATATAGAGCAGTTTCTAGTTAATACAAGAACTAGATCATTCCAATAATCAAATTGATTTTGTAAGACCTTAAGCAGCTCAGACAGTCATTAAAAATGATGGGGGAAAGGGGAACATGATAATATCTGCTGCTTTGTTTTTATATAAAAACTGATGCACATAGATCATATAACTTTAGTCCCTTGGATGTCTCTTAGTATAGATTAATTAATTAATTAATTAATTCAAAAACAGAAAAAGAACCTCAGATTTCGCAAAATTTTTGTCCCTTTCAGCAGCCTCTTTAATCAGTGACACATGGATTTGGATGTCATTCTCAGAAGGTTTAACATCAGATGAGCTGCAAAATAGACATCACCAATGAATCATGATGGCCGATGGGAGATCAGATGTCAGGAAACAGCAATAGAAAATACCTGAAGACCTCTAGTAAGTATTTCCAAACAGACATTCCAGATTCCTCGGGGTTCCTTCTCACAAAATGCAGCCAATATACTGTGACCAAGACTGTCCTAATTGTACTTTCATAGTTCTCTATTGGTCTTTGGAGAGTTATCCAGACTTTGTCTTTTGAAAGTACTGAAATCTTAGGCTGCTCAGGGGAAAGCTCTAATTTCCAAGCTATAATCTGTTTATAAATTCCTTGAAGGCCATCGTCAGTGGTGCCACGCAAGTATATTTTTGTTTCCAAGTCACGTTTGATCTCACTGTCACCCGTGCTCCAGAGTAATGGCAAAATAGAAAGTGAAACAGCCTGATCCTTTTCATTAATAAAATAATAATTATTAACACAATCTGGGACAATCTCACCCTCTTCATCCGATGATGCCATTAGATATCCTAAAGTAGCCTGTATAACCAAGAAGCATAAGAGTTTTAATAGTTCATGGCTTCAGGTAGACAACTCTAGAGTCATATATCGCCATGTTTTCATGCAACTTACAAAACTATATCTCTAAATACGTACAAATGCAATTTATAAAGGTGCTGCAGAATACTAATATAGAATAAGAGATTCAAAAGAAATATCAAGAATGAATTGGGAATCGAAAGAGAAATTAATTATTAATTAATTAATATAAAAGTCTCCATCTACCAGATACTGTTTGACCACTTCGCTCCTTCAACCAAGGAATCGCGACAGCCACGTGCAAAACATTTTTTTTTTTAACTGGAAAACAGTTATGTTTGTCCCTCAAGAAACTTGGATTAACGTTTTCGTCCCATTTGACCTTTACTTTACCAGATAATCACAAAAATGAATTTGGATTCTCAGGTTCTCTTTTCTCTGCTTTTCATCTGGCACTCTCATAGTAAATCTTAGAAAAATTAAAAAAAAACAAAAAAACAAAAACAAAGGGAAGCACCAGTTTCCGGCTCCACCACTGTAAGCAATAAAGGGTATTAAATAAAAGAGAAAAATGAAGGTTTCGGACACCCAAAAAATATTCTAGCGATGTGTTACATTAAAGCGCGTAGTTAAAAAAAAATGCTGAGATCTCGATTGCCAAGAAGAAGCCCTTTTTTATGATCCTCAACCTCATGGAAAGCAAGTGGAAAAGCACTAACTGACTCTTTTTTCTGGTCCCACTTTTCCTCTCTTCGTTATGTTTTCTCGACAACCAAACAGTAAAACACAGAACACCACTCATACCAAATACATAGTCAACTTTAACACCTTCACATTTCAATAGTAGAACACACGCACACAAGAAATCTCAACCTCAGTTTGCTTAGCTTAACTTTTTTCTCCCTACAAATCCAGTGAAAGTTTATCACAATTTGTGAAATTATAAAATGAAAAACTGAAATATGAAGGTAGATGAAGTACAACTCACATAAAACTATAAGATTCAAATGAAATATCTCGATTGACTCTCCTATTTCATCTGAAACCTTATTGATATCAACGAACCCTAACAATGCAAGGAAAGGGCATAAAAATGAACTGAAGAGGAGGAAGCAGGTAGTACAGATCACAGCGTGTTTTACCCGACAAAGCATGCAAAACGCGCTCCGTGCGACATCGTGAAAGTGCTTAAACGGGAAGGGAAAATTATAAAAAGAAAAAAAAAACAATTTAAGAATTTAAAAGAGTCGAGCTGATTCAATTCAAGAGTCATTGATTTATGTTATTGGAACTGGTAATAACAAAATTAATATATTTTTAATTTTATAAATTATATATTATATAAAATTTAAAAAATATTTTTAATAAATTTTATAACTTAATATTTATTTATAGTCATATTTGAATTTAAAATAGTTAACTATTAATTTATTATTATATTATTTATTAAATAAATTTATAATTATTAATAATCATGCGCATTGTAGTAATGTTTATATAAGAGTAATATTATAATATGAAAAAATTTATTGCAAAAAAATACTATTTATACTAAAAATGGAACTATTTTATTTTAAAAATTAAAAAAAAATGTTATAAAATAGTTTTACCAATTCTTACATGTTTTTAATTGGTTTGCCTAGTTCTTAATTGGCCATATTCTTGGATGATTCATTAAAATTTTAGACTAGTCCAGTTGATATGGTTCTCATAACTCTGATAAACATAATAGATATTTCTTATAATATTTAAATGTAAATAACTTTTTTTTACATTTTATATAAATATATTCATAGATTGATTGATTTATATGTCTACTTTTTTTTTAAATTATACCAATTTTAACAAATTTAGCTAATTACCTTAGATTTTGTGAAATATACAGGTTACACTTCAAGTGCAGTCCTTTGAATAAAATGAAAAGTAAACTAATATAGTTACTGAGGGAAAAAAATAGTTACTAAAATTATAGATGAAACAACAATATCTACCGTAATAGAAATCATAACAACTAAATGCGTTATTCAGATATGGCAATTGTAAAATTAAGCAAGATCAATCATGGTGAGCATTTTGACAAAAATGTACTACTGACAATTGATCTCATATAGGTGAGTTGTTCAAGTCCAATTTCTCATTCTGATTTTTTACTGTACAGCAATATTATTGCAGAAGATTCAATTTCGAATATATTACATTCAAAGAGCTAAATCTTAGAATATTTAGTATGATTGACTTCATAAAATTATAATTATAATTACTTTTGTAGTTAATTTATATATATATGTATGTATATGTTGACAAAAAATTCCACATTATGTATCCCTATCATCAATATGCAAAGTCGCTTACCTAATTAATTAATTAAGTGTAACTACATATGCATGCATGCCAAACGCTCCCTTTCCTTTGCTTTGTCATTTTTGTTGGATTCCAAATTGTTAACCAAAACAAATAATCAAGGGCTCATGGAATTCACCAATTAATCCATTAATTAATAATATATAGACACGAGCTTGTGGCTAGCTCTAGGTAGCGGAGGTTATAATATATATATATATATATATAAATTCATTATTTTAGGTGCAAAATCTCTTGGGGTAGGATTCCCAAATGGATATAGGTTGGGTGGGCAGGGTTTATTGTTAATACTAATAGCATTCGAAAGAGACAAAAGAGCATATGATTTTTTTTTAAACTTTTGCCAACATGGAGCATATATATATGTATATATAAATTAAAGGAACAATGAAAAAGTTAATGACAAGAGCTATACTCGCCCATATTACTGCTTAACAGTTTCGGCCATTACAAGTTCAATGTTGCCTTTTTATTTGTGTTGTTGGGACTATGTTTGTTGCCATATTGAATTTCTTGACAGTAGAGATGGAATTATTCCCACCTAATAACTATGCATCCTTTTTTGATGAGCCTCACTCAAATGCATGTGACTTAGAATTATGGTTGAAGGTTATGGGTAGCAAAAATAAAAAAGGTCATGTTCATGGACTCGGATCTCAAGCAGAACTCATTAATTGCTTCTAACAACTCAAGTATGGGAAACAACTTTGGGGAGATTGTACAATTGAAAAGGGAGATGGAAGAGCAGAAAAAGTTCTATAAAGAAAGTCTTCAAAAATTTAGGGATAAAATGAAGGCTAGAGATGAAGAATATAAAGCTTAAGTGTAACATCCCTAAAATATTAGATAACTAAAAATGCATAGAGAATTTACAAAAATGGGCAGACACCGTTTTATGTGTAATAGGGTAAAGAGGTCATTTTTCCTGATTGGATGAAAAAATGAGAAATTATATTTTTGCCCCTAAGAAATATGGAAATGATGATTTTGTCCCTAAGGGGTAAAAAAAAAAGAAAGAAAGAAAGAAAAGATCAAGGGCATGAATTGAAACCAATTTTATGAATTTTGGTGGAAATTACACCTGATGACCCGAAAGTTTTAAAAATTATAAATTAGACCCGATTTAAGGGCTTTTTGGTAAATATGAAAAATTATAGTCAAAATGAAGCTCTCAATGAGTTAGATCCAATGAAATATAGTATGGAATTTATTAAGATCAAAATCATATTTATTGGGTGATTAGGATTTAATATTAATATTTTACCCGATAAAAGTTAGTTTAGACTGCAGAAAAAGGCAGTATTGATCCAAGTACAATGATTGGACCTTGTTAAAATATATTTTGGGTCTAGATAATGATTTTGGATCAAAAGTAATGGTTGGATAATTCTTTACCAATGTAATAACAATTTTGGCAAAAATACCCAATCGGTACGGGTAAATTTAATCGGTAAAGGGTATTTTGGTCCATAAATATTATTTAAACAATTTTTGGCCAGAAGGAGGATGAAATACGTATGATTTGTGAATGGGACATGAAAGGAATTGTTGGAAAAGCTTTTTAAAAGAAAAGTAAATGAAAATAGAAATAAAAGTAAATTTAAGTGATTATATTATATAATTATCATTTCAAAACATTATTTCATCTTCCCCACGAGAAAGAAGACGCTGGTTCAGTGCAGTAGCAAGCTAGGAACGCGTGAGAGAGAGAGAGCAAAGGGAAAAAGAGAATATTGCAAGATTTGTCCCAAAACTTCAAGGTATTATCTTACAACCCTTTCCTTATGTCTCCTAGCAATTTTTAGGTATTTTAATGGCTATTTTCCCTCTATTTTCTTGCTGAAAGTTTCTACCTAGAGAGAGAGTAGAGAGAGAAAATGAAGGTATGGGAAAATTAAGCCATGAAAAGGGTTGTATAGGCCATAAGATGCAAGAATATATCATTAGATTACAAATTAATCGGTCAGTTATTTTTCTATAATTTATGATAATTTTCTGCCCAATTAGGGTTTATTATAGGAAGGGAATTTCAAGTTTTTGACCTCAAAAATGGATTCCTTGGGTCCAAAATAGGTTAGAACAAGTATGTTATACAAGGAATGCATGATGGATAACAAAGTGCAAATTTTAGTTCAAGTGAGCACTTTGTGAATGAAATTGGATAATTAGTGGTTAATGGCATTATTTGATTATGCTATAGGATCCAAAGGAGTGTTAGAAGATCAAGGAAAAGGTTTGCAAAGTTTGGAGATTAGTGGAAAGCCCAAAGGTAGTTAACTCACCTATCTATGCTTATGTATTATCATTGATGTTGCTTGGTTTGAATGATGTGTTTAATGTTTGGAATGTTATCTTGTGATGATTTGGCATTGTTGGTTGGATTGTTTGAAGGATAATGTGACCCTGGATATGTCTAAATACAAGGGGAAGTGCTGCCCAAATTTTTATAAAATGGTTATGCCAAAATGATTTGGTTGCATGCTTAATGTGTTTTGAGATGAATACTTGCAATATATATGATGATATGTGTGCATGATGGTAGTTACTACTGAGATTCTTTGAATCTCACCCCTCTCCAAATGTCTAACCAATTTTAGGTTCAAGTTATGGCAAGATTACCCAAGAAAGGAAAGGCAAGGAGAAGCAAAGTAATATTCAAGCTAATGATACTTAGATTGATGCTATTATATGCGAGGTTATGTAAAACCTTATGGGATATGATCATGCTATGCTTCCATGTTAATATTTTCCTCTAAGTTCTTATGGAGCATCATGTAAGATAAAGGCAAGTCATGACTATTTATGTATATAGGAGTGTGTATTTTGGAATGTTAGGAGAATGCAAGAGACCTTTCTGAACATGGTTGACAATTCGAAGTACTGTACATATCTCGATATGTTCAATGCATTAGTGTTTTATATGTATGAAAACTAGACATGTGTAGCTTTCCATAGACATAAAGATCACTCAATTTGGAGTTGTATATGATTTATGGTGATTTTTCAAAGTTATGGTCAGAATCAGAAATTTTCAAAAATGACCATTGCTACAGTACACATAATACGAACTTACTGTATAAGTTGGCCAAGTAACTTCCCTGTTCAACATTTTTCCCATGTATAGAATCTTTTAAGATATATTTAGAGACTTGAACCATGTTAATGTGATTTTTCTTGATTTAGTTATGAATTTTCAAAGTTCATCGGGTAAAAAGAAGTTAACCAAGGAAATGGTACCCGAAATGAAATAAATTGGTTTAAGTTGTTTTATGTAATCAAGTCTCTAATCAAGTAATAATGGTCTTAAATATAGTAAATACATGGGAAATGAGTGTAAGTATGAGGTGTTACATCAAGAGTCTAGGATGGAACAACAATTTTGAATGATTATGGCTCATCTAGCTATCACTAAGGTTGGTACTTCCAAACGTCCACGAAATGATGATAGTGATGGTGCCAATAGTGATGGTACTGATGAGAGTGATGGTGGTGCTAATAGTGATGGTACTAATGATGATGGAGGGAATGAAGAATAGTTGTAGGTTTATCTATTTGATACTCTTGTTTGTGATGATAAGACTTGATAGTTTTGATTTCTTGTGTTGAAATTAAAAGCTTTATGTGATTTTTAATATTCAATATTAATTGAATTTCAAATTTCTTATCTTGTGTTTGTTTAGTTGCATATAGTGTTTCACATGTTCAATTGGTGAATAGGGATTGAAAAATGATTGATAATGGATCTGCAGACTTCTCACAAATTTCTCATGGTATATATCTGTAAGAAATATTAATTACTTTCTCATGGAAATAATGAGCAAGAAATTCTAAAGTTTCTCACAAATTAGATCTGCAAGAAATTTTCTCACTGACCTAAGCCATAAGAAAATTCTAAAGTTTCTCACATATCTAAGCTATGAGAAATTTTCTCGTGGACTTAATGGGTGAGAAGATTATGGATGTTTCTCATGGATTAGGTTTGTGAAAAATTTTCTCACACACCTAAATTGTGAGAAAATTTTAAAATTTCTCGTGGACTCAATCTGTGAGAAGGTTGTGTTCACAATGTTCTCACATTCTCACTCTTTCTAACAGGTTTTGTTTCCGTGAGAATGTTTCTCACGAAATGGATATGTTAGAAATGGGTTCTCATGCCTCATGGCCATGAGAAAACATTTTCCTTCAAGTTTTTTTCTGACCAATGATTGTGCATGAGAAAATCTGTGAGAAACAACTTTCTCACAGATTTTAGGAGAGTTTCTCACGAATTTAGGCTGTGAGAAAATCTCTATTTTGGTGTAATATTTTCTAAATATTCAAGTTTTGAATAATCATATCACATGACCTATTACATTTTAATTTTTATTTTGAACTTTGTGTCTTTAGAACACTTTGTACAGTCCATTAATATGAAATTGACAACCAAAGAAAGCTTTGGATTCAAATAATATCCTTTGGATTTGATCTACTTACATATATAGTCAATCAACTTCACAACATTGTCATGAATTTCTCACATTAAATCTCTTATAACTTCAAAAAATTAGTCTACTATATATGTATGTTTAATATTTTAAATACTTAATTTTAAATATCTTTGTTGGGTTATGTATATTATATCCACCCTTGTTGGGTAAGATATAATTTGGCCCAAGTCCAAATAAGATAAATAGGATTTGTAATTATTAAATATGAATAAGAGGGAGGGAACGGTATAATAGTAACCAATCCCACACACCGCACGGAAGAGTAAATTAAGCCATCGTGCGTCAGTATATGGAAGTGGGGGTTCTTTTTCTGAATAACTGACTCTCTCAGAAGTAGTGTACACTCTCTTACTTCCTCTCGGCTCTCTCTCCTTACAATTTTTCAAGAGTGTTTTTTACTGTGAACCAGAAAAGAAAGTCCGAGTGACTATATTCCAACCGCTTGACGAACGTCCTTTTTCATTCTCTCAGTGGAAGAATATCTTTGATCAGTATGTATATCTTCCCTATCTTATTACTCTATCATTGGCATCAAAGCATCTTTAGATTCTGGGCAAATCTATATCCGCTGCAATTTTTTATTTACCGATTACAAATTGTCTCTCTGAGTTCCATTATTTGCATATAGTATATTTTTTTTATTATGAGTTTTTTTGGGTATATTTTTAGTATATTGTCTATACTCATAAAATATGCAAATAGGATTTTGTATAGGGGATCTCAATTTTAAAAAATATATACATATATATATACACATGGTACAGTTGTTTTTGGGTTCTTTAAAATCATCCCTTCTTGGACAAAGAAGTACACCACCATGTAGAGAATGAAGAGACGAAAAAAAGGCGACTAAAATCGTGTCAAACGAATATCGGATGAGAGATAGAATAGCGAAAAATGTTTTGAATCCGTGGGTAAAACTAAAAAAAAAAATTGGGTTTACTAAAATCACACTTTTATGGACAAAAGATGACCACCATCGTGTAGAAGACGACAAGATGAGAAAAACGACACCAAAATCACCTCAAACGGATGTCGAACAAAGGAGAAAATGGCAAAATACGGTGGCGGGTTCGCCACGGGGTCGGGTTGACCTAGCTGGAGGTCAGGGACAACCTCAACGGCATGTTGTTTTGGCGGAACGCCAAAACGACACTTCATTTTGCCTAATATTAAAAAAAAACTCAAAATGGAAAAATAGGCCTCGTAAAAAAAAACTGTTTTTTTTTGGGTCACAGATGACCAGCCCAACGAGGGGGGAAATTAAAAAAAAAATTCTTTGAGCCGAGAACATTTGGCCCAAAACAAAAAAAAACGGAGGAGGGATCACTGACGTGGCGCGTGGGGCCTATCAGCATGTGATTTGGCCACGTGGAGCACAATGTCAGAAAGCGAATGACGCGTGGAAGATGTTGGGCCGACATGTGTGGCCGGATTTGAACTTTACGATGGTGTGTGGAGTTCACGTGCCACCCTCGCGTGTGGGATTTGTTTTTCCCGAATTTTTCATTTTTTTTGGTAATCTAAACCTTCTTGGGGCGCATTCAAGGGTATTTTGGGACACGGTTTGTTTCTAAAAATCCCTAAATTCAAGGTTTTCAATTTGATATACTATTTGGCCAATTTGAAGGTAATCTTGGATTTGTTTAGAGCTATTTCAGTACTTACATATACCTTTTTTTATTTAAAAAATTCCAAAATTATTTTAATAATTCATATTATTTTATTGACGGAAAAATAATGAAGCTAGAGATTTCTGAAAGCACTAAAATAGATAAATATGGTTCTCCAAATTATGAATATTTGGAAGAACTCATTCCAGAGGATGAATCTCTTAATGAAGATCCTGATGAGGAATTTCCAGAAGAAGAAGAAAATCCTGAGAAACTTCAAGAAGCATATACAGATCCAAATGGGTCAAAAGAAGATGAAATTATTTTTGAAGAGCCTAAAATTGAAGATCAAGAAGTTGTCCAACCCTTTACCCACTCTGTAATCTAAGACATAACAAATATGGATACAATAAAAATAAAACATTTGAAAGACTTGTATACGATTCTTGTGAAGTATTCACATTTTGTGGTGAATATGGAAGATGTTGAGTTCTTCGTGAGCGTCATAATTAAGCTAAGAGAAGATCTGAATACACAAAATAAGAAAATATTCATATTACACTTAGGTCGATGTGATTAATAGAGCTATTAAAATATCGAACCGCACTCTTAAGAGAAAAATTATTAATTTCTGTTTTCCTGTTTAATTTATGTATGGAATTTACATTAATTTTTTTTTGTACAATGACCATGTTCTTTTATGAATTTAATATTTTTTTCTTAATATATGCTTTATTTGAGTGGGAGCTCTCGTTTCAAACACTTGTATTAAAATCTTAATAGATAATAATGATAACACTAGCATCCGTGTGATGGAAGATACACGTGTGGTCTCCTAATCATGGAACTAATGAAATTATTATTGTTCTAATAAGAAATAATACAAGTATATGACATTTCAAGCACTTGTATTAAAATCTTAATAGATAATAATGATAACACTAGCATTCGTGTGATGGGAGATACACGTGTGGTCTCCTGATCATGGAACTAATGAAATTATTATTGTTCTAATAAGAAATAATACAAGTATATGACATTGTATATTGTACTGTGCTACATGTATATTTTATTAAAATATTCTTTAGTCCAGCCCAATAATAAAAATCATTTATGTGGGATCATCTAGTAACTGATTTAAGAATGGCTACCAAGAGTATAATTGCTGAGCTGAACAAGGAAGACAAACTAAATGGGGACAATTGG
This sequence comes from Adenanthera pavonina, assembly GCA_026686845.1. Taxonomy (NCBI): domain Eukaryota; kingdom Viridiplantae; phylum Streptophyta; class Magnoliopsida; order Fabales; family Fabaceae; genus Adenanthera; species Adenanthera pavonina. Next base: position 35,440,182 of record JAIVEN010000015.1, read on the forward strand.
GACACCTGGCACCGAAAGGTTTCATATATATTGGAAGAACAAGATGCTGTAGAGCCACTGACTGTAGTCATGGCACAACCTGAAGCCGGCAATACTGCCCAACATAGGAGAGACCAAGAGGTCTACATGGTGTGAAAAAGGAAGAACAGCATAGCACGTATTACTATACTGGGCACTATTGCCAATGACCTAATGTGTGAATACGAAAAATATTCAATTGCACAGGCCATGTGGACGGCATTAAAGGATAAGTTTGGAGGTACTTCTACCACCAAACTAAGAAGGCTGACAATTAAGTTTGATACTTATAAGTTAAGGCCTAACACTCCTATGAAATAGCATCTACGAGAGATGGCTAGCATGATCAGAGAAAGGAAGCTGGGCATGAATTGTCTGATGAATAGCAGATCCAGGCTGTCATAAGGTTACTTCCTTCAAGCTGGGAACACATGAAAGTCAACTTAACCCATAATGAGAATATAAACACTTTCAGTGATGTGACAAAACACCTGGAGTTTGCAGATGAACGTCTAGAGGCTTACAGAGCCTCTGGACAAGCCTATCTGACTGAAGAAGCAAGAACTTCTAACCCTAAGCCCAATCAAAATAAGGGCAAGAAAAATCAAAGAAAGGGTAAGAAGAATGACCTGAAATTTAAAAAGGGAAATAAACCTTTCAAGAAAAGAGGGGAAAAAGTGGAAAGAAGAAGAAGATTGACCTAAGTAAGGTTAAGTGTTATTCCTGCCTGAAAATGGGTCATTTTGCAAGGGATTGTCCTAAGCAAAATGACGTGAAAAGGTATTAGTGAATTATGTTAATTCACATATGTCTTATATTTCAAGTACTATTTTTTTAACAGAAACTATTTCTTCTACTTGGATAATTGACTTAGGCTCCACAAACCACATGAGCAGGGATCATGGATCCTTTGTAGAGTACCATCGGTTGCCAAATCAAAGCAAGTGGTTTTATGTTGGTAACAACGCTAGAATTGAGGTGAAAGACATAGGAACCTGCAAACTAACTTTGCGAGGTGAAAAAATCTTGATCCTCTATGATGTACTCCATGCACCTGACATCCGAGAGAACTTAGTTTCTATTTCCTGCTTATTAATTTATGGGTTTAATGTAAACTTTCATGGTAAGGTAGCAAATATTTCATTAAGGACAATTTTTTATTGTTCAGCTTTTCTTTCAAAGAAGTTCTTTGTAATGGACATTGTTGGTGATTTTTATATGCATGATTGCTTTGTAACTTCTTCCAATTCAAATGTTAATATGAATACTTGGCATGCTAAACTAGAACACATTAATCAAAATAGAATGATTAAACTAGCTAAAGAAGGATTGCTAGGTACAATTGATAAAATGGAAATGTCCTTATGTGAGCATTACCTAGCTGGTAAAGCAACTAGAAAACCATTTAGAACTGGAACTAGGGCAGAAACTCCATTGCAATTTCAGATGTTTGTGGTCCTCTGAGTGTGAGGGCAAGACATGGAGCTATTTATTTCATCACTTTCATTAATAATTACTCACAATTTGGTTATGTCTATTTGATATTGCATAAATCTGAAGCACTAGAATGTTTTAGACGATACATAAACTTAGTCAAAAATCAAATGGACAAGAAAATCAAAGCATTAAGGACCGATCGTGGAAATGAATATTTATCGGATCAATTCAAAGAGTTCTGTGAAGAAAAGGGAATAGTAAGGCAACTTACAATCCCTGGCATCCCACAATAAAATGGTATATCCGAAAGAAGAAATAGAACATTACTATACATTGTTAGGTCTATGATGGCGCAAGCTAATCTACCCATTTTGTATTGGGGAGATGCAATTTTAATTGCAGCCTTCATACTTAACCGTGTACCCTCAAAATCGGTCACATCAATACCCTATAAGCAATGGACAAATTGTAAGCCGGATTTAAATATTTTAAAACCCTGGGGGTCGACAGCTTATATCCATGATCCTTCCCACAAACATAGAAAGCTAGGTCCAAGAGGGAAGAAATGTATCTTTATTGGATACTCTAAACAATCTAAGGGTTACGCTTTCATTGGAGAAAACCAGGATGGAAGTATGACTGAAATAGAATCTAGAGATACAACATTTCTAGAAAATGAATTCCCAAGCAGGGGTGAGGCGGATCGTACTGTATCTCTTTATAAGATACATGAAGAAACTGAGGAACAAATTTATATACCTTAACCTCTTAATTCGAGTGGGAACTCAAAAAGACCAGTGCAAGATTTTGTTCTAAAACAGAACAACTTACAAGAGATCCCACTGCGGAAAAGTAACAAAGAAAGTGTACTAAAGAGACGTTTCCCAATAGAAGGGACTGCACTTATAGTTACCCCACAAGATTATGATGAGCTTAGTTCAATACATGAGGCTTTATCATGTCCTGCTAGTAATGAATGGAAGAAAGCAATGGAAGAGGAAATGAATTCGTTGAGGATTAACCAAGTCTGGGATTTGGTCAATCTTTCATTTGGACGTAAGGTAATTGGAAGTAAATGGGTTTTCAAAATTAAGAGAAATGCAGATGGATCGATTGAACGATACAAGACTCGATTAGTGGTAAAAGGGTATACTCAACAGGAAGGTATAGATTATGAAGATATTTTTTCACCTGTTCTGCACTTTAACTCTATAAGACTAATTCTGGCAATAGTAGCAAGTTTAAATTTAGAATTACATCAGATGGATGTAAAAACCGCATTTCTAAATGGTGAACTAGATGAAGAAATCTATATGCAACATCCATTAGGTTTCATTGAGAAAGGGCAAGAGAATAAAGTCTGCAAGTTAAGAAGGTCAATTTACGGACTTAAACAATCATTCAGACAGTGGTATTTAAAGTTTCACCAAGCTATAACCTTGTACGATTTCTAGATGATCGACGAGGACCACTGTGTATACATCAAGAGTTTTGAAAAGAATCTTGTGATATTATCCCTTTATGTGAACGATATACTATTAGCCGAAAATAGTCTAAAATCGATTATAGATATTAAAGAATGGTTATCTTCAAATTTTGAAATGAAAGACATGGGTGAAGTTGAATATATACTGGGAGTTAAAATCCATAGAGATCACCCAAGAAAATTAATCCTTTCTCAGAAAAGTTGCATTGAGAAAATTCTTGAGCAATTCAATATGAAAAACTGTAAACCTATGGATACCCCTATTTCAAGAGGAGAAAATCTGAGCCGAGACATGTGTTCTCAGACAGAGTTTGAAAAGAAGATGATGGAAAGGGTCCCTTATTCCAGTGTGGTTAGTAGCTTAATGTATGCCATGATGTGTACAAGACCAGACATATGTTATGCAGTTGGTTTGATAAGCAGATACCAGTCAAACCCTAGACTGAAACATTGGAAAGCTATGAAGGGAATCCTGAGATATTTGCAAGGCACAGTAGATTATGCCCTATGTTATTAAGGAAGCGATTTACGCTTAGTAGGATACTCCAATGTAGATTGGGAAGGAGATCTAGATGAGTGCAAATCGACTTCTGGATATGTTTTTCTACTAAATAATGGAGCTATATCTTGGTGTAGCAAGAAACAGACTTGTATTGCTTTGTCTACCATGGAAGCAGAGTTCGTTGCATGTTCTGCAGCAGTATAAGAAGCAGTATGGTTGAAGAGATTCATAAAATACTTGGGGATCATTGGTAATAAATTGGATCCTATTTTAATAAACTGTGATAGCGAGGCTGCCATAACCTACACCAAAGATCCCAAGTATCATAGTAAGACAAAGCACATAGACACCAAGTATAATTTTGTAAGAGATGTCATAACACAGAAAAGTGTTATAATTCGCCATATTCCTATACGTCAAATGATAGTTGATCCCCTTACCAAACCAATACCTAGAGATATATATGTTGATCATGTAAAATCACTTAGTATTCGTAAGATATGATGTAACACAAATATCTATAATGATCAATTATATGAATAAAATTAAGTGCATTTTTTTTCTATAATTGAGTAATTTGAGTACATATATTTATGAAAATATACAATGTCTAGTATGTCGTACATGTTGATAAGATTAACTTTCTCACACGAGCAACTGCCTTTGACACTCATGGAAAGAGTGGGCAAAGATGAGACATTTTTTTTGTATTCACTAATAAATTTGTAAGAGGGCAGATATGACAGTTAAACAATACAAAATAAGTCACCTCAACAAAAGAAAAGAATAGGTCGGGAGGAGATCCAATAAATATAAATTTTGGAGTGAATTATGGATACCCACAATCCATAATACATGTAACCAGATGATGAATTCTCCAATAAAGACATCATGATAAGTGGAAGCATTGGTAGAATTCGAGTTAGACACTGTGTGTGTCTGAACTTAAATCTGTACGGTGTTAACAACAAATCAAAATCGACATACGTTCTTATGTGATAAGAGTAACACCGTAACATGCAATTCATACTGCATGTGTTTTAAAACCGCAATTGGGAAAAAAGTGAAAAGATCCCTACTTCATTGCTGTGTGAGTCCATGAGAGGAATAAATCCTCTCATTAATGTCCTTATGACTTTAACTTTTTCATGGAAAATGATTCAATGTTAGCTACTTTAGCATATATCCAATAGTCATGATAAATTCGATCAAAAGGTATTATGCTAGGAAAGCAATTGTTTCATATTGAAATGAAATATGGACGAAAGAAAGGTTATCTGAATATATACACACTTATATTGGTGTCTAAGACATGTCCATTAAGAAGTTATAATGTTAACATCTTAAGCGTAGACACTAAATATACAAGAGTAAGGCAATCTAAGTCTGTGTAAAAACTTGAGGGATTAGATTTACTATGGATAAAAGTGTATATGGGTAAATCTAGGACATTCAAGGCATAATACATGAACAAGATAACTACAAAATATATAAGGTGATTCTGTGCTGGTCCTTGAAAAGGACTTCTAGTATAAGAATCTAATTACAGACGTCATGCTCATGTGGTCATGATAGAGCACTTAATATGAAATGGAAAGGAAGAATTGTAAAAGGTTAACCTATCAAGTGTGAGCGGGAGATGTTGGGTTATATATATTATATCCACCCTTGTTGGGTAAGATATAATTTGGCCCAAGCCCAAATAAGATAAATAGGGTTTGTAATTATTAAATATGAATGAGAGGGAGGGAACAGTTTAATAGTAACTGATCCTACACGCTACATGGGAGAGTAAATTAAGCGATCGTGCGTCAGTATATGGGAGTGGGGGTTCTTTTTCAGAATAATTGACTCTCTCAGAAGTAGTGTACACTCTCTTACTTCCTCTCGGCTCTATCTCCTTACAATTTTTCAAGAGTGTTTTCTACTGTGAATCAGAGAAGAAAGTCCGAGTAACTTTATTCCAATCGCTTGGTGAACGTCCTTTTTCATTCTCTTAGTGAAGAATATCTTTGATCAGTATGTATATCTTCCCTATCTTATTACTCTATCAATCTTGAAGTCAATATTTAAGAGAATACATAATCTTAAATATATTTAACTGATATATGTAATTCATCATTACAATTTGTTTGAGAAAAATTTAATCTCAGCCGACATATAAGCAACTCCAAAAAAAAAATGCAATGAAACAAAATTTTTTATGGTGGAAAACCTCCTAGCACCCTTTTGAATAAATTTTTTTGTCCCCTCCCAGAAAAAGGGGGCCCAACAATCCCGTTCATTGAATCCTGGAAATGGCCTTGCGATTCATGCAATAAGCTTAATTTTCCACATTCCCTTTGATCAATTAAATTTAACTTATCACACTATTAATACTTATATTATTATTTATTTTTAACTAATCAGGGTTAATGCATGCTTTATTTGTTTCCCTCTACTAATTATTGAGAACTTTATTATCATACATTTCCCTTGTCTCTCTTTGAAAAAGACATCCATGATACAATATTATTCTATTCATTAATTTCACATTTCGTTTCATCCATTGGATATAATATCATTTTTATTTTTGAACTTAATTTAGGCTATGTCTTAAAATAGTGTTTGAGATGTCATTTATTCATATGTTGAAGTCATTGGTTCGCCAGCCAAATGTGAGAGATGATATGAGGGCTTTCACATGTGCTGTTATCTTTCAATATGGTGCAACCGTTGTAAGACTAAGATATATTTAATTAATGCTAGAAGCTAGTCCAATCACAAAACTATACCATCTGAATAAGTGAGGATAGATATAAATGTTAGAACGTCTAGTCATTTGAGAGGAGGTGAATTGGGTGTTTTACCAAATTTAAAATTTTTTATAACAACTTTAAGTCTTAATCAAATAGTAATAAATAAGGTAACATTTGAAGAGAAAGCTCAATTTAAATGCAAATAGAAGAGATGAGAATACAGAAATTTATCATGATTTGACCTAAACATTTGGTTTACATCTAGTCCTCAAAAAACACTACAAAAAACTTGACTTTCGGCGGGGACAAAAGTCATCACTGAAAGAAGGAATGTCGCTGCCAAAAGTTTTCAACAGCGACATTTTTGTCGCCGCCATGTCGCCGCCACAAACCTCATTGCGAAAGTTTGGCAATGATAAAAACGTCACCGCCAAAAATAGACATTTTGACGACATTTAGTCGCCGCTGAAAGTCGCTTGGCCACGCCATCACCACGTCACCACCGCCGGACGACCACCACATCACCACCACCACGTCATATATTTGTTTCAAATGTGCCTTCACCTAGGTTCGAATCCATGACCTCTTACTTGCAATGCCTTTGTGTTTACTCTCTTGCCAGTTGAGCTGAAATGCATTTGCAGTCTTTATATGAGATATTAAATATATATTGTTTATCTACACACTAATACACACATATATATTTATAAATCAATATTATTATTAAAAAAATACACATATATTTTATTTTCAATTATTAATATCGCTAAATATTTTATTTATATACATATATATATATTTATATTTATATGAATATTTATATTATATTTTTTATTTTATGTTATATCATATATATATATATCATATATTATATTATTTAATAAGTTATATTATATATATATATGCTTAATATATATATATAATATAATGTAATAGAAAATTGTTAAAAAATCATTAGAATAAATATTATAATTTTGATTGTCATATGATTTAAAAAAAATACAATAAATTCAATATATTATAATTCAGATAATAAAAAATAATTAAAAAGAGTGAGAGGATGAGAAAGAGAGAATTAGCCAATATTTATTTTCTAAATATTGTTGTTACTTATTTTTTAGGAAAATATATTAATAACACATAATCCTTCTTTCTCTACGTAACATTACTTTATTAGACTTTTACATTATGAGAAAATATCCACACTACCAACACCTATAGGAGTTTGGATTGAGAGTCTTAATCATAGTATGTCAAATTATTCTCTTGCACTAACTATTGATAATTGCCTTAGTACATTATTACTTCATCAAAATTATTATTGGTAATAAATAACATTAATATTAATTTATATGTCAAAAATATTAGAAATTAAATTAACCTAATAAGAATTTCTCCAAATATAGGGTTGATCACATTAGATAATTAGGGATTAGTTTGTCTTCCTAATTTTTTTTTGGAGTTATCAATCCCTTTATGAATTAAAAAAATTATCCTAATAAAAATAACATATTTCATTAATTAGGATAAGGAAAAGTAAAAATTAATATAGATTGAATTCAATATTCAACATTTCAAATCTTTAATCTCCGGTAGAGATAAAATACTTTCAAAATGTTCAGAATATTTTATATGAAAAAATAGTAAAATACTTTATCTTTAAATAAAGATACTAAATAATATTTATAATATAAAATATATATTAAATATCTAATTACTTATGATAAAAATGTATAAATAAAACACAATTATTATTTTAATATGTTATTTATTAATTTTTAAAATGAAAATAGCAAAAATTCACAAAATTAACTTTGGCGGCGACATTAAAAAGTTGCCACTAAAAGTCTTACTTTCGGTGGCGACATCAGTAAGTCGCCGCCGAAAGTAAGACTTTCGGCGGCAACTAAAAATAATCGTTGCTGAAAGTATAACTTTTGGCGACGCTAAGAAAAAATCGTCGCTGAAAGTCCATTTTTTGGTGGTGGCAATGAAAGTTATTGCTGAAGGCTATTTTCAGCGATGCCTTTTTTTGCTATCGCCGAAAGATGGACTTTTAGCGACGCCTCTTTCAGTCGCCGCCAAAAAGTTACTTTCAGCGATGGTTTTTTTCAGTCGCCGCTGAAAGACAAACTTTCAGCGATGACTTTTTCAATCGCCGCTAAAAAGTATACCTTCAGCGATAACCTTTTTCAGTCGTCGCCGAAAAACTGACTTTCAGCAACAACTTTTTTTGGTCGCCGCTGAAAGTCGTCACTGAATGTCTATTTTTTTGTAGTGAAACCTGTAGATATTTTTCACTAGACTCTGTAAAATTTAAAAATAAATTATCTCTTGCTGCTACGTTACAATCACCAAGATTCTCTGAGTCTTAACCCCTATGGTTCACTCTCCTATGCAAGAGCAACCAAAATCGTACACACAAGGATCCCTTATCCTTGTGTAATCTCAAAGAAAAGAATAAGGTGAATAAACTCTCTTAAAGAGTAGATAGAAAACAATGAAGAACAAAGTAAGTAGTTGAGAACTTTAAATGAGAGATTTAATGAAAAACAAAATTATGTAGTTTGAGCACTTAATTCTTGTACCCTCATTCTTAAATAAACTTCTCTTTATAGTTTTGAAGAGATTCTAACCATTAGAAATGAATTTCAACTTTGTTTCGGTTGGTTTCCTTTCTAAAATAGAGGTTGCGTTATCCAACCAATTTTGAGAATTAGTTGAATAATTCTTAGAGACCAAGAATTTTTGTGAAGAAACAGATTTATAAATATGAATATATAAGTATAAATAAATCTCCCACAAACTCGCAGTGGAATAAATAATAATCATAAATATCTCTTTTCATAGCTATAGAAGATCTGATTAAGTAATCCTACTCGAATTAGGAATAAATCAAAGATTTGCAAACACAAAAATTAGTCAAAATAATTTAGATGAGAAGAGGCTATTCTAACTAGTGTTTGAACTCAGTGATGGTAGCTGGGAATTAGCCGTCACTAGTTAAGAAACCTCTATATGAATATAGAATGAATGATTGATGTATCTAACACTCTACTTAGCCTCCTATTAAATAGCCTAACCATCATAGGTTATCTAATAGTTATTCTATCTTTTAATTTGAATCTCAAATTCAAATAAAGATAACACAACATCAACTGAATTATTCCTTATCTCCTAAAATCATTCAACTGACATTATCTTTATTAAAGATAAGGACCACACTTAAATAAGATATATTTAATTAATTAAATGAGATAAATATAATTTAAATAAATTCAAATATATATTATTATTAGTTAAATATATCTAATATTCTCCCACTTGGTCCGATCATAATATATCAGTTGATATATCAAGAGATATTTAAGCAATACTATATGAATCATAGTTGTAGTCTTCTAAATGTGAGTATTATCTTCTATGTATTATAAGTAGTATCCTTATTTTATGGGATATCAACTTTATGAATAAACCATAATGTTTATTCGGTTTCTAAATCAATGTTTATTTATCTCAACAAGAATGTATACTATATAAACATGAGATAATAAACCATAAATTGAAATTTCATTACTTTATATACTTCGATTAGACCAGTGAAAGTCTAATACCCATATGAGGCACATGATCCTTAAACTCCTTTGGATGCATCCCTTTGGTAAACGGATCAGCTAATATTTCTTTCGTTTGAATGTACTCAATGATTATTTGACATTCTTTAATTCTATCTTTCAAGGCTAAGTACTCGATGTCGATGAAGTTGTTTTGACTTCCACTTTTATTATTCTTAGCCATGAACACAACAGCCGTATTATCACAGAGCACTTTAATTGGCCTAGAGATTGAGTCCACAATCTTAAGCCCAGCAATGAAATTTCTAATCCATATTCCCCGTGAGCTTGCCTCAAAACATGATACAAACTTAGCTTCCATAGTAGAGGTGGCTATCAGTATTTGTTTGGTACTTTTCCAGGATATAGCTCCCTCTGCTAACAGAAAGATATAGCCGAATGTTGATTTTCTTGTGTCAATGCATCCTGCTAAGTCTGAGTCTGAATACCCAACAACTTCTAGGTTGTCGGATCTCTTGTATGTAAACATGTATTGTTTAATACCCTTTAGGTATCTCAAAACTTTCTTTGCAGCCTTCTAATGATCCATTCCTGGATTACTCTAGTATCTTCCTAGCATGCTCACAGCAAAAGTTATATCAGGTCTTGTGCAAACCTGTGCATACATCAAGCTTCCAACCGCTGAGGTAAAAGGAATATTCTCCATCTCCTTATTTTCAAAATCATTATTGGGACACTGTAACTGGCTAAATTTATCCCCTTTCAGAATAGGTGCTGGAGTAGATGAACAATCCTTCATCTTGAATCGTTTAAGAATTTTGTTGATATAGGTTTCTTGAGATAATCCCAAGATGCCTTGAGATCTATCTCTATGTATCCTAATACCAATGACATAGGATGCCACACTCATATCCTTCATTTCAAAATTCTTGGACGGAAATTGTTTCACCTCATACAACAATCCTAAATCTTTAGTGGCAAGCAGTATGTATAAGATCAAGAATATGATCTTGCTCCCACTGACCTTGTGATATATACATTGATCCATGATGTTCTCAACAAAACCAAAAGATGTGATTACCTTATAGAATTTTAAATACCATTGTCGTGAAGCCTATTTGAGACCATATATTAACTTCTTCAACCCGCAAACTTTATGTTCATTTTCTTCATAAATGAATCTCTCAGGCTGTGTCATATAGACTTCTTCCTTAAGATCCCCATTGAGGAATGCAGTCTTAATATTCATCTGATGTAACTCTAAATCAAAGTGGGCTACCAATGCCATCATGATATGGAAAGAATCTTTCTTGGACATAGGCAAGAAAGCCTCCCTGTAATCAATTCCCTCCTTTTGAGATAATACCTTGGCAACTAACCTTGCCTTGTAGTACACTATGTTACCTTGTGAGTCCCTTTTGGTCTTAAAGACCTATTTACAGCCAATGGCCTTAGCCTCACTAGGTAACTCTACAAGCTCCTAAACTTTATTGTTTGTCATGGATTGCATTTCATCAGTCATAACATCATACCATAATTTAGAGTTTGCATCCTTCATAGCCTGAGTAAATGTGAGTGGATCATCTTCAACACTTATATCATAGTCAGATTCAGTAAGGTACATCACATAGTCACTAGGAAGTGCTAACTTTTTTTCTCTAGTTGACCTCCTCACCTCCAATTGTTGAGTGGGTTGAGGTTGTTCTTCAATATAGGTTCATTAGTTTGTTCCTGATTTCTAGCATTATCAACTTGAGTTTTAGGAATTGCATCACTTTCCATATTCACTCCAACAGGATGAGTGTTATATATTAGTGATGTTCCTTTATGATTAGTGGTTTTTTGAATGTGATCCTCTTCAATGACTAAGTCACGTACTTGATCACTCCCATTGATCACATCATTCTCAAGAAACTTAGCATTCATAGATTCCACAAATCTCATTGAATATGAAGGACAATAAAATCTATAGCCCTTGGACCTTTCCGCATAGCCTATGAAATAAGCACTAATGGTCCTAGGATCCAATTTCCTTTCTTGAGAGTTATACACTCTTACTTCCGCAGGACAGCCCCATACACACATATGATTTAAATTGGGTTTCCAACCTTTCCAGATTTCAAAGGGAGTTTTGGGAACTGTCTTTGATGGAACCCTGTTTAAAATATACAATGATGTCTTTAGTGCATCTCTCCATAATGAAACTGGAAGCTTGGAGTTGCTTATCATACTCCTCACCATGTCCAGTAGCATGCTGTTCTTTCTTTTAGTTACACCATTCATATCAGGTGAGCTAGGCATAGTGTATTGAACTACTATACCATGCTCTTGAAGAAACTCAACAAATGGACCTATTGCTTGTCCATCATCAGTGTAACTTCCATAATATTCACCTCTTCTATCAGATCTAACAATTTTAATTTGCTTACCGATTTGTTTCTCTACTTGCCCCTTATATTCCGTAAAGGCATTTAATGCTCACTTTTATTATAAAGTAAGTAGATATACATATACCGTGAATAATCATCTATAAAGGAGATAAAATATTTTTGACTATGAAAAGATAAATCAAGGCAACAAATATTTGTATGAATAATCTCTAAAATTCCAGTAGCCCCTTTATGTGACTTGTTGGTCTGCTTACTCTTAATGCAGTCCACACATGGATCAATTTCTGTATAGTCTGGAGATGGGGGGATCCAATCTTTAGTTAACCTTTTGATCCTCTCTACGGAGATATGTCTTAATCTCCTATACCACAAGCTAAGAGAATTCTCATTCATGACACTTCGCTTAATACCATGTGTAACAACATGAGATTGAGGTAAATCAGTATATAATTTAAGTAAGCCATTACATAAGGAAATATCACCAAAAGGTAAAGAATATTTATTCAGTCTCATCAAATTTGAAGAAAGAAATAATTCAAATCCCAAAGGAATTAATTTGTAAATTAAAACTAAATTTTTAGAAAAATCCAGAATATAAAAGCAATTTTCTAAATCTAAAATTGATTTATTTGATAAAATGATCCTGCATGTTTCAACTGCTTTCACATGGGCCCTCATCCCATTGCCCTAGTAGACATTTTTCTCATTGGAATGTGGGCACCTGCTGTTGAGAAACCCTTGCATAGTATTAGCAATGTGAATTATAATTCTACAATCAATCCACCAAGTGTCATAATTAATACTAACTAAATGAGATTCATAAGCCACACAAGAAATGTAAATTCTATTACCTATACCCTTCTTGGCGAGCCATGCCTTCCTCTTAGGATATTCATTCCGCATATGTCATTTCTTCTTACAGAAAAAGCAAGTGGCCTTATCTTTATTCTCAGCAAAAGCCGGAGGAATGGACTTATTCCTTTTGTCTTTCTTGTTCTTCCGCCTAGAATTGGAGCTTTCTGCCAAATGCACTTCCTTAGGTGCATCTCTTCCACTCCTCATCAATCTAGCCTCTTCTTGAACACACATGGCCAACAATTCATGTACTGACCATTGTTCCTTATGTGTGTTGTATGAGACATAGAAAGCTTCATACTGATGAGGAAGGGAACTCAGAATGAGTTGCACAAGGAATTTCTTAGGAGGCTCCATTTTAAAATACCTCAGCTGTGATACCAAGTCTCTCATTTTCATAATGTGTTCTCGAACACCACCCACACCTGCAAGTTTCATATCAACAAGTTCTTTCATAATTGCCCCTCCTAGTTGTTATCTGCAGGGGTATACTGCTTGTCAATAGCCTCTAAGTATTTGTTGGCTGTTCGGCAATCTGGAATAAAACCTCGAATGCTTCTCTTAATACGAGCCTTAATCAACATTAAGGCAAGGCGATTTGATCGATCCCAATGATCATATGCAGTTTGCGCATCCTTATTGCCTTCTTTGGGCACTGGAGATTCTTTAATCCTTAAGGCATAATCAAGTTCCGTATAGCCAAGATGAAGAAGAATATCTTCCTTCCACTCAACATGATTTGTGCCATAAAGAGTGATCTTATCACCAACTTCAGATAGAATGTGAGATGAAGGAGCTGCAAAGAAAATAATTATTAAATACACTTACAGTAATAATTTTTTGAGACAATCAATCATCACCTTAACAATTATGTATATTTATCAATGTAATACATACTTACATAAATATTGTATCACTAATATCTACCTATGGGTAAAGACATTAGCATAGCATATATTCATGTCTAATAAATGATGAAACTAGAATGTATTCATGTTTCCCAATATATGTGGGCTACTTAGAAAACACAATGCCATATCTATTTCATCCTAACAAAATATGTAATTATAATTATTTACCTAGTGGCAAAGATGAATTAAAATCACATATTTTATTACAATTTGATATTTTATATCCATATATGATTAATATTATGCATGCAACTTTACAAGGATGTTGTGACTACTCCTTAAAACAAAAGTATGCTAATCACAAATATCATATGTGCAATTAAAATCATGTATATACACTACATTATGAGAATTTAAATAATTAATTTAATCAACTAAACAATCATGTGATTAAATAATTAAATAAATTCTCCAACTATTTTATTTATTTAAAAATGCCCAACAATTTGTTTAAAATTAATTTTGGGTTAATAAATAACTCAACTATTTTGCAAAAGTAAAAAATTAGTGCTATAATTGTCTAAATAAATTTTCCAAATCTTAGACAATTAAATAACTCTAATAATATTTTTCAAAAATATTTCTAATAACCCAAAAATTAATTATCTAGATTTTAAATAATTAAAGAATGGCAAAAAAAAAAAAAACATGCTAAGATCAATTTTTTTTTAGAAGGAAACAAAAAATTACCCAAAACGCAAGTCAGTCTGTTACAAAATTAACAAACAGCACTGGCCCAGAACATAAACCCAACACTAAACAAAAATGCAGAAAAATAACAAGTCTAGAAAACAAGCTCAGAATGCTAAGGTAAAAAATAAAACAAAATGAGCCCAAAAATAGAAGCCCAATCGCTCTCAACAGAAAAAAAAATTATACAAACCCAGAAAATGTAAAGGCCCAATTAGCATCAACAAGATTAATTAACCCTTTTATCTTAGAGCAAAATAAACCATTGGCTCTGATGTCACATAAAAAACAAATTTATAAATACGAATCTATAAGTATAAATAAATCTCTCATAAACTTGCAGTGGAATAAATAATAATCATAAATACCTCTTGTCATAACTATAGAAGATCTGATTGAGTAATCCTACTTGAATTAGGAATAAATCAAAGATTTGCAAATACAAAAATTAGTCAGAAGAAATTAGATGAGAAGAGGCTCTTCTAACTAGTGTTTGGGCTTAGTGATGGTAGCTGGGAATTAGCCGTCACTAGTTAAGGAACCTCTATATGAACGTAGAATGAATGATTGATGTATCTAACACTCTACTCAGCTTCCTATTAAATAGTCTAACCATCATAGGTTATCAAATAGTTATTCTATCTTTTAATTTGAATCTCAAATTTAAATAAAGATAACACAACATCAACTGAATTATCCCTTATCTCCTAAAATCATTTAACTGATATTATCTTTATTAAAGATAAGGACCACACTTAGATAAGATATATTTGATTAAGTAAACAAGATAAATATAATTTAAATAAATTTAAATATATATTATTATTAATTAAATATATCTAACATTTTGAAGCCCCAAAAACATGTAATTCAAATCGATATACTTGTAATTCAACTAAAGTGCTCATATCAAGAAAGCTAGGTAAATAAGTCGACTAATATGCAAAATTATTTGACCAGGAATGACTAGTGGGTAACCTGAATAAAACAAGTACTTAGTCGAATCAAAATTAACCAACGGCTAGCACATTTTGAACACCGTATTTGGTCGAATAGGAAGCAAAACTGATCGAATACAGTTCTCCTAATGGCAACAAATTTTAACTATAACTAAATAATTCGGCTAATCCTCATAATATGTCGACCAAAATGCCTTAGATTGGAATTTAACTAACTGATTAAGTCCAATTCAACATTTTAAAACCAATTCTAAGACATCAAAATCACTTACCAACAAAGATATAAGTTTGATGAACCAGAAAGTTTTATTTTTTTATTTTTTTGTTGGGGGGGGGGAGTTTATTAGTAAGAGTTAAAATTGTTATAATTATTAAAATATTAAATTAGTATTATAATAATAAAATGTCAAAATATAATGTAAAAATAGATTCAATAATAAATAATTAAAAATATAATAAAATTAGAATAAATATAGTTACTTTAATATATATGTTATAATTCTAAAAAAATTAGCATTTATAAAATGATTTAAACTGATTTTTAAACATATTTTATATTATATTATCTTGATTACAATATTATCAAGATTAAAGTTAAATAAAATTATGCCTTTAAGAGAATTTAAGAACTTTAAAACATTTATTAAAACTTCAAATCAATTAATCAAACATTTTTACATGATAGGGAGTTGCACAAAAATTTTTTTAGGGGGTGCGATTGGTGTTATATTACCCATATATATTAATCTATACCTACTTGAGGGTGACCGCCCCTTCTTCATACAACCTTGTTCCATTCCTATTTGAAAGCTTGAGTTAAAGTTTGAAAACCAATTTTAACTCAAATTAAAGCTCTTGAAAACTTGTTACAAGTGAAAGATCATAAAATCCTAAGCTAAGGTTCCTTTGAGACTTGTCTTCTGCTTGTGCTTGATTTCTTCCAATCATTTGCCACTTGATTAAATTGATTAAGCCTACAAAATATTTCATTAGAGTTTTGTTATCATCAAAACATAGAGCATCCAACAATAAAGGATTGTAGAGTATTTGAAACTAGCCATCTCTTGGTTTGATGATGAACAACTTCAATCTTTAATTTGGGAAGAAAATAGAAAATGTTCCAATATCAAGATGTAGCAATGGGAAATGGTTCTTTGGCTTTAGGTATAAGCTAAAACAGAGGAGACAAATATAGAGAAACTGAAACAGAGGACTTAGTGTACTTTTGATGTAGTGTTTTGTAGACCTCTAGATAGAGAGGAAAATAAGAATTGTGGTGCTCTTCGGTCAAGGTCAGGGAAATAGACATCCATTCATAATTGTTTTGTGCATTAATTAACATATTACTTTATTTCACTCACCTCTCTCTTTTCACTCAAATTGTTTTGCCTATCTATTTCCTCCATTCCATATTATAAGATATTTTATATAATAAATTTTTAGTTCAAAATATAGAATATTAAATATTTTTCTTCCTATTTTACTGCTGTCTTTAATATTTCCTCTCTTCTCATTTATAACCCTACAATGATAATAGAATATAATATTTAATAAGGATAAAATAAAAAATATGGGTACTTTTTACATTAATTTTAGTTAAAAAAATAATTTTCTTAATATATATGTAATTGATATAAAATGTCTTATAATATGAATTAAAAGGAATAATATTTTTTGATAGCATTTGACCATAAAATAATAATAATGCGCAAATGTGAACTTTCCCTATAAATTGACTATATATTTCCCTCAAATACTAGTTTAAATTTTGGCCTTTCATATTTAAAATATCTCAAACACAATTTTGAACTCATGAAGTAATTAGCTTTTTGAGCAAAATACAATAAATAAATAAATTATTTACCAATATATTTTGTGTCAAAAACAATATACCGATTTATAATAATAAAAATCGATAAAAAAATCAACAAACACGCTATGAATAAATTGATGAATGGATACGCGACTTAATTTTTTTTTAAATAAAGAAGCAATCGCCAATCGACTTACTCATGTACTGGGTAATAAAGTAGTCTCAAGTAAGTCATTGGTAATCAATCAACTTGCTTTTTTTTTATTTTTAATTTTCTTTCACCAGACTTATTTTTTATTTTATTTTTACATATATATATATATATATACTCCTGTGTCCCGTTACGATAAGACGTATTTTTTTTACATATGATCATGTAGTGATGTTATTTTTTCCCTTATTGCATTACTAATATCATAACTTGTATTATAACTTATATTATAGTTAATAAAAGAAGTTAAATTAAGAGAATAACCTTAGAATTTTATTTAAAAAAATTAAGAATATATTAAATTATTTTTAATATGCGGTAAAAATCCTTCAATTACCTTATAATATAATATAAGACAAGTGAAGCAACAACAATACAATAATTTAATGTGTATAATGATTAGAATTAATGATTTTTATAATTATGAAAAAAATAATTGTTTAGAAAATAAAAAAATTGGGATTCATTAGTTAATCAATTTTTTTAAATAAAAAGAGCAAGTCCATTGTGTAGGTCATTGACTTACTCATAGGTAATTTTTTAAAAGAGAAAAAGATGTTTCAAGATATGTAATAAGAAATATTTTCAAATCATTAGTTTCAGTTGAAGAATTAATTTATCTCAGTTGGAAATTCAATTTATATGAGATGAAAATTTTTAAATTGGGTTATAATTGGGAAATATTGTTAGTTCTAGATAATAACTTGTTCCCCCCCCTTTTTACCATTCAAAAACAAGTGGATTGGGTGCCAATCGACTTGCTTTTGTTTTTTTTAATAAATGAATTTTATTTTAATCGACTTTCTTTTATTTATTCTTTTAATTTTTTCAGACATGCTCCTTCTATCTCAGATAATAGGAGATTTTTCTTTCTCATAATATAACATAATATGTAGTAATTTGTTATTTTTATACCTTATTTATTGTATTATTAGTGTTGTAAAGTATGTTATATTTAATGAAATGAGTGAAATTAATAGAGGTAAAATTTGAAATTTTTATTTTTTTAATTTAAAAATGTAATAAATTTTTTTTAATATACGTAAAATCTCTCTTATTATCTTATAATATGGGACAAAGAAAGTAATAAAAATACAATGATTTTGTTTGTATAATGATTAGAATAAATTATTTTTATAATAAATAGAAAAAATAATAGCTAATAATAAAAATTATAACTAGTTTATTATTAGGAGATAATTTTTGGTAAATAAATCTATTAAATATCAAATAATGTGTTTTTATTTTTTGAAAAAATAAAGTAGAAAATTTCCCCTTCATTTTACTATTATTATTTTTTAATTTTTTAATTGATGGAGTCAAGTACACTCCCTCTTCAAAATGAAGCATGTTGCATATTCACGGGTCTGTATGCATTGTATAGATTCTTGAATAATGTTTTTTTAACCTGATTTTTTTACAGTTTGCAAATTTTATCTAATTTAGATTCCCCTTTTCCATACTCATATTTTACACACGTGCTTTTGAGTAAAAGACGTTTCAAGTTTTTTTTTTTAACTTTCTGTTCCTTATAATAGATGTTGCGTAAAAGACATTTGGAGTTTTTTTTTGTTTTACTTTTGGTATCTCATGAACAACACTTGAAAGACATTTTAACTTTTTGTACCTTATGATAGACATTGCATGCAAAGAAGCAGAGAATCTCTGCATGCAACATCTAATATGTGCTTCACTAATTATTTGAAAAAATAATGCTCCGTCCATCATTCTACAGAAACAATAGTTATCTACTTAAATATTCATATTGCAGCTTCTTCATTTTATCATTTTAGTTCTCATTCCAACTCCTCTTAGTTTTCATCTTCTTTTGGAATATTTGTTGTGTTTTCTTGCCATAATTGTCATCTTTATTCTCTCATCAATTCTAACTACTTGCAAGTGCTTGCATTTTTATCTACAGAGCTTCATCTCACATTGGTATTTTTCTTTCTCTTATCTTCTTTAATATTATTGTTAGTAAATTTTTTATGTGTTTTAATTTAAAATTTGCACTCTTTAGTTTTGTATATAATTTTTGTTAGTAAAATGAGTTGTTTATTTGATACAATATAATGTCTTAGTTTAATGCTTTAGTTAGATTAAGTTATTAAAGTATGAGAGTATGAGACTTTGACACCATTTACCTTAATATTTATTTGATATTTATGTAATAAATATTTGATACATATTTAAGAATAAAAATAAAAATAACTAAAATAAATTTACATTTTACATGAAAATAAACGTATATTTTTTTATGTTTTATTTTTTGTGAAACTAATAATTTTTAATGAAGATAAATTTATATTTAGGTTTCGTTTTTCAACAGCATGATCAGTTTCAAAGAAAATAAATAATCATATTTTATATTTCATTTTTATGAAAATATTCAATTTTTAATCAGAATAAACTTATATTTTTATGGCTCATAAAATTTTAAAATATATTTAAAAAAGAGTTAAAAAATCACTTATATTCCTCACTTATTCTTCACTTATACTAAAATTTGTAATAAATTTCATATATTCAACACTATTAAATAATTATTGTTCGTTCATTTTAAAAAAAAATCGACATCGCACGCAAATAAAAACTGTGGAGATGTTATTGTTAAATAACTATTATTTTACATTTGGCTAAAAGGGTTTTATCTGAGTCACCTGGGTATCACTTTATTTTTGCTACAACACTTGAAAATATGACTTGGATATGTAGCAATACGTGAGCATGTTTTGCTTGTTAGTTTTTATGTTTTTCATTATTTTCTCTTCTATTGTATAAAATAAAAAACTATTTTACATTGGATGAAAATTTTTTTTCATTTTATTGTTAAATTTTTTAAAAATAATATTATGGTTCAAGAGGTACTCTTATTGCTAAGCTTTAAATATAAAGTAAATTTTAGTTAAAAAAATACATGATTTCGGCCATTCATAATTAGAATTCTTTTGAAATATTTGTTTATGTGGAATTAATGTAATTTTTTTATTTAATGTCACTCTATCCATGAAAATAAATGTATATTTTTTTATATTTTATTTTTTATGAAACTAATAATTTTTAATGAAGATAAATTTATATTTAGGTTTCGTTTTTCAACAGCATGATCAGATTCATCATTTTTTATATTTCATTTTTTTGAAAATATTCAATTTTTAATCGAAATAAACTTATATTTTTTATGACACATAAAATTTTAAAGTAGATTTAAAAAGAGTTAAAAAAATCATTTATATTCCTCACTTATTCCGCACTTGTACTAAATTTTGTAATAAATTTCATATATTCAACACCATTAAATAGTTGTTGGTCATTCATTTAAAAAAAAAAACGACATTGCATGCAAATAAAAACTGTGGAGATATTATTGTTAAGTAACTATTATTTTACATGTTGGCTAAGAGGGTTTTATCTAAGTCACTTGTGTATCACTTTGTTTATGCTACAACACTTGAAAATATGACTTGGGTATGCAGCAATACGTGAGCATGGTCTGCTTGTTAGTTTTTATGTTTTTCATTATTTTCTCTTCCATTGTATAAAATAAAAAACTATTTTACATTGGACAAAAAAAATTTCATTTTATTGTTAAATTTTTAAAAATAATATTATGGTTCAAGAGGTACTCTTTTTGCTAAACTTTAGATATAAAGTAGATCTTAGTTAAAAAAATACATGATTTCGGCCATTTATAATTAGAATTCTCTTGAAATATTTGTTTATGTAGAATTAATGCAATTTTTTTTATTCAATGTCACTTTATCCATGAAAATAAAATTAGGAAGTGGAATGGACAATAAATCAATGCTTCTGTGTATATATGCAAAGAGACAAATTTTTGATGGCCCAGATGGTGTGACATTCGAGTCAAATGACGTGAGAATAATAAGTGTTGATCTTGACATTACTTTGGTCAAACTAAAGCAAGTTGTCGGCCAAAATCTCAATCTTTTTCCGAATCAAATTGTGACAGATCTTTTATATAGATTTCCAATTTCCATAAATCTACTTCGGTATAGGGGATGAAAAATACTAGATGATTATGATTTACAAAGAATATGGCAACTGCATTCTCGATTCTCTACTCACTTGACGTGTGTAGAGATGTATGCAAATATTTCTAATGTGAAACTTGATCATCATCTAGAATCATACCTAATGAAGAACTATAGTGGATACACACTTTCAGAGCAACAAGGAGTCATGATTAGCACGTATATGGAAAAGCCACCCATTTGATCCTTCTCCAACCATTAGAGATGCCATCATCCCCAGTACCTCCAACTGAAAACATATGCCAATTTGAACAATTTGTGTATATTGGCAATGATCGATCATCATTTTCTCCTCTTCCAACAAAAGACATAATGGATGACTTTGAGGATGACAATGAATACAATTCTCATGTTAGTGTTGATGATAGGAATGCCAATGATGATGATGATGAGATCAATGAGGACATCAATGAGGATAATGGTGATATGAATCACAACGAAGAGCCTGCCCTTGCTTTCTTATCTCAGGTTGATATAGAATCTGCTATGGCTCCTAATTTTAGTGGACTTGGGGATATTCTACCTTTCAATGATAACCATGGGCTATTTCCTGGTCAGATGTTTAACAATTCTTGTGTTTTAAAACGTGCAGTCAAGTTATATAATGTTCGAGTGCATCACACATTCAAGGTATATCTTTCAAGTAGAAAATCTCAAGAATTTGGATGTATTAATTATGGAAACAGTTGCAAATGCAGAATGAGGGCTTCCAAGAAAGGAAGTGATAGTTTTTGGACTATTACAAAATATGAAGGGCCTCATACATGTTTGTCTACATCATTAACTCAAGATCATCCTAAGTTCGATACTGATCTTATCTCTTCTTGTATTGTGGCCATGGTGACTGACAAACCAGATGTGAAAGTTTCACAAATCATTGAGCGAATGCAATCCATGTTTGGGTATATAGTATCATATCGAAAAGCATGGAAGGCAAAACAATTGGCGATCACCACTGTTTGGGGTAATTGGGAGACATCATATGCTTTATTACCAAGGTGGTTAGCTACGGTTGAGCATTTTATGCCTGACTTGATTGTCAAATATACATACAAGCAAACTTCGAATGTCAATGATGATGGTCAATATGTGGAGATGTTTCGTCGAGTATTTTGGGCATTTAAGCCATGCATTGATGCCTTTGAGCATCTGAAGCCTATAATACAAGTAGATGGAACTTTCTTATATGGGAAATATAAGGGCACATTTCTCATGGCAATATCTCAAGATGGTAATCGAAATGTCGTGCCACTTGACTTTGCTGTGGTTGAGGGGGAGACAAAATCAGCTTGGTCATAGTTTTTATACAATGTGCATATCTATGTTGTAAAGAGAAGGAAAGGAATATGCTTGATATCAGATAGACATCCATCAATTATGGAAGTTGTTGTAGACCATCGTGTTGGATGGCAACCACCATATGGATATCATGTTTTTTTGTCTAAGGCATGTGACTTCAAATCTACACAAAGCATACAAAACAAATTGGTTGAAGCAGAAGTTTATAAAGATTGGTGAGATTCATGAACCTTAACAATTTACAAACATATGATTAACATTCTTTGCCATTAACTTTAGAAATATGGACAGGGTATGTATATGAGCAGGTAGTTGTTGACAAACAATTGGAAGAACTCACATTGTTGCATCCGGATGCTGCTAGATGGATTGGAGCTATTAAGAAAGAGCAATGGTGTCGCGCACATGACATTGAGGGTCGGCACTATGGTCATATGACAACAAACCTTGCAGAGTGCATGAACGGTGTATTTAAAGGTGTCCGAAGTTTGCCTATTGCATGTTTGGTGAAGGCGACCTTTTATAGGGTGAATGGTTATTTTGTTAAATGTGCCCAACAAGTTCATGCACAGATAGCAGCAAGACAAATTTTTCTGAAACATTAAATAGGAAATTAGATACAGCTACACAAGCTGCATCTGCATGTATTGTTCACCAGTATGACAGAATAGCAACATCATTTGAGGTCGATGAACCATATAATATTGCGGCTTGTCAATTTGGTGGTCTTTGCAGGCAGAACCTAAGCCAAAAAAAGTGTGTTTGTGGAGAGTTCCAGGCTGAGAAATATCCATGTATGCATGTGATAGCCACATGTGCTCTAGTAGGCATTGACTATGTGTAATTCGTGGATCTTGTATTCAAGTTGGAATCCATGTAATCAGCCTATAGCAATGAGTTTATACCAATAGGAGATGAGGTCCTCACTTGATTCCTGATCCATCAATGATTCGAGCAAAAGGTCTCCCTCGCTCAACTTGCATTCGTAATGAGATGGATTGGACCACACCAGGACAACCTAATAAATATGGGTTGTGTAGGCAAATAGGTCACAATCGGTTGAATTGTCCACAGACTCTACCATCTAGGTAGTAATTTGTATGAAACTATGTGCGTTTGACTTTTGTGAAATGTAATGAAATTTGTATTATTTATCGAAAGCATGGGTTGCATTATTATAATTTTTTTTAATATTAGACACTGTTTACTCCATCCAATGCAGAGACTTTTAGCATGGGTTGCATTATTATAATTTTTTTTAATATTGGACACTGTTTAGTCCATCTAATGTAGAGACTTTTAACAAATGGAGTAGCCACATCAGGTCATTCAACCAGGCCTAGTGGATGGCTCATTATTATATCTACAAGAGTGACATATTTCACAGGCAGTGTGGGACAATAATGTAAGTAAAAATCTTCACATATTACTAATTGTTATGCTTTTCTATCAACTTTGTTTCCATTTGTTTTGTAGGTTGATAGAATCCTTAATACTCGGCGATTCATGCAATTGGGTGAACCTCCAATCCAAATAATTAAGTATCTTAGACAAGCTGGATTCTACGGTGTTTCTCGACTAGGCCAATTTGAGTATGATCAAAGTTTGATCTCTGCACTTATTGAGAGGTGGCGTCCTGAGACTCATACCTTTCACACTACATGTGGAGAATGCACCATAACTTTAGATGATGTAGCTATACAATTAGGCCTTCCTTGTGCAGGACTTCCTGTAGTTGGTCAAACAACAAATAATTGGCCAGAGGCGTGTGAATGCTACCTCGGAATTCGTCCACCTTCTGAGAACATATACGAATAAAGGCTATTTTTGAATTGGTTGGAAGATCATTTTAGTCAGTTGGATGATAATGCATCAAATATGGAAAAACGATATTTTGCATGTGTGTACATCCTTAAATTAATCAGTGGATACCTGATGCCAGATAGGTCTGGTCATAGGGTTTATTTAATGTATCTTCCTTTATTATCAAATTTTAAGGAAGCTAAAAAATATAGTTGGGGTTCAACAGTGTTAACTCACCTATACAGAGAAATGTGTAATGCCTCTAACCCTTCTGAGATGAATATTGGTGATTGCTTAGCATTACTACATTTATGGGCTTGGGATCACTTTCCTGTACTAGCACCAGAGTGACCACCATCTTTAAGTCCAAATAATGATGTTTATCCTCTTTTACCACCCTTGGGATTTCGGTATACTAAAAATGCACTATAAATATTTCATATTAACTTATTAAAATCATACTTATTTTAACATGTTCTTTGTTATAATCATAGGTGGAGGAACATACAATTAGCCCTTCATTCTAGTCGCTTGGCTTTACGACGTTATAGGAGTTTACTTGATGCAATGGATGATGATGAGATCATTTGGCAGCCCTATGAATTTCCTAGGAATCTTGACCTAATTCTAGATTATTGCTTGGAAATAAGTGACATTTGGTGTGTTTCTGTCCCCCTTATATGCTTTCACATAATAGAATGGCAACACTCTGATCGTGTTCTAAGGCAATTTGGTTTCCAGCAGCCAATTCATATGCCTTCGACGAACTTGGACGATTTTCACACAACATAGTTGTAAGGGAAAACCTCGAAAAATTGGATTGAAGCTTACAAAATCTTCCTTAAAGCATGGTTTAATTGGCCTTATGCTATTATTGATGCTCCTCAAGCAAATGAGGTGTTTCATCATACATCTAAGTACATGCATGGGTATTAGAGACGTACGTGACGTTGGATCCATCCTACTAGTAGTGCAACTAGTTATGTGGTAATTTTTTTATCTCTTTTCACCGTCATTGTATTTTTTTCTAAATATAGACAACATCATAATCTAATGTTTTATTATTAATTTCGGGCTAATATAGCTAAAGATTTGTATAGGCTTGCCATTACTTACCCTCCAGAAATGTCAACTGATTTTCATACAAGGGTAGCTCAGGACCAACGTAATATATTGATTGCAATGAGAGAGCAATGCTTCAACATGGAACTTGAGCCTGCTCCACCTGCACAAGAGCCACCACATCCACAGATTCCTCAGCATAGAAGACCAAGTAAACAACGTGATGACTATTTATCAACCAAGCCACCAATTGCTCCTCAAGAAGAAAATACAGTGCAACGAGATCATGCTACTACTTCGACCACATCCAGTACATTTGTAGGAGCCGCATCTTCTTCTTTCATGTCGCCATCCTCATTGCCCCCATTTAGCTCTCCTATTCCTTTTTAGTCTGGATCATTCATGTCTTTATTGGGTGACTCAACATTATTCAATGCTGAGTACAACATGTCTTCATTTCAACATGGTGAGTTATCAAATCAAACATTTAAGACTCCATGCCAGTCAATTTCTCTAGCTGACTCTACTTGGTTTGATTTAAATATTGCACAAACACCATCAAGAATTGATTTACCTGAATCGCACCATATAAAAGAGGATATACAACTAGAACAACCACGACGTAATAGAAGAAGAGCAAGATGTGGTACCGGTAGTCACTATGTATGAGATGAGCAAATTTTCATACATAATAGCTAATTATTACTAATCAATCATCCTTTTCATTTTATAATCAATTATTTTTATCAATTAATTATTAAATTTACATTAGCATTTTTATATATTTGTTACTTAATTATAGTGTTATTTTATCATTATTAGTTGCCTATTATTAGTTATTTATTATTTAACTTTTTCAACTCTTAATTAATTTTTTATCTTTTTTATGATTATTAAACAATAACAATGATCTAATATTTTTTTTATTTGATATTTGTTAGGATTTATTTACTAATAATGTTTTCTTAATAATAAACTAATTATAATTTTTATTATAAACTATTAATTTTCTATTTATTATAAAAATAATTTATTCTAATCATTATAAAAATCAAATCATTGTATTTTTGTTACTCCCTCATTCCTATATTATTATAAGATAATGGAAAAAGTTTTACATATATTTAGAAACATTTATTACATTTTTAAATTTAAGAAATAAAAATTTCAAATATTACCCCTATTAATTTTACTTCTGTCATTAAATATAAGATAATTTATAATACTAATAATTCAATAAAAAAGAAATAATAGTAACAAATCACTAGATATTATTTTATATTATAAAAAAAAATCTCATGTTATCTTAATAACATGGGATAGAGGAAACACATCTAAAAATAATAATAAAAGAGTTGTTAAAATAAAAAGTTTATTAAAAAAATAAAAGAAAACAAAAATAAGTCTATTGGGTAAAGACCCAATAGACTTACTTTTGAATGTTTAAAAAGAGAAGAGGGGAAAAAAACAGTTAAAGGCTCAAAAATAAAATTATTTTTTAATTAGGACCCAATTTGAAAATCTCTGAGTTATATATATTAAATTTTTAACTGAAATAAACTAAATTTCTAACTGAAATTATTTATTTAGAAATATTTTTTATTATAGATCTTTCATCTTTTTTCCTTTTAAAAAAATATTAATTAGCAAGTCATTGGGCTACTCAATCCACATGTTCTCTTTATTTAAAAGTAATTGATTAAGCAATGAATTCTAATTTTTTTCATTTTCTAAACTATTAATTTTTTATATTAAAAAATTATTAATTCTAAATTTATAAGATAATGGAAAGGATTTCAAATATATTAAAAATTATTTATTATATTCTTAAATTTTTTAAAAAAAATTCTAAGTTTACTCTTTTTAATTTCACTTCTTTCATTAAGTCTAAGATTAGTTACAATATTAATAATATAATAATAAATAATAAATAAATGATGAAAATGAAATTACTGCATAATTAAAAAAAACACATTTTCTCTTGATAATGGAATGTAACAATATATCTAATAAAATTAGAGAAAAAGAAAAGAAGTTTGTAAAAAAAAAACTTATTTGTTTAAAAAAATAAAACAAAAGTTAAGTCAATTGATTTACCAATTGACTTACTTTAGACTTTTTCATTACACCTGTTCATGAGCAAGTCGACTGGCTTCTTTATTTAAAAAAAATTTTAAGTCGTGTTTCCATTTATCAATTTATTTGCAACGTGCTTGTCGATTTTCTGATTATCAATTTTTATTATTATAGATTAATAAATTATTTCTGACACAACATATATATTGAGAAACAATTTATTTATTTATTATATTTGGCTCAAAAAATCGCAATTAGCACTTCAAATCACATTTCACCATGTTTTCGAAAATCCACAGCCTGAAATCGAAAAGCTTGAAATCAAGCTTCCATATTCACATTAGGCCGTAAGGTTTAGTGCAGAGGAGGGTGATTGAAACTTCTTTTCCTGAGAATTTGCCACAAAATAAGGGAGATAAAGTATAAGGAGATGAAATAGAGAAAGATGAAGAAGAATACAGTTGAGAAAGATGAAGAGTGAAAAGAAGAGAGAGAAAAAATGCAGAAAAAAGAAGTCGAAGAACAAAAAGAAAGAAAATAAAGAAGAAGAAAGAAATGAAGAAGAATAATGGAATAGGAGGAGGAGTAAGAAGAGAAGGGAAAGGAATAAAAAGAAGGATGAGACGGAAGGAGGAAAGATGAAGAAAATAGACGAAGAATAAGAACCTAGAAGCCTCAGGAACCGATGAAAATAAGGTTACATGTGGTAACGTGACAAGATATGTAAGTGCAATAAATGTTTTTTCCCGACAAATTGATTAAAATTAGAAAAATAAATTTTTTTTAAATACAGTAGCATTTGAATTATGATTTTGAATTTTGAAAAAAAATAGAAGGAAAAGAATATTATGGAGTTATTAATGCACAAAATCCAAGGATAAAGTCAATTCATCAAACCAAATACTTCTTCCTTCCGCTTAGTATTATAAGGGTTTTTCTATGACTCTTATTTAGTTAAAAATTTAAAGGATTATATAATTTTCAGTATGAGTTTACTTTTTTTATGTCTATTGATTATTGTCCCGTAAGTTTGAGAAAAAAGAAAAAAAAAAGATGAATTTTCAAAACAATTTTTATTGATAATTAATAAAGATAAAATTAGAATGTTATGTTTTATTTAGAATTTTAAAGAGTGCAATCAACTTTTCTTTATAAGCATAAAACAGTTGAAATCCCTTATAATATAGACAAGTTGGAGTAAGTCTAATATCGAAGCCCCGTGAGCCACAATCATCATTTTGTTCATTAGTCTAATAAATCTGGGTGTGTTTGGATTAATTTTTCTATAATTTATTATGAGAATAAGCAATTTTTTATAATTGATTATAAGAATAAATGATTATATCAAAAGTGATTTATGTTTCAATATTTTTAACTGATAAGTAATTTTTAGAAAAAAAATGTATTTGAATTTTAGAGTTTAAGTGATTATTTGATAGATAATGATAAGAAAAAATAATATAAGGAATTATGGGAGGAAAATTGATTATAATAAATAAAAAAAATTAGTTTATGGAAATAATCATTTAAGGTGATTATTTTGTTTGGATAATTATCCCATATTAAATATTCCAAACACACTAGTTGATGAGGAATTGTACAAGACAATTTATTGAAATGTACAGTTTATGTAACGAACAGTTCAGTCTTTTTAATAATGCCTTCCTTTACTTGTTCCTCAAGCTCTTACAAATAGTTGCTTCCTTTGGGTTGTCTGCACATTGGTCTCTTCCCACCGTTTTGTTCTTATGCTTGCAGCCTCTAAATTTCTTCATATATGCTGATTGAATCGGTCTACCTATTTCACAAGAAAAAGACACTTCTAAATATTCTATGGTTCTCACAATTTTCCATTTTTTTTTTTGCTCTTGTTGTCTGGTCATGAATTTCTTTTCTCTTTTTCAGTTATTACATGGTTTCTCTCCCCTTTTGTGTTTATAGTTCTTTTTCATTTCTCATAAGTACCATATCTTGTGATGCTAATTTGTATTTGATTTCAAGCTTTAAATTTTTTGGAATATCTAAGCCTTAAGGGTGGAATATTTTTGTACATCTCACTCTCGACTCTCTTGACCTCTCTCATCGTTGATCATTTAACTTCTCTCCATTTTTTCCATCCACTTCCTTTCCACTTTTCATTTGTACCATTATATTAAATTTGGTCAGTTGAGATTCAATATTTAACAAAACTATTATTAAAATACTAAACTGTAAAAACAAATAAATATAAATTATTAAAATTTTATCAAAACAATTCCAAACTATAACGAAGAAAACGAGAAATTCACTTGGTGAAATATTGAGAGTGAATTATTCAAATTTAATCTAGAGAGAATGACACATAAGGACCACAACTTTGAATTAATACTATTATTAAACTCTCAGATTCTGAAATAATAAAAACAGACTAATGGTCAGAATGACATTAGGTAATTTAATAATCAAATTTTGTTAAATTTATGACAATTAATCTATTTTTGTTATTTCAGAATCTTTGACTTAGTGATATTAATTCATAGTTTTGATCCCTAAGCCTCTCCTTCTAATCTAATGATTAAAATGAAAAGTGGAAAGGAGGTGGATAGAAGCCACGTCGTTTCTTTGAATAATGGTTGCGATTGAGGATTATAACCAACGTCTTGAGTAATTCCTTTTCCAACCTTCTTGTCTATGCTTCCTTGAATTTGGTTAGGATCTATGGGCAGTTGGCTAGTTGTCCCAAAAGGGCACATATCTGATTATTTCCCTGTCCCTAAGGGGCTAGACAACACCTATTACCTTTTAGTCTAAGTTATGATAATATTCAATTTTCACTCTGCTTCTTGAAAACCCCATTTGGAGATTTTAAGCTACGTTAGAAGTCAAATCTTTCACTTCCCCATTTCCGTTGTCATTATTAGGAACTAAAATTCTTCCCCATACGATGGGTGTATTTCCCAAATAATTTATATCAATTTTTTATTCAATATTAAAAACTAATGAAGATAAAATATCAAAGAAGCAACATAATAAAAATGTTCTTTGATAAATAACAACCGAAATTGTTTAATACTTTTTAACATTGTAAATCAATAGAAAAATCAAATTAACAAAAATATCTAGGAAAACATAATATCTAATACAACAAGGCAGTTAATCAAAGGGAAAATGAATATAAAAACATGCATTAAGGAATTATAAGTCATAAAAAACGAATATTGCATTTTAAAGATCCAAGTAAAAAAGTCAAATAAAATCATCAAAATTATACTTGATACAAAGTTTGGACATGGATCTTGAACGTTTAACATGCATGTATTTCCACAATCAGCGTTGCTGAGCTCGAGCTTCCTAAAGTTAGAAAGATTGCATCAAAAGTACAACTAATAAGCAATAATGCCAAACAAACAATAGAAGAGATATTGAGATCAAAGCATTTTGAAATTATTGCTTTATATTATAATAATATAAGATAATAGGTAATATTATGAGACAAAAATGCATAATACTAATTAAGAAATTACATTCTTTCCTCGGTCTCTTTTTGTGAACACAACCTAGGAAATTGAGTTTCAAAGCTAGTGACCATTTGGTTGGCAGTGCATATCCTTTTGTCTGATGGGAGAGAAAAGTACACAGCTGGACATCACAAATATTTGATATAGCCTAAGAAAATAATATGATCAACAGAAGGAACATTCTCGCCAACATATAACCCGTTGATAGCTGCTTGTGAAACAACTAAGCAGTCAACCAAGAGACCTGAAAATTGCTATCAAGCAATGCAGGTGTAGTTTTGTTACATTTTATGGAGGATACTATCTTTCATATACACGGTACTAAAGTCAAGAATTCTTTCATTCCAAAATGAATTTCCAAAATGAATTACAGATTTAGAAGAAAAACATTTGATGCAGTTAAGGAAAGTTATTACTGCCCAAAACAAAGGGAAAGGCGGATAATCATAATTTTTTAGCAGACAGAGGTCCACAAACATGACAGGCTGTGATTATTAGTTCTTTCATCTTTTGCATCTTACCCATTTCCAGGTCCTTCTAGGTTGCTTAAGATAAAATGATCAATATTGGAAGAACTAAAGCAAGGTCTAGCAGATCTATAACAAAGAAAGTTCAGCAATGTGCTCACCAGGATTCCTCCAGCAAAGCCACCCAAGTAGTAAAGTAGCTGATTCGTGACTTGCTCTTGGTCCGTGTCTTGCATTAATAAATTTAAACCAGCTCAATTGTTTGTTGTTAATTCATAAGAGATTAAAGCAAAATTCGTATATAAGTGGAGTATAAACGCCCAAATAGTTATCAAAAGAAAGATAACACAAAGCAATTATGTGAACTTATACTGGCAAGTGCAGCATAGAAGACCAAATTTTCAAATTATGAAAACAAGAAGATATCATCTATAAATTTCAAAATTTTCACGACCAATTAATATTTCAGCTTATAGCAACATTTTAGCAATCAAGAATATGTCAGTGTCATGAAAACAAAGTCAACAGAGTGACCACAAACAATTCGATCTATATACATTCTTCATAGTGAATAAAAAAGATGATAATATCCAGGTAAGAGAATTCAGCTCCCACTAAATTCTTTTCTTGTGAATCTGACCACAACAGCCAGAATTGTGACGCCAATCACATCTCCTATTTCTTCTCAATTTCCTTACAACCTTGCAGCATCAAATCTGAGTAGTAGAGGCTCCTATCATAGACCTTATACTATGAGATTAAATTACATAGTTTAAGGAAATAAAATCATGTTAACAAAGTTCAAGATACCCCGATGGTGGTGCATGAAAAAAGCAAAAAGAAAGAGGATGCATCTCTAAACAATAAATGATAAATACAACCCTCCAAAAACGTTCCATAACATCAATACATTAATAGTAGCATCTTTTCATGGCTTCAAAATACACCCAAATAACCTTTCTTTTATCCTCAACTCTCACCCCCTGCTTCCTGAAAATGCTAATAGTGAAATTGACAGAGCAGCACTGACAACTGTCCCTGACTACAAGGCAGCACTAACCTTTTTATATGCAAGTAAATGCAAATATTTCTCCACTACATTTTAGGTTTATATGGAAAACAGAAATCTCATAATATAAATAATAATATGTCTCTACTGCTTTGCAGCATCCCATTGAGGGTAAAAATTATGTGACAATATCGCACATTGGACCCTTTCAATGCTGGGTTGACAAAGGCACAAAATCTTAATTGAAAAATATAAAGAGTAGAAATTTTCCAAAAATGAAACCAAGAACTCAGTGGATACAACCACCATCAGCATTTTCCCTAGACAGTTGTTGTAATGCATCAACAATATCTCCATCAATAACCTTAAATTTTTTAAAAACCATGACAAAGGTAAGAAGAGCTTTTAGGCAAAAATCTACTGCCTTGCAAACTTGGAAAGCATTCTAAATAAATAAAATGAACAAAAACTTTTCAACAACCACATGCCTTACATGTACCACACCACCATAACCCTTACCAAAACCAATAACCACCAAATGGAATAACTCACTCAGTATCATGTGCTATAAAGATTAAAGTACCTCTTGCTCCAAATAAGATAATCCCTGCTTGATCATATTTGCTCAATCTCAGTAATGAATCTTCAAGTTTGAAGAAATTAAGTAAGGTGGAAATATGCCATTTAGGGTTCATTGTCGAGGAAGTGATGAAGTCTGAAAGGGATGACAAAAAAATTGACATTAATAATAACATTAACAATTTATAAAAAGAAAAGCAAAAGAAACAATGAAGAATAAAGAATAAAATTGAAGATAGAAGATGTAGAATGCTCAAAGTAATCAGAGAAGAAAGGATAAATTAAGAAATCAGATTGGTGTTTAAAATTTGGTGAAGATTCTAGAAAAAGCATGGAAGAGAGAACGAGAAAGTGAAGATGTTTTTCAAAAATGGAGAGAGGGGACGGAGGGTGTGTTTCAAAATGAAAACCAAACTGTAGGAGGGAACATTTGGTGGCAGAGAGAACAGGTGAGTTTCAAATTTGGGCAGGAAGAAAGTTCAAATTTGTAAAGGAAAGAGTTCAGATTATATAAAAATAAAAAGAAGTCATGAAAACGCTTCCATGCAATTTCTTTGACAATCAATTGTATTCATCATAGTAAATATTATTATTACTATATAAAATTTAAAAAATAAAATAAATTTATATTTATAAAATAATTTATGTACATAAAATTTAACTGTGATACATATATTTTGTTAATCAATATTAGTTATTTGATTAATGATTAATTAATATTAATTTATAATTATTAATAATTTAAAAATTAGTGAAAGGATACCAGAAAGTATAAATGAAGGAGAATAAAGAATATAAATGTTTTAGTTTACTTAAAATGAATAATCTACCTAAATATATTAATATTAATAAGAACGTAGTTTTTTTAAAATTTATACCACTTAATTGGTTTATTTTTATAACAATACATAATTATTGAATATAAATAGTTTATACTACTTAAATAATTGTTTTTTAAACAATCAACCGAATTCATCATAAAAATAAGAGAAAATTAAAATTAGTAAAGAAAAAATTCAGATTTAGTCTTTTAGATCATATATAAAAGAGCAATACATATGCTCCACAGACTGTTCTAGAATAAGCAAGAGATACAAATATAAATTTCTGAATTTATTCCCTCATAAAATATATACATTTATTTAACAAATATGTAAAATTCAAATTCAATCAACTACATACCCAAAATTTAATTTTAATATATATTTCATTAATTAGTTTCAATTGTTTTATTAATAATAAAAAATAATATAAGACAAACAAATAAAAAATAAGATGGGGGGGGGATTTAGGCAGTCAGGGTCTAAGGCCTCAGTTTTATTTAAAAACAAAAGAATTAAATTTTAAACGTAAAAGAAAAAAATAATAGCTGAACAAAGGTGGGAAAAGCACAGAGCCTGAATAAAGCCCAGCCGGTACTGTTCCTATGAAAATGGTTTCCATCAAATTTAGATTATATATTGATATATTGATGATTGATTGATGATGATTGATATAATGATACTTAGCTGGAGCTTCCTCGTCTTTATATGAATATTAGCAAAGTATAGCTACCTTTTCATTCTTGAACGCAAAATATTATTATTTAATAGATTAATAGATACCTTGCACACATGAGAACAATGTAGAAGAGGCAATAGGCTTAGTGATACTTGTTAATTGTTAATGATGTTTCAGAGCCAATGGACTGCAGAAAAGGTGAATAATCAGGTACTTACCACAACCTGCAAAGATCTGTCCATGGATGACTTCTGAGAAGCTTCAACAGCTGAAGTTGACTCATTCTCACTAATGTCTTCATTATGCATCTACAAACGGCCAAAAAAAATGTGCCTATCAAAATCCTTAACTCCTAAACCAAAGAAATTATTTAATATTACCAACCAACTAAAGACTGCCACAGCAAAATCTAACTAGTCACAACAAACACAATGTAGTTTTAAGGCAGAAAAACTCATACACCACAGAACTCTGCTTAATTTTTAAGAATCAAACTACAACAAGCAAAGCATTACTACAGAAGACGAATGAGAATTATTGATAAGAAAGCAAAAGACTGCCAGCTTCAAGAATGCTAACAATCGAATTTCCAAAGCACAGACACACCTCTTATTACTATCCATCAATATCAAGTGCAAATTTATACATTAAATGGCTTGCAACTGAATTCTGCCTCTTCTAGGATACAACCATGAGAAGTTATCAATATAAAACTCACAGCAATTGAACTTTAATTACCTAAATTTAATTAATTACCACTTTTAGGTATTATTTTATCTCATCCATTATATTTTGATCTAAAATATTTTTCAACAACAAAAAATATGTATCTAGCAAATTATTTTTTATAAGATAATCACTTAAGAGAATAGAACAATAGAAAAATAAGGACAAGTAATCCTCCCAAAACAAATAACAAAGGAGGCCTCCCAAAAAATACACTATTGATTTATTGCATGATAGTCCTGCATGAATTATGTACTAATTTAGTTACATGAACAGTCACTCATCGACTTTTAAAAAAAAATTGTACAAATACATGGTTCCTCACAAAATTTAGCATACCCCAAATGAATTTTTGTTGTCTTGACCATCTTCAAACAAGGATGAGAAGTAGGCTGGATCATAGACAGAGCCCCCAAGTATCTCATTGGAATTCGAACATTGCCTAGCTACAGCTGCAGGTGTCGCAGGACTCAAAAAACTATTTCTTAGGTCAAAATCTGGTCCTCGAGAAGTTGTATCCACATAAGCCCCCAACCTATAAATCTGAATCCATAACAATGAGGATGATAACCTCACAACAAAACCAATAATTTGCATAGCCAGAGTAAGTTTCACTGAGAATATGAAAAAAGTTGTATAACCCTCAGTAGAAATGTTCCTGCAAACATCAATTATGATTTACATCAGACATTAACAGCCATGATGATTTGTTTGATAAATACAAGCAAACAATTTAGCTTTCTATGAATAATTATACTTTAATCGTCAAGCACAGCAATTAGTCATGCTAGTAAACAACAAATTATAAAATTAAAATACTTGTCATCAAGTACAAATGCAGAGAATATAAAATAGACAAGCAATGCTTAAGTTGATGCCATTAACAGCAAAACTTAGCAGGAACATTTATCATTGAATTGACCCGTCCTCAATTGTAGTTCCTATAATAACCTGTATAGAGCAGCTAGTGCAAAAACTAATCATAAGAAAATTGTATGTCAAACATGAGATATTACAAGTAAATCAATTAAAATAAATATATTAAAGTCCAATATCAATTTACTTAAAATAAAATAGCAAAAACAAGTGTATTAAGCATCCTAGCTTTTAATATTTTTCCTCTGGAAAAGTCTAAATGTATTCTGGACCAAAGAAAAAGAATTAGGATATCTAATATGTCTAGCATAATGCAGATGTGAAGCCGAAGAGAACTTTGGCACAAAGTATAGAAGAATATATAAGAAATGCAAATTGATTGAAAGAGGAGACGGATGGACGCACCAAATTTCATGAGTGAAGAGAATGAACCAAGAAATATCAAGTAAAACAGCACAGACGAGGAGAAAAGCATATGTACGGCCAAGGCTTTGACTGCTACTCTCGATTGCAACCAATGCAAACAATGCAATTGCCAAATTAATGAGCAACACCCCATTGTACAATGCTCCCAACGATCCAATTAACGCACAACCAATCTTGCATTTCAATTTTGAAATTGAAATAAGCATCCTAATACTATGTTTTCCTTCTTAGACAAAAAACTTACATTAATCTCACTCAGAAAAGAAAGATAATGATGTAGTAGTACCTGAATGTAAATGAGAATGACAGCAAATGATTGTAGTCTATCATAATCGCGTATCCACGGCTGTATTCGATCTCTCAAATTTATACAGAATGAACCACAGCACGTCATATCATAAAAATAGTTTATTCTAAATCCAATAAAATCATCAAACAAATCGTTTCTGATGAAAACCACAGATTATAAGCAAACACTTCATTGCCTCGGGTTTTGTGCATTTAGCCCTTGTTCTGTCCTCCTTCTCCTCCTCTTGTTTTGGTTGCCTCATTCTCTTTTACCATTTTATTTCCTTTTTTTTTTTTTCTGTATAAGACTAGTAGATCCTCTCCACGGCCACCCTCACAATTTCTGAATTTTCTTATCTTCTAGACTGCAAAACTTGCTCGCCAGAACCTTCGGATTCCTACCATCAATTATCAATTAATCAATTAATCTTCTTTATTTTACAATTATATACAAATACCTTTCTAGCATCCCTCATAATCCTAAAAAACTTATATTTTATAATCAACATACCATCAATATCAATATAAATCAATATAAAATATAAAATTGGAAGCATCTACAAATTGTGAATAATTCTGGCTTATGAACAGTGAACTGATAGTTAGTTCATTCATAATTGCCCTTTTGATATTATATTTGTGTAAAACTTCATCAGATTTTGAGAGAGAACAAATCACAAAGCACGGGAAAGAAAAAAAAAAAAACCAAACAAAACTAAATTTTAAATAAAACACATAATTCATCTGAAACAAAAACCAAAGAATAAAAGAACCAAAGTTGATATGCAGCGGTTAAAAGCCAAGACAGAGCATACATCTTCAAAGACCATCACATTTTGGGTAACGAAAAAAAAAAATTCAGAAAACAAAGATTAAATACAAAGTTGCTTAAACCACATGCATAAGCACAATATCTAATACACTCCACTGACATTGAGATTAAAAAATCATCCACTTTGTTCTCACGTTGATGGTACGCAGATATCCAAAACAGAACCACAAAAGAGAAAAAACGAAAAGAAAAAGAAAGAATGAAAGAAAGAAGCCGGCAATTAGGGCTTATACAAATCCCCATGAACAAATACCAAATAGAACAGAAATCACAGACAGTCGAAAAAGATCAACAATAGAATTAATCGGAGAAAGCGAGACGGGATGAATTTTGAAGGAGAGCGTACCTAGATTGGAGAAGTTGAAAGAAAGAACGTGGTTGGCCTGCTCCCTTTCGTAATAGAGATCCGGTTTTGTGAAATGAAGAGGGAGAAAGATCGAAGATGAGCGAAAAGATTGGAGGAAGCGTTTTGTCGAATGGAGGACGGAAGAGGTGGCATATGGGGAGCAGTCCTTTGCGATAAGTGTTATCGTCGCATCCTTTTCGATTCTGGAAACTAGGGACTCGAACTCCAAGAAAGGATTGGCCAAAAAACAAACTGCAAGAAAGGAAGATGAACAAGGGAAGTGGATCAGGTGAAAAAAATGACGGAGGAGGAGGGCGCCACTATGGCCAGTCTATTATTGTGAGTGAAATGTGCTTCGCAGCTTCAACGTTGCCGTTTAACAGAATATAAAAAAAATAAAAAAGGAAAAAAAAGGCTGTCGACGGGTCAAAGAGGCTTACCTGTTTTTCTTATCTGGACTATTAATTTTGTTTTGAGTGAGTTAAACGGGCCAGTGGGCCCTTTTGCCGTGTAAAATATATATAACTAGAGTTTCACAACCCGCGCCATGAGCGGGTAGTATTTATTTAAAAAAATATTTAAAAAAATTGATAATGATACTTTTCTATCTAAATATTTATATTAAAAATATCATAAAATATAAAAACAATGTGCCAATGTTACTGTAGCATAGTCGCATAAAGGTGTCGTTAGTCAGTGTATAAAAAACTGGACCGGACCGGCCGGTTTGATCGGGAACCAGCCCCTGGTCTGGTCTGGTCCGGAAGTAGCTGAAAATCGGGGGATCTCAGAACCGGTGGGAACCGGTCAAAAACCGGTTAAATCGGTCAAAAATCGGTGTAAAATCGGTCCAAAACCGGGTTGAACCGGTCCTGATTTTTTTTTAATTTTTTAATTTTTTAAAAATATTTTTTTAAAATAAAATAACATTATTTTTAGTACTAAGTAGTATTATTTTTAGTATAAATTTTTTTCTTTCTATATTATAATATGTTATAAGTATTATTATGATACATAATGATTAATAATGATAAATTTACCTAACAAATAATATGAAAATAGAATATCAATTAACTATATTATTAAAAATATATTAATTTATTCACAACCGGTCCGACCATTGAACCTTGAACCGTTGCTTCATCCGGTTCAATGACCGGTCCGATTTTTAATACCTTGCCGTTAGTGCATGGATTGTGGGTTTATTCCCGCATATTACATCAAACTTATAGCTTGTCCTTCATAATTAAAAAAAAAATCATAGATATGATAATATCATTTCCCCACAAAGTAGAATAGGTAATTATAAATCATATATCTTTTATTTATTTGTATATGTTTAGAAAGAATAAGTGGAATACAATTTTAATTTTGGGTATATTTTCCATATTTTCAACGAATATATATATTTACAAATTTGAAGAAAAATATAGAATAAAATCTAAGATATAAAATAAGCAATAAAAGATATATATAATAAATATCACTTCACAATATGAACATAAAGATAATATTATATATATGATTATATTTTCCCCCACAAATTGAAACCAACAATCAAGAATCATGCAGTCTTTTATTTATTTGTATATAATAAATGTATTTTTCATTTGTTGATATTATTAACTAATTAATCAATTTTTAAATTAAAAATAAATCTGGTCTTCTTAGACATAAAAATTTATTTAAACATTTGTAAATAAATATAGAATATATAATCTAAAATAGAAAATAAGTAATAAAAGATATATATATATATATATAATATCACTTCACAATAAGAACATAAAGATAATATTATATGTATAATTATATTCTTTCTCCTACAAATTGGAATCAACAATAATGAATCATACATTCTTTTATTTATTTGTATATAATAAATGTATTTTTCATTTGTTGATATTATTAACTATTTAATCAATTTGTTAATTAAAAAATAAATATGGTCTTTTTAAATATAAAAAATTATCTAAACATTTACAAAAACAAAATGTATTTATAGAGTTATATATACTCAGGAGAAAAGAAAAAAGAAAATTAGTATTTGATGCCAAAAGAAAATTAAATATTTGGCATCAAATCTCATTCCTCACAATTGATTGATGTTGGTTTAAAAGTGGGATAGCAATTGATTAATTATTGCTGTTCCTTTAAAGGCATGCCTATTCTAACAATTATGGCTGGATTACAACTAAATAATGCCAACAATGGTTAAATGGGAACAACACCGTGTAAGTTATAGTAAATTGAGTCTAAATGAACAGTAATAACTCTGGTTTGATCCAACTTTTATATATATAAGATTATTAATTCATTTTTATTTATGCTAGGGAGTCACATTGTTTATAGGTTTTAAGTAGTTGGAAAACTAAGAAGTGCAATATAAAGTTTAAACAACAATTACATGTTTTGTCATTTTCGATTTATGTATCTAACTTTAATTTAATTTTTTAAGAAAATAATTTTTAAAAACATTTCATACGACAAAGGAAAATTGTTTATAAGACATGTCCGACATATTAGTAAAGGTGCATTATATTGACTACATGATAAGTGAATCTCTGTTGTGGCTTCACTCAAGCATGAATTCTGTTATTCTCTTGTCAATCGTACATATCTTGGTTTGGTCGTTGATGTAAGAATATTATATATTTAAATTCAAACTTTCTCGTTAATTACATTTTAGTCCAATTCAAACGATTGGAATTATTTAAATTTTCTCTTTCACTGATGCAATAATTTGAGATGCTTGCTTTTGACATATTCTAATTAATCGCAATACTCATTTATTAAATTTTATTTTATGATCTTTTATAGATATCATTTTTTATTACTCAATTTGTTCACTTCGATCTATTATTCTTCATGTTCTTATTGACACAAGTAAGCTTTCCAGTTTAAACAAACAAAAAGTGAGTTCATTGGTATGTCTAAAATATCATCAACTTTTGAAAATAAAGAATGTCATTGGAATACACTTTAATAGAAATCTATATCTATATCTAGAGGTGGTAAACGGGCCGGCCCGCCATAGGCCTGCCTTTTGGGCGGGGCGGGGCGGGCTGAGCCCGCATAAGGGCGGGCCTGGAAATCCCCAGCCCGCCCCGCCATACGCGGGCTGGCGGGCTAAACGGGCCAGCCCGTTTTTTTTTTTTTATTTTTTTTTGTTAAATCATAAAATTTCTCCTATTTTTTTACTCTTTTTATTTGGTTAGCCCCCTTTTTCCCCCTACTTAGTTAAATTATTAATTCCTTATTCACTATCATGAATAAAATAACTATATTCATGAAATCTTTTATCGGTTTGATACATAAAGTCTTAAAGCATAATATATTAATACATTAATATGGTAATACCACAAGTAACATTTAGTTCAACAAAATAAAACACAACTAAAATTAAAATATAAGAAAGATTGAGAAAGAAAATGATGCTTAAACCCTTTTTTTTGTTTTTATTTTTTTTAGATATAATTATATAGATAAAAAAAATATACAAATATTTATAAAAAAAAAAAGCGGGCCAGCCCGTGGGTTAGGCGGGCTGGCGGGGCGGGCCAAGTTTTTTACCCCCATTATAAAAATCTCAATTTTTTCAGCCCGCCCCGCCATTTTTGGCGGGCTAAACGGGCCGGCCCGTGGGCTCCGGCCCATTTTACCGGCTCTATCTATATCTATAAATATTCATTCAAGCTGAATCTCGATTCCACTGTTAAAAGTCAGTATTTCATTGATGGATGTCATTTTTCTCCTTTTGATTGTGTTGGTGATGGAATTTTTTTTTCCATTTTTTTAGGTGACAGGTTACAATTTCTATCTGGAGTATGATCGGTGGATACACATTGTAGAGGCACTGCTAGATTTTAAGCTAATTTAGCTTCAATAATTTGCTTGTTTTTTTTATTTTTCACCATTTTCTATG
The DNA here is from genome assembly GCA_026686845.1 of Adenanthera pavonina. Taxonomy (NCBI): domain Eukaryota; kingdom Viridiplantae; phylum Streptophyta; class Magnoliopsida; order Fabales; family Fabaceae; genus Adenanthera; species Adenanthera pavonina. The sequence goes on from JAIVEN010000015.1 coordinate 35,482,533, forward strand.
AATGTGTGTTTGTGAGTCATATGGTGTAGCTGTGGGTTGAGATTTACATACGGATGGAAGAGATTTCGTTGTATTTGATTGATTAATTGCAGTTTTTGAATGTAAATACTCTTACATTTGTATAAAGTTAGGGAAAATTTGGGCATGTTGAACTAGCAAGGGATAATGCAATGAGTGTGTGTTATTCTATTTCATTGCTAAGCTAATGGAAGTTAAACAATTTGGTTGTATTAATTTTTTGACTATTTCCAATGAAGGTGTGTTTGTAAATCTTTTGATGTAGTTGTTGTTAAATCAAGTGTTTTGATGATTCCAAACCAACATTCAAGAGCTTGGAATAAAGATATCAAAGGTGCACAAAATGCTCAAGTGAAGAAATCTTGGAGAAATCAGTGCAAAGATTCATGTAGGATGTTTAAAAATATTTTGATTTGAGTAAAAGACTTTGATTTGGTGAAAAGATATTTTAAAACCTTGATTCTATGTTAAATCATGGAATATTTGAAAAACACCCACCAACAGACGAAGTTTGAAAAGTTAATACTAACCTGTCATCTTGGAAATTCGAACTTTGGCTTTGGAAATTCGAAATTCGTACTGAAACAAAATAAGTCTGAAGAGAAGTCTCTCTGACAGACGAATTTTGCTTTAGAAAATTCAAATTTTGATAAGTGTCTAAAATAAGCTTTCAATAACAGACGAACTTTGGGTTTTGAAAATTCAAATTTCAGACAAAATGTAACTTATGAAAACTAAAGAAATTCATCTGAAATTATGACAAAGTTCATCTGAAACCAAGTTTGGATTGGATTTCATAATTGCTCATTGACAGACGAACTTTGAATATGAAAATTTGAATTTCAGAAACTAAGCTTGTGAGTCTGTTACAATGATATGTTAACATACGAATGACAGTATTTATAAATTCGAATTTTGAAGTAAGTCTGAAAAGAGGTCTCTCTGACAGACGAACTTTGTTTTTTGAAAATTTGAATTTTGAATTATACGAGCTACTGTGACTTATAAACCAGCTACGGACAGACGAATTTTGGAGTTCCAAAATTCAAATTTCGAAGGCACTGTAGCAAATTGAAAATACTGTTCACACTTAACAGAAAAACTTTCTACTTGACAATTCGTATGTCACAAAGAAGAAACATGTTCCAAATATCAAAATTTGAATTTCACTTCATGACAGACGAACTTTGGGCTTTAAACATTGAAGTTGTTAACCTTCGGTGTCTACGAAATTCGTCTGTTGACCAATTGAAATTCAAATTTCAGTATGTCAGAAGCATTAAATGCGGTTGGTTAATGGATAGTTTTTCAGAGTAACCGTTGGATAACTTCTCCAACGGATAGATTTTGTCTCTAACGTATAGTTGAGACCTAAATCTATAAATATAACATCATTTGAAGTTGTGGGTAACGATTTTAACATTGTATATACTGAAACTCTGCCAAATCATTTACTCAAAGTTTCTTACTCTCTCACTTCAATATTTGTACTCAAACTTTCATATTCACTTTGTTTAAGAGAGTTTAATCCTTGTAATCAATCTTATCTTCATCTGGAAGATAGATTTTCTTGTAAGGGGTTATCACAAGGGATTGGGAAGCACTTTATAAGAGTGCATAGAGTGATAGAGTGAGCTCTAGAAACAGAGCATCATCTTTGTACTGAGGCATTTGCAAGAAGCCCACTGAATTCTTACAGAATAGTGGAAAATCTCAAATGGTGACTTGGGGACCGAACGTAGGTCAAGTGGAGAGACCGAACCAGGATAAATATCAGCATTTTCTTCTTTTTACTGCAACATTTACATTCTATTTTCCCACACTCTGTTTTACTTTCTATACTTTGCTTTCTTCACTTTCTTGATATTTTGTAGAAAATTTTCAAGCTTCCCAATTCACCCCCCTCTTGGGAAGTCAGCCTATCTAACAAGTGGTATCAGAGCCCAGATTCCCAATCAAAGTATTTCACAGTCCGGGAATTAAAATGGCTGACTTTGGAGAAAGCATATTACCAGAAGGCAACAACACAAATAGACCACCTGGCTTCAATGGAGAACACTATGGGTACTGAAAGATGAGAATGCAAATCTATCTCTAGTCAATTGATCTGGACATCTGGTCAGTCATTCAGAAGGGAGATTTTGTCCCAATGGCTTTGAAAGATGATGGAAAATACAGAGAGAAGCCAGAAGCTGAATGGAATGAGGAAGATAGAAGAAGAGTCTTGCTGAACTTCAAGGCAAAACACTGCTTGGTCAGTGCTTTGAATCAAGACGAATTCTACAGAGTCTCCAATGCTCCACTGCCAAGGAAATGTGGGACACCCTGCAAATTGCTCATGAAGGAACAACTGGAGTCAGGGAAAATAAACTAAATACATGCATAGGAGAATATGAAAGCTTCAGAATGGCTGAAGGAGAAAATGTAAAAGAGCTACAAAAGAGATTCACCCTCATTGTGAATCAACTAAAGAGCCTGGGAAAGGAGTATACTCAAACAAAAAAAGTAAGAAAGATCCTAAGAGCTCTCCCTCTGGAATAACAATCCAAAGTAACAGCAATAGAGGAAGCCAGAGGAGAATCAATGGCCTCTGTCACGGCTCTCTTTGGTAGCCTCGAGGAGTATGAAGGAAAAATGAAGGCACTCAAGGAGGCTGGACAAGACAGAAAGAAGAAAGGTCTTGCTCTCAAAGTTGCTGAGGAAAAAGAAGAAGAATCTGACGATGGAGAGGAACTGGATGAAGAAACTCTGGCTATGATGGTCAGAAAATTTGGAAGATTCTACAGCAAAAAGAGAAACAAGAAAATCTTCAAGAAAGGAGCAGCTGGAGATAGCAAGAGGGAAACAAAAGAGCCTATCACTTGCTATGAATGTAAAAAGCAGGGACATATCAAATGGGATTGTCCATAATTTCTCAAGAAGCAAGAAAAAGACAAGAAAGCCGCAGACAAAGGCAAGAAGAAAAGAGCTTACATCTCATCAATATGGGGTAACAGCTCAGATGAAGAAGAAGATGATGAAGATGAAATTGCCAACATCTGTCTCATGGCACTTGCCTCTGAAGAAGCTGAAATCCCATGCAACAGTGATCAAGAAGATGAGGTATATGAATTTGAACCTTCCTATTCTGAATTACTGGATGCATTTCATGAGCTGCATGATGAGTTTGTTAAGGTTGCTAAAGAATTGAAGCAAGCTAAGAAAAAGATTAATAAACTAGAATCTCAATGCGATATTTCTAAAACTGCTCCTCTACCTATTACTGAATCTGTTTGCTGTAAATCATACATTGAACTAAAGCAAACTAATGAATATTTAGTGAAAAGCATGTCTAGGCTTACTAGAGGTAAAGATATGTTATTTGCTTTAATGGGAAGCCAAAGAATATCACAAGGAAAAGCTGGACTTGGCTATGATCCTTGTGCAGTAAAAGAAAAGATTAGGAAGAAAAATCAGAATGTGTACATGAGACATTTTGTGCATACTGATGGAAATAGAAAGAAAGATCATATGTCACATCACATTGAATCATATAATCAACCAAGGCATGCTAAACAAAAATATTATCTGTATTGTTTTCTTCCTGCTTCTCAATCCAGCAGTCCCTTTACCACCTATCACTTCTGTAACAAAAAGGGGCATATTTCGAGCTCATGTGCTTTAAAGAAAAACGAACTTGACAGGAAGGTTAAATGGATTCCCAAAGGTACATCTATATCTAGGGAAAAGACCATTGACATAAAAGGACCCAAACAAATTTGGGTACCTAAAAGGAAAATATGAACTTTGTTTTGCAGGTCTGTCTCAAAGCTAGAAAGAACAATAAATGGTATATGGACAGTGCCTGCTCAAGTCACATGACCAGTGATAAGGAAAAGTTTATCACTCTTAGAGACAAGAAAGGAGGAAATGTGACATTTGGTGGTGATCAATATGGCAGAATAGTTGGCATTGGCATTGTGGGCAAGAATCCTGAAACATCCATTGAAGAGGTGGTGTTTGTGATTGGCCTCAACCACAATCTACTGAGTGTGAGTCAAACATGTGACAAAGGAAACTGGGTACTGCTTGACTCAAAATTCTGCTTGGTCATCAGAAAAAGTGATCATAAAGTAATCCTCAAAGCTCAAAGGGATGGTAACTGCTATACTATTGATCTTGATGAACTTCCTCCATTAGATTTTGTTTGTTTGATTAGTCAGGATAATGATAGTTGGTTGTGGCATAGAAGATTAGCTCATGTTAACATGAATCAGCTCTCAAAACTGGTTAAAAATGAGTTAGTCACTGGCCTGCCAAAAATCACTTTTGAAAAGCACAAAGAATGTGATGCTTGCCTAAGAGGAAAATAAACTAAATCTTCCTTTAAATCTAAAAACATAGTTACCACAACTAGATCACTAGAACTATTGCATATGGATCTAATTGGTCCATCTAGGGTAAAAAGCATTGGTGGAAATCTGTATGTGCTTGTAATTGTAGATTATTACTCTAGATTTACATGGACATTGTTTCTTTCCTCTAAAAGTGATACCTTTGATGCATTTATAACCTTAGCCAAGAAAGTGCAAAATGAGAAAGGTATTTCCATTGTGTCTATCAGGTCAGATCATGGAGGAAAGTTTGAGAACTCATACTTTTTGGAGTATTGTAATGAGCATGGAATTGATCACAACTTCTCAGCTCCAAGAACTCCTCAACAAAATGGAGTAGTAAAGAGGAAGAACAGAACAATTGGAGAGATGGCTAAAGCTATGTTGAATGAAAAGGAACTCTCTCAAGTATTCTGGGCTGATGCAGTAAACACAGCAAGCTACATCATAAACAGGGCCTGCATCAGACTAATCCTTGGGAAGACTCCTTATGAGCTATACAAAGGAAGAAAGCCAAATCTCTCACATCTCCATGTGTTTGGCTACAAGTTCTTCATCCACAATAATGGAAAGGAGAATCTGGGTAAGTTTGATGCCAAATCTGATGAACGTATATTTCTGGGCTATTCTAGTAGGAGTAAAGCATATAGAGTTTTTAATAAAAAGTCTACATTAGTAGAAGAATCTGTGCATGTAGTATTCATTGAAAATGAAACTGTTTCCAAACATGTCACTGATAAGGATGATCTTATTCCAAACTTTAAGGATTTAAATCTTTCTGATGAAAGTAAAATTGAACCTCCAAAGATATCTGAATCTATTAACATAGAGGAAGATATTCAGGAGAAAGATTTTGAAGAAGAAAATAATGAAGAAATGTCTCAAGAACTCCCTAGAGCTTAGAGATATCAAAGGAATCATCTTGTTGATCAAGTGATAGGGAATGTTCAAGAGAAAGTTAAAACCAAAAAACAGTTAAGGGATCAAATGATAAACTATGCTTTTATTTCTCAAATTGAACTTAAATGTACTGAAGAAGCCTTAACAGATGAATACTGGATTTTAGCTATGCAAGATGAATTGAATCAGTTTGAAAGAAATCAAGTTTGGGATTTAGTGCCCAGAACCAAAAATCATCCTGTCATTGGCACTAAATGGGTTTTTAGAAATAAACTTGATGAATCAGGATCAATTATCAGAAATAAACCTAGACTGGTTGTTAAAGGATATAATCAAGAAGAAGGTATTGATTTTGAAGAAACCTTTGCTCAAATGGCTAGATTAGAAACAATCAGAATTCTGTTAGCATATGCATGCATGAAAAATATTTTGTTGTATTAAATGGATGTAAAGAGTGCTTTTGTAAATGGATATATCATGTAAGAGATTTATGTAGACCAACCTCCAGGTTTTGAGGACTCTGCAAAACCAAACCATGTTTATAAACTGAAGAAAGCTCTTTACGGTTTAAAACAAGCCCCTAGAGCATGGTATGAAAGATTAAGTAATTTTCTAACTGAAAAGGGGTTTAACAGAGGAAAGGTAGATACAACTTTATTCACTAAGAAAGAAAATAAAGATTTACTTATTGTTCAAATCTATGTTGATGATATTATATTTGGTGCTACTAATGAATCTCTTTGCAAGAATTTTTCTAAGTTAATGCAGGGAGAATTCGAGATGTCCATGATGGGTGAACTCAACTTCGTCCTTGGATTGCAAATCAAGCAGTGTGATGATAGTATTTTTCTCAATCAATCCAAGTATCTGAAAGAAATATTAAAGAAGTTTGGAATGGAAAATGTCAAGCCAATGGGAGCACCTATGGCTACTACAACCAAATTGGATATGGATGAAAAGGGGAAAATGTTTGACATAACACAGTATAGAAGAATGATTGGATCCCTACTGTACTTAACTGCCAGCAGACCTGACATCATGTTTAGTTTCTGTATGTGTGCAAGATTCCAATCATGTCCCAGGGAAACCCATGCAACTGCTGTAAAACGTATCTTCAGATATCTCATTGGAACATCACAGATGGGACTTTGGTATCCAAAAGGTAACGGAGAAGATCTCAAAGGATACACTGATGCTGACTTTGCAGGATCCAAAACAGACAGAAAAAGCACAAGTGAAACTTGTCAGTTTTTAGGAGGATCCTTGGTTTTATGGTTTAGCAAGAAGCAAAACAGTGTAGCCTTATCCACAGCAGAGGCTGAGTATGTTGCAGCTAGATGCTGTTATGCCCAAATCATCTGGATGAAATAGAAGCTTGAAGATCTTGAGGTTGGGATGAAGGAAATACCAATAATGTGTGACAACCAAAGTGCCATTAATATCACAAAGAATCCTGTCATGCATTCAAGGATAAAATATATTGAAGTTAGGCACCATTTCATAAGGGATCATGTTTTGAAAGGAGAAATCAGACTAGAATACATCCCAACTGAGGATCAAGTTGCTGATATCTTGACAAAGCCTCTATCAGAAGATAGACATTGCAAAATCAGGAGAGAATTGGGTATGGTAAATCCCAATGAACTGTAAGTAAATCCGTGTGCAATTCTGTTTTTAGATTTACCAACATTAAATTAATTCTAACTTTAGCATTGGAGTGAATTTAATTTAAGTTGCAGGAGCTCCTCATGAGATTCAATGGCAATAAATCTGAAAAATGGAGCACACCAGAATGGAACAATCAAAAAGTGAAGAAAATGGCAAAAATTCTGAGTTTCTGGATCCATTCTGTAAGTTAAAGTTGAAACTCGTATCTTAATTGTGTGTTAGACGAATTTTCTTGATAAAATGTGTTTCTGAACAAGTCAGCATGGTCAACATTCGAATTTGGATGCCCAACAGACGAACTTCAGCTTGTTATAATTGGAATAGTTCTCGGTAATGCCTCGAAATTCGTCTGTTGGACCTTGAAAGTTCAAATTTTCAAAAGCAAAAGTTTCAAAGTTACATTTGACCAACATGATGATTATACAAACGATTATTTCGTAACGTACGAATGTTGGAAAACCTTTACAAAGAAAAGAAATTCGAATTTCTGTTTTAAAATTCGTCTGTTGAAGCATGCTCTTCTTGTTGAATCTTTGAAAGATAAAGTTTCATATGCATAATTCGTCTGTTGTTTGCTGATTTGATTGCTACTTGGTGTTTACTTTTCAAAATTCAAACTTTGTTGGAACAAAGTTCGTCTGTTCGTGTTGTGTTGCTTGAACCAAGCCTTTGTCAGATGAACTTTCAGAAGAAAATTCGTCTGTCAGTAAGCTTTGCTAACGGTTTAACTTTTAACTGCCCAAAGTTCAAATTTTGACCCCTCAAAATTCGTCTGTCAGGCGGTTACTTATGTTAAAATTGACGGTTTTCCATTGAACAGACGCAACCCTACTCTTTTCTTCTCTGAGTCTGTTCAAATCCTCTCATCAATGCTCCTCAATTCTGACTGTAAATCTTCATCTCCCACCGTTTAAACTAATTTTCGCACCCTATAAACCCAATCTTGGCCTCATTCTGAAACATTGATCAACTAAAATGGCAAGAGTAAAGAATCCTGAAGCTGGAAAAGGAGAGGCACAACTAAAGAGGGCGGTCAAATCACAATATGCTTCAAAGGAGGGTGAAAAACTGAAAAGAAAGGCCGAATCAAGTAAGGCAACTCCCTCCAAACATCAGCAAACCACACCAAAGGGTGAATCAAAGAAAGCTGGACCCTCTTCCTCGAAGAAAGCAGAACCTTCGGTCCCTGTTCCTGCTGCTGCTGACACTGTTGCTTCCACTTCCTCCTCCAGTACTGAATCTGGAGAATATCAGCTCACTACATTGCTATTATGGAGCACTCCACAGATTCAAGAGGAATACTCTACCAAGTTTGCCAATAAAAAGGTAATCAAGCCTCATTGTGTGAACTTGGAAGATTTCTTAGTCTCAAACAATTTTGATGTTGGAATATGGATGTTGAGATATAAGAATCTGTTAGAGATATTGGACAGGTATGATGATGAAGTGGTAAAGACATGGTATGCCTCCCTGAAGTATAACAGCAAGAAGAAGAAGTGGGAGGTTAATATGAGATCAAGGACCATCTGGCTCACAGATGAGACCTTTAATGAAGTGCTGGAAATCCCAGGGTAAGATAGACTCAAGATTGACATCACTACCTCTAGTTATATGGATGAAGCAGAGACTGCTGATGAAGAAGGTGGCCCCTTTTTAAACTACAAGGAGAGCATAATTCTGAGCACATTGTTCAAGAGAAAGGAAAGCTGGCCAACCATAAACCTGCTAAAGCCCACAGACCTTAGTGCTCAAGTGAGGATCCTACACAACATTGTATCTAGGATCATATTAAACAAAGGAGGCATCTTCAATATGATAACAAGGGCAGAGGCACATGTCATGGCAGTAATCATGTGTGGAAAGCTCATCAACATGGGACATATCATACTCCAATACATGATCAAGGCAAGCGATCAGAGGAAAGACTCCACACTCCCCTATGCAACAATCATTTCCAGAATTCTGTAATATGCTAGAATTCAGCATCTTGAGAAGGGGAAAGGGAAACCCACAGAGATCTTCAAGGAGGAGGAACTTCAAAGGATGGGGATTGAAAGAAATGAAGGAAGATGGATTGGGAAGGGAGCAGGAAAATCTGAAGATCTCTTCTTTGAAGGTGCCTCCCAATAGCAAGAAGGTACCTCTGAGGCCCCTGCTAGACCTACACCTCAGCCTTCTCTACCAGTCCCATCTCCATCCAAGCCTACTCACATTCCATCTACTCCCTCCTCTCGTGCCAAGCCAACCAAGATCACTGAGTTATATGACAACCTGTCTATACTTATACTTAGCATCAGGGATGAACAAAATGCCAAATTTGCTCATCTACAAGATCAGATTCACCAGTTGGAAAAGAATATGAAAGTGGTTGCTGATGCCTATGAAGATATTCAGAGTGCAATTCCTACCACATCAGCTTCACCTCAGCCAGGGTTTTCTGTGCCTGTTCAGTCTCCAACACCTGAGCCTCCAAGCCCCTTTGAGCTAGCTTCTTCTGAGCATGATGATGATGTAGATGGTACTGAGCCTACTGGTACACTGAGCACACCAAGTCCTGGTCCACCCTTCGACTATGGATTGGAAGAAGAAGGTCCTCGAGATTCAAGTTCTCATGATCCTATTATTGTAGATGCTCAAGAGTCCATCCTGTCACAGCAAGAATCTAAGCAAGTAGAGAGATTAGTGGCAGCCATTTCTACTTCATCAATCATGGAGGAAGCCAAAAATGAAGAGAAGAGTATTGTGCCCTTTGTTGATTTAGAAGCTATTGCTCGTAATGCTCTCTTGCAAGCTCAAAGAAGGATGCTTGAAGAAATGTTTCGTTCTGATGACTCAGCTCCCTCATCTCTCACTACACATGGTCTTTCAGAAGAACAAAGGGCTCAATTGGCTCTTTCCAGACAAAAGTTGCAAGAGCTCCTTGAGGTCTCTGATGATGAGGATCCAAGCCCTTAGTCCTTTGAGCCCCATCTGCCTTTTGATCCTGTGTCCCTCAAAGCTATTCCAGTTTCTCAAATCCCTCCTCCGGTTGATTTTGTTCACCTTCCTGATGATGCCAAAAAGGGGGAGAAGAGTAAGCAAACTGGCAAGACTACTGCTGAGCCATCTGGAAAGACTTACATCAAGAAGACCAAGCCAAAGAAGAAATGATTAGAACTTAAGCTTGAGTCCTCTTGTAGTGCTGTTTTGAGCTTCAGTTGTTTGTGTTTGTATTTTGTGTTTAATCTGTGTATTTCAATGAACTCTGCATAAATTTGTCTCTGTAAAGCAACATTTGATAAAATGAAATGAATTGCAATGATCTGTTCTTATTATTCTTTGAATCTCTTCACATGATCTACTATATATGATATCTTTTGATAAATAATGCATATATTGAGGGGGAGCTTGCTAAAGCAAACCCAAGTACTAATCCAGTTTGAAAGTTATTTTGTCATCATCAAAAAGGGGGAGATTGTTGAATCAAGTGTTTTGATGATTCCAAACCAACCTTTAAGAGCTTGGAATAAAGATATCAAAGGTGCACAAAATGCTCAAGTGGAGAAATCCTGGAGAAATCAGTGCAAAAATTCATGTAGGATGTTTAAAAATGTTTTGATTTGAGTAAAAGACTTTGATTTAGTGAAAAGATGTTTTAAAACCTTGATTCTATGTTAAATAATGGAATATTTGAAAAACACCCACCAACAGACGAAGTTTGAAAAGTTAATACTAACCTGTTATCTTGGAAATTCGAACTTTGGCTTTGGAAATTCGAATTTTATACTGAAACAGAACAAGTCTGAAGAGAAGTCTCTCTGACAGACGAATTTTGCTTTAGAAAATTCAAATTTTGATAAGTGTCTAAAATAAGCTTTCAATAACAGACGAACTTTGGGTTTTGAAAATTCAAATTTCAGACAAAATGTAACTTATGAAAACTAAAGAAATTCGTCTGAAATTATGACAAAGTTCATCTGAAACCAAGTTTGGATTGGATTTCATAATTGCTCATTGACAGACGAACTTTGAATATGAAAATTTGAATTTCAGAAACTAAGCTTGTGAGTCTGTTACAATGATATGTTAACATACGAATGACAGTATTTATAAATTCGAATTTTGAAGTAAGTCTGAAAAGAGGTCTCTCTGACAGACGAACTTTGTTCTTTGAAAATTCGAATTTTGAATTATACGAGCTACTGTGACTTATAAACCAGCTACGGACAGACGAATTTTGGAGTTCCAAAATTCAAATTTCGAAGGCACTGTAGCAAATTGAAAATACTGTTCACACTTAACAGAAAAACTTTCTACTTGACAATTCGTATGTCACAAAGAAGAAACATGTTCCAAATATCAAAATTTGAATTTCACTTCATGACAGACGAACTTTGGGCTTTAAACGTTGAAGCTGTTAACCTTCGGTGTCTACGAAATTCGTCTGTTGACCAACTGAAATTCAAATTTCAGTATGTCAGAAGCATTAAATGCGGTTAGTTAACGGATAGTTTTTCAGAGTAACTGTTGGATAACTTCTCCAACGGATAGATTTTGTCTCTAACGTATAGTTGAGACCTAAGTCTATAAATATAACATCATTTGAAGTTGTGGGTAACGATTTTAACATTGTATATACTGAAATTCTGCCAAATCATTTACTCAAAATTTCTTACTCTCTCACTTCAATATTTGTACTCAAATTTTCATATTCACTTTGTTTAAGAGAGTTTAATCCTTGTAATCAATCTTATCTTCATCTGGAAGATAGATTTTCTTGTCATTTCCTATGAAAGTTTGTTTGTGAATCTTATGATGTAACATAGTGTTACATCTTACCTTTTAAAGTTTTTCACATGAAAACTGGTTGGTTTTAATGTATGAAAATAGTCTTAAAAAACTTAGACCAATTGAAACTTTAAAACTTCTTAAGACTATTTTTCACAGTTTTTCAGCTCATTGCAAAGTAATTTTTCCAAAATCATTATTAAATATATAAAAATTATTTCTTAGTGATTCAAGTGTTTAAAAATCATGCATATCTTGAATTTCATGGAAAAAAAATAAGAAACTAGAAAATAGACACACAGATTTGTGTAATTATTTGTGTAAACTTTACTATTCATTTTCACTTCACTAATTTTGTTAGAAATTTGAGCCTTAATTTGAAAATTTCTTTTTCTTAAAATACAAAGCCATTTGGTGTATACTTAGCATTTTTAGAAAGCTTTACATGTCTACTTTCTAATCATATTTATTTTGTACATTTATTTTACTTCTACTAACCAGTGTACTAATGTAAACCTTCAAGGGTTAGAGATGACTTTTACTGGAGCAGTTTTGGAAAAATATGAATAACTACCATTATATAGCTCCAAATGGAGTCAAACTAGTGGCATATTGTTCCTAAGATATAGATCTATCCATATATATAGACCATTGAATTTTTGGAGACATGTGAAAATTCATACAGTAACCAGAAGCAGACAGTACATAACAGAAACAAAGAGACTACCTTAAAGCTTTACTAATTTTACTTTGAACCTTAATTTGTACTAGCTTAGACTTGCCTCTTGAACTTATTTGAAGCCTAAGAATATCATTAAACTTTACTAAATAACTTATTTACCTAATGAGAACTTAGTATGCATTAGTGAACCTTAATCTTTGATATTATGCAAACTATGTCATTTCATGTCTTCCTTGGTTTCTCTTAGCTACTTGGCATGTTTGAAACATATTGGAAGCATCACTTTCACCAAAAACTACCTCCCTCCATCACTTCTCATCTTGTTGAGAGTGGCCTTCCAAAATCAACTTGGAAAAACTAACTTTTTAAACCATTCCTTCATGCAATCTAATCATTATGCATTATCATAAACTCACTCGAGCCCTTAGCTATCATGAAACACAAACCCTAGGCACCTTTCTTGCTTTCACCATGGGTTTGGTGACCTTGGAGGGAAGGGATTGAAGCTTCAAATGCTAACATAAATCATGCTTAATTAAAGAAGAAAAATACTAGAAGAGATTAAAAAAATGTGCTTACCTCTTGAAGACTTCCTCAATCCTTCCTTTCCTTTCTCTCTTCCTTCTCCTTCTTTGACTCTTCCTCTCCTTCCTTCTTTCCCTCTCTCTCAGCTACTCTCTCTTTCTCTCACCAAACTCATGCCTCTCCCTCTCTCTCTAACTCTCTTAGAGTATTGTAAATGAGCAAGGAGAAGTAGGAGGGTTAGCCCCTATTTATAGATAAGTTGCAAGGATTTGGACCAATAGATTTAGTTTTGATCCAAAGGCCACCATTTATTCTTGATTAATTTATTTTACTTTACATTTTTACCCTTGAGTATTTTCCCACTTGTGAGAGAAGGTTGAGCGGTATTTTTGTCTGATGAATTTTGGCAAAGAAAGTCAAAAAGTGCATATGTACTCTTATTACTTTATCAGATCTATTAGGATCCAGTTTGTGTACTTTTCTCTAAATTTTCATTTGTATCCTATAACTTTATCTATTTACTTTATTCGTATGGCCCAATAACTTTTCTCTCTTACTTTTCCATGTGGGGACCACTAGTCTTACTTACTTTTTACTATTCATCTCCCCGGTCATTTACTATTTACATGGGATCACTTTTATCGGACTTGTACTTTTTCCTCTCTGAGTCCACATCAGTGTTTTGAAACCCGGACTGGACTGGACGGGTCGGATCGGTCGGACCGCTACCCGAAGACTACACTGGCTTGTTTTGATGGTTTGAACCGTTTTCGTGGTTGAACGGGATTGAAACGGATCGAACCGGCGATTGAGCCAGAAACCGGAACGGTTCCATGAGAACCGGCCGGTTTTTTATATATGATTTTTTTATTTTATAAATTAATTAAATATTATTATTTTACAATATTAAAAATATTTTTTTAAAAAAACCTTTTTTATTCCTATTAAATACTATTAATACTCCTCATTTTTATTATTTAAACATAATTTACATTTTTAATATTAAAAAAAATTTTTTATCCCTATTAAACATTATTAATATTTCTCATTTTTATTACTTAAAAAAAATCCCTTTTACACATTAAATTAATGAGAAATGAAAATGACAAATAAGTTCATATTACCTTATAATATGAAACAAAAAAATTTTACTAATTATCTTATAATATGAAATTAAAAGAGTATAAACTAATATAATATATTATAAACTTATGAAGCATTTGACAAATTTAATGCAATGCATAAGTTTATACATTATGATTTTTTTATATATCAAACTTTTATATAATTTTAATCAATTGACGTGGTTATATAATTGAAAATATGATTTTATTTGTTATATATCTTTTTTATTACATATAATATGATTTTTTACATAATTATTACGTCACCGGTTCGACCGCCGGTCCAACCGGTTGAACCGTAAAAACCGTGACTCGATGACATTTCCGGTTTGATGTCCGGTCCGATTTTTAAAATATTGGTCTACATATCTAGTATCACATATACTTTTAGCCTGTACCGGAGTATTATAATACTATTTTCTCTCTCTTATATTGTAAAATGGTCATTTTGCCCTTACTTTTTTGACAAAATGACTGTCTTGCCCTTTGAAGACCCTTTTTGATATTTTTATAATATTTCATGCATTAAACCTATTTAATTAAATATTCAGGCTTCCCCAATCATCATAAATTAATCTAGAATAATTTAATATTATTCATAATATCATCTGGTCATAATATACATACATGAAAAATAGAGAGGTTACACATGGGCTGAAATATGTGCAGGGATGGAAGAAGGTACAAGTGGAATTAACGTTGGTCGAATTGACAGGAGAAAGCACTGTGTGAAGGAGGATTAGTGCTAGGTTAGCAGGAATTGAAAGGTTAGTTAGATTTGATGATTGGAGTGCTTGAGATGGTATAGGTACAGTAACTACTTTTTAGTGTAGTGTTTATGCTATTGAAGAAATTAAGCTATAATGAATATCATAGTTGTGAGAGAAAGTAAGCAATATCGTGCAAAGAAAACAGATAAGTTTGAAGAAAAGATTCAAATATGTTTTTTGTTCTCGCATGCGATTAGACGTCATGCTTTTAACATTATGTTAGTCAAATTTTTTCCCTTACTTTCTAAATAAAAGGGAATTGTATTAAGGAGTGTAAATTGAGGCATTGATGTTGGTGCATGTGAAAAGAGATGTAGAAATGTCTATTCCGTAAGCATGTTAAGTGTTCTTTACTAATGGCACACTTGTGTATTTCTTTTTAAATGTTTGGATAATCTGTGGCATGGGAAAATGTTATTATCATTTGATGTATATAGATATATGTATGTGTATCACTTACTTGTACATATCAAAAGAAAATTTTACGTATAATTATAAAAGAAAACATATAGATCTTAAATGCAAAAAAAGAAAAATTATGGGTATTTTGACTTTGATTTTTCTGTGAGTGCTTCATTTTGTGTCTATTCTTTCTTTTAAAATAATGAAACATAGGTTATGCAGTGTATGGATGCTTCTATGTTAAATCTGAAAGTGTAACACCCCACATGATTAAGAACATGATTAGTAGATAAGCAAGTGTCAGCATGGATTTAAAAGAACTTAATCTAAATGATTTTTGGAAAAAAATAAGTAATTTTGGAATTTAGTTATAAAAGAAGTTTATGACTCAAGAGGCTAAAATTCGATTCATAGAGTTATATGTATGGTTGAATGAATTCCAATGACCTTTATGGTGTTTAAATTTATTAGAAAAAATTTGGTGGTGTTTTGCAATGGTTTAATTGAGCATTGGTTGATGAAAGTAGAATATGAAAATTTTCCAACAAAATCTAAGCAACTTTTGAAATTTGTCAATTTGAGGGATCAAATGACATCATTTTGAAGTAGATTTTGCATTGAAAAATAAGCATCTCAAGCTTTTCATAAGGTCCTCATTTGCTATTTTTCAAGGTCTATAACTCAAGTTATGGGGTTCCAAAATTGGATCATGTGTGGAGCAAGTATAGTAGGAAAATTACTTGCTAGTTGCAACAGTCTAGCCCAATTTTTTTTTTTTTATATAAGGCTGTGAACAGCCATTTCATAGATGAAGAAGATTAGAGTTTTAAAGAGTTTTGGTGAGGGTTTTAAGGAGCATGAGCTGGGGCCTATTTTTCACCATTTGGGAACTCAAACCTTGAAGATAATGCTTCCAAATCACTTCTCCTCTCTCCCCCCTCAAGATTCTTTGGTGTATTTTTGAATTGGTGAATTGTGGTTTGAGTTTTTGCAAGCTTGGACTGATTTATAGTGTTAGAATGCTTCAATATTGAGTCTTGGAACCTCTAAATGCTATAGGTATATGTTATTTGGGTTTTCATGGTATATTTGTGGTTTAAAGTGTCAAACCCTAAGTGGTTCCTAAAGGGGTTTAAAGGAGCACAAATTTTCTTGGCATTGAAGAGTTATAAAATATTGGGTTAAAGTATAAATCTATCCCCAAAGTATCCTTAAAGTTGCTGCTAGTATCTCTGCCATGTGGTCGCCACTTGTTAGCCACGTCACATGACACGTATTACATTAAAATTGGTTGGGTAGCAAACAAAGTTGGAAAACGGAGAGCTCGTGAGAAAGAAATGAAGGCATAAGAAGCTAAGGAGAATGAAACGAAGAACAAAATGAAGGTACATATTATCGTGAAGGGAAGAAACAAGAACTAAAGGAGACTAGGTCATAAACGGTTGTATTACCTCAGTTAAACATTTATATCAGCAAAGAGAAAAGATAAAGCATTGAGAAGCTAATGTAATAGGTTACATTGGTAAAGATAATCATTTATGTCAGGGTAAACTCAAGGAAGCTCGATTAAAATAACTGGAAAGTTTTACCAAAACAAGTAACAGCAACAAACCATAGAGAATTAAAGAAACTTAGAAACTATCATGAAGTAATTAATTGATCATAAACATAAACTAATAATTTAAAAAACTAAGTTCCCATCCATATAAGTCAAGAGCTTAATCTGAATCTGTGTCAGTTTCTTCTTGCTGTATCTGAATTCCTTTGCTTTTTCCTTGAACTTTACCAGTTTTCTTCTTCTTCTTCTCCCCTTTTTTTGTCATCATCAATAACCATTCCTGGGAGAGCCTTTGGTGAAGGAGGAGGAGAAACAATAACACTTGTGGTCATAGCTTGTTTAAACAAAAGTGCAGCCATGGTAATGTCAATAACAGGACTGGCCATTTTTGCAAGGAATTACTTCAAGGAATGCTTTGATGATGTTTGTAGGGTTCGGTTTTGAGTTTAATTAGTGGAAAATGATGTTTGAAAGGAATTTAAGAATGATTGAGCGAAAAATGAGAAACATAATGGTTGAAATGCGAATAGGGTAGCCTTTGTTTATCATCTGGCCCTTTGAATCCTCTTTTTTAATTGTTCAACAAACGGATTTTGGAGGCCAAAATTTGAATTTGGAATAGTTACATTCCCCACTTAACATAGAAATTGCCTTGACAAATGAACTTTCAACCTTGAAGTTTGACTGTCAGAGGCTTACCACATGGAAAATATCTCAACAATTGAATTTCATCCTTGAAATATGACTGTTAGAGACTTAACACGGATAGAATTTTCAACAGGCAAACTTTGTGTCTACAAAGTTCAAATTTTAAAGTCTCTATAAAAAGCATGCAAACATTTGTTGTCCAACAGACAAATGTTGGATTCAAAGTTTGAATTTCAAGACTTTATGAAGAAGTGTCTGAAGTGTGAATATTGAATCATCAAAGTTCAAATTACATAAGTAGATATAACACACACATGTACACAATCAAAATTCATACTTTAAAGAGTTAACAAATGAATTTCAAGTAGATAGAAACACAAGTATAGCATATGAATCACTGAAATTCGACTATTAAGAGGTCAAAGTTTGGATTTCAAGCAACTGAAGTCACTCAATATGGTAGATAAGGCATGAAAGTTTGTCTATTTGTAATTGAAATGCGAATTATGAAGAACAAAACTTACAAGTAGATACTGAAAATTCACGTGTTCATATTTCTTCAGCAAAAGTTGCTCATCTAAGTGTAAGATACTCCATTACTTCGATCTCTTATCATATAATCTCTTTAAGAGTACTTGCAAACTATTTTATACACACTTTGATGCTTAAGTTAGTATATGATTTAATACATTAACTCATCTTTGTCACTCCTCAACTTCGATAATAGGATACATTGTGCTACATAATTGGCTATAACCTCTTTTATTTCATCTTTGTCACTCCTCAACTTCGAAAATTGATTATATCTTGTAATATAATCGATTATGTGCAAGCTTTATTTTTATGATAACATGTTGCGTGTCTCTCATAACCTGTTGGTAGGGATTTGCTTTTTATTCTTCTCTTCTCAAGTTTTTGATAATAGGTTATCTCCAATAATATAACTTGTTACTTGTCTGAAAGCTTCTTTTGTTCCTTGATAACCTGTTACAAGTAACATTATAACCTGTTAGCATGGAATTTCTTATTGGACTCCTTTTCCCAGTCTCACAATAATAGGTTACCATAGAAAATGTAATAGATTACCATCTATATAACCATCTTCTATAGATTACCATGTAATAGGTTATTGACATTACCATGGGTGCACTTTTGCTTGAACAAGTTGTAACCATAGGTGTTATCATTTTTGCTCCTTCCTAACCAAAGGCTCTCCCAGGAGTGGTTATTGATGATGACCAAAAAGGGGAGAAGAAGAAGAAGAAGAAAACTAACAAAGTTTAAGGAAAAGGCAAAGGAATTTAGATATAGCAAGAATAAACTAACACAGATTTAGATTGAGCTCTTGACTTATGTGGATGGGAACTTAGTTTTTTAAATTATTAGTTTTTGTTTATGATCAATTAATTGCTTCATGATAGTTTCTAAGTTTCTTTAATTCCCTATGGTTTGTTGCTATTACTTGATTTAGTAAAGCTTTCTAGTTATTTTAATCGAACTTCCTTGAGTTTACCTTGACATAAACAATTATCTTTGCCAATGTAACCTATTACATCAGTTTCTCAATGCTTCATCTTTTCTCTTTGCTTATATAAATGTTTACCTAAGGTAACACAACCGTTTATAACCTAGTCTCCTTTCATTCTTGTTTCTTTCCTTCACGATAATATGCACCTTCATTTTGTTCTTCATTTCATTCTCCTCAGCTTCTTATTCCTTCATTTCCTTCTCATGAGCTCTCAGTTTTATGACTTTGTTCACTACTCAACCCGTTTTGATGTAATGTGTTGCATGTGATGTGGCTAATAGGTGGCAACCATGTGGCAGAGATAACAAACGTTAATGCCTTCTATTCATTTTGGGTGAAATTGCTTCAAATTTGACACTTTAACGACAACATTGCTCCAAAAAAAAGTTTAGGATATCAGCAGTAACTTCGAGGATACTTTCCGCAGATTTATACTTTAACCCTAAAATATTGGATTATGCCTCAAAAAGTTTGGGAAGGGTGGTGGTTTAGTGATTTTAGAAGGATAAGGGTCTCAAAATCTAAGCCAAAATAATTTTGGTTGACTTACTTGGAAATTCTATTGATGGTTGTGTAGAGTGTGTGGTTCACTTGATTGAAGTCTTTGCATTCTATGGATTGTTGAAAAGCTTTTGTACTCATTGGTATGTAGGATTTTATGAAGTTGTGAACTTGGGCTGATTATATGATTAGTTAATTTTGGAATCTAATGAGCCTAATTATTGGTATTGGCTTTCAGATGTGAATTAAGTGTTTGGAAGTTGTTTGGAGCTCCTTTAAGCCTTGTTTGATTACATACTTGTTACCCCTCATGTGTGTAGCTTGGACCATGGGATGACTTGCTACGGCATTTGGTAGTTTCCAAATGAGTCAAGGTAATTAAGGAGTAAATTTGTTTACTTTATACGCTTAAAACTTTCATATCATGATATGTATCTATTAGGAATCTCGGTACACACACAGTGGAAAAACATCATTGAAATTCCTCCTATGGATCAGTCAATGTTGTTTAAGTTGAGATGTAGAAGAGAATATTAACTTTGGTATGTGTCATTTTGGTTTTTTTTTTTTTTAGTTTCGGACCCTAGGAATTGACGCATCTGATAAGCTCCCTCTACCGGTGTCCACATGAACAGTGAGTCTAACTTGAACTGCGTGCTAGCATTTATGTTTGCAAACATCCATACGTTCTCTCTATGAGTGTGTGTCTGTATATTCTCTTTGTGAGTGTGTGGCCGCTATCTCTCTATGGTGGATAGAGACTCTCTATTGATTCCATATATAATAACCCTAGTTTATATCAATATATAGATAGAGTATATTATTTCATTAATTTAAATCAAATATTTAAATTAAATCAAATATTAATTAAATAGATTAATTTAAATTTAAATATATCCAACAGATAAAATCTAAACTAACTATCTAATCTATATCCAGAATCAAATCTAAATTTCATTTATCATATAAATCAAATTTAGATTATGACATTAGATTAAATTTAAATCCATCACATATAATTAAATTTAAAACTAATTCATTTAAATTAATTTAAATGATATATATGTATATTTCAAAATAATATATATATCAAACATATATATATATTTCAAATTTTATAAAATATATATATCAAATATATATATTTATTTATAAAATTTATTCACTCTAAATTGAACGTTAAATTCATTTAATCTAGACACATTTTAGATCCAGTGAATCTGGACATTCTAGTTCAAGTTGGTCTGTTCTTGTGTGCGACCCTGTAGACCCATATGATGTTGGCAATGGGCCAATGACACTATTGGATCTACAATTCATAAGTGGCCTCTAGCAAAACATTGTGACTACCCAAATTATATGAAATTGGAGATCTGATACAATCTATCATATAACCTTATCATATCCCTTTTATCTCACGATATATAGGTCAAGTATGAGGCATGAAAACGTCACCCTCATCTTACTTGACCATCACTTTCTCGATCTCCGAGAAGATTGACAAAACAAATGGAAACTCTTCCATTCAAGTACAGCCATGCATTTCTTAGTCTCACTCATCGAGGGGGCCAGATATATCTCTCTATTAATTAAAAGGACAAATTCCATCTTGACCATTTATCTTTAATTCCACTATGCCCAATCATAGCCGTTATGATCTCTCGATTAAATGTGACTTTTGACTATGCCAAAGTACAGTGTTTCTCATGTAGGAAGCCATGGTAATCTCAGGTCTGAGGGTTCAGTGATATAGTTATATATATATATATATGAGATATGCTTATGACTTGATCCATGTAGCTATTTCATGACGGGTCAATCCAGTGCCTGTTCCCTAACAAGTGCTTATGATTTTGATTTGTATTTTCATACATAATTAACCTATAATTATCAATCAAAATCTTACTAGCCTCAGTTTATCATTGTTCCCACAAAGATGAATGACTAGGGATATTATAATAAAATAATTTATTTAAGGATATTATTATAAAGAAAAACATGCAAACAATATGATAATGTAATGAAAGAAAAAACACTTTCTTTTTTCATAATAAAGTACAATGTTCATAATACAATAATTGGCCTAGGGCACAATCTCCAACAACTCCCACTTGCACTAGGGCCAATCATTGATATATCTAATACCCATTGACCTAACATGATGCTTATGCTTTACCTGTGCAAGTGGCTTAGTAAGAGGATCAACAACATTGTTATCAGTTGGTATTTTGCATATCTTTATATCACCACTATCAATGATTTCCCTGATGAGATGATATTGCCTGAGTTTGTGTTTCATTTTTTGATGTGACCTAGGCTCTTTAGCCTGTGCTATTGCACCATTGTTGTCACAAAATACATCTATTGGATTTGAGATGGTGGGCACTACTCCTAGCTCAGTGATGAACATCTTAATCCAAATAGCTTCCTTAGCTGCACCTGATACTGCTAGGTATTCAGCTTCTGTTTTAGAATTAGCTACAATGTTTTGCTTGGAACTCTTCCAACTTATTGCTTCACCATTCAAATAGAATATGAATCTTGATTGCGATCTAGAATCATCCTTGTCAGATTGGAAACTTGCTTCTATGTAACCATTTACAACAAGCTCGTCATCCAATCCTCCATGCACCAAGAATACATCCTTAGTCCTTCTTAAGTGCTTTAGGATATTCTTGAGAGCAGTCCAGTGATTATCACCTGGATCTGACTGATATCTACTAGTCATGCTAACGGATATGAGACATCCGGTCAAGTGCACAATATGGCATACATAATAGATCCAATTGTTAAGGCATATGGAATCTTACTCATGCATTCTCCTTAATCTCATGAATGAGGAAACAGAGCTTTGCTGAGATTGATGCCATAAGACATGGGCATATAATCCCTTTTTGAGTCTTGCATACTAAATCTATGCAATACTTTGTCAATGTAAGTACACTAACTTAGGCTGATTAGCCTCTTGGATCTATCTCTATAGATCCTAATCCCTAGAATATATGTGGCTTCTCCTAAGTCCTTCATCTAGAAACACTTTTCTAACCAAGACTTGACATTCTGCAAAGTAGGAATGTTATTCCTAATGAGTAGGATGTCATCAACATAAATCACTAAAAATACATCGTGCTCCCACTAATCTTCTTGTAAACATAAGGTTCATCAATATTTTGGATAAATCCAAACTCTTTGATTACTTCGTCAAAACATTGATTCCAACTATGAGATGCTTGCTTTAATTCATAAATGGATCTTTGAAGCTTGTAAACCTTCCCAGAATCTCTTGAATGTACAAAACCCTTAGGTTGTGTCATGTACACATCCTTAAGCAGCTCCCATTAAGGAATGTTGTTTTGACGTTCATCTGCCAAATCTCGTAATCATAGTACGCTGCAATGGCAAGAAGGATCTTGACTGACTTAATCATGGTGAATGGCAAAAAGGTTTCATCATAGTCTATACCATGAGTTTGCTTGAATCCTTTTGCAACCAATCATGCTTTAAAGGTATGCACTTAGCTATCCATGTCGGTTTTCTTCTTAAAAACTTTACACCCAATGGTTTTTATACCTTCAGGTGGGTCAATCAAGGTCTATACCTAATTATCATACATGAATTGCATCTCAAGCTTCATGGCATGTAGCCATTTTTCAGAGTCTGATCCCATTACGGCCTCTTGATAGGTGGTTGGCTCTTATTAATCTAAGAGCAACACATCATGACTGTCAGTTAAAAGAAATCCATATCTTTGAGCCTGATGTCGTGTTCTATTAGACCTTCGTGGACCTTGTGTTATTGAGTAGGCTCATCAACTTGTTGTGAGTCTTCTCATTCTTCCATCTCTGGCTCAATGCAATTTTGTGGCTCTCGAACTTCTTCAAGATTTATCTTACTCCCACTAGTTCTTTTAGAGAAAAACTCTCTTTCTAGAAAGATATCATTCCGAGCAATAAATAATTTATTCTTAGTGGGATTATGGAAGTAGGATAAAATAATTTATCCAAGGATATTATTATAAAAAAAATATGCAAACAATGTAATAATGTAATGAAAGAAAAAACACATTTTTTTCATAATGAAGTATAATGTTCATAATATAATGATTGGCCTAGGGCATAATCTCTAACAACATCTATATAGCACGGCTAGTAAGTTTTCTTGTACCCTTTACCCTCTTTAATCTTACAGCAAGAAAATGGAAAATGATGAGACGAATATGCATGTATAGTAGAACTTGCAACTTAAGCATGGAATATGATTTATTGTGCATCCCCATATTTATATCTCGTATGATACAGTAGTGCTAGCATGGTAATGTATATGATGGAATGAAATGTTGGCATGACATATTAACATTGTCACTTATTATTTACATGTTAAGCACATATTTGGTTTGGGTGACGATGTCAGTGAATACCACGTGGCATGCTGATCCACTAAATGGCACACGAGGTTTAGTGTTTAGGTGATAGGACTTGTGATATTCATATCACTAAATAATCGTCCTTTGACTAAGAGACTCAGGTGACTATAGATTGGGGATATACCTGCTTTAAATGGCCCTCAATTTGGGTAATCCAAGTGAAGGAGAGCCATGGTCCAACTTAGTGTAATAACTAATGGGAGGAGAGTTTAGTGGTTACCTCGGAATTGGCCTTCATAGGTTGTTAGAAGAGGGCTACTTGTTGAAGTTACCCTATGATGATAACCAACTCATGGTTCTAGCCATGATTGTTAAGGGTTCCGTTGCATATCATAAGCATCATACCTTGCATCATATACTCTATCCATACAACTTATATATTGAACTATTGCTTGTTATTTACTATTGATTCCATGGTTATCGGGATTTATATCTCTTTTCCCTTATGATAAATTGATATGAACAAATGAGACCCTGTCTCAAGGCATCAAAAAAATACATAGTAGTGGAAGAACTTAACTTAAAAGATTCAGAAGATGATCAATTATAACCCTAGAGGAATTTGTCTTTAAATCATTAACTATAACAATGCCCACAAGGTTGATCACTCCTTACAATAGTCAAATGAGGAAAAAGGAAAGAGGAATCGAAAACAAGAGGAAGAAAAGAAATAACTCAGTGAATCTTTATTGAACACATAATAATATTATTTCGTTCTTCTATAAAGAAATTGCATCGCATAGAGGTCTTTATATAAGTAAAATAAGAAAAACATGACCCTAAAGTAACTAGAAATATTTGGGGCTTAAATAATCCTATTAAATCTAGGAAATTTATAAAATATATCTAATTATAAAAAGTCCTAATAATAAAAACGAAAATCCAAATAAAAATAATAAAAATAATATTTTTAATCTTAACACTATTAGATAATCTCCTTAAATTTAGAAAATCTCCTAACTCTATGAATCAAGCTTATCTTATAGATTTTATTTACCCTAATTTAAATCTAACCAATGACTTTGACTCCAAGAAAATAGAAATTGGAAGTCAATAAAATAAATAAATAAACAAAATTATCTAATATATATATAAATTCATTGTAAGGTATTATATAGATAGCTCTTAAGGATCTTTGAGATACCTCTTTGATCTCCACATTCTCCCTTTCCTCAAAAAAATTCGTCCTTGAATCTTTGTCAACCTAGAGTTGACTTGAGTGCGCTTCTTTTGCTTTGGTCTCCACATATACTTTTGCTTCATCATATATTTGAAGATAAAAATATTTACATATTTTTTTTTACCTTTTTTTCAATAACTTCACAAAAACAAATAGAAAAAAATAAGGAGAGAAGATGTGAAAATGGAGAAGAAGAAGAAGGTGGTGAGATGGTAAGAAACAACACAAAATTAACAAGACACAAGAAAGGAAGAAGGAAAAAAAATATAGAAGGAGATGATAGAAAAGAACACGAAGAACAAAGGGGATATGATAAACCCAAATCCTATAATCAGAGCTCTGATACAAACTAATATGGACACAATGAAAACTTGTCTCAAGGCACCTAGAAAATATAGAGTAGTTGAAGAATTTGATTCAAAAGATTTAGAAGATCAGTTAGAGCCCTAGAGAAACTTATCTTTAGATCCCTAACTGTTATGACACTCACAAGGTTAATCACTCCTCATGATAGGTTGGATGAGGAAAAAGGAGAGAGAGATTGAAAACAAGAGGGAGAAAAAGAAATAATTCAGTAAATTCTTACTGAACACATAATAATATTATTCCATTCTTCTCTGAAGAAAATGCATTACATTGAGGCATTTATATAGGCAAAACAAGAAAAATCTAATCCTAAAGTAACTAGGAACATTTATGGTTCAAATAATCCTATTAAATCTAAGAAATCTAAAAGATATATCTAATTATAAAAAGTCCTAATAATAAAAATGAAAACCAAATAAAATTAATAAAATTAATATTTTTAATTATAATACTATTAGATAATCTTCTTAAATCTAGGAAATCTCCTAAATCTAAGAATTAAGCTTATCTAATAAATTTTATTTACTCTAATTTAAATCTAACCAATGATTTTGACTCCAAGGAAATACAAATTGGAAGCGAATAAAATAAATAAATAAACAAAATTATCTAAAAATATATATATACATATAAATTTATTGTAAAGTATTATGCGGATAGCTCTTAATAAGAATCTTTGAGATTCCTCTTTGCTCTCAATCATAGTCCCTTTCAGTTGAGGGCCCTAGTCTGAGAAGGAGAAGAGGAGAATTTAGATCTCCATAACTCTTAGGAGTTATACCTATCAAAAAACATATAAATTTAGTACATGATTAATCTTGGAAAATGTTTTTGGATTATATTATGTATAAGTGCATGAATGCCAAGTATATGGAGCACTAGATACTTTTGATGTATCCCTTTGCAATGGCTTTCAATTATTTGGATATGGAAATAATGGTTATTTGGTAAATCTCTCATTATGGTTATGAGTAAATGAATTAGTTAAAATGCATTGTAGTTACCTCTTATGCGTGCTATGTTCTTTGTGGTGTGAAAACTTGATTTGTTGTCAAGCTTGTTTTTAACTCGTGATTAAGTTAAGCACTTGTATGTTATGTTATTTGAATGTGTCCAAGTGCTTGGATTATGTTTTGAACTATTTGAAATGACTATGCTGGTGCTGTATAGTTATGCATATTTATTTAAGGTGTAAAATGAGTTTGCCATGTGTATTTGTTGTTGTATGAATCAATGATGTGTGCATGTGATATTCCACTTATATGTATACTTATGTGATTAAACGAGAATTTAAAGTTATGTCTTGCACTTGGAGTATTATGTTGATGCTTGTAGCATGTATACGATGGGTGTGATTTTGGGTTTAGTGATATATCATGGTTTTTGTATATGGTGATGGGTTACTCAAATGTATTTTGATTTCTATTATATGTCTATTTAGTTATTACAAGTTTTGGGTTTGATTTATGAGTTGTCCTAAATGTAGCCTTCATTTTTATGGCCCTTGAGACATTAGAAAATTGCATAAAATGGTATGGTATAAGTTTATTTGGTTTAGGTAGGATTTGGCAGGTAAAGTTGATGTTAGACCTAAAAAAGTAACCATTTTTGTTAAGGGTGTCCAAAATTCTCATATGAATGAATTTTAGGGTGAGGTTGACGTCTCTAGTTAGAGGACTTCCAAAGTGACTCGTAGACTCTGCAATCATGTGAATCAAAGGTCTATAGAGGGGATATGCGCGTTGGAAGTTTGGGTTTTTTGATAGAAAACTGCAGAATTTCGATAGCATCCTGCGCAGCAGCGCCCTACTTCGTGGCCATGGCTAGCCCTTGTTTCAAGTGTGTTTTTCTTGACTTTTGATGCTAGATCTATTATCAAGTTGCTATTTAATCTAGGAAAGATGTTTTGGGCCCTAAAATACTCTTAAATATTTTAGTTTGTAAGTTTACTAAGTCCATCTTTGATTTAATGTTACTAGTTTAGTTGATAAATATTAGTTACAATATTTTGGAAAAAACTAAGTCTTTCTCTTTTCTATGAAATATTCATGTGACCAAGTTTTATGACAGAGTTCAATGGTATTTCAGTGTGTGTATATATATATATATGAAGTATTGTAATGGTATTTTGGAAATTTTGATTGATTTATGCACGATTTGAAACATTTTTGGAAAATTTGTTGTGGATGATTTGGTAGCTTTGGTTAATGCGTGTCAGTTTCTTTGGAGAAGTATATTATTTGTGGCATTATTGGTATAACATGACACATTATCAAAATCATCTTTAATGAATTAACACACCAAATTTCATTAGTTGAGTTTGAAATGGTTGAATATGTTTTAAAAAGTTTAAATCTACCCACATTCTAAATCTACTCATTTTTTTAATGTTGTATACTCTTCCAGTGAACCGTAATAATTAAAGCATGATAATTGTTACTTGGCTAGATTACCAAGAGGGGCTGAATTGGGCTTTCAAGAATTTCTGCAAAAACAAAAGATAATATAACAGCACCAAATGCTAGTTTAAAATAGAGCAAAAATCTTAAGACAAAAAGAGAAGAGAAAGTGAGAATCAAATACATTAGGATATTCAGAGCCATGGTATGCATTAGACAATTCAGACTCTCACCTTAGGCCCCACATTGGATATCTTTGCTTGTATAACAGCCCCTCTCATATTTTGTGATCTTGTCTCATTGATATTCTTCCTGTTGGAATTTAATGCCATGCATCTATCACTTCTAAAGTCATCGGCAACACCTTAGCCACTTAAGGCAAGAAAGGGAAGATATATATATATATATATACATAACGTTAGATTTAGAGACAACAATATAAAGGGGACCACCACTTTGTGCAATTCCACTCTCTCACTTTTGTCATTTTCTACCAAATCATATAACCTTTTTGTTTTCTACTGTTAAAGTCTAATATTGCTTGGTGCTTCCCATTAAATCAAAGTACTGAAGCAAACAACATTGGTCACAACTCTAATTTTGGTTTTGCATTTGAGGTGTTGACCATTAGGTGTGTTTGTTCCCTTTTCAAATTCTTTCTTTTTAGAGTTTTAATTTTTTTTAATATTTATAGTGACAGAAAATGTTAGTAGAAAATATGAATATAAAAAATTAATTCAATCTCAACCTTGTGCTCTTGATAAATTTGTTAATAAAAAAGATGAGACAACAAGTTCACTAAATGAAAAAAGGATAGAACAATCACCCATAAATGATAAAAATATTAATAGTTCTAATTCCAATCAAGAAAAAGAAAATGATAAAAATTTAAATGATAATTTATTAGAAGAAAATAATAAGCATAATATTACATCAAATGAAATTTCTAAAAATATTTATGATCCAGGTCAATGGAAAAGTACTGATGAAAAATTTAGAGATTTAATTGTAGAAAAATGTCCAATTAGATGTAACAATTTAGAATTTCCAAAAGATGAAAATAATAGGCGTTTTTCTGCATCTTTTTACCAATAAATATTGCCAAATGGAGAAAAATGAAATAGAAAATGGCTAGTTTATTCGAAAGATTAAGATAGAGTGTATTGTTTTTGTTGTAAGTTGTTTTGTTTAAAAAAATAGTGTTAATATACTCATTAATGAAGGGACAAGAGAATGGAAAAATCTTAGTTCTAAAAATTCATGAAACAAGTCATGAACATACCACTAATATGACCAAATGGATTGAACTAAAAACAAGATTAGGAAGAAAAAAAAAGGACAAATGATAAAAACATAGAAGAACAAATTAATAAAGAAAAGGATGTTGGAAAAAAGGTTCTCTTTAGGATTGTAGCTATAGTTAAACATCTTTCTAAAAGTAATCTTGCTTTTTGTGGGACAAATGAGAACATAAATGAAAGAAACAATAACAACTTTTTGAGTTTGATTGAGATTCTTGCATAATTTGATCTAATTATGTAAGAGCATGTTAGGTGCATAAAAAATGGTGAACTTCATGCTAATTACATGAGTAATACTATATAAAATGAACTCATAGAATTGTTAGCTTGCCAAATAAAAAATATAATAATAGAAAAAGTAAAAAATGGAAAATATTTTTTTGTTTTTCTTGATTGTACTCCTGATGCAAACCATTAAAAACAAATTACTCCTATTTTGAGATGTGTTGATACTTTGAGTTCTACAATAAAAATAGAGGAATATTTTATAGAATGTTTATGAGTTGATGTCAGGAAATAGACTTTTCAATGAACTTGTTAATGTATTAAAAATGCATGAGCTTGATATTAATGATACAAAGGGACAAGGTTATGATACTAGATCCAACATGAAAGGTAAAAATCAAGGAGGATAAAAAAGATTATTGCACATACATCCTAGAGCAATTTATACACCATGTTTATAAACTTTATTTTCTTGACCAGAAACAATATAGACTTTCAGTTGCACCATGTAATTTTTTTTCTCTAAATCATCATTTAAACATGCAGTTTTGACATCTATTTAATGAATAAGTAGTTTGTAAATTGAGGCTAAAGCAATTAAAAGTCGAACTAAAGAAATTCTAACAATAGGAGAAAAAGTACCAAAGTAATCAACATTTTGTTTTTGTGCAAATTCTTTAGCTAGTAGCCTTGCTTTATATTTATCAATAGACTTATCAAGATTGTATTTCTTTTTGAATCTCATTTACAACCAATAGGTTTTACTTCTACAGGTAAATCTACCAAAATCCAAGTTTTATTTTTATTAATTGAATCAATTTCTGTAAGATCCCCATTTTTTTGGTATGTATTTCATGACTAGATGATGATAAGAAAAGAAATAAAATTATTCTAGATATAAAAATATCACAAAGGGACTTAAAAGGGTAAAACAGTTGTTTTACCAAAAAATAAGGGTAAAATAGTCATTTTACCAAAAAAAGAGAGGAAATAATATTATAATATTCCCGTGTAAGCTAACAGTATAAGTGATACTAGTTATACGAGCTCAGAGAAAGAAAAGTACTATTATATCACGATACGGGTCCCATGTGAATAGTAAATGCTGAACAAGATGAATTGTAAATGCCGAGTAAAATGAATAGTAAAAAGTAAATAAGATAAGTGAATCCCACATGAAAAGGTAAAAAGAAAAAGATAGTGGATTACATAGACAAAGTAAATAGAAAAGATACAAAATATAATAGAAAACCAAAGCCAATTGGATTAGTTAAATGGTACAGTGGTAATTTCTCCATTTTCTCTTTCTCTCAACCAAAAATTTAGGGAAAAGGTTGACAAAAATGCCCTATACTCTTCTCTCATAATGGAAAAAGTAACTAGGGGCAAGGAGGTAAAATGACATTGAATAATGAGGGAAAAACACAAGCCATTAGATCAAAGACAAATCCCATGGCCAAAACTCACTCAACCTCCCTATAAATATCCCCCAAGCCCCCTCCCTCATTACTCATTTATGCATAACACCAAGAGAGTGTAGGAGAGAGAGAGAGGCATGTGAGTTAGAGAGAGAAAGGGAAAGGGAATCGAGAAAGAGAGGAGAGAGAGAGAGGAAGAGAAGAAGAGAAAGAGGAGGAAGAAGGAAGTGAGCTCAAGGTCTTCAAAAGTAATTCTCCTTCTTCCAATTTCTCAAGTGTTTTTCTCCCTTGATTAAGCATGATAGTGGTTAAGGTTTTGATGCATTTTCTCCCCCTCCCTTGTTCCCTAAGCCATGACCAAAGCAAGAATGAAAGGCAAGGGTTTGTATTTCATTTAGTTAATATTTTGGAGTGAGTCTAAGAGGTTGTATATTGCCTTGATTGCATGGGATATTGGAAAAAACATGAGTTTTTCCATTTGGGATTTTCAAAGCATAACTCTTGGCCAAGGCAAACTAATGGCCTTAGGGTTGGATTTTTGTGAAATGAATGTTTCCAATGGACTCCTAGCTTACAAATTATCCAAGAAAGGTTCAAGGATCCATTATAAAACTTGGTTTGCATGGTGTCAAAAGTTTAGGGTCATTTATGCATACTAAATCCTCATTGAAATAACAAGTTAATTAGCAAGGTTTATTGATGTTAGTATGCTCTAAGTAAGATCAAGACACAAGCTTAAGCTAGTAAAGGGCAAGGTTGAACTCAAAGGAAGTAAAGTATCAAGGTAGTCTCTTACTTTTACTTTTTATGTTATTGCTTAGTGATGATTTTATGAGTTAATATGTTATGCAAATGAGGTCATGTTGTTACGACTATTTTCCATTGGGTGGCTATTTTATGATGAGGGCTAAGCCCAAGATGTCCTATTTTTAAGCCATTATACTGCCAAAATTTCGTTAGATAACATGGATATTTTTGATATTTCAAGAAAGTATGTTATGTTTTCTATAATTTCAAATGTATTGTAATAAAATGATGGCATGTGTAAGTCAGCTACTGAGGTTTCTTAAATCTCACCCCATAGTTCCTGAATTATGGGGTCAAGTCATGGTAAATGAACTCATGTGGAGCATGAAGAATGATAATGATGGAATCTTGCTGGAAAACTATTTTTGTTCTATTTTATACTGTCTATTTCAAACTGTTGTATAAAATCAAATATTGCTTAAAAAATTACAATGTCCATATGTCTGGATAGAGCTATGTCTCAAGAACTATATCACTAGTTTGGTTGTATTTGGACTTATACAATGGTAGTTATACATGTTTTTGCCAAAACTGCTATAGTGAAAGTCATTTCTGACCCTTGTTAGTTTATAATGATACTCTAAGCTGTATAAGTAGAATAAATATAAAAAATAAATATGACTAGAAGGCAGACACAAAGCTTTCCAATGATGCTAATAATGTATAAAATAGCTCTGTATTTTATAAGATATGAATTTTTAAAGTTAAGAATAAGATTTCAGGAAAAAACTAGAACCACAAAATAAATAGTAAATTTTATACAATAAAATATATGAATTTGAGTGATGATTTTCAAGTTTCTTATTTTTTTCATGAAATTTAAGTTGTGCATGATTTTTAGAAACTTGAACCACTAAGAGATAATTTTTTAAAATTCACTGTACTATGAGCTATAAATCCTACTAAAATAGTTTTGAGCAGTTTAAGTTTTAAAGTAGGTCAAGCTTTCAAAGTGTCTTTTTATGCTTTAAAAGTAAGCAGTTTTCATGGGAAGACATTAAATTATAAGATGTAACAATCTTAGATTCAATTTCTTCTTTCCAAAAGTATGCATCTAGAGGCATATTGTTTCAAAATAAGTTGATGATTCATCTTGTACCATATAAGTATAAAAATCATTCCCAAAATAATCAATAAGATTTTCTTCAAGCAAAGAAGAAACATTTTCTTTTGTTTGAGAAATGTTTTTAATTTTCAAAGGAAAAACATGTTAAAAAAATTTCATATCTTTTGTTTCTATAATAGTATTACAATCAAGTGTTAGATAAAATGTAGATTTTGATGATTCCAATAAAACCTGGAGTTGCAAAAGACCATATCAAGGGAATACTAAGTGGATAAAAGAAGATTGATAAAGTAAAGGATGGAGCTTATATGAAAGAATTAATTTGTCCCATTTTGTAATTTTATCTTTCAGTTAGGTAAAAGAGGTGGTTAAGCTTTCAAACTCAATTTTATTACCACCAATCATAGATAATCTTATTGATTAAGTGTTGGTAGTTTACTTAGTGTTTTTCAAAGTTATTTTATGGCAAAACTATCTTAGTGGACTAGGCTAGGGTGGATATTCCATTAACCTCCAAGCCTTGTTCTTGTGCTTGCTTTTGGTAGTGATCTTAGTGGACTAAGGTTGATAGGATAGTAGAATATCGATGGTAGCTTTTGGTTGTTATCTTCTAGGAAATAGTTGAGAAGGATAACTTACCCACCTCAGTCGAATAAGCTATTGTGATAGAAAAAAATTCTCTTCTGTAATGGCATAATAGCATGACATCCTAGGTAGGATAGTCGACTATCATGGTTCACCTAAAAAGCTTTGTGACTTGAATAGTGATGCTTAGTGGTCCAAGCCCTAATACTTAGTGGGTTAACTATGTCTTTTCAAAAACCCAGTTTGAGCATTTTGACGTCTATTGGACTAAAGAGTAACATCCTAGATAGCTTATTGTTTTAGCCATGAATGTAAGTTCCTAGGTTTTCATGGAACAATAGCTTAGTGCACTAACCTAGGGAGGTTTTCACAACATTGTAGTTGAGTTGAACCACTAAAACCAATATCACAGCTCGATAATGGACTAAGGAGTATACCTTAGTGGACTAACTTGGTTTAATACTATGAGATATATCTAATGGCTAGCTAAGGTAGCATGATAATCTCTAACACATATTAAATGTAGCAAGTTAACATTATGACTTGCTTAGTAAGGGCTATTTCTCATCTCTAACTGATAGATTTGACTCAAATCTATCAATAGAACCTTATATTTATAATGGTGAATAACAACATTAAGTAAGAAAACATCAAAACTCTGCTAAATCAATTATTACTCACATTGAAAGTCCTACCTACCACTTTTTAGAAAGTCATACTTGAACTTTATTGTTCTATCTACTTCTTAGTTAAGAGTTTCTTTGTAAGATTTAATCTTTCTACTTTGCGTAGAAGAGTTTCTACTTTAGTGTAGAGAAACACTAAGGGACTGTATACACTCTTGTAAGGGAGTGAGAAGTGAGTTTTTCTAGCTCAAGAAGGAGCTTGGTTTTGTACTGCAATTTAGCAAAAACTCAGATCAATCTTACTAAGATAGTGGAGAAATCTCAAGTAGTAGCTTAGAGATTGGACATAGGTCAAGTAGAAGACTAAACCAAGATAAATCCTTGTATTTGATTCTCTCTATCCTTGCTTTTTTTCATTTTTGCATCATTACTTTGTTTTGTAAAACTTATGTACTATTACATTGTTTCAACTTGTGTAGAAATTTTTTCAAAAGCCCAATCACCCCTTCTTGGGCTATCCAGCTAATTCAACATCAAGCATATCACTTTTTAAAACAAGAAATCTATATGCAGCACTATGTTTAGTATAACCAAGGTTCATAAAATTATAAGTTTTAAAACCAAATTTTCTTTTCTTAGGATTAAGTAACATAACTTTTGCAAGACACCCCTATACTTTTAAGTGTTTTAAATTAGGAGCATAGGCTTTCCATAATTCATAAGGTGTCTTACCAATATTCTTATGAGGAATTCATTTTTGTAAATAACATGCAGACAACAAAGCTTCCCCCTAAAGATTATCTGAAGCAGGTAAACTAATTAACATAGCATTCATGATTTCTTTTAAAATTCTATTTTTTCTCTCAGCTACTCCATTATATTCAGGTGAATATGGCAGAGTTATTTCATGAATTATTCCTTCTTTTTTGTAAAAATCATTAACAAAGTATATTCTCCTCCTCTATTTATTCTTACTCTTCACTCTTAAGCCTTATATAAAAGAAACATATTAATCTTTATTTCTAAGCAAATACACTTTAGCATATATTGAAAAATCATCAATAAAAGTCATATAATATTTTTTACTACCCCTAGTCATAGTTTGTTTTAAACCACCTAAACTAGTGTGAATTAAACTAAGTAATTCATTTTCTTTTTGTATAGAATGATGAGATTTTTTAGTTAATTTAGACTCTACAAAAATTTCACATTTATTTGAGCATGCATTACCAATACCAAAAATTAAACTAGGATTTTGCATTTTCTTAAGATAAAATATACCAATATGCCCTAATCTAACATGGCACATATAAGAAGAATCAACCAAATAAGCAAAAGCTGATGCATTCTTGTTAAAACAAAAAAAAATTGACTAAAAATAGTCCTAAATTACAATAACCTTGGCCATTTTATTCTGTCATTATAATCTTATAATATTCAAATAACACTTTAACCCCAGCTTTTTCCAATAGAGCCATAGAAATTAAATTTGCTCTATTGCCAGGCACATTAAGGATATCCTTTAGAGTCAAGGTCTTGCCAAATATGAGTTTGACAAGAATATTTCATTTTCCTAGAACCTTAGTAGTTCTAGAATCATCTAGATACAAACATTCTTCTTCAACTCCTATAGAAACATAAGAGGTAAACATATCTTTATTAGCATAAATATGCCTGGTAGACCCAAAGTATAACATCTTTACTTTAAACCATATTTCCCATGTATTAAACCTTATTTATAATCCATTTATCATATTTAGAAGATTGCATCACTTGATAGATTAAAATAGAAGATTTTTTTTCTCTAGGTTGTTGTTTATATGGTAAACCCTTTTTCTAGACGAATTTTGAAAATTCATAATTAATTTTAGAAAAATTATATCGAAATGATTCAAATCTCTAAAAATAAATTAAAATCTTATCTACATGAGAAAAATATGAAATAGTATCTTTAATGTGTCAATTTATATAGTATTTAGTACGAAAATCACTATTTATATGGTCATTTTGCACTTCTCTAGAATTTTGGCCTTAATTTTAAAAATTTATATCTCATTCTGCTTTGAGCCAATTCATGAGTACTTTAAATTATTGGAAAAATCTATATGTCTACTTTTTAGCTCGAACAGTGCATAACATCAACTCGAACCTCTAAGGGTCAAAATATAACTTTGACTGGAACAATTTTAGAAAAAGATACATACCTCTTACAATACAACTCCAATTGCGTTCAAACACTTTAATTCCTGAGATATAACTCTGTTCATATACAAAAACCACCAAATTTTTGGAGCACTACATAATTTTAATACTTCCATAAAAACTAAGCAGTAGTTACAGTAATAATCACAATTTTTCCAATACTATCCAGTTTTGACCTATAAATTTAAAAATTCACCATAGATCGGATACTTAGCCAAATTAGATGATTTTTACCTCTTTGGAAAGCTTATTCTATGTATCTTTAGAGCATATATAATACATATACCTTAAGCCCTGTTTCAAAAAGATTAATGTTGTCTAACCATATAGCCTACCAATCGAACATTTTTGTGCCATAACTTGCATAATAAATTCCATGACCCTAATACATCATTAAATTCCATCCAGATTCCATACTAAACATTGTATATGGTTCATAGGAATATATTCAAGGCATCATAAAGAACTTATTCTTCATATATAAATTTGTACATTTTTTCAAAACATAATATCAAAACTTGCATAATCAAATTGTTTATCACTTTCTTTCTCCTTTCCTTTAGCTCTCCTTGGAAGCCTTGCCATAACTTGTGCCTAACATGTTAGTCATTTGAAAATGATGAGATTCAAAGAATCCTAGTAGTAACATCAATTTATGCATGCATGTTATTATATAAGTCACATAATCATCAAGAAAACATATTAGAACATAATGTGCCATATTAGTTCATAAAAATTTTGATAGAGTTTCTCCTTAGAAAATAGATGTTTTTGTAAGGTTTAGTATAATATAAGTTTTGATGATGACAAATATAGAGTAATAAGGAACAAATGCATTATATGTATCTGACATATATAATTTTCCTTAAATAAGTAAAATACATATTAGCATGTATTTAATTATGATTATAATACATATATCATGCTATGTGTAAATATATCCACTGTACTTTTACAATGAAAAATATAAGTTGGATATATAAACTTGACTAACTACTTGGTTTGTAAGTGTAATATATTAAATGTAGGTTGGTCCAGGTAAGAAGAGTGAGCATTGGAATACAGAAATGGAAATCAATATCATGCATCACTCAAGAAAGAAGAAAAGAAAGGATGCTCCAAAAATGGAAGATCAGAAGGGAGCATGCCAAGAAGGAAATGTCCAAGTGGAAGTGGAACTCAACATTTGAAGACCTAGTCACTAGGTATATTTTATTTTCACTTAGGTCTTGAGGTGGGATTAATCTTTGAAAATCACTTAATCTTGTTACCATATGTTTTAAATGAGTTACATTAAGTAAATCTGATGTTAGCATAAGTTAGATTTGAAAAACTTTGATGACAGACGAATTTTGAGAAGTTAAACTTCATATACTTTGTGAAAATATGAACTTTGCTGACTGAAATTTGAAGTTCCTGAGATATTACCTCTGACAGATGAATTTCAGGTGTTAAAATTCGAATTTCGAGTCAAGCATAGTTAGTGAAATCCGGTTTTCAAAAATTTAGAGTTTGACCTTTGATTAGTATTTTTAATATATCTCTCAAAATACATATGGCTTTGATTAAAACTTATTTCATACGAAACTAAACTTAATAAGATTTTCAAAGAAGGTTATTTCACTAAAAATGAAGGTCATATGAAAAAGTTATGGTTATTTAAAGTTGAGTAGTGAGATATGAATTTTCAGTTTTGACCTCTTATCACTATTTCGATCATATCTCACGAAATAAGTTTGTTTTTGAAGTAAAACTTATTTAATTTGAAAGTAGACATTGATATCTTTCAAACCATAGATCATTTGCTTAATTTGGAGTTAAAATGAGAGAGTTATGGCTTCTGCAAAATTGTCTACAGTGCAAAATTCAAAGTTACGTAGGTTCCGTTGCAATAGACGAATTTCGGGCCTTCGAAATTCAAATTTTGAAGAGAACTTTCGTGCAGAATTGAGCTTGCCACTGAAAAACAAATTTTGGCTTCCAAAATTCAAACTTCAGGTTCAACAGACGAATTTTGGCTTTCAAAATTCAAATTTTGCAACACCAGAATATGAAAATACTTCGAGAAAAACTAACATACAAATTTCCAGTTTCAAAATTCGAATTTTGCAACTCCAGAATGTGAAAAATACTTCTGGAATAATCAACAGATGAATTTCCACATCCAAAATTTGAATTTCGAAAGGAAGAACTTGTGCCATATTGAGTTGCTCACTGACAGACGAATTTTGGGGTTCCAAAATTCGAATTTTGAAGGCACTGTAGCAAATTAAATTTACTGTTCACAATTGATAAAACTACTTTAAACTTGAAAATTTGTATGTTCCAACGTACAAACATTTGTCAAGATGAAAATTCGAATTTCAGCTTTGAATAGACGAACTTCGATGTTCAACGCTAAAAACTTTAACTTATGGTCTCTTCAAAATTCGTCTGTTGACATCCAAAATTCGAATTTCAGTATGTCAGAAACATTAAATGAGGTTAGTAAACGGATAGTTTTGCAAAAATAACCATTGGGTAACATCTCTAACGGCTAGATCTTGTGTCTAACGTCTAATTACACTACAAAACTATAAATATAACATCATTTGAACTTATGGGTAACAATCTTAAGAGAGCTTATGCGAAAATGCTGCTACAACTTGTAAAATCTTTCTATCTTAGCATTGTTTGAAAAACCCACCTCAATAGAGTGAACTTTCAATGTATTATCTACTCTTCAAGAGAGTTTTCATTCTGTAAACATTTCTTTCTACATTTTCTGGGTAGAATCTTAGTGTGGGGAAACACTAAGGGATTTACACATCTTGTAAGGGTGTGAGGAGAGTGGCTTCAAAAGTGCCTACTGAAACTTGTGAGAATGTACTGAGGCTTCACAGGTGCCCGGATCAAACCTGTGGGATATAGTGGAAAATCTCAAGTGGTGGCTTGGGGACTGGATGTAGGTCAAGTGGTTGGGCTGAACCAGTATAAATCATTGTGTATTGTTCTTCATCTTCTCTGCTCAGCTATTGCACACAACCACCTCTGTTTATCCCTGTTTTATTGCACTCTTAGTGAAATTGGGTTGTGATCCAAAAGAGTGAAAATCTTGCATCACCTAATTCATCCCCCTCTTGGGTGACCAGTCAACCTAACAATTTTGGGGTTAAACCCTTACATATTCTTAGTCAAAACAATCACAAAATATCACAATAGTAATATGGAAAGTCATAAATCATCAAGAGACAATATAAGACAACATAATGCAATAAAAGGAAAATTGCTTACCTTTATGAAACTTTTCAGACTTTCCTTTAGTTTCACTCCTTCCAATGACTTCCACAAGCTTTCTTAAACCTAAATACAACATTTCACATTCACTTAGGCCACTAGTTCTTGGGGTTACTTCATAAAGAACTAATAAAACCCTAAAAAACCCGTATAACTTGTGTTAAGCTCTATCATAAAACTAACACTTGTTCTTAAGGTTTTCCACAATAGGGAATCCATTTTTGGCATCAAATCCATAAAATTCCCACTCCCTCATGGGCTTTCATACTGGTCAAAAATAGGGCATGAGGTAGAAGAAGTGAATTTTCATAAAACTTATTTCAAAACTCATAAAATCTTGTTTTTCTTGAACTTTCTCATGTTTCCTCATAATTTTGTTACAAAGAAACACTTCCTCCCTCAACCCTTACCATGGCTAAAATCTGAATTGGGAGGGAAGGAGAAGAAAACTTTGCCAAACCAACTCTAAACTACTATAGACTTAAACCAAATACCTTAAGGTTCCAAGAGAAACAACTTACATCAAGTTGGCTTGCTTTTCTTTTCTTCTTTCTTCTTCTCTTCCTTATGTCTCCTTCTCCCCTTCTATTGGTTTCAATAGCTACTCCTACCTCTTTCTTATGTCTATAAGTCAATCAAATGAGGAGGGAGATCAAATAGAAGCTTAATTCACTTGCTTGGTTAGGTTAATCTTTAACCTTATTTGAGTTAAGTCAATACTTCTCTACTATGTTTCCTCAAGAAAATAATATTAAATTTCAATTCCCTATGTGCAGCAACATGTGGCACCATGTAAGAGATATTATCTTCAAAATATTGCATATTTTTCCTAATTCAGATATCTCATGTGTGGGTTACTTTATGCCTGGACCAATAAAGTTGCTTTTGTGTGTAGGATTGAAGTAGGTTTGGATTTGTGTTTGTAACACCCTACTCCCACACACTTCTAATTACCACTAGTTACTTCAAATTCTAACCAAACAAACCAAAACACTTCAACCTTACCTCCTAAACATCTTATTGCAGTGGAAAAACTCCCATAGAACACCAGAACGACTGAAACAGAGTATGGCGTTGTAGCTGGTACAATATCACCATGGCATCGTTGCTCTCGGGTTTCAATATTGTTAAAACAAAGGGTGGTCTGGCGTCACAACGCCCCATATTGATACCATATCAACAAATTTTCAACTCCCAGGTTGAACTTTCGGCATGCATAACTTTATGCTCCAACTTCCAATTGGCCTGATTCCAACTCATGTAAATTAATCTTGTCCTAATCTATCCATAGACATCGATTTCACCCCAATCTATCTCCGTATGGAGATTTTGGACATCAGACACCATTTTGGCCTCTTTTTGACTAAAACTTGCAACCTTCCACCTCCAATTGCCACTAAAGTCAATTTGACCATTGTGGATTGTTCACACAGGTCCTAAATGACTTAACCAACTTATCCAAAGAAGTTTCACCTCAAAGGAACTACTCCTCTAAGATTTAATCTTCTTGAACTCCAAATTAAAATAATGGATTATTTGCCCTAAAACAAACCAACAAGGCACGAATCCACCTTTGGGCCTACATACACTACCATTCCGACACAACATCACTCCGAACAATACATGCATCACATCACATCATATCAAACTCATCAGGTTCAACATCATTCCACATCATTATCATTGTCATCTCATGTTATCTAGCATAATCACAATATCATTGTCATCACTTGGATTACAAAAAATCTATCCTACTTGACACAACATACATAGACAATACACACATACACTACTATGACTTGATATTCCCAATACCGGGGTGGTTATGCTTCCCTCGTCTTCTCTGGACTAGTGCCAGAACCTTCACTTGAAATATTAGTTTATGGGAAAAGGAGGGTGAGACAAAGTCTCAGTAATTGGGGACAACCACAAGCATATATATATATAATAACTCATACATTAATGCCATGAATGCAACATGAAATGGAATGCATATTTTTCTCACACAAAGCTAGAACCACGAGTTGTCATCATAACAAGACACTTCATATAGTTGACTTCCTTACAACAGTCAATGAAGATTGATTCCAGGATATCACTAAGCTCACCTCACACTAGTGCACCCGATCAAAGGTAACACTAATGCTTGAATCATGGTTCTCCTTCCCCTTTCTCACCTTGAATTGGTGATGATTTAGGGAAGGTTTAGTCCACTGCCCGTTTTTTCCTCTTAGCCATAAGAGGAGATTTAGCTGTAGAGATCCCATCTTTATTTCACTCATATCATATATCATCATATCATATCATCATCACCACCCGATCCACCATATACCTCACAATATTATGTCATATAATCATCATCATCACCATGTTTCTCCATGCCATTTTATGCAATCATGTAATGTCACATCATCATCATATATAATCATCATCATACTCATCATCAAATCCTACATCGTCTAATGGTGTGCATACCACAATATATGGAAAAACCATACACACACACAATAATATCATGGTATGAACGGAAACATGCATATATATATACATATATACTAAAATATAATACATACAATACAAACAATACAAACACCCGGTTAACTCTAGTTGTCAATACCACACACATGATTCTAAGAGCTTCTCGGACCGTCCAGCATGACTTGTACTCCTCCGATCAACCACACAACTTCTATAATGCCATAATACCTTCAATTAACACAATATACCACTTGACTAAAAACCACAATTCGACTATTTAGGCCTAATCCAAGGTTCCAACACTATTCCCACACATCATTGAGCTTATAAAGACCATTCAAACTCTACTTAACCACATACATTTCGAATTCTCAATTTCCTCAACCACTCATAACCTAGGGTTAAACTTAAATCATGCATACTCCCTCTAAAACTCATACCCAAGCATCATAAACACCAAATCACACCTCATTGGTCCCTTTTCATCTATTTCAATCGGTGGATTTTGGCCAAAACAATAAATCCCAACATATATATGAAAAATCCAACTCAAAACTGAAGGAAAATGGAGAGAGAAGATCAAGAACTACTTACCAACCAAGATTAAAGCTCCCAGATGCCAAAAAACACCTCCAAGGATCGGATCACTCGAACCCTAGTAGAGTTTCTTCTTTCTCCCTCTGTTTCTTTTCTGCTTCATCATCTAAGAGACGTCTGATTTAAACAAATTTTTTGACGCTTGCCATGGCACTAGTAAACTCATCACGGTAGGGTGCTCTCAACCAGAAAGATTTTCCCAAAATTACAGCATGCTCGCCATGGCGGCTCTGAATCTCACAGCGGCGTGGAGCTTCTCTGTTTCATTTTAGGTTTTCCTCCATCCTATTTCCTCCGGTTCTGCACATGACATCAAATATACTCCATTAATTAGTTGCTAAGTTCGGGATAATGTAATAAGGGTCGTTATAGTGTTTACTTTAATATCATGTCCCAAAAAGTATGTGTGGGGTTTATATACTTTTCTTTCTTCTTTTTCTGCTTTTGTGGGCCCACAGTACCTTTTTCATTGTACTATTGCTTTTTGATACTCGGCCATCGATTTTTCTTCAAACTAATTCCGTTAAACCCAATGCATTATTCCATTAGGTTTTGTATGTCATAAGCTTTAATTAGACAAATTTTTAATATTTATGAAACTTTCTTTAAGCTGAGGGAAAAATGCAAATATTTATTCTTTTGTGTCCTTTTTCGTGATGTTCCCTAAGGACCAAATTGTAAATAATTTTTCTTGTAGGAGCTTGATTGCAAATTCATTTTTATTGCTTCCTAAGGCTATGAAATTGCCATTTTACTTCTTTTTTCATCTTTTAATCCATTTCACATCTTATTTTCATATCTCTATATACATAGTAGTCTTTTCTGAAAAATTGAGGATGTTACACAAAGTCTACCACCCAATCATTCTCATTGCCCACCAGAAGAGCATGCAAAATAACCACAACAATTATATCATCTTCTTGAACCAAATTTACATTTATCCTAGGAGGATTGTTGTTTCTAGCTCTTTTCATACATTATTTGGGGTTAATGGCTTTAGCCTTATAATCAGACTTTTTATTATCATACCTCATTTTGCTCGGCCATGCCTCCACTAAGTTTGCTTTTGAAGTCATCTTCTTAGCTTTTGTTGGGGTAGCAATTGGAATAGTTTGGACAGTGACAAAGACTTTATTGTTGATAACATTGTCAAGAAAACCAATGTTCATAATAGTAGAGACATTGGTTGAAGTAGGGACAAAAGCAGCAAGCTCCATAATCCTTAAGATTATTAGGGAATATAAATAGTGAATGATCAGAGTCACGTCACTATAAGCCATCCTTAAGGATTATTTGTAACATCCCATATTTTGCTAGATGTCATAAAATGTAAAAGCCTATAGAAAAGTATGATATATAGTAATATATATGAAAAAGGGTAAGAAAGTCATTTTCTGAGGTAGAAGATAAAATTCAAAAATTAAATTTTAGTCCCAAGAAAAGAATTATTTGCATTTAAGCCACTAGAAAAAATTATGAAAAATGACCAAAAGAATGAAAATTCACATTTCTCCTCCGGGTTAGGGGTAATTTTATAATTATTAAAAATTTATGTCAGACTGAAGCTTATGACATACTACAAATTATACTGCAAAAGTAAAAATATTATAAGCCCCACAAAAATTGAGAAAGTAAAAGGAAAATTATGTGGACCCCACACGGATGTTTTAGAACATATGATATTAAAGTAAACATAGATACAAAATTACTTTAATCTTATATCCATAAGTAATATAATACTACAAAAGTAATTTTACCGGTTTAGGTATAAAGTATCTAATACAGGGTATAATTGGACAAATAAAAATATGCAGTATTTTAAACAAAAATACCCCTCAAGTGGCGCCACCTACTAACATTTGGGAGAATTGAAATTTAATAATATTATCTCACCAAGTTTAATGGTTAAGTAATTGACTAATCAAAGTAAGGCAACTCAACCAAAGCAAGTCAATTAATCATGATTAAAGCTCTTATTTATTCCTCCATTTGGCTAACCTTCAACTGTTGTCTAACAGAGTTAGAAACTAAAAATCTGCAAAGGGAAAGAGAGAAGCATGCAAAGAAAAAGAGAGGAATAAAGGAGAAGACAAGATTGAAGTTTTGAAGGTCAAGTGTAAGGTAAGATACTTCACCACTCCAAGATAGTCTCATATAGTTTGGGTTGGTTT
Organism: Adenanthera pavonina; assembly: GCA_026686845.1. Lineage (NCBI taxonomy): Eukaryota > Viridiplantae > Streptophyta > Magnoliopsida > Fabales > Fabaceae > Adenanthera > Adenanthera pavonina. The sequence continues at coordinate 35,527,117 of JAIVEN010000015.1, forward strand.
CTTTGAGTTTTCCTCCTCTCCCCATGCTGCTCTAATTTTGGCCTAGGCATAAAAAGGAAAGGGAATAGGTTTTCATGCCATAAATCTTAGAGAAACCATGAGATAATGCAAAGGAAACAAGTTTTGTTGTGTTTAGAGCAAGAAAATGGAAAATCAATTCTTCCCTCCTCAAGGAAGATTTCGGTCATTATGATAGGGCTAGAAGGAGTTGAATTTTCATTAATTTGATGCAAAAAATAGTTTTCTCAAGATGGATAATCTTAGAGACAAGTGTTGGTTTAAAGATAAAGTATATGGGCTTTTAGGGTTCCATACATAATTTATGAGTTAAATCATGAAATAAATGGCTTTAACTAGTATTTGATGATGTTTTAGGACTTGAGAAAGCTTAAGAAAGCTAGTGGAAGCTTTGGTTTCAAGAGAAAAGGTCAAAGAATCTTCAAGAGGTAGTTGAGTTCTATTCTTGCACTTTATTGTTATCTTGCTATGTTAATGCTTTGATATGTGCCATATTGTTTATTTGTCATTTGATTGGTTGATTTGGCTGTTTGAATAAGGGTTTTTGTACCCCTAAAATATTTCATTTTCTAAGCTGTTATACTGTCGAATTTTCTATGAACAATATGGTATTAAATGTTTTAGTATGATTTTTATGATGCTTTCATAACTTGCTTGATAATGTAATGTGTGGAATGTGATTTGCTACTGAGATGTTATGATCTCATCCCCTCAAATACTCAAATGCTAGGTTCAAGAGATGGTATGGCCACCAAGAAGGCAAGAGACCTAAGGAGAAAGAAGAGGGAATTGATGTTTGATTTGATAGTTCAAGCTATAAGTTTGTATTTTGAAGTGTATTATATAAAATTGTATATAAAGCTATAAGGCTGTGCATGCTTGATAACATGTGCCTCTAAGTCTCTTATGTTGTTATGAATTTGATTGGGGCAAATTTGAACCATATATGTAATGTATAATGGTAGTATTAAAGTTTAAATTGTAAACTTGTTCAAGATGACCAGTATTAATTCAAATGGGGCACTCTATTTGAAATAGGGCATTCCATACAAGTTTTATATACGTCTGAAAGTAGACAAAGCAAGCTTTCCAAAGAGTCATAGAACACTTAATTTGGATATGTATATAATTTAAAGTGAATTTTTAAAATTAGAGGTCAAAACTAGATAATATTGGAAACACTGGAATTCTCACAGTAAGTATTGGTTAAGTTAAAAGGTAGTATAAAATTGTATAGAGCTCCAAAAATTTATTGTTTTATATAATACACTTCAAAATAATTTTTCAAAGTTTGTTGCGCAAGGTAATGGACGGTGAACGAAAATGAATTTTTCAGTTTTAAGGTTTTAGTAGGTTCAAGTTCTCAGAAGTGTATTTAATGATTCTAAATGAAGCAATATTCATGGGAAAGTTCTTCAATGATGAGCTGTTACATTATTCCGCCTACACAAATATCTCCCAAGATTAAACAAATCCTTCTTGAGATTAACTTAGGGACATAGAACTACTGGAAATAGAAAATATAACCCAGGAAGTAAGAAGGAGAAGTAGATTATATAGAAACTCTTTTCATTGTTGTATCACAAATGAGAAAATCAACCCATATATATAGTAGCAAAAATTTGATTGTTGTTGCCTTTGACAAGAATAATGTTGATAAGAAGAACTTTGCTTTTAATGATTCAAACGTTGGTGATTAATAGCTACAACGTTGGTGATTAAATAGTGAAAACATTTGAGGAATAAAGGAGGTCCTGAGAGGAGGTCTTACGATATCCAAGGATGATTCTTATATATATATATATATATCACATAGCCAAACAATCAAATTCTGACATAAACTGAAAAGTATATTTTCAATTTTATAAAGTAGTAGATCATATATGTTAAAAAAAATATTTTTGCAAGTAACATATATCTTAATACATATATATATCTATTTATTTAGTTTGAGCAATATATAACTTAACCCTTTTGAAATATTCTCTTTTATCTATATTCAACAAATCTTCCTCATCTTCCCATAAATTAATTAGTTTGACTAAGTTTCAATCCCTTGGTATATAATTCTATAATGCCAAAATTGTAATTAATCAAAATCTCAATTAACTAACAACTTAGCAGTATTTTCGGTTCATGCATCACCAAGAACAAAGCCTGAACAATTATCCTAGCTATACCAAATCTTCCATAAGATGCTCTATTAATTAATTACAGCATGTAAAGACCTGAGTTAGAACTATTTAAACTGAAATCATACAATCTAATTTACTCCAACTGGTAATAAACTAAAGAACATGAAATAAGAGGAACATAAAGGATAAAATTCAAATAAACTCAAACTAGGTTATTCATATAAGCTCATAGAGTCTAATTACAGTTTAAAGTTCCAAAATTTTTAGTTGATTAGAAGAAAAATCAGTGATGCATAGCTATGATGGTGACAATCCTAAAGGGAAAAGACTTAGAAAGGTCCAGAGACTGCTCCGGCTTGTTTCTATTTCAAACTCATTGAATGTTGACATGAGACTTTGTTCCTTTTTTTTTTTCTAATTAAAACAAAGAAACCCCCCCCCCCAACAACCAACACAAAATCTCTAGTTTTTGAGAAAATGACCAAAATACCCATAAGAACCTCAAATTAAAACTATCCTTAAGCTTCCAAAATTAAATATTTACAAAAGTACCATTACAACTATTATTAAAATAAAAATGGCATAATGAAATATCCAAGAAATCACTCCAAATAAGCCCAAAGTTTCTTCCAAAAATTTTCCAACATTAATCTCTAGTTAAACTCCAAAAATCTATGAAAAAATATAACGGACCTTTTATCATATCTTATCTTTGGACATTTTTCCCATAAATTCTGCTTTAATTGGATGCAGTAGAGAGGTTCTTGAAAACTTGAACTAGTGGAAAATTTTAGACTGTAAAATTCTATTTTCAGGCATTGTTGATCCTATTGCGCAACGATATTTAAAAATTTATAACTAAATGCACAAAAATCCTTTCACTATGGTTCAAGTCATGAAAATTGTGGACATCTTGAATTTCGTGAAAAAAATATGAAATTGAAATTTGGATGTGTCAATTAGTACATTTTATTCATCCGAGTTTTCTATTTATTTTCTACTTCTTGTTTCTAAGCCCTGAATTTAAGAATTCATTTATCATAATTCACAGGGCTGCTTCTAACTTTCTTTACATCATTGGAAAGCTTTGCATGTTTACTTTCTATCCATGTTTATTTTGTACATTTATCCTATTTGTAGAAGGTAGAGCATCATCATGAACCACCAAAAGTTAGAATAATCTTTTACTAAAATAGTTTTAGAAAAACACACATAACTCTTATTTCGTAACTCCAAATACATTTAAACTACTGCCAGATTAATCTTAAAACATAACTCTATCCATATATATAAACCACTAAATTTTTTGTAGCATTACACAATTTTAGCAGCCTTTCAAATTTGACAATGTTCACAATAAATTATAGTTTTCCAATAATTGTCCAGTTTTGACCCTTTATTTCTTTGAGCCATAACTAACATCATACTTGGCCAAATTATACATAATCTATTTCATCATAAAGCACATCATATCCTCCAACTAGAGGAATCATACTATGGCTCATTCTCTACCATAATATACTTAAACTTCCTCAAACATTAACATGTCATAAAGTTCCCAATAAAAGGAACATACATAACATTCATTCCTTAACTTCATTTCATCATTTAACATCATCTAGTATGCTTTCCTATACATCATATGACATTGTTTTATGTCATTTATACATAACCATAACATAATATGCAAAGCGTACTTTATCATTTAACATTATTGTAACATAAACTTTAACTTGCTTTCTAATCATTTTCTCCTTCCTTTTGCTTTCCTCTATTGCCTTAGTTTACACCTAGCATGGTTAGTGCTTGGGAGGATGAGATTGGACATCTCAATAGTATACTTGCACATACAATTACATTATCACATTACATTAAAAACATTCATAGCATTGCACAATTCATTAAAAGTGCATGAAAATTACATGTTAGTTAGAAAATTTCAGAAACATAATAGCTTAAAAACAAGACATTTTGACCTTAGCCCTCATTATATAAACAGTCAGCCAGTCAAGAAAATAATCATAGCAACAACATGACAAAATTTACATATCATAAAACATGCATAAAACATAATTGTGCAATAACATAAAAGTATAGCAAGTAATACTACCAGGGAGCTTTAACCTTTCCTCTTTAAACTTAACTTCCTCTTACTTGATGCCTTTCCCAATCACTTCCTTGCCACTTCCCAAGCCTAGAGGTATCAAGAAAACCATACTAAGTCATCTAATTCGATAAGCGACCTCTTAAAGAACCACTTGAACCCTAAATTTTCATATTTCATGTAATTGGTTCCTTCTTGAAACCATAACTTGTCTTTGCTAATTTATGCATGAGAAATCAATTTCTACCATTAGATTCATGAAATTTCAACCCTAAGACCATCCTCAAGTCTTGGCCAAAGCTCTCCCTTTAGAGAGCAATAATGGAATTTCTATGGATTCAGTATTAAAACTTATGCAATCATGCTTTTGAGAGTAGAAGGGGAAGAACTCATCAAAACTACCTTTACTTTCATGAAAACATAATCCCTTACTCCCTCTATGCCTTGGCTAACACTTAGTATAGAGAATCGAAGGGGAAGAACTCATCTAAACTACCTTAAACTCATGAAAAATTAGCTTAAAATTGAAGGAGAACACTTACCTCAAGCTTGTCTTCTAACTTCCAAGCTTGCTTCCTTTCTTTCCTTCTTCTTCCCTCTTCCTCCTTTCTTTCTCTCTTGCAATTTCAGCACCTTCTCTCTCTTTTTTCACCATGAATTTTGTCCAAGAGGAAGGGATAAATACAAATATTAAGTTTCCACAATTTCCTTCCATGTGTCCATATATTTTGTGGCAAAAAATGATGCCTTCTTGAGGTTAGCATCCAAAAACATTAAAATATTTATTCTAAACATGTGAGGGAATTTCAACTAATGAGAGAAGAGGAAAGGTAGAAATAGGCTAGGTCTTACCTAAATAAGTCAAGCCTACAATGTAGGCCTTAGGCCTAAGCTTGGCCTATTAATCTACATTAGGCCTTTTTTTAGGCTCAGGCCTAAGCTTATAGAAAGCTTGGTCCGGCCTAAAGCCTATTTGAAGGCTTACTTTGACATCATCTTTCCTTTTCTAAGAGGAAAAAGAAGCAAATGGGGACAACCAAGACACAAAAGCAACATCATGGAAAGGTGTGAGGAGAAAGGTACCTGAGTGTTTGAAGAAGGCCATAGGGAAGATACGCAACGGAGATTAGAGACCCTTTGACCAAAGAAAGGCATTGGCTTGGCACCTTTGACACTACTAAGGAAGCAACCTTAGCCTATGACAGAGTAGCATGCTCTATGTGTAGCTCTCGTGCTTGAACCAAATTCATTTATCCCAATACTCCTCCTGGCTCCTCCGTGACTCCCATTATCTCCCTTAATGAAGAAACCCACTAAAACCTCGACTTTTCGTCTCTTTTTGCTTGGAATTCGCTCACCCAACAACTCAACGTGACCAAATGTACTCCTTGGGTGGGTTTCAAGGGATTGCTAATTATGATACTTGGGCAATTTCTTCCCAACAATATCAATCACCAAGTTGGAATTTCTCCATTCAAATTTGAATAGGAAAACACAAAAGAAAAAAGTGAAAGCTGGCACAAACAAGGAAATCTAAAATATTACTGTGAAAGTGATAAGGCTTGATGTTGATTTGAAGCTTGCTAAATCTCCACAGTGACTAACTAACCAGAGCGAATGCTATGCTGTGGCTAGTTGAAGATGAGAGAGAGACCGATGGGTAATGGCTTGAGAGGATGGGCTGATGGAAGCTAAGCTTAGGTTAGGGTTTGTTGGTTTGACTATTTGAGAGAGATGAGATGAAATTGGAAGTAATGGTAGAGTAGACAAGGGCCAATATTTAGTTAAAGAGGCTGGAAAAAATAATATTACATTATAACAAAAAATTTATTTTATATTATATATTATATATTTTATATATAATATAATATAAAAAAAATGTAAACATGTCTGGTTTGACAGGATTCAAGCCAGGCCTGTCTTAAACAAGCCTGGCCTATTTAGATAAATAGGCCAAGTCAAGCCATGCCTCATGTAGGCTAGACCGTAGGCCCCTAATAGGGGCTTGGCATATTCCTTCCCTTAAAGGAGACGGAATGTGCTTTATACTATATATTTTTTCTGATACAGATATATTCTATATTAGTTAATTTTTATCTGGATAGTTAAAGACACTTTTACAGTATTTTCTAATATTGTTTTGTACTTTATTCCATACAAGAAATAAAATAGAATGGGATCTGCACTTAGCTTAATTACTATCCCAAACTGTATTTAATGTTGGGCTTACGTACTTTTTCTTTTTCACTTTATTAATATTGTGGGGCTCACAATACTTTTTCTTTTTCTATTAATTTATATTGCATTTTGCAATCTACTTCTTTCCAAACTAATCCCTTTGAACTTAATACACTATTCCATTGGGTCCAGCATGCCATGAGCTCCATTTTGACATAAATTTTACATATTTTTGAAATTGCCCTGGAGAGACCAATCTACAAATAAATTTTCTACAGAGACCAATATGCAAATATTTTTAGGGACCAAATTACAAACAATTTTTTTTAAGGACCCAATGTGGGAAATTACTATTTTTTCCCTTGTTGTATTCATTTAGCATTTTAATACCACATCTTTTACAACCATATTTTTCTCATATTTATGTGAGGCACATTGTAATTGCATTTTTGCATAGCCTTGAAAATTGAGATGTTACACCTTTTTTGGCTAAGGAAGAAAAATACAATTTAAGCAAAACAAAATGGACTTAATCAAACCTCAAAAAGAAAAATATAATATTCACAATTTAAGTACAAAATTTCGTTAATTAATTGATAATTAAATCAATTGATAATTAAATCAATTAATCCAAAATTGGCTAATTAATGTACAATCATCTCAAATCTATCATATTAGCCACAATTAGTTAATAGATCACTAGGTATAAAGAGTAAAAATGCAAATAAAAACATGATTTATTAGGGAATAATATAAGGGAGCTTACATGATAAATAAAAATTTGTATTTAGTTGGAATGTTAGAAATGTTTTTTGTAATATATTGCATCTTACCCTTAACAAGCTAGTAAGTGTAAGTATAGTGTCTTGTGCGGGGGGTTGTGAAGTTTTTCTTCTTCTTCTTTTTCCTTTAAGATTCCTACAAGAGACAAGCATGAGTGAAACATCATATGTAATGATTATATGTGTAACACGGTGTACTTAGATCCATTTTCTATGTTTTAGAGTTCATCTAAGTCCAATTAGGCATGATTAGAAGCTTGAATCACATAAACATCAAAACAGAATTTTTCTATTTATCAGGTTCTGTTTATATTGTCATTTCCATTTTACCTGACAAACTTTAAAAATTCATAACTAATTCTACAAAAATCTTATTGGAGTGATTTAAGTCTCTAAAAATAGATAAAAAATTCTCCACATGGAGAAAATAAGCTGTAGAACATTTACTGGGCCAATTTGTATATTTCATTCTTCCAAAAATCACTATAGATTTGGTCAATTTCTCTTTCCCAGGATTTTGGTCTTAAATTTAAAAATTCTTATCTAGCTCTACCCTAAGCCAATTCATGCATTCTTTATGTCATTGGAAAAACATGTATGTCTGCTTTATAGATATATTTTTCTTGTACATTTATTCACCTTGTACAGGGCATAGAATCAACTTAAATTGTTAAGGGCCAAAACACTACTTCTACTAAAATAGTTTTAGGAGAAATTACATAACTTTTTCTTTATAGCTCCAAATACTATCAAACTAGTGGCATTCGTTTCCTTAGACTTAAAGGTTTCAAGAAATGCAAATCACTAAATTTTTTAGAACTTTATACAATTTTCTATTGCATTTTGAATTTTCCATTATCATGGTAAAAGTTCCAATTTTTCTCTAGACTATCCTGTTCTAAATCCTAACTTGTAAAATTCATAACAATTTGCACACACATCTAAATGAGGTGATCTTTGGACCATGTTAAAGCTTGTTCCATACCCTTCTTATCCTAGATACTCTGATTTGAGCAAAGTGCCCTATTCTAGTCACTATTGGTCATCTTGAACCAATTTATGCTATAACATGCATAATCAACTTCATAACACATTTTCATCATCATTCATGGTACCAAATCCATAAATAATATTATAAGAGGACTTGAAAGACATACTAATGAACAATATAAGCCTCATACAGCCATATATCACTTTATACCAATTACACAAAACTATTAAAACAAAACATAGCATCATAGTCTCTAGTCTTCACCATTCTTCTCCTTGCTTTGATCTCCTTTGCACCATTGCCATATCTAGTACCTAATATAGTTTTCATTTTGGAAGGGTGAGATTCATTGAATCTCAGTAGCAAACACCATTGATGCAATCTTATTATTACATTGAGCATATAATCATCATAAAAAATTAAGTGAATACTTTAAAATATTTATGCCACAATATTTTACAAAAATTTTGGCAGAGTTTCGTTTAGTATTTTGGACATCCTGGGGTCTCAAAACCCCTTAAATAACTCAGCCAACATTCTAAAAGCATCACAAATCATCATATCAAATAATAGATAAGTCATCAAATTCATTGAAAATCACATGACAATATAAGGCAAGAATAGGTAAAATTGCTACCTTCTTGAATTCTTTGGCTTTCCACTCTTTGAACTTCCTTCCTTGGCCTTCTATAACTTCTTTGAACCTATATACATCACCAATTAAGCATGTAAACCTTTGGTTCTTGGCCTTGCACTACAAAGTGCTCATCAAACCCTTAAAATTTCACTTTGAAATTCTTTTAGTTTTTTTTTAACCAATACCTATATTTAAGATTTTGGATCATGGGGAATCCATTTTTTAGGTCAAAATTACGAAATTCCAACTCCCCCATGGACTTTCACACTGACTGAAATCAAGGTTTCAAGGGCAAGAATGAATTTTTCCAAAGCTTGTTTCAAAACTTACTAAAACTTGCTCTTCATGAAATTTCTCATACTTTCTCTAAGTTTTTATGCAAAAGAACACTCCCCCTTTCATAACCTTGCCATGGCTGAAAATTACAACTCAAGAGGAGAGAAGAAAACTCATCCCAACCATACTAAAGTTCTTAGAAAACTAGCTTAAAGGCACGGAAAAAGGTTACCTTAAACTTGTGATTGTATACTTCAAGCTTTGCCTTCTCCTTTTCTTCTTCTTCTTCTATGTCTCCTTCTCTCTTTCTTTCTATTGTTTTAGTTGTTCTCTCTCTCTCTCTCTCTCTCTCTCTCTTTCCAGCAGCATATGCCATGCAAATGGATTCATTTTCCAATTGAGTGAGTATGAATTTATGATCTATCATAAGCCATCTTTTACCCAATATTAATTTTTATTGGGTATTAAAGTTTTATCATTAATATTTTACCCAATAAAAGGTTATTTTGGACTGCCGAAAAAACAGTACGGGGCCAAAGACAATAAATAGACCTCACCCAAATATAGTTTGGGACAAGATGATGATTTTAATCCAAAAGTAATTTTTGGATGATCTTGTACAAATTTAATGACGATTACAATAAAAGTATTTAATCGGTAAAGAGTATTTTGGTCCTTTAAAATTTGAGAAGTAATTTTTGGAGAATAATGATCTCAAAATGGCGTGTTGCATTAGACAAGGGACATGGTTGGAATTTGTTTACTTGATTTATGAATACTTCTTTAAGAAGTATTTGGAAAAAAAAATATAAAGTAACCAAGATTATGGCGAGTGACCATGGTTAGGTTTCAAATTATCCTCTCCTCATTAAGTGACTTATGTGCTGCACACATGAGGATGTGAGTGAGTAGCCCATGTGCTTGAATTATTATTTTATTACTTTTAAGACTACTTCAAGAAGTAGTTACTTTTGTTAACTAAAGTTTAAGATAAGCACATACTTTGTAAGAATTTAACTCATGGAGAAGGAAAATTGGCTCTTGGATCATTTGCAAGGCTAATTTCGAAGTTGGGAAACCTTAGCAACTGAATTATAAGATTGGAAGTTAGTTTTCTACTTTATCAAGTTTCTAAGTCGACTTCTAATCCCATAAGTCAATTTTCTTCCATGATAGATTAATTTATGATCATGTTTAAAGGATAACACATGTTCCCAATTTGAAATTATCATAGAATGATCCAAAGACCCTTAGACAACACATAACAGTTTTTTACAAGCCATAATAACAATGAATTTGCAAGTTTTATTAAACTTCCACATCAACATCAATCCATGTGCATGATTCCTTAGTTGACATGTCGACATTTCAAAGAGTTCCAATGTCACAAAATACCATTCATTATCCTACGATCTATCATAAGCCATCAATACACCATATACTCAATCCTCAAAGAGGGTCCTTAGTCTTCACATTAGGGATCATTTCCATAAATTTCACAAGCCACATTCACAGTAATATCTATCTATATATATGACCACATCATATCCAATGTCATCATAGTCAAGTTAAGCACATAAAGTCATATTACAACTATCCATCATAAATCATAACCATACTGTCAATTGTGACTGCACTTAGATAATAACAATCAATCACAAATTAAAGCATGCAAATTCTCCAAGCAAGATGTTAATAACTCCATGAAACACAAGTTACATAAACACTAACATGATCATACTTCACAACTACACATAATCTTGTATGACAGAGTTCCCAATACTTTTAATGGGTTAAGCGTAAGACATTCAAACACCCAAAAATAAAGCTTATATATAAAACTAACTCATACAACGACCTAATTATACTTGGAAAATGTACCATCTACATGCTATATATCAATTAGCTTATACCAAAAAAGTTTAGCTACGAGAACTCAACTGTAAAGAGTAATCTTAATTCTCTGGTGCCTTCTCTTGAAATTGCTAAGCCATATAGGATGAGATATCAATCTAAAGTAATAGTTTTAGTCTAACAATAAACAAAATTATTGTAAATGAATGTCATGTAAAAGCTTTTGAATATGATGCAATCACATAGCTAGACCTCATCAATGGCCAAAATCCAAGCACATCCACTAGTATTCATCTTAATTGTAGGCAAAGATCGTATAAATCTTCCACAACCTATTGGCCATAGGGAAGTATAGGAACCATGACAACATTCTACCTTATATCTATTATCCTTGATAGTTTAGTAAAATGCTATTCTCCACAAACTTTCACTACTTAGCTGAGGATGATAGTTAAAAGATGATAACTTAGTGATAGAGGATAAATATAAACAGTGCCTCAACCACTACCTACACAAGACCCTATGTGTAGTTGGATGGCCTTATTGGCAATACCACATGGTATTAAAGGACAATACTACCAAATTCACAATCAAACATCATCATTCATGCTATAATCACATGACATTTCATAAGACTTGGGTAATTCAAGATATCATAGCTATTATGCATAAATCATAAGTTAGGTTAGGAAAACATTATCAGTGTACATTTTTAACATGTACTTAACAATGATTGGGGTCATCAATCTCAAAACTAGTATTTTCAAAATTTAAACATGTGAGAAATCATGGTATGTTAAAAATCATTATATGCATCATATTAAGACAAAAAAAAATGGTTGCCTATACTTTTATCTATAAGCAAGCATAAACTACCATAGGTGAGCCAAATGTCCGACTTTTAGTAGATAAAGTCTAAGAGCCACACTTCCACAATCAACTTAAGGGTGTTCCTAGATCACAATTGATGTGGACCCTCTAGGATCAATGCCCTAAAAACCCAAAAAGTCGAGTTGTCTGCAAAGCGGAAGCACGAACCCAAAGGGAAAAGTTGATGAAAACTCTGAAACCCAACAGAAAATGAGAATTCTAAGAACTCCAGAGGGGGACGCCAAAAGAGAGAGATCAATTCTCTTGATAAGTCAAAATTTGTATTCTAGGAAGAACACAAAGAACTAGTGAAACTCACTAATTGAATAAACTCTGAATATTATTGATCTTTTCTCTTGTGGCATTCCCCTCTGGAGTTCTTAGAATTCTCATATTCTATTGAGTTTCAGAGTTTTGATCAACTTTTCCCTTTGGGTTCATGCTTCCGCTTTGCAGACAAATCGACTTTCTGGGTTCCTAGGGCATTGATCATAGAGGGACCACATCAGTTGGCATCAGAGCTTACGTGGAGTTCAAAGATTACAACTTATCATCCTCAATTCTAGTATCCAAACGCATCCTTCACTTTCAGTCCTCCACCGTCCTCCTAAATTGGTAATACCATTCATGTTTCCTCTTTCAAGTTGCCTTTCATAACTTCCTTCTTTCCTTTCGATTTGTTTCTTTCTCTTTGTCCATAGCGTAATCTTCATTCATCTTTTGAAATTACAAAAATTGCTCTTAACTACCCATAAACTTGAAAGGGACCAATCATAGACTTAGATTTAATTTAATTTAATTTAAACTTTATTAGATAGAGCTTATCTTTATCTAATATCTCTTAGAGATTCATCAGGATTTAGTTCTTTTCCTATTTATAGACCTTTGTAGTGTACTTTTTTTAGAAGATCAATAAAAGTGTTCATGCAAAATTTCTAAAGTCTTATGAATTCCAAAATGTCCCATTAACCCACCTCCATGAGTTTCTTTGATAAGTAATTCACGCAAAGAACAATGAGGAATACATAACTTGTCTTTCTTCAAAAGAAATCCATCAAATCTAAAGAAATATTGGAACCCATGATTTTCACATGATTCCCAAATTTCTGCAAAATCTGAATCAGAAGCATACAATCCTTTAATCAATTCAAAACCAAGCAATTTAGCATGTAAAGAAGTTAAAAGAGAATACCTTTGTGAAAGTACATCAGCCACAACATTATCTTTAACTTGCTTATACTTAAGGATGCATGGGAATATATCAATGAATTCCATCCACATGGCATGTTTCTTGTTCAACTTATCTTGTGACTTCAGGTACTTTAAACTCTCATGATCTAAGTGAATGATGAACTCCTTTGGCCATAGATAGTGTCGCCATGTCTCTAAGGCTCTTTTCAATGCATAGAGTTCTTTCTCATAGGTAGAATAGTTTAAAGTTGGGCCATTACGTTTCTCACTAAAGTAGGCTATGGGTTTGTTGTCTTGCATAAGAACAGCCCCTATTCCCACCCCAAATGCATCACATTCAATTTCAAACAATTTATCAAAATCTGAAAGTGCCAGAAGTAGTGCATTGGTGATTTTGTGTTTCAAAGTGTTGAATGCTTTCTCATGTGCCTCACCCCACGTAAAGGTTACATTCTTCTTAACTAAATCATTAAGAGGTGCTACTATGGAAGAAAAATCTTTAACAAACCTCCAATAAAAACTAGCTAAGCCATGAAAACTTCTTACCTCATTTGCATTCCTTGGGGTTGGCCACTCTCGGATTGCTTTCACCTTGTCTTCATCTACTCGGATTCCTTAAGCTCCTACAACAAAACTAAGAAAGACAACGGAATCCAAGCAAAAGGAGCATTTTTCTAGATTTGCAAAGAGCCTATTTTTCCTAAGAACAATGAGAACTTCACGCAAATGCACGACATGATCATCTAGACTCTTGCTATACTCTAAGATATCATCAAAATAAACTACAATAAATTTTCCAATAAATGAACGAAAAATATGATTCATGAGACTCATGAAAGTGCTAAGAGCATTAGTCAAACCAAAAGGCATAACTAACCATTCATAAAGTCCAAACTTAGTTATAAAAGCAATTTTCCATTCATCACCTTCTTTCATTCTAATTTGGTGATATCCACTCCTAAGATCAATTTTAGAAAACAATGATGCACCATGCAATTCATCTAATATATCATCTAACCTAGGAATATGATAGCGATATTTTACCGTTATTTTGTTGATGGCACTGCAATCTACACATATTCGCCATTTACTATCTTTCTTTGGTACTAGAATCACCGATACTGTACAAGGACTCAAACTTTCTCTCACAAATCCCTTTCTCATGAGTTCTTCAACTTGGCGTTGAATTTCTTTTGTTTCCTCTGGATTTGCTCTATATGTTGGACGGTTGGGAATGGTAACTCCAGGCATGAAATCAATGTGATGTTCTATACCTCTTATGGGAGGTAGGTCATTGGGTATTTCTTTCAAAAAGAGATCTCCAAATTCTTGTAATAGAGAAGAAATACTAGAAGGCATAGAGGAATCAAGTTGGTTAGTGGATAAACAAATATCCTTGTACAGAAGTATGAAGATTTCTTACCTCGAACACAATGCTCTTTCTACCTCTCCTTTTTGTGCTAATAAGCTCACTTTATTATTTTTCTCACTCTCTTCTCTCTTTTTCCACACTTTTTCACTTTTCTCTCTTTTTTCATTTTTTTGTAATTTTTCTTTTTTTTTTGGATTTTTCATCTAACTCTTCTCTTTTTCTCTCTTATTTAGATCTTTTGATTTGTACTCATTCTAAATTTTCAATTGGTCTTTATACGCTTCAAAAGGAGGTAGAGGAGTAAGTGTGACTTACTTTCCATGGAACTTGAAGTAGTAAAAGTTCTTGCGGCCATCATGATTGACACATCTATCATATTGCCATGGACAACCAAGTAACAAATGCCCACCAAACATATGTGCAACATCACATAGAACTTATCCGTATACTTTCCAACAGTGAAAGTAACAAGAACTTGCTTACAGACTTTAATTTCACCATAATCAATCAACCATTGCAACTTATATGGTCTAGGATGCTTAATGAGAGATAAATTCAATTTTTCAACAAGTAAGGTACTAACCACATTGGTACAGCTACCACCATCAATGACTAGACTACATACCTTATCTTGGATAAAGCACCTAGAATGGAAGAGTAGTTCCCTTTGTTCATCATTATGCTCTTCTTTTGGTTGAATGCTAAGAGCTCACCTTGTCACACAAATATCTTGGCTAATGAGATGATCATATTCATCTTCTGAGACATCAGATAGAGGAGGAGTTTTAAGACCATCATTTTCTTCTTCGTCTTCATCATTGGAGCTTGCATATTTCATATCTCCACTATCAAGTAATAAGACTTTCCTCTTGTTTGGACATTGGGCAGCAATGTGTCCAAATCCTTGGCACCTAAAGCAGTGAGTGTCTCAAGGTTTAGAAGATGTGGAAGTGTCAGTGTTGCTCTTTGAAGGAGCAAATTTGGTTTTGTAATCATCTCTGGATTTCATAGCAGATTTGAACTTTGGAGGCTCTTCCTTTGTTCTAGCTTCTTTTGCTTTGTAGATAGGATTATTTCTTTAGTAGGTGGATGAGCTAGACTTCTAATTCTTTAATTGCCTCTCAATATGGATTGCCTTGTAGAGTAATTCTTCCATGGTAACATAGTTTTCAAGCTCAATTCTATCTCTGATTTCATATCTTAATCCACGAATAAAACGGGCCATGGTTTGCTCAATATCTTCTTGTACATCAGCTTGAATCATGAATAGTTCCATCTCTTTATAATACTCATCAACAAACATTGATCCATGTTCAAGAACTTGTAATTTAATATGTACATCACGAAAATAATAGTTAAGGATATACCTCTTCTGTATAAGAGTTTTAATCTCGCGGCATGTGTTGATGAGCTCTTCACCATATCTTCTTCTATTTCATTGCAATTGATCCCACCAGACACTTGCTTATTCATTGAATTCAACGACAGTAAGTTTCACCTTCTTTTCTTCTGAATATTCATGACATTCAAATACCATCTCCACTTTTCTTTCCTATTCAAGATATGCATCAGGATCACATCTTCCTTGGAAAGAGGGAATTTTTAGCTTGATGCTGCCTAAATCATTATCTCGTTTGAAGGAGGATTTATTTCTGAAAGAGGAACCACATTCTGAATTTACTTCATCATCTTAAAAGAGGTGAGATCTCGACTTTTTGCCTCTAATTACAAATCTCAAGTTTTCCATATCAGCTCTCATATGTTAAAATTGATCACACAAGACTTTGAGAGTAACTTTCAAATCTAGATTATGTTCTACCTCATTTTCAGACATGTTTGCTAGCCTGTAAAAATTAAGAAAAGAGAAAAGAATATTTTGTGAAAGGAAACTCACTCTCTCTTCTCACGTGTTTCACTCAGTTCTTGTATAAAATTCACTTGTGTTTACACTCTTTCTAGCTTTTCCTAATAATAAACTCACACTCTCTCTTGCCTTTTATCACTCACACTAGTATCTTGTAGTGCTCTTAATAGAATCAAGGAGATTCAATCAAGAGAATTTTGTATATGTGGCAATCAATATATAATTTTGGAGTTCTAAGAAACTAAGACAAAACTAGGAATCAAACTAAAGCAAATATCTAACTTGACGACTAAGAAGACAAAAGATAGTAAGATTAGAGAAAATTTCCCACCAAGAAAAAAAATAAATATCATGCCAAGAATGATGTATAGATCAATAAAGATGCAAACTTTCTATGTTCTTGGCTTTTCTTTTCTTTCTTTATTTTTTTCTTTTTTTCTTTTTGCCTTTTTTTTTCTTTCCTTTTTTCCTCTCTTTTTTTTAATTCCGCCAAGCCAGCAAAGAATTTTCAGCAAACAATAATTCCCAAGAAGAAATTAATTCAATCAAGACTTAAATGATAGAAGTTGGGAAAGAATGGTGCAAAACACAATTTCACAAGTTTCTGGGTAGTTAAGAGCAAATTTTGCAATTTTGCAAAAGATGAATGAAGATTACATTGCAGACAAAGAGAAAGAGATGAATCGAAAGGATAGAAGGAAGTTATGAAAGGCAACTTGAAAGAGAAAATAGGAACGGTATTACCAATTTAGGCGGACGGTGGAAGACTAAAAGTGAAGGATGCGTTTGGATACTAGAATTGAGGATGATGAGTTGTAATCTTTGAACTCCACCTAAACTCTGATGCCAACTGATGTGGTCCCTTTATGATTAATACCCTAGGAACCCAGAAAGTCGAGTTGTCTGCAAAGCGGAAGCATGAACCCAAAGGGAAAAGTTGATCAAAACTCTGAAACCCAATAGAATATGAGAATTCTAAGAACTCCAGAGGTGAATGCCACAAAAGAGAAGATCAATAATATTCAAAGTTTATTCAATTAGTGAGTTTCATTAGTTCTTTGTGTTCATCATAGAATACAAATTTCAACTTATCAAGAGAATTGATCTCTCTTGTGGCGTCCCTCTCTGGAGTTCTTAAAATTCTCATATTCTATTAGGTTTCAGAGTTTTCATCAAATTTTCCCTTTGGGTTTGTGTTTCTGCTTTGCACACAACTCAACTATCTGGGTTCCTAGGGCATTGATCCTAGAGGGTCCACATCAGTATATTGATCTGTTCTAATGGTGTGTACAAAAGAAGCCTATAAATAGGTAAATAGATATCCTAAAGTATTTAGGAATATTTGGGACTCAAATAATCCTAATAAATATAGTAAATCTTAAAAAGATATCTAATTATCTAAAAGCCTAAAAATAAAAATGAAAATAATATTCTAATTCTAATACTACTAGATATTCCTTAAAGATAAGGTTTATCTAATAGAATTTAAAGTAAACTAATTTAAATCTAAAATTTGGCTCCATTGAATACAAGTTGGAAGCCACAAAATATCATAATATAATTTAAATCAAATCAAATCAAATTAAATCAAAACAAATTAAAACAAAAAAGATAATCCTAAATTAATATAAGTGAGACTTGGAACTTGACTTCTCTCTCCATTTGGGCTTCAAAAATATTTTAATCTTCTTTGGGATTTATGAGAACATTATTAATCTTGCATGACTCATTCCATCATGTATTTGGGCTTGATTGTTTGACTCCTCCAAGTGTATATTAAAATCCAACATATGAATTGGATTATATAATGTGTTAATTGAACCCTCCAGGTTCACATCAACAATCCGAATCTATAAACTTTTTACCACATTATAAGTTGTGTAACATAATGAAATCCATGTATTCAACCTTTACAGCTTTAACCATCATTCCAACATTAAGTGAGCCACTTAACAAAACTACGTATGAGGAGTTTCAATTTTCTAGAAGCTTCAAGAAACTCAACCAAACTTACCAAAACAAATTCAAGCCACTACATTAAAGGAAACAACAAATCATAACTCAACCTTCTACTTGAAACATAAGGGTTATCACATACCACCATAATCATCCTTTTTAAAACTCAAATAATCATCATACACAACTTAAATTCATGATTTATGATGGTAATTTTGTTACTCAAACCAAGAGTATACAAACACTCATAAATCTCACACTCAATCTCTATGAAAATCTCCAAATCACACTATAGATCATGTTTTACAAGAGAGAAGTAGTGTTTTTTGAGTGACTAATCAACTTAAAGATTCTTGTTCTAAATAAGTGTTGAATTAACCTAAGAAGTTTCCCACGCATTCTTCCCTTCTCTCTCAGTGAAAGCCTAACTCCTTTTTTATGTTTTCAATGAGAATGAGGGGGAATTTATAGGATTTGAAGCTTTGTAAATTGATTTATGCCACTTATAAATCAATTTTCAAACCCCCAAATCATTCACAATCATGCTTCTTTTAGCTAGAAATTGATTTATGGCAAAGGCAATCTATTTATCAAAGCCAAAATCTCTAGACTTATGCTTTTTGTAGTTGGAAATCAATTTATAACATGGAAAAATTGATTTTTGAAGTCCAAAACTCCATAAATGTAGTTGTCCAACTAGGAAGTCAATGTATATATCCAAAAAATTGATTTCTACATTGCAACTCCACTAAAAAAATTTTTTAACTCAATTAAAATTGCAAGGTTTGTAAATCGATTTCTTAAGCCTGAAACTCCAATATGACTCTAATTAACATGTTTAGTGAAAGAATTAAACAAAGATACCTTTAACACATTAATAAACAAGGAATTAGAGTCTTAGGGTTGCACATCTTATCCTCATACTTAGGCCAAATTCCTGCATTTGGGTTGTTAGCCATTCTTACATGTCCTCAACAAAAAAAAACTTATTAGTATTATTTATTTCTTACTGTCCACTTACATTCATTACTAAAAGCATTTCGCTACTGATCTTATTTCATTGCCCTTCTTAATCATGATCACTTGTACAAAACTTTCTCTTACTTTTCTAGTTAGTGACTTGGCATTAGAGAAAAGTTTTAAGTAAACTTTTATACCAGTAGATGATTAAGAAGGTTGTATATCCTTAAAATCATCTTAGATCATCATCTTTCAAAGTATTTTCATAAATCTAAGGCTCAATAACTTTTTCTTCATCATTTTATTCTTTCTAGAGGTTTATTGCAACATCACACTTGGCCTACTATAACCATGAAATCCACTATGATCTCTAGGCCCTACTAGGATCTTTTATGACCCTTGGCATCTACTGTGATCCAACTCTAAAAGATTTCTATACCTAAGAAAATAATCCTATAAACATCCTCATTTAATCTAACAACTATATTAAATCATTCACAAGACTAAATCTCTTATACCACTAATACATTTCAAGGCCTTACTTTAATGAGGAATATTTAAGCTTAATACAATTCCTCTTACCTATGGGGATACATAACACAATCATTGCAATCCAATATAATGGATTATACTTTGAGCTCTTGACTTTAATAGTTTAAATCTTTAACTCTAAGAGTTTGAATCTTCAACTCTAATACCAAAAATGTAAAATCTTAACTTTACATCTTATTTCTCTTGTATTATACCTCATTTAGTATCCAATTGATAGGTTTAGATACTTGAAACACTTGAAGAATCAAAACAGAAAAGTAAAAATTTTTTAATATACTATTCATTTGGTCCCCCTATTTTCCAAACTAAACTTTGCAAAATCATAACTAAATATAAAAAAATTATATGAAAGTTATTCAAGTATATAAAAATAGCTTGAAATATTCTTTATATGGAAAAAATATGAAATAAGACTTTAATAGTGTCAATTCATACAATATTTAGCACAAAGTTTACTGTTCATATGGTTATTTTGCAACTTTTTAATTAATTCTACACTTAACCATTTGAGGTGTTCTTTGGATTCCTAGAAAGCTTGGAATGTCTACTTTCTAGGCATATATACCACTTATACTTTAAGCCCTGTTCTACATAATTAATTCTATCTAATCATTCAGCATGCAAAATTGGACAATTTTTATCTAACCATTCATTTAGGCTAAATAATTTGATATCCTTGCTACATCATCAAAATATGTTCACATTCCATACTAGACATCATATAAGCTTCATAGAAGAATAATCATACTAAATTACAAATTTATAACATCGTACATGATTTTATACAAAATGTCAAAGTAACACATTATAATTTTCACAATTTGCTCAATCATTATGCTTCTCTTCAATCCTCTTAGCCTTGCCTTGATCTTCGGCATAACTTGGCCCTAGCATGGTTAGTATTTGGGATGGTGAGAATATAGGAATCTCAGTAGCAATCACATTCATGCAATTATTTCATCATGTATACTTGAAAACATCATTTAAAACATTTCAATACATTTAATCATATAATATACCATATTGTCAATAAAAATTTTGGCAGAGTTTTCCCTTAAAAAATGGACATCCCGGGCAAAACCCTTAAAATGAAATCAACCAAAACAAATCTCAATACATCAAAATAACAATATGGCAAACATTGATCATCATAGAAACAATCAAAACAATATAAAAAGCAAGAATGTAAAATTGCGACCTTGGTGAATCCTTTTGCTTCACCACTTCAATTCAATTTTTCCACTTGCCTTCCTGAACTATCCCAAATCTAAATACATCATCAAATACTTATTCAATTAGCTAATTCTTAAAGAATCATATAAACCATAAAATTTCATAGTTTTTATTTTAGCTTTCTCTTGAGCCCAAGACTTGTCTTTAGCTAATTCAATCATGAAGAATCCATTTTTAACATTGTTTTCATGAAATTATCACTCCTTCCTTACCCTTTGATCTGGCCAAAATCATCATTCAAGAAGGAAGGAAAACAATTTCTTTATAGCTTAGCTTAAACTTGTAAAAACATACTTTCTTGTATTTTCACATGTTTTCCTTTAGTTTCTTTGCATGAAACACTTCTTCTTTCTTCTTTCTAACTTAGGCTAAATTTATACCCTTAGGGAGAGGAGAGGAGAGGAAAACTCAACTAATCAACCCCAAACAACCTAGACTAAAACCATGGAAACCTAGAGAATTAGTAGAAGGAACTTACGTCTTAAAAACTTGATCTTCCTTCTTCCCTATTTCTCCTCCTTCTCCATTGTTTTCCTTCTCTTTGTTGGGATGCTTTTCAGCACACTTTCCTCTCTTTTCCCTCTTCAAATTTCATCCAACATATGGGGTATATATAGACTCCAAGTGTTCATAACATCTTGCCATGTGTCCTTGATTTTTCTTGGCCAAAAATGATTCCTTCCAAAGGAAGTTTACCAAAAACAATAAAATATTCCCCCCAGTATCATGTGCTAATTTTGGCAAATAAGAAGGAAGAAAGTGTTTTTCATACGACATATTTTTCTTGGAACAAATATATTCTGTATTGCTTATTTTTATCTAGGCAGCTAAAGATATTTTTACAGTATTTTCTATTACTGTTATTTCCTTTATGCATACAAGATTAAACTATATTGAGATATGTATTTAATTTAATATTCTGTCCTAAATAGTGTTTATGTGGGGCCCACATACTTTTCTTTTTATTTTTTTTCTATTTTTGTGAAGTCCACAGTACTTTTGTCTTTTCTGCATAATTGTACTCTGTCCTGCAATTCATTTCTTTTCAAATTGATGCCTTTGGACTCAATACACTAATCCATTAGGTCCAACATATCATGAGATCCATTTTGACATAAATCTTGCTAAATTTCGAAATTGCCACTGGAGGGACTAAACTGCAAATAAATTTTCTATAGGGACCTATTTGTAAATAATTTTTGGGACCAAATTGCAAATATTTTCTGATCAAGGACTTATTTGCAAATTATTTCACTTACAAACTTAGTACGTGAAATTTCCATTTTATCCCATTCTTTCATTTAAATCATACATCACATGATATCTATTGCATTTTTATGCATACTATAATATCTAGAAAATTATGGATGTTACACTTCTAGATTATCAAATTTCATCCCGAATTTGGGAGTCAATTCATTAACTTGTTGCTTGTTAAATAAGTAAATGTAGAACACTTATAAAATTATTTACTCTTCCTCTATATTTACTTTAGATTAATGTTCAAAAAAATACCTAGAGCAGTATAAAAAATTTTACCTTACTATCATAGAACATATTTTAAACTCTTCCTCATTAACAACCCCTTCAATCAAGCTTTCTTTCAAGTTCATGTGCTTCAAACAAATAACCCTTTTCCTTCAAACAATAAAATATAATTACATTTTTTTGTTCTTGGTTGCACAAAGCAAGACAACATAATAAAGATAAGAAGACACTAGACAAGATGGAATAAAGCAAGACCAAAAAGAGGCAGTTAAAGCTTTCTATTTCTAATTGTCGTTAAACATCCCTTCAAAGTATTCATTATTTTCATCCCTTCAATCACTTGTATATGGTTTCATATTATTATGATTAAAAAGGACTCCACAAAACTCACCTCCATTAGCATATGATGAACATACAAATTTCCTGCCAAGCAAACCAATTAAAATGTCACAAAAATGAAGAAGAAAATGATATGGAGGGAGGAAAAAATTAAGAAATTCAATGATTTAAATCTCTCAAAATCAATAGTCTTAGCTTTTTTCTTTATTTAATGTGGAAAAATCTAAGACATACAAAAAGTGAACGGATGGATTTAGATGGAAATTCCACTCAATGTGCATGAAACCTGTTCATTGTTCATATTTTCCTTCTTTAGATTGCATGTGGCTACATCATCCAACCGTTAGCCACATCAACAAAACAATATGAGTGTTTTCCTATCTGGACTACTTAAGGAGCATTTCATAAATTATGTATAACATTAAAGATTAACTAGTTTAACTTAAGAAAGATTAGGGAGTTTTATAAAAAAATTAAAAGGAGAATGACGTTTAAGGGCCATAATTTTGAATTAATACTAGTAAGAGACTAATAGATTCTGAAATGACAAAAAGAGACCCTTGGTCCTAAATTCAACAAAATTTGATGATTAAATGACCTAAATACTCCTTACTAAAATAAAACAATCATAGATGCTCTCAATGCCCTAACTCTCCCTCTCTATCAAACCAATTTTAGAGCTTTCATCGCTCCATTATCGCAAAGCTTTCTGTTGTTTGTTGGCTCTTCCCTTTGTTGCTTCCCACTCCATCAGTCATTGCTCTTTACTTTGTCATGTCATCACTCTTCATTGTTTGCTAGGCTTTTAGTTGCTTGTTGCTTGTTGTGTCTCATTTGTCCTTCATCTTCTAAACAAGGTGCATTTTCCTATTCTCTCTCTCCCTCCCTCTCTACATCTCACTATTCCAAAATCTTCAAAATCTTTCAGTCACTTTTTATGACATGAAAAATCTTCCATACATCACACAAGAACTAGATTGGTATTTATTTCTTCCTTTCCTAATAATTCAATCAAACCTTTGATTCCTCCTTTCTTTTAACTCCATCACCATTAGTTTTTTTTTACTAAAGAGAAATATCATTAATGAAAGTGTTGTACAAAGAAACAAGAGGACAATACATTCAACCTCTATCAATATCCAAGGTCCCAATCAAAAAAGGAGGAGCCTCAGTGTAAATATAAAAAGAAATGGTCAAAGGAGTTTACAACAAAGTAGGTCAAATGTCTAGTGCTAATTTTGGCCTTTCTATAGTAAAGTTAACTAAGACATTCCAATTTCTATTAATCTAGGAATGAGTTTCATGGATAAGGTCTTCATATGGATGGTTGTAACATTCCCATGTGGTAATGCAATTGACGGCTTCAGTGTTATCAAGATATGCGCCATCAGTTTTGTTTTAAATGCTTACTTAATACTATCATTGTGAAATGAAAAAATGCACTTGTTCTTTCTTTCTTTTGCCCTATTTTTTTTTTATCATATGAATTTTAGATTAATAATTTAGTAGATTATTTTCTTGTTTTGATAAACATTTTTTAGTCGACTATTTTAAATACTTGAGGAGGTTAGATGTAGATAGAGTAGTGAACATTAATTTACTTATTTATAAATTTATAATATAACAAAAGAGTGTGTCTATAAACGTGTATTAAAGGCTAAGTAGTAATTGGGTCTTACTGCCATAATATTGATAATAAAGGCTTTTAAGTGATAAAAAGTAGGAGATAGAGTAATAAAAATTGGATGCTAAGTAGTAATTATGATATGTTACATGTAAAACAAGGCTTTCCTTCCATTTTCAACTTGTGGTGCTATGCTTTGCTTTCTTTGTATGGCTTGTTGACACGATTGTTCTTTCACAGGTCAATAAACTATTAGGCTTCAATATATTCATGTAAGATTGGAGCTCTTATTTCTATATATAAGGTTATGTTATGATCTATTTGTAGATAGTCTGATTATCAAGTTTCAATTGTTGTTCAAGAACAATTTGACCAATTTTGGGTTGACTTGGTTTGGTGGCTTGTGAATCATCCCAACCACAAAGTTCATCATAAAGTATACATTTGTATATCAGGAAATAAGAGAGGGAAGCAATCTAGGAAAAATTGACGCCAAATGATGTTATGTAGTGGATATTGATTTTCTTGCTGCTAATGTAGGATTCTAGTGGAAATATTGATTTTTTGGGCTATTGATGTAATTGATACTAATGTAGGATAGGTAGCAATATGGATGTCTTGGGTAATTGTATAAAAAGTAAATATTGGAATATCATATGATTTTTTAGTAATACTTTAACTCTTTCCATTTTCAGCTGTTTGACACAAGCATTTTTGTATTTTATACTACTATTCATGAGTTTTATAGTGACAAATTTTTATTCACTTACAAATTGGAAGTCTAACTACCAGGGGTTAACATTAATCTTCCCCAATTTTACACTGACTAGTTTATATTCATTAAAGAATTTTACTCATCAGTTCTAATTGTTGACACTCGTCTCCAGATATTTGACACCCATGCTCATGCATTTGACATTAATCTTCCATTGTTTTACAATGAATAGTTTATATTCACTAAATAAATCCACTCATTAGTTCCAATTTTTAACACTTGTCTTTAGATATTTGACACTCATGGTCATGCATTTGACACCGATCTTTCTCCATTTTACACTGAATAGTTTATGTTCACTAAAAAATTTCATTTATCAGTCCTATTTTTTGACACTTATCTCTAGATATTTGACACTCATGTTCAAGAATTTGACATTAATCGTCCCATGTGTTACACTAAATAGTTTATATTGACTAAAAATTCTACTCATCAGTCTCAATTTTTGACACTGATCTCCAAATATTTGATACTCATGTTCATGTATTTGACACTAATTTCATCCTATTTTACACTAAATAGTTTATGTTCAATAAAAAATTCCACTCATCAGTCCCTATTTTTGACAATTTTCTTCACATATTTGATACTTATATTCAAACATTTAACACTGATCTTCCCATGTTTTACACTGAATAGTTTATATCCACTAAAGAATTTCACTCATCAATCCCTTTTTTGACAGTTTTCTTCACATACTTGATACTCATGTTCAAGCATTTGACAATGATCTTTGCATATTCTAAAAATATTGTATTATCAAACTTTGATGTATACTTCAACTTTGAGCCATTAATATCATAGTTAATAGATGATGATATTAATATTGTCACTTCTTCAAGCGTGGTTCTTTCTTTAATCAAACTTCCACTTGATTGGCCCCATCATAATGCAAAGTGCCATTGAAATCCTTCACCATTTCTCCACCAAAATGAAAATAACAACATTGTCATTCCACCACTTATATATCAACTTGTACAAAAAACAAGAAAAAATTGGAAATATGTTATAATATGTTACTATATCAAGCAATTATTTATTAATAACAATAATGATTTCCCAACTGTTGTTCCATATTTTCTACTAAATCTTCAAGAATTTACTACTGACATGTAGCTATTTACCACTCAATCTTCCGCTAATAAGCACTGACAGACCAACATATAATAAAAGACAAATTAACATGAACATTCAACAAATAATCAAGGTGTTAAATAGGAGAAGGGTTTAACAAATAATAGAATCAAGGTATTGAATACACATTGAACATAACAAAT
Organism: Adenanthera pavonina; assembly: GCA_026686845.1. NCBI lineage: Eukaryota > Viridiplantae > Streptophyta > Magnoliopsida > Fabales > Fabaceae > Adenanthera > Adenanthera pavonina. The sequence continues at coordinate 35,553,593 of JAIVEN010000015.1, forward strand.
AATCAACCAATGAGAAGGGTTTAACATGAACTCCCAAGATATAAAGTCCAAGTTTTTGTTATTTTCTCACACAAGAGATTCAAATCAACTTAAGCTACCATTCTAAAAACTTCACATGAGTACTGAGTTAAGAAGAGTCATGAGCTACCAAGCATTTACCCAACTGAACCCTAAGAAAAGGAGATGCCTAGCATTTACCTAAAGAGCATTCACTAATAGAGAGAGACCAAATGAGATGGAGGGAAGACCGAGTTACTGAGAGCAAATAGAGTGAGAGAGCATGGTTGTCTTCACACGACAGGAAGAAAGATATGATGGAGGCAGTGCCAACTGGTTTGAGGGAAATATTGGATTGTATTATTTTAGTAGTAGGGGTACTTAGGTCATTTAATCATCAAATTTTGTTCAATTAAGACCAAGGGTCTATTTTTGTCGTTTTAGAATCTATTAGTCTCTTACTGGAATTAATTCAAAATTATGGTCCTTAAATGTCATTCTCCCAAAATTAAAAATTAGAGTAAAATATGGGGGCCAAATGATTAATTTTTCCTCCATAAAGTTATATTTTGTAATTTTCAATTTTAGCAATAAAAATGTTTTATGCTTAATTCCTTAAATTCTATTCATTATTAGTAAAAAGATTAATAAAAATAAAAATGAATTATTAATTAAAATATATTAATTAATACACATATTGATAATTAATTTTTTTATAAAATCTATAATATAAATTACAAAACAATATGAATTTTTAATGAATTGCCATTAATAAATGATAATTTTCTTATAAAATTCATAACATGAATTATAATATAATAAAAAAAATTTTAACTAGTTGATGTTCATTGATATATTTATTCTAAGTCTTTTTCACTTTTTTTTCTGAGTTTTTCATGTGTTTTAATTCTATACTCTCTTTTACCTTCATATATCAAAGTTCAATTTATTGTCTCTTGAACCATCTATGTTCAATGAATTACCGTTTGACACGTTCTTTGAGGGTGTGCGGCCAATATGGCAAACTATGCATTCAGAAGGAATGTTACTAAATGTTAGATATGCTAGCTTCCCAAGAAGGGGGTGAATTGAGAAGATTAAAATTTTCTGTAAAACTTTAAGAAAGTGAGGAAAGCAAAGGTGACAGTAAAATAGAGTATAAATGAATATTCAGTAAAAGTAGTAATAGAGAAGGGAAGACATAGATATTTATCCTGGTTCGATCTCTCAATCTTGACCTACGTCCAATCCCCAAGCCACCGCTTGAGATTTTTCACTATTTTGTAAGAATTCAATGGGCTTCTTGCAAATGCCACAGTATAGCGTTGATACTCTATTTTAGAGCTCACACTTTCTCTCTTTGCACTCTAGCTAAGTGCTTCCCCAATCCCTTGTGATATCCCCTCACAAGAAAATCTTTCTTCCAGATGAAGATAAGATTGTTTACAATGAATAAACTCTCTTAATCAGAGTGTATATGAAAGTTGGAGTACAAATATTGAAGTATGTGAGAGTAAGAGACTTTTAGTAGATGATTTGGCAGAGTTTCAGTATATAAAGTTAAAATCGTTACCCATAACTTCAAATGATGTTATATTTATAGATTTAGGTCTCAACTATACGTTAGAGACAAAATCTATCCGTTGGAGAAGTTACCCAACGGTTACTCTGAAAAACTATCTGTTCACCAACCGTATTTAATGCTTCTGACACTCAAAGTTTGAATTTTGGTTGGCCAACAGAAGAATTTCGCAGGGACCGAAAGCTAAAGACTTCAACGTTGAATATTCGAAGTTCGTCTGTCATCAAGCAAAGTTCAAATTTTAGTCTTTGAAAAATGTTTTTATGTTGGAACATACGAATTTTCAAGTTTAAAGTTCTTCTAAAAAGTATGAACAGTTATTCTATTTTGCTACAGTGCCTTCGAAATTCAAATTTTGATACTCAAAATTCGTCTGTCAGAGGGCAGTTCAATAAGGCACAACAATTCAACTATTCAAAATTTGAATTTTCAAACTGCAAAGTTCGTCTGTCAGAGAGGCCTCTTTTCAGACTTAATGTAAAGTTTGAATTTTTGAATACTATCATTCGTATGTCAACATATCATTATAACAAACTTACAAGCTTTGTTTCTGAAATTCAAATTTTCATGTTCAAAGTTCATCTGTCAGTGAGCCATCTTGATGTTCTTTCCAAACTTAGTTGTCAGATGAACTTTAACATATCCTCAGACGAATTTTTCATTTTTCATAAGTTGTATTTTGTCTGAAATTTGAATTTTCAAAATCCAAAGTTCGTCCGTTAGAGGAAGTTCTTTTCAGACAAGTATCAAAATTCGTCTGTCAGAGAAGCCTCTTTTCAAACTTGTTCATTTTCAATACGAAATTTGAATTTCCAAAGCCAAAGTTCAAATTTTCAAAATAGCATATCAGTATAGGTGTTTCAAACTTCATCTGTTAGTGGGTGTTTTTCAAATATTCCATAGAATCATAGTTTTAAAACATCTTTTTACCAAATCAAAGTCTTTTACTCAATTTAAAGAAGGCTGTAGATTCTACATCTATTCTTGTGCTGGTTTTTCTGGAATTTCTCCACTTGAGATCATTTATACACCTTTGATATCTTCTCTCCAAGCTCTAGAAAGTTGGTTTAGAGTCATCAAAACACTTGATTCAACACTAAACACGAATCTTTCTTTAAAGGTCCTACTATCCAATGTTTTGTTTCTATGGACAATTCCCATTCCCATAAACGCTATTCATAATTAAGGTCCTACTTTATACTTCTACATGCTCACTAATTTCAAAGATAATGGTTATAATGATGGTTAACATTCACATTCAGATCCTTAAACCCACAATGTTAGGTTTAATATAATATAAGTTTTGATGATAACAAATATAGAGAAATAAGGAACAAATGCATCATATGTGTCTAACATTTATATTATTCCTAAAAGAAGTAAATGTATATTAGCATGTGTTTAATTATGTTTATAATATATATATATCATGCTATGTACTAATATATCTGCTGTGCTCTTATGGTTTATGATACAAATTGGATATATAAATTGGACTAACTACTTGGTTTGTAAGTGTAATACATTAAATGTAGGATTGTCTAAGTAGGAAAAGTGAGCATTGGAATAAAGAAAAGGAAATCAACACCACGTCTCACTCAAGGAAGAAAAAGAGAAAGAATGCTCAAAGAATTGAAGATCAAAAGGGAGCATACCAAGAATGGAATGACTAAGTGAAAGTAGAGCTCAACTTTTGAAGACCTAGCTATCAAATATATTTTGTTTTTCACTTTGGTTATGGGGTGGTTTAATCTTTAAAATTTACTTAAACTTGTTACCATATATTTTAAATGAATTAGATTAAGTAAATATGATGTTAGCATGTGTTAGAATTGAAAAATATTGGCCAATAGATGAATTTTGTTATTAACTCATATTTCTTTTGTGAAAAATTCAAACTTCGTTTATTGAAATTTAAAGTTACAGAGGTTTTATCTCTGATAGATGAATTTCAGCTCTGAAATTCAAATTTCGAGTTAAGTATTATTAGTGAAAATATGCAAAATTCACATGAAACTTAATCAAAATTTGAATATTGGTTAAGTTTAAAGTAAGTTCAAAATCATCTCTTCTAACAGACAAACTTTAGACTTTAAAGTGCAAATTTTAAAATAAAAACTTGTGAGTCTCGTTAGAACCTACCTCTAACATACGAACTTTGTAGTTTAACATTCAAACTTTGAAGAGAAAACTTGTGTTATGTTGAACTTGCCTCTGACAGACAAATTTCAGCTTCTAAAATTCAAATTTCAAAATGTACTGTGAAAACTTGAAACAACTGTTCAAACTCAATAGACACACTTTCAATATGAAAATTCACATGAAATAGCATGAGTTAACTTTGGCAAACTCGAAATTCAAAAGTCACTCAGTGACAGACAGATTTTGAAATTTAACATTAAACACATAACTATATTGACTCTGTGAAATTCGTCTCTTAAGCCCTGAAATTTGAATTTTAGAATGACAGACTCATTTAATGCGGTTGGTGAACGGCTCTTTTAGCAAAATAATGGCTAGAACTTGTGTTTAACAGATAGATCTTCTGTCTAACAACTAGTAAAGCCACAAATTTATAAATAGAACCTCATTTGAACTTATGGGTAATGATTTTAGGTAAGTTTGTGCCAAAATGCTGCTCCAATACATAAAATCTTTCTGTGTTAAAATTTATAGGTAAACACATCTCATTAGAGTTTTGAATGTATTATCTACTCTATAAGAGAGTTTCCATACTGTAATCATTCTTTTCTACAATTTCTAGGTAGAATTTTAGTATGGAAAAATACTAAAGGAAAATAAAAACATCTTGTAAGGTTGAGAGGAGAGTAGCTTCACAAGTGTCTACTGAAACTTGTGAGATGTACTAATGCTTCACAAGTGACCGGATCAAACTTGTAGGATATGGTGAAAATCTCAAGTGGTGGCTTGAAGACTAGACATAGGTCAAATAGTTTAGGCTAAACCAGGATAAATTCTTGTGCCTGATCCTTTATTTTCTTACTTCATCTATATCCTTAATTACCCTCTATTCATCTCTGTTCTACTACTTTTCTTGGTGAAATTGGGTTGTACACAAAAAAAGTGAAAATCTTGTATCATCCAATTTACCCCCTGTTAGCAAGGCTGACTTCCCAAGAGGGGGGGTGAATTGGGAAGATTGAACTTTTTCTGCACAAAGTGAAGTAAGTGAAGATATCACAGTATAATGAAAACAACGTGTAAAACAGAGCAAGCTGAAAAGTAGAGATAAGGAGAAGAAAACTCAGTGATTTATTCTGGTTCGGTCTATCCACTTGACCTACATCCAGTCCCCAAGACACCTCTTGAGATTTGTCCACTATACAACAAGAATTTCAACGGGCTTCTTGCTAATGCCATAGTACACGAGTATGCTCTGTTTCTGAGCTCTCTCAAACTCTCCAAGCACTTTCACTATGTGCTTCCCAATCCCCTTGTGAATACCCCTCACAAGTAAATCTATCTCCCAGATGAAGAATAGATTGATTACAATGAAATAACTCTCTTGAAAAGAGTAGATATGAAAGTTTAAGTACTAGTATAGAAGTTGAGAGGGTAAAAGCTTTTTGAAGAAGATTCAACAGAAATTTGGTATATATATGTTTGATTCGTTTCCCACAACTTCAAATGATGTTGTATTTATAGATTTAGGTCTCAAATATCCGTTAGAGACTAAATCTATCCGTTGGGGAAGTTATCCAACGGTTACTCTGAAAAACTATCCGTTTACCAACCGCATTTAATGTTTCTGACATACTGAAATTTGAATTTTGGTTGGTCAACAGACGAATTTCGAAGGAACCAAAGGTTGAAGCTTCCAACGTTAAAATACGAAGTTCATCTGTCCATAGAGTGAAATTCGAATTTTGAAACTTATAGAGTATTTTCTCAATGTGACATACGAATTTTCAAGAAGAAAGTTTTTCTGTAAATCGTGAACAGTGTTTTCAATTTTCTACAGTACCCTCGAAATTTGAATTTTGGATGCCCAAAATTCATCTGTCCATTGAACGTTCAAAGAGGCACAGTAGTTCACTTTCTTCGAAATCGGAATTTTGACGTAGTGAAATTCGTCTGTCAGAGATCAATTTTGAGACTTAATTTCCTTTTGATTTCAGATGAACTCTATCATAGTTTCAGACGAATTTCTTTGGTTTTCACAAGTTGTGTTTTGTCTGAAATTCGAATTTTGAAACTGCAAAGTTCGTCTGTCCAAAAAGGCTTCTTTCAGACTTATATAAAAATTCGAATGTTGCAAAGTCAAAGTTCGTCTGTCAGAGAGCATTTTTCAAACTCAATTTCTTCTTAATTTCAGATGAACTTTAACATAGTTTCAGACGAATTTCTTTGATTTTCACAAATTGCATTTTGTCTGAAATTCGAATTTTGAAACTGTAAAGTTCGTCTGTCCAAAAAGGCCTCTTTCAGACTAGATGAAAATTCGAATTTTGAAAAACCGAAATTCGTCTGACAGAGAGACATCTCTTCAGACTTGTTCAGTTTAATCTCGAAATTCGAATGTCCTAAGACAAAGTTCGAATTTCCAACTTGACAGTTTAGTTTGAACTTTCAACCTTCGTCTGTTTGTGGGTATTTTCCAAATATTTCAAGATTGAACATGAAATCAAAGTTTGAAAATATCTTTTCTTCAAATCAAAATCTTTTACCCAATCATAGCAAGAACTAAGACTCTACAAAAAATCTACCAGCAAATACTCATAAAATCTTCACTTGAGATAGCTTTGATCTCCTTTGATATCTTCAATCCAAGCTTTTGAGTGTTAGTTTAGAATCATCAAAACTCTTGTTTCAACACCCCCCTCTTGAGTGGTCAGCCAAACCTCACACACAATCTCTAACATTTCCACATGTAAAGAGGTTAAAATAATCAAGGAGGTCTAGAGATTCAAGAATTGCCAAAGCAGGCCGCTAGGGTAACCATTAAAAAAATTGGGAAAAAAATTGAATGTGAATGGGGTGGCCAAATGTGGATTGTGTGGATACATAGAGGTGTGTTATATATTTTCTCCAGTTAGTAAAATTGTCACTTTAGGGATTTTGAGGGTATTTAAATTTAAGAGGGTATTTAAATTAAGGTTATTTTGATAAAATATTATTAAATTTTACAATATTCTAAATCATTTAATAACTTCCTTAATTTATATGAAAAACCCTAAAATGACAGCTTTTAAGATCGAAGTATCCATAAGGACAACAATGCTTAAACCATCAAAAAAAGGTGCCACATCATCATCACATTTACATTGTTATATGATGTGTGAGATTTAGGGACATATTTGTACAAATTTAAAAACTTTGGGGATTAACTTACCTAACTGTCAGAACTCCATGGAGTGATTCACCAAATTTTAAACTACGGAAACCAAATTGAAAACTTGGACAAACTATGGAGACTAAAGTATTACTTTTCCCTATATATCATTATGTATAAATATTAATATGAATATCTACATATATATATATATATGTTATATATAATATTGTATATATCGTAATATATGATGCAGTTGGAATTCTAAATGATTATTTTACTTTTTTAATTTTGGATATGTTTGTCTTTCTACTAATAATAAAGAAAACTCAAGGAAATGACTGGATATAGTGATTGCCAACTTTAGCAATGTATGCCTTGATGCAAAAGATTTGAACAGTTTTATGTATGCTTGCATCTGATTGCTTGAGTAATAACATGCACACACAAAATGGTTGTTGTTGCTACAGAGATTTACCCACATCTCTGAATTACAAACAATGTTATAAAAACAAGATCGAATTGGCCGGTTTGACTAAAAATTGTTGCCTAGTCCGGTCCAAACATAAGTGAGGACTAGTCAGTTTAGGAACCGGTCAAGATCCGGCTTTGAATTGGTTGAATTGATCCTAAACCGATTCCGTTTTTAAATTTTTTACAACATTTTTTTAGCTTATAAGATAAAATAGTATCATTTTTAATACAAATATTTTATTTTCATATTATAATATTATTTGAGCATTATTATAATATATAATTATTAAAAATTATAAATTTACTTAACAAATAATATAATAATGAATTATTAACTAATTATTTTGAACTCAAAATGTGATTATGGATAAATATAAATTTATTTATATTTAAATATTGAGTTATGAAACTTATTAATAATTTATTTATAATGAATAATAAATTAATATTTTAGTATTATTTAATTTGAAACTTTTATTAAATTATAAAATTTATTTAAACTTTTGTTATTTATTTAAAATATATTATTTTAAATTTTTAATAACTATCAGTATGATCCCAATTAAATCACAATGGAACTATTGAATCTTGAACCACTGTCTTATTTAATTTAATGCTCAAGTCGACTCTAACAACATTGATTACTAACCTCGTCAAGTCAAGTAAAGCAACAAGCAAGGAAAACGGTAAACAAATTGCCAATTAGTGCAAGAATTTGACATTCCGGTTTTGAAATTTTATGTAATGTTATGACATGTTAATGTCTGATGATCAAAATTTTCAAGTATGGCGAAATTAGTATTAATTAATCACAATATATCTTAAACTAAGTAAGATATTTAAATATCTTAGAACAGATTCCTACACAGTACAACCCACAAATATTTATTTTCATATTAGTTCAAAAGAAAAATGCTATAACCAAAGCACAAGGAAAGAAAGTAGATTAATAGAATCATAATTGGAAGATAACGGTGCTACAAATCAACATGATCAACAATTGTTGATATAACTTTAAAAATCTTATAGAAGTACATGATAATCAATTGTCCATATAATTTTAACTGTGTACATGCATGCATGAATGAATAATTTTATGAATCCAGGAAATAAAACAATGCCTTTTATCCCATCTCATTATTGGGAATAATTGCTTGCATGCAAATATAATTTCCTTCAAAGAATATACCTAAAAACCAAAAGCTCTAATTTTTGAAGAAAAATTTACAAGACACTTCTTCTTCTGTGTGATTTTCCAAAATATAAAGAAATAAGCTATTTCCTTTTTAAGCTAAGAGCATGGAGAAATTTGGTTGGCATCTTTGTACTGTCATATGAAGAAGCCTATATTTTGTATTTTCTTAATCCCTATAGGGCTTCGGTTTTATCTGAAACGGTATCATCATCATCATCAATGGCTAAATCGGATACCTCATTAGCCAAATTTGTCTTCTTTTCACCATCACCATCTACTGTAACTTCTGGAGTGCTATTATCTTCTGGTTGCTGCAGGCTCCAATACATGATGCTAGCAGTCAAAATAAGTATCATCTTCTGGTTCAACTATAATCAAGGAGGTTAAATGCAAAATTAGCTTACATCTATCAAGCCAAATAACTGAATCCACTGAAAAGAGTGTTGATTACTAAAGTCCGATCTAATTGAATTAGATGGTAAGCACTAATACAACACAATATTTCAATAACAACAATGAATAGTCTAGTTCTTTTTTTAGGTTATGGACTAAGAGTATTCCCTATTGACAGCAAAAACTAATCTTTCTCAAAGTACAAATGGCAAAGAGAAGATTCTCCCAACTAGGTTTGCTCCATATACAAAGGCAAGAAATTGAATTCCAATTACTTGCTTAAGGAATGAGAACTCGTACCATTTATGCCAATCTAAGTTGGTTCAATAGTCTAGTTCTACCTCAAATGTTTTTCAATTTTCTACCTAGTATCACTGTTCATTATGTGGAAGCGAAAAAACAGTTTAAGTATAAATGCAAGGAGCAGTAGATAGATATATTCAGAAACCAAGAGCCAAATAAACACTAATCGGTACTAGCCGTACCAATTACATTAATTGGTACCTATTTATAACCTTATACATAGCAGTGTTGGTAGTTTTAATGCTAAAGCTAATAACTTAGCTAACTACTATTAAAAGCCATGTAACACTAATGACCAAAAATATGATGGAATCCTCTCTCTCTCTCCCCTTCCTCTTATGGTGAGAGAAACTGTAGCTATTTCAACCGTTGGGTCAGAATTAAATTAGAAAAAAAAAACAGAAAATGGAAGAAAGTTCCTTGGCATTCGAAAGACAAGGACCCCTCCGAGGCTCACTTGGAATCTGCCTACCTCCTGCAGAATCTTCCTCGCACGTCATCCCCCCAGTTTCTCTCTCCTCCCCAACACTAGTTGACGACGGTGGAAATGATAATGAGCTCCTCTCTCCAAAGCTACGGGCCTAGCTAAATCTCTATTTTATCCCTCTGCTAACTCACCCCTCACACTTCATTGGTCCTGTCTACCTTTTCTCCTCACATATATTCGACCTTCCTTTGACCTGCTTCCCCCTTCTCGTACAGACATTACCCCGATAATCCGCTAATTCCATCAAAATGAAACTTCTAAGAGCTCAAAATTTACACAAGTTCATTATCATTTCCACCAGATCTAAGTATCTAGCGCCCCTGTCAAAAATACAACTATAGTATTGTTCTATTAAGCTGAGGTTTAACAATGATGAGATTACCTCCATTATGTCCTCAGGTAACAAGAAAATGGAACAACCAAGTTTTCGGGCAACACTGATTATATACGTGGCATTCAACTTCTTATCTTCCTCTGCATTTCAAATAACAGAAAGACAATAGATTATCCAACATAAAGATCAACAGAACAATCACAAGGTGCTGCCATCAATTTATTGAAGTTCACCTACCAGTCTCCCCCTTAGTAACAAGACTCCAGTTGACCACCCTCGCCTCCACAGCACTCAGAAGCTCAAGGAAGAAAATCCCACTGGAAAGATTCTTATCCTGATGAAGGAAAAACGAATTGAAATCAATATCACTGTTAAAAACAAAATATAATCAAAAGTCTTGTTGAAGTCCATATATTGAAGCAACATTTGTGTTTCAATATTGATTACAACAACAACATTAGCCTTATCTCACTAAGTTATGTCTCAATATTGATTACAGCTAAAAAATGTATAGATCATCATATCTTCTCAATCTAAAGTTGAATTTTCCATACATCAATACATTTGAGTCAGATTCAGCCACAAAGTTGTGTCTGAGTATACCTTGAACAGTCTCATTCTTCTAAGGTTTAAAATAACCTCTTAAATTGATCATATGCTTGTCATTTCTCTCTTACAAGATGTGGATCTTAAGCGTTCAAGATCAAGAGTCAAGATGGATAATTTTTTAGATCAATAAAAAACTTAGTAGAGATGGTACACACAAATATAAATTTCATATTGTTACCAAATAGCATGAAATTGGACCAGGTCTAATGCAGATTGAACCACTTAATACATAATTTCTAGTTCAGAAAATTCGTTTTTTTAAACATGTATAGTTTATTTTCGTTTTATGGATAACCAATATGACCAATCATGTACTGGAGCTGGTACAATTTCCACAGGTACAAAGTTAAGATATTATAATGTTAATAATAACCAGCCACATTTGACTAGTTACCTTGAAACTCTCCATTTGGGAAGTTCTTCCTGCTTTCTTCACTTTATTGTTTGCCCAGTTTAGAATAACAGCATCTGTAATCTCTTTACCTTGGGAGTGTGATCTCAAGTTTTTCAGAAGTTGAAGCATGCTAAACCTCATCAGCTGCCACAAATATGCTGTACGGGAGGATGAAGAATTGGAGATGAGTTTTCCCAAAATGCACAAAGTATAGGGTTTTTTCTTTTCAAATAAATTCCCATACTAATAAAGCCAGTAAGCATCTAATATATTCATTATTTTTAATAATGAATTACTTGTTATAAAAAGTCATTCATGCCAACAAAGAAGCACCAATCTGAAGCTTGTCATAGACAAATTGAGAAAGTCAAAAGACATCAATCCTCAACTTCAATCTACAAAGCCTTTCTTTCTCTACAGTCTAAACTAAAAATACATGCCTGGCAAAAAGATCCATTCCAATCAACAGCAACAATTAAGCAACATATTATTTATGGATATCCTAGTTCCATATATCAGAGTATCAGGGTGATTTTAAAAACAAAAATCACATAAAGAAAATGATGAACAGAGTAACTACTATATTGTCGTTCATAAAACATGAGCAATAAATTCAAGCAGCTGTACTCAGCTCAAAGTGGATGAAAGAAGAGACCAAATCAGAAGATAAAAGAAGAGCTCCTAAATCTTGGATTTCTTTTATATAAAATTAGCTATGATTTGGTTATTTTACTTTATATTTTAGGAATTGGGATCTAAGCTACTCCCATTATTCAGGCTGGTTGAGTTGCTTTCTAAAAAGTTTAAAAGTTTGTTATTGATGGAGGAAATTGGTTTCACCTATATTATATACATTATCCATGACCATGATATCTATTCCAAGTTCCAACTACTTTTAATTCCCCAAGAACACAAGTACATCATTCTGTGAAATGAAACTTGAGGAATCCTAGTCGTCCCTATAAAGCATAAAACAATGGGCATAAAGCAGGCTAAACCATAGAAGCATCAAATTCGAAATAACCAACTAATGATAGGTACAAATGCAGGATTATTATCTCTACAGCATAAACAGCTCTTCTTTGTTAAGTGAAATTGAATTTTGATAGCGATCTCAGCTACATCCCATGCACCAAACTCCACTAGAAAAAAATAAAGAGGAAAACAGTTGACTCAACTAAAGTACATGTTCTGATAAAATGATACAAGAAAATTAGCTCCCTTGATGCACCAATTGCAGCATACTATCTAATAGGATATCCCGTCCCTACTAGCAGGATAAATACCAATGGCATGTTCAAACTGCTAAAACATTTATGCTTATGTTGTCCACTTAAATTGATTGTATGGTATCTGAAATATTCCTTCCATGCCTTACATAGTATACTGTCATCAATATGAGTGTGTGTGTTTGTCTATTTGCAGTCAATTATCTATCTAAGATCAATTTTCAACGTTCTTGGTCAGAAATCAAGACACTTGTTACCTGATGGTAATGTTCAGTTGGCTTATTGAATTACAATAAGAGAGAAAGAGGACACATAAAACAGTCATCAATCATCAAATATCCTATTAATGATAATAAAGCTGAATTTAAACAAATATTTAGAAAGTTCAAAAACCAATTTTGCCAGTAATATGAACAAATCATAACAGTTCCAAAATAAAACATGAAAACTTACCAATTATTAGCTTTTTATTCCCTTGCACAATATCATTGCCAGCAACATTCACTAAGGATAAGTTTAGGTCCTTCCCAATCTTTATAACTTGGTTGCAGTTCTCAACTTTTCGAAAGGGCATCTTTATAGGAGGCTTTGTTGCCTGCTTCCAATTGACCGATCCAGGTGAAACCTTATCAAGAACTTCCAACAAAACCCATCTGCATAAAAGGAAATTGAGAACAAAAACCAATAAAGGAAATTTGAAAAATTCAAAAATGAAAAGAAATAACTGGAGAAAAAATACGAAAAGGAATTGGAAGAAGGAGAGAAGAAACAAAGGAGAGAAAACTTACCCATTTCTGACATCCTCAAAGACATTATTGACATAAGTAGCAATTCCAAGACTGTTAATCCATAATCTGAAGCATCTTTCTTCCCGAGACATCTGAGCATCATCAGTCATCATCTCAGCAAAGGACACCTTTTTGCTATCAACTGTAAGGCCATTCCTACAAAAGTACAAGCCAGCTTTCGACTTAGATAGGTGAAAAATTTTGTTATACAGTGACATGCTATGATATAAATATAATGAATCTACTATGATACATTATACAGTGCATATCTTTACAAATTAATCATGAAAGATACTAAAACACAAATTATAGTGTGATTATGTCACTTTCCGTTATAGGAAGCATCACTATTACACCCCATAGCAACCCCATGTGAAGAAAAAGGCAGCAAACAGCCCAAGAATCTATGGAACACAAACCTTAAAATACTTGAACTGTAATCCTAGAATAAAACAACATTAACAAGCTTCTGAAACAAGCCATACCTATGCTGAAATATTTGAGCAACAAATGCAAGATTAAGGTTAGGTGACCCTTCCACAATGTCCTTAGGAGTGAGATATCTCTTGCAATCTAATTTCTCTGCCTGCTCAAGAACCAAGTTTGCTCTTTCAGTTGGGTCTTTTGTGGCCAAGGCAGCAGGGCCTGAATGTTCCGGAGCAAGAGCATTAAGCAAATAAGCATAAGCTTCTCCATCCTAAAACAAATGACATCATCAGATATAACAGGTTCGTTCAACTTACAAGTTACAATTGGATATAATCTTTTATGCATAACATATCTATGTGCATCAAGAGCTAAACATACAAATTTTATCAAGAAGAAGAAGAAGAAGCTAAACACACAACTACTCAGCAATTCACATGTTTTGTGATAACATACTGAACCTTTTCTATAAAAGCTACTAGATGGTTGGCATGGCCAATAGAACAAAATGATAAGGTCCACAGATTTATTTACCATTTTAAAGAACTGTACATTAAATACCAGCCCTTTGTGGGTAAAAACAAGGTTTAAAAAAGTGACATTAACTCCATTTTTTGTCATCCATAAATTTTTCTGTCACAAGATACAGGATTTGACCCAATGGAATTACTTCTATAGAAGTAAGTCTGCAAAAACCTTAAAGTTTCCTCACCTTTACATCTGAAGAGAAGTTTGTGACCTGCTTCTCATATCCAGCTTTCTTTAAGTGGAAATTCATCCACTTTAATAAAACCTTCTCAGGTGGTAAGCCTATAAGCTCCTCCACATCCTGCCAATTTTACAATCTCATAAAAGGTACAATATAGTAGAAAACCATCACATTGGTAAATTACAAATTAAATCACAGGAAAAGCAAGAAACCAATGTATAACCTCGCTTTCTTCCACTAACTCCATAAGTTGAGGAGTTTTCTTCAGATTGAGATCAGCTAACAGTTGAATCTAATGTTGCCAGCATAAAGAAAGGCAGACATTATTGTTAGTGTAAGATTTTAAAGAGCTTCTGATCTTCTAATGAATAATGAACTCGTCTCCTAATCCATAACATGAAAATACAAAAAGGTCTAAATTTCAGGCAGTAATCTACCTTAATTATTTGTGAAATGAGGCCAAGTACCAGATGTGGCTACAAGATAAACAAATAGGAAAAGTTAGACCTCCCCAAAAAGAAAAAAGAAAAAAAGTAAAACCACTAAAGCAAATTTGGATGGAAAAAGAGAGGAAAAACAACAAGGATATTGTTCGTACTCTAGCTTCAGCTAGGTCCTGTGTGCCAATATTGACCACTGTGCACCCAATAGCCTTAGCAGAATTGAGGCAAAGGGTGTGGTTCTCATTTCTCTCCCATGGATTAAGAACCTTTTTCGTGTTAATGGCTCGCTCATCTATGGTGCCAGGAACAGCTACATTTATAAGCTTGCTGCAGGGAACAGTTAGTAACAAACCTAAACATTAGCCATTATTAGTAATACACAGGGATAAGAGATAAAAAGGCTCATAATTATGAAGTGGGGTCCTGCACATCTACCATAGGAGAACTCCATCTTTTGCAAGATCAAACAAAGCATTTGTTGATGGATCGATTGGAAGAAACTGCTTCATGAATTCATCTTCCGCCAAATAACTGTTAATATGCGCAACATAAGACGCTTTCTCAGATTCATTAATAGCATGATGAAAAGTTGTTGTGGTTGCCTTCAAAAATGAAGAAGAATTTTTTGAACTGCCAGACTTCTCCATTGCACGGGCTTGCAAATTTAAATATGCCTGCCATTCAATTATTTAGCTTCCTGGTCTAATATATATAGAATCCACAAACAAGTACTCATCATAACATAAACACAAATACACACACACATAAATAGACATCTACTTCTATGTAAGCTACGCGTCTCAAAAAGTTCATTTGAGGATTGAATGGCATTTTTGTTTGCAATCTAAATTTCTTAAAAGAGATATCCATTCATCCTTTCAGGAAACAATAACAACCGAGAAAGGAAGCCTAAAGCCTCAACTTTATAAAAGAACTCACCCGAAGGAAGGACTCAAACTCAATTTCTTCATCCATGTCCTGATATGACTCCTTTAAGATACCCTTAATCTCATCCTCATTGAACAATTCATCGAAAGCATTCAATTTCTTAAAAACAGGTGGCAAATCTCCCACAGTGACTCGTCCTGACTGAGTCTTTACTGATACAAACTTTTAAGGGAACAAAGAAACAGATACAAAGTAAGCCAAGATAGATATAGGTCAACCAAAAGAGAAAACAAAAAAACAAAAAAAACACACTTTTGATTTAAGACTTCGAAGTTGAACTTGAGTGAATTGGCTCTGAAGCCACTGATCAGAAACAAGGACGCCCACAAAACTAGACATCTTCAACTTGGTTGGATCGAAATACGGAACACTTCAAGGAACACTGATCAGCAGTACACAACTGCATTTTTAAATAGATGGATAAATAGTCTCAGTAAGTCAATGAAATTCAATAAAACGGATATGAACATAAACCAACTTGGCAAAGCACATTAGACTTCATAATTCAACAACACATATGTATCCAATCTCCTTAGGCTGATCCAACAGTAGACTTGCACAAGGCACGCTCAGGTAAACTCGCTAAGAAAAAACCAAAATTGAATCAAAATAGTCAAACCTGATGAAAAAAGAACATTTGAGAGAAGAAATATAAAGAAGTACCTCCTAGACTCAGAAACTCGAGCAAAAATTGAAATTATTTCTCAAGAGGATGCACGAACTTGGGTGTGTCAGGAATTGATGGAGGAAAAGAGAGAAAAGAGCGAGAGAGAAAATTGGGTCGGCGATTAGCGAAATGGGAAGTGAGAAAAAAGTGTGGGTGATAGAAACCTGGTTCTCTGCTTGTGAAATGATAAAATTGAAAGACGCGCACGGCGCAGTCCCCCCGCTTTCAATTCATTGTTTGTCGTGGAGGCAACGCCTTTGCTTTTTTCTTTATGTTTTCTTCACTTGTCCCTCGTTTCGTTTGTCTTGTAATTTCCAGCCGTTTTTCTTTGTTTCCATTTCTGAAATCTCATTTTTCTTCCTACTTTTTGCAGAAGAAAAAGTTAGTAGACGTGATGCATTATGTCATAATTCTTCACAAAACGAGTAAGAGTAAAAATTCAAGACTAATTATGAATAAGTGTTAACCCAAAAACTTTATCTGAGTAGAAAGAAAGCCTTAACATTGATGCCAATTTAGATTACTATACTGCTTATCATGATTTTTGAAGCTGAGTTGGACGAATAATGGGTTACTCCAATGGAAAACAAATAAATGAATCATCTATACGTTGAAAATGAAGAAATATTTAAAATAGATAAATATGCACCGGTTAACTTAAAATAATTTAAATTCAAATCGCCCAATCACTTAAATAATTAAAAACGGAGAGTCAAAGCATAGCTCAAAAATATTATTGATAAGTTAATATCAAAATTATATATGTAGCAGACTTCAAAACTAAATCTAAACCTAAAAGCATTGTGAATAATATGACCCAAAAAAGAAAATTGGCAGCCCTTCATATCATACCTTGCATGAAATATGAAAAATGAGTCAAATCATTAATTGTGAATAATATGATTTATTATAAATTTTATATTTCATACTAATATTTACATTGATTGCTATTGATGATTCTTTTTTTTTTTTTTTGAGAATGATATTGGTGATTGGTATAACAAAACTATAAGTCACATTCTAAAAGAATTGGTTTGAGCTGGGCCAAAAGTAATATTGAAGGTGAATTCTAGCCTAGCCCAATATTACAAGGCCATGGTGTGCCCTTCATTTATTATTTTTTTAAATAGAAAATACGATACAATTCTAGCGTGGCCCAATATTAGTGTTTCCCACCGCCAGCCAAGCAATGTTTAGTCATTTCCAATCTTATATCAATCAAAGATGAAAATATGATTCATACCAAACTTTATTATGAATAAAACAACTTACCTTACTCCATATATTACCAAAAAACAAAAGTATCAACTTCAATATAATTCTCTGGCACAAAAAAAAAAAACTACAATATAATTCAGTTTCCTTATTAGCTAAAAGAAACATGCTCTTCAGAATCTAGACATGTGCATAAACTTTTGTTCTAATTAGTCTCTTCTGACGGGAAATATTTTTTACCACGACGAAAAGAATTTATATATACACCCTAATTAAAACACTCAAAAACACGACATTTTCTTTGGCAACTTCTTTTTTTTTTACGAGTTATTCGTTGAGGGGTAACATTTTGATCATTCTACAGAGCAAGACATGACATGACTTTTTTTAAAAAAAAACAAAGTTTAAATAGCATCTACAAAGCATTCTACAACAGATCAAAAGCTTCCACTGTTCTCCCCACATAGAAAACAAAAATCCCAGAATAAACAGGCTTTCTCTCCTGCTCGAAGGGTTGAACCCTAGGCATCTAACTGTTGGTAATGTTGTCTTATACCAATCAACAGAATAGGAATAGCACAGTAGGCCCCGTTTGGTTCAATTTAAGGAACCTGGACCTGGAAAGAAAAGGAATCAGGCCTCTATTCCAACATCTGATGCTTGGAGGGTAGCATTCTCTATTACAATACATGTCTCACCCAACAAATTTTCCACAAATAGTCCAAAGGTAATTCATAAGTTCACTGTTGATGACTGATTCAAGATGAAAGTTGCATGTCAGGCTCCACTTTGAGCAGAAAAATGAGGTGCTCGACCTAGTGGCATTATGAGATCCTTCAAATACTCGTACTCTTCCATAGCTATTTGGGTACCATCTAATACCTGTTTCACCAAGCCAACATGACAATAATCAACAAAAAATTACATAAAAGATGTGTGATCTCAAATACAAGATAATACTCAAAATATTTATCATTTAGCCTTTATGCTGCTTTTGATACATGGAAAATGAATTTGAGGAAAGGAAAAAGAGAAGGGAGTATAAAAGTTATCTTTGGTAGATAACAAAGTCACTTTTTTAGAATATTACAAAAATAAAAAATAAAAAAATGATTTTGTTAGAAAGATAGGTTCCCATGTTTGTGGGAGAAAGTTCTCCCATTCCCATTCCCAATTTGTACCAAACAAGTGTATACTTGAATCAAGAAATACAGAGAAGGAAATCAAAGAGAATTTTCTGTTTAGACTTTTCCTTTGATTGAGACTTGAATAACATATCCTTTTCTTTCTCATCAATTCTTTTCAATCTAAACATATTCCAGAGGAAAAAAGGTTCAATTAAAATTTAAATCAAAGGGATTAATCTAAACTAAATTACCATCCCTTTCCTTTTCTATTACTGTCATCAAATACAGCCTTAGACTTCAGTTTTCTCAGCAAGGAGCTTTCAAACAACCCCCAAATAAAATAGCAAGATGAAATAAAATAAAAACAGACACACATGACCAAATCAGCAGGCACGTACTTGTCACAAGCACAAGCCATAAATTTGTGTCCGTGGCACTGCCCGTGGAACTAATAATATCACCACAGTTTTATACAAATACCCATTGCCTTTATAATTTGTTCAGTGTATAAAATGAGCTAGATAGAAAAACAAACTTCCAACATACAACATTGAATGAAGTAAAGAATGGAAGCACAGCAAATGTACACAAGGGGTCTCACCTTGTGAAGAAAGATCCTTCTATCTGTCATGTACGGGATAAGAGCAGGTATTTTACAAACAGACAATGCTTCAATGAACAAAAGACCAACCACTTGCCATTGTCTCATTCTAAATGCTGGAAGGGCGTCCATGAATGACATTGTATCCAGCATGCGTTCCTAAAAGAAGGTGAGGAGGACAATCAAATATAATCCATCCATCAAAAAAAAGTAATGTGACTGATTCAAACAATGAAAAGATTATTATTACATTTATAGTGATTTACTCACTAACCCTGATACCACACTTCATCTTAATACGTCAAATTACATAGCAATATAGCTCCAATTTCTAGTTTTTTTTGGAAAAAAAAAATAGAAACATCAACATACCATCCCATCCAAACTGGACCAAGGATATAATTGTAATCTTGACAAGACTGAGATGGTTGAAGGTCATAATTAGTGATTTGTGCAGAAATATTCCCCCCCCCCCCCTAACTCTAGCACAATGTTTACCTTTCTTCTTGCTCCCAAAAAAGAGGATTTCTTATTTACTAAAACAACTTTGATAAATGAGGATCCAGATCACAGGACAAAGAAGTAAACCATAGGAACAAGGACCGAAAGTACTTATTAATGATCCATTCCATAACAGGACTAAAATTCCTAGAGATATTAGCATTGCATGGCATTGCAAGTATCTCATTATCAAACTTGGACAAGAAATCTAAAACTCACCCAAAGAACCCTACTCCAAATAGGAAATAAATTCCTGACCAACCTCGTCAAACTAGTGACAAAAGATCCTAAAACCCAAACCATCTTTTCATTCCCAAATTAAACCCTAATCCCAAATTTCATCAACATAAAAATCAGTCAAAGAATCAAGGTAAAGCTCAAGCACCATCAATAAATCCAAGTTCCTTTACTATTATACCAAAAACAAGACACAAAAGTTAATGATATTTTGAGCTATACATTTACTGAAACCTTGCGAATAATGTTTCTCTTCTAGCTTACTTTCTCTCACTTTTTTTAAGCACTGCCATTCCCACTAAATTAGTTATTGTCAGTAGTAACAATTCTTCTCATCTCTCATCTGGCTCATCTAGAGACGATCCCCTACTACTTTCAATTACCCATAAAATCCTGCAAACTAGAATACAATATTTTCCTTAGCTTTACTGAGTGAAATCCTAAAGCCAATCCATATAAAAACCACAAAATGCATAAGGGTCCTGGAATTCTAGTAACCTGTGCAGAAATTCAATCATCCATAGCCTTAAACCCATATCAAATCTCCCAATCCTAAATTCCAAACCTTAAACTCATTTCATCAATTTTAAAAGATAAAAGTAATTTGGGAACCTCAGAATCCTTCACATTGCCAATAATGCAAACTCTTCTCCATGTCCCATATCAGGAAACCCGTTCATCATTTTCCAAAAACAAAAATGATATTCATGTCTATCCTAAAAATGAAGGATGGATCACTTCATTACCTGATCAGCATTCAATAATAGTACATTCAGGCACTTACAAAAGGCACTATCTTATATATCTCCATAAATTAAGCCATGAGGAATGACTTAGTAACAAAGATCCCCTGCTTCATATTTATTTTCATGACTCAACTATGGCAAATCATAATCTAGAACAAGATCACATAACTTCAATATCCTACCATCCCTTTCTCCAAGGTAGATATCGGTGTTGGCAACCGAAGATCAGCCACAAGTCTAGGTAAAGCACGCGCAAGACAACTGGCAAGAGCTTGTTTTATTTCTGATGACCGACCATCTGCTAAGACAACTTTACAGGGATACTCTCTCCCGTTAACTGTTAGATACTCTTCATGAAAGCTTTCATCCCTTCCATATATATATGCCAAAGAAGATGACGTTATCCACGAAAATAGAGCATTCCACATTGTTGCAAAAGGTGACAACTGAAAGAAAGAAGTTAAAAAGAGCACCAACAACTGCATAAATAAAAATATGTCTAGAAATGAGACAACTTGTATATTTGTAGAAATTTCTACAAGACTTACAGTCAAACTGAAACCCTCTGGTGGAGGGTCATACCATGAATCTTCCAGGTCAAACAAATCATTATCTAAAATTCCAGGCTTTCTAGGCCATTTTAGAGTAACTGATTCCTTTTCTATCATATCAACTTCCCCTACAGTCTGTTCTTCACCAAGATCATGAGGACTTGGCAATATAATTACACCAGCTTCAGAAACTGAACAAGATTTACAGAAAGACAAGAACCCTGTTAAAAATGAGCTATAAAGTGTACCTGGAAACCTAGAAAAGAAAGTGCAAATTACCAGCATCAGTGACATCAGATCCTCCAGACGCAACCGCTTCTGACGCCTGGCTCAAAGCAATTGCACAAGCTTCTGCTGAGGCATGACGTAAAATAGCTTCATCATTAATAACATCTGTACTACCTACTGAAGATTCTTCTATGACCCCCATTTCCTTAATCTCACAAAGACTTCTACTCCCAGAACTATCAATTTTCTCATCAGCCCAGGTAACAGAACGACTTTGTTTCTTTTCACCAGATGTTTTAAGGGAAGACTTGGGTTTATTCTTGCTCAAACTAGTTTTTTTCTCTACGAGTTTCTCTTCAGCATTTGCAGCATCCAAATTGGAAGCATAAGTATCGCCATTAGTGGCAACCCTACTCTTTTCTTCATTTAGTTGCATTGATTTCTCTTCAGATTCATTTTGCTCCACTTCACATTGTCTTTGTGATACAGAGGCATGTTGCTCAACACCACTTTTGCCTAATCGTTTAATAGCGGATTTGAGCATTTCTTCAGATGATTGGGTAACTTCTTTGACATTTGGTTCCTTCTCAGCATCCAAGATACTTATATTGAGACCACTTTTAAATGATGAAGACAGCTCCTGAATTCCATGATCATCATGTCTGACAGTTTTATTACTGAATACGTCTGGCTGCTCCAATTTCTTCCCAGAATCAGTCTTTAATGGATAACAAAATGGTTTCAGATTTGCTAATTGATTTTTCAGATCTTGGTGATGCATTTCCGTACGTTTAATCTTAAAATCTGAATTTGCATCCATTTGATCCAATGGCATCTTAGATAAACTATACTCATCTTCAGTAATTATAGTGCTCATGAAGTCCATCTCATTGATAATCAAATTTTTACCACCACTTAACTTTCCATGACTAGCTTTAGACCCTGCAATGCATAATCAAAGCTCACTTACTCATAAAAGAACATAAAAATTAGTGACTCTATCCTTCTACTTCCGTAAACATAGCAATAATTAGATCCCAGATGCAAAGTTCTATATTCACCCATATGCCTAAAAAATGGACATGATACAACACACTAGCAAGAAAAGGAACATCCATCTGATTATTTATGCATCTAAAAAGAATAAAAAATGCCATGAAAGTCACACCTTTTTTTAGATTCTTCTGAGAGGAACCCTTAGTATCACTATCTCTTTGTTTTGGCACATAGCCTTCAATAGCATTTGATGGACCAATCCACTGCTCCAAAGACACATCCCCAGTGCCGGTTTCTGTTTTCTCCTGAATTGTCAGGCCAGACAAACCTAATTCTTCATGCTTTCCAACTTTTTTGTCTGGTCCCAGATTCATATTCCCAAACAACCTAAGAATCTCATTAAGTTTCTCTGGGTCTAAAACTGAGCATCTTTTTTCTTGCAAGCTCCCAGTAAAAGCTTTGCTATTAACAACACAACTGGAAGAACAGTACATGTATGTCTCATGCAAATCATAAACCTTATGCTCCTTCAAAGAAATCCGATATCTACCCTTCCGAGGGCGATCAGATGGCAAAGGATTACAGCAGAGTGGATAACCACAGATATTTGTGATGGTTCGTTCAGTTACAACATCTTTGTAGTCACTCCTTGACATCAAAGATCCAGCTGCAAATAACTGGTCTTCATTTTGAATGCCTTCAAGAAGGGACAGTTGCAGCTTAAAAACTGCATCTTCCACAGATACTGGTTGGTCCTTTGCCATCTTCAAAAGCGTATTTCTGGAATTGCATCATACACAAGAACATATAATTGGGTCACTTTGTTCATCAAAATTTTAGCCAAAACTGCAAAATATTGTTAAAGTACAACACAATACTAGGTCAAAATTTTTTCATGCATATGGTGTGGCATATATATCATGATTAAAGTGCAGCATCACGATCAATCATACTTGCAGCTAACTTTCAAATAGGACAGTGATAATTAAGGAATATATGAAGAAACAAAAGAAAACAAACTCTCAGTGGATATTAATGAATTCTATTTCTCACCTAATATAACCAACAATTTTCCATTAGCTTATATAACTGTGATGAATCAATGAAAACAGAAAAAGTTAAAGAACCCTGAATTGGGGAAATGTTGGTGTGAATACATGACTTTCTGCATATGTGGTAATTTTGAATCTTTGACAATCAACTTGAGAATGAAAATGAAAGTTGCCAAAATGCATCAAGGGTTTTACATCAACGTTCACAATCTTTTCATTCTCATGTATTCAATTAAATCATTAAAACTTAAAACAAATAACCACAAGTACAGAAGAAACAAGGCTGGCATCCAATAGAACCCCCAACATCCAAAACCCCTTCTCTTACAGATGAATTGTTTGCTTTCCTATTACATTTTTTTCCCTTTTCCTTAGAATTCGAACAAAAACCAACAAAGCTAAAACCCACAGATGAACCAAAACTGATGAAGAATGCTACCGAAAAAAAAAAAAAAGAAAGAAAGAAAAGATGCCAAAACTTTGTTTGGCGCTGGAGATGGGTTGCATTGAATTTATATGGTGGTCTCACCATAGATGTTTACAATACACCATAGTTAAGAGTTAAACTAGATTCAACAAAGATCAATTGAACTTCATCAACAATTCCTATCATGAAAACCACATATCTATCCATACTTAACAGCAGTTTCAATAAGTGCATAAGCGTGATGAAGCAAGATACAAAACATAATTTCAGACCTAAATTCACCCACAAGCAGATTAAAAATGATAAAATGCCCAAGGATGATGAAGCAATAGACAAAAGACTTATTTCAGGTTCCCATGTCAAGCTGTAACACTTGAGCATCATGATTTATGACCCTGGAAAATCTAGTCCAATAAGGTTTAGACTTTCTAGTTTTGCTTATTCCATCTAGTTACTTTGTATTTTGACTAATCTCACAACATTACATAGAACAGACCCGCAATGCCACTAGTATTCAACTGCCAAATGCTACATCACGTCCAACAAAATAAAGAAACAAGATATTTCAAATATGGTCATCTTCTCAAACAAATAGAGGGTTTAGAAGCAATCTAATTATTCTAGGGTAAATCTCTTAACAACAATATATCAAGCAAATGAATGATGATAAACATAATCTTTCTTTTTTTAATGAAGATAATCTTTAGTGTAAGAATAGTTATCAATCATGTTTCTCAAACAAATGAATAGCTACCTATCACTCTTGAAATCTATATCTTAACTACAACCTAAATTTGATGATTTACAGTCAAACGTGGAAGAAAGTAAAAACAACATCTCACAAATATAGAGAGATAAGAGAATGTATCAATCAATCAGAGCCAGGGGCCAGAAGGCCAGAGAACGGAGGAAAAATCATTATTCTTATACCAATGAATGAAGATGCAGGTTCACGGAATCGAAGTTCGTATCTTGGTCGATTGCCTATGCCTCAGTCGCAGCCCTCAGTTTCCTCTGTTCACAAGCCGCACTCTCAGCGCGAATACGTTCGATTGCCTCAGCCCTCAGCTTCCTCCTCAATCACTCTGGTTCGTCGCGTCCTGTCAGTCTCTCCCGAGTCCCGACTCCTCTGACCTCTCTCGTCTCCCTACAGATTTCTATTCTTCCTCTATTTCTATTTATCCCTTACACCTTCTGTCCTTGGCCAACATGAGGCTCCCTATACATTTTTTATTTTTTTTATTTTATGTTAACATTTAATTAATATTAATTAACTATAGTTTTTCTTTTAGCCAAATATTAACTATAGTTATTATTCTGTCATAAAATTGCATTCTCAAACAGTTATCTGTACATTAAACTCAAATAATTGTTGACAAAAAAAAACTCAAATAATTATCTAGACTTTAAAGTATGATTGTTCATAGAAATGGAAAAGCCAACCAGGAGAAAAAGTACAAGTGGAGATGCCAAACAATACCTTTGAAAGGTTGATGAGTTACAAAGAAACAAGAGATCTTGCAACTATTAAAGAGTATTAAAAGAACACTAAGTTTTATCTTTTATACAACTATCAGGTAGTTAGCATTATTAAATTAAATTTGAGCATTATTCGATTTTAACAGTCTCTATTTTTTCCTACCTGAAACTGAAATCTTTAATTTTATTTTTTTGTATTGTGTCTGTAATTTTGCTTCAAAATAAAAAGAATATGTAAATTTGTTTTTTATATACATATTCTTTTGAATCAAATTTGCATGTATATAATTAATGTCAAGTTTAACAATAGGCCCAAAGAAAATACATTGGTGCACGGATTAATCACAAAATTATTAGTCATATTTTATTTGGTGCACACCATATTTTAGTGGGTCAAGCCCAAACAAATATTGGAGCCTATTTTAGTGTGTGAACTAACACCATGAATAAGTGGCTTAAGTCCTTAAATGATGTTATAATTTAGGTTCAAGAAAGTTGTGGATGGTTAAGGAAGAGGTGTGCTCTCTGTGAAAAGTAAAGGAAGTCATTAAGGTAGTATTTTACCTTTTATTGCATTATATTATCTTAAGTTGTTTTTGTGAACTTAATGATTTACCATGTTGATTTGATGATGTTTTGTGATTGTTTGACTATGTAAATAAAGGGGTTTTGACCCCGAGATGTCCTATTTACAAGGGGAGATTTTGCCAAAATTTTTGTAAAATAATATGGTATAAAATGTCTTAATGTGAATGTTTGTTGTTTTCATGAAAATGTTATGATATACATGCATAAATGGTAATACTACTATGATTCTTTGACTCTCACTCTTCCAAATGGCTAATATGCTTAGGAATAAGTTATGGCAAGATTACCAAAGAGGAACAAGGCAAGGGTAAAGAGATTGATGATTAAAATGATTATACTTGCCATGATATTGTATTTTGAGCTTTCGTGTAACTTCATGTGTGTGGTGTTAAATCTGTAAGTAATCATGTCCTTTTAGGTTTTGTATAATGTATGACATGATTTTGGAACAAGGAAAGGCCATGCAAATATGTGATGGTACTTATTTTGCAAAGTGTTGGTTGTAAATGGTAATTTTGACCCCTTATCAGTAATACAGCCATTGTTTGGACCATTTTTTTAAGAATAAATGAGTGTTATATATGGTTGAAAACTAGGCACAATGGACCACTCAAATTGGATGTGTGTGTTATTTATTATGAATTTTCAAAGTTAGTACCAGAAAACTAAGAAATTGAAAAATAATCAAATGAATAGTAAATTTCGTGGATTTCACTGAATGAATTGGCCCAACCAAACCTCTATTTCTTATTTTTCCCATATAGACAATATTTTAAACTATTTTTAAATATCTGAATCGTTCACATATCGTTCACATACGATTTTTGTGGAATTAGTTATGAATTTCTAAAATTTAGTCGATAAAATAGTTTTTACCAAATGAACACTACCCATATTTTGCAAAATTCTGTTTTGACATTTTATGTGATTCAAGTTTCTAATTATATATGAATGAACTCTATTATGGTCTAATACATAGGTGTAAGGCCTAAAGTCAAGGGGTTACAATTTTCTTCATCTTTCTGGATTGAAGTTCTCACTTTAACTTGTTAAAATAGACTTTAAATTAGGAATTTCTTAACTAAAGGACCATTTTATATATAGCTGGTTCTTCTTGCTTCATTTTGATATGAGGAAGAATATGTGATGGAAGACGGGATGAACCTCTCAAAAACAAGTCTTAGGCAACTCAAGAACTCAAAATAATAAAAAAAAACAACGGAAATAACCTAATGCAATTGAGAAACTGAATAGAACCTCTAAAGAGAACTCTAGCAATCTCAAACATAAGACACCACAAGAGTTGATCAATTTTCTTGATAAGTCAAATCCATATTCTATGAAGAACATGAAAAATCCTAACAATCTCACACGAAATTGAAAAAAAAAATCACTCAAAATATTATTCAGATCTAATTTGCACTACATGGTCTTTAAATAAGAATATAAATCCTAATCCTAATAGGATAAAGTGTTTCTTATAGATAAGGCTTATCCTTTTTTTGAATTTTATATTCAAATTTGAATTAAATATTAAGTTGGCATCATAAATATAAGTAAGAACCAATCAAAACTAATTTAATCTAATCTAGAAAAATTAAATAAAAAATAAAACGAAAATTCAAAATAAATTAAAAAAAAAATAAATCTAATTCTAAAGTCACATGACTCATTAATGAAGTAGATGACTTCTTTTAATCAAGCTCTTCTATTTGGACTTGGGTTGGGCCTTTACGATCTTCAAATTAGGCCTCCAAATAAATGATCATTCTTTTTGGACTAGAAGGTGGTATTATTTGCTCTAAATCTTCCAAATAGATGGGTTCTTTCTCCTTAAACTCTTGGATCAATCCTTGCAAGGCCTCTTTCATAGCTTTTGTCCTACCTCTTTGATCGGGATCCTGTAAGTATACAAGGTCGATCGCAATAATAAAAAAAATTATTCGGAGTATTTCAGAGGTCGAACCCAATTTATCAGTCTAAACTTTTAATCCTAAAAGCAAGTGATAATCAAATTGAAAATTCAAATTAAAAAGAGAAAAAAATAGAAAATAAAACGATTTCTGAATTTTGATTCAGTTCTAGAAGCGTCAAGGGATCAGGATTCACCTTATGAGATAACTAGATTTTATTTCTTTGTTAGACTCTACATAATTATAGTGACTGTTGTTTCTAAAGTGTCCTAATTACCTCTCGGTCAATTAGTCCTTATTTAATTAGGATTCAATTCGCTCTCGCGCAACTAAATTTTCTAATTAAACCTAGAAAAGTACAAGATATATCACCATGAATTCTTAATTATATCTCTAGATTAGTTATTCATATTTATCTCTCTAAATCTATGTTCACTCTTCACCTCTAAGTCCATCAAGTTTACCTATTAATTAGATTTTATGGTGATTAAGCATAAAATCCATATGAACGAATAAAAGAGATAAATATAATAAAAAGATAAATTAAATATAACTTGAAGAATAATGCAACAGAGTCTTAACTAGATAAACAAATCAAATCCATCCCAGTTAGGCTACTGTTGAATCAAGAGTTTTGATGATTCCAAACTAGCATACAAGAGCTTGGATTGAAGATATCAAAGGAGCTCAAAGTGTTTCAAGTGAAGGATTTCTAAGTAATTGCTGCTAGATCTACTGTAGGATCTTTAGCTTTAGTTATGAGAGGGTAAAAGATTTTGATTTGAGGAAAAGATGTTTTTAAACCTTGATTTTATGTTAAATCTTGACTCATTTGAAAAACACCCACAAACAGACGAAGTTTGAGAAGTTTAAACTGAACTGTCATATGGGAAATTCGAACTTTGCCTTTTGAAATTCGAATTTCAGGCTAAAAATGAATAAGTCTGAAGAGATGCTCCCCTGTCAGACGAATTTTGATTCCCCAAAATTCGAATTTTCATATAAGTCTGAAAGAAGCCTTTTATGTCAGACGAACTTCAAGTCTTCAAAATTCGAATTTCAGATAAAATGCAGTTTGAGAAAACCAAAGAAATTCGTCTGAAATAATGTTAAAGTTCATCTGAAATCAAGATGAAATTGAGTTTCAAAAATACTATCTGACAGACGAACTTTGGCTTTCCAACATTCGAATTTTCATATAAGCCTGAAAGAAGCTTCTTTGAAACAGACGAACTTTGAGCCTTCAAAATTCGAATTTCAGACAAAACACAACTTATGAAAATGGAAGAAATTCGTCTGAAACAATGTTAAAGTTCATCTGAGATCAAGAATAATTTAAGTTTCAAAATTACTTTCTGTCAGACGAACTTTGAACATTAAAATTTGAATTTCAGAAGCTAAGGTTGTGAGTCTGTTGAAATGAAACGATGACATACGAATAACAAAGTTTTCAACTTCGAATGTTGAAGTAAGTCTGAAGAGAGGTCTCTATGACAGACGAACTTCACTCTTTCAACATTCGAATTTCGAAGAAAGTGAAACACTGTGCCTTTTGAACGTACTAAGAACAGACGAATTTTGGCCTTCCAAAATTCGAATTTCGAGGGCACTGTAGAAAATTGAAAACACTGTTCATACTTAACAGAAAAACTTTCTTCTTGAAAATTCGTATGTCACAACGTGAAAATATTTTACAAGTTTCAAAATTCGAATTTCACTTCATGAACAGACGAACTTTGTATTTTTATGTTGGAAGCTTTAACCTTCGGTTCTTTCGAAATTCGTCTATTGACCAACCAAAATTCGAATTTTAGTATGTCAGAAACATTAAATGCGGTTGGTAAACGGATAGTTTTTCAGAGTAACAGTTGGATAACTTCCCCAACGGATAGATTTAGTCTCTAATGGATAGTTAAGACCAAAATCTATAAATACAACATCATTTGAAGTTGTGGGCAACGAATCAAACTTGTATATATCGAATTTCTGCCAAATCTTCTTCTCAAGAGCTTTTAACCTCTCAACTTCAATATCTGTACTTTAACCTTCATATCTACTTTTTTCAAGAGAGTTATATCTTTGTAAACTATCTACTCTTCATCTGGAAGATAGATTTACTTGTGAGGGGAAATCACAAGGGGATTGGGAAGCACATTGTAGAAGTGCTTAGAGAGATTGAGAAAGCTCCAGAAACAGAGCATACTCGTTGTACTGTGGCATTAGCAAGAAGCCCGTTGAAATTCTTGCTGTATAGTGAAAAATCTCAAGAGTTGTCTTGGGGACTGGATGTAGGTCAAGTAGATAGATCGAACCAGGATAAATTACTGAGTCTTCTTCTCCTTATCTTTACTTTTCAGCTTGCTCTATTTTATACGTTGCTTCCATTACACTGTGCTATCTTCACCCATTTCACTTTGTGCAGAAAAATTTCAATCTTCCCAATTCACCCCCCTCTTGGGAAGTCAGCCTTGCTAACAGCTACATCCCTACCCCTGACTGGGAAATTTAGCTATTCATAGAAATAAAAATCAAATCAAAACTAAAATCTCAAATCATAATAAGAATAATAAGAAAATAGAGTTATAATAGAAGAGAATGAATTTATCTCTAATACTCCCTAGATCTCCTTAGTCTTTCTCTATAAGAGGCTCCTAGTTACTCCCAGATACATTTAGAACCGTGTTCTCTGACTTCTGAGTGTGTTTCTGAATCCCCCTTTATATTTCTATCGTGTCTCCTTATATAGAAAAAATTTAGAAGCTCATAAAAATACAAAATATCACAAAAACCCGTCAAAAACAAGTTTTTATGGGCTTTTATTGCTTGACCCGGCATCGGGTGGCCATATATTCATCCCATACGGCGACGGGTGGTTTGAGAAGGCAGAAAAATTGAAAATTTGCATTGACCTAGCACCGGATGGGTTTGACCCAGCGCCAGGTGCTTCTGTCTGTACGGGTACTTCCTCCGTTCAGCTGTAGGAAGTCACCAGCTCGTATTGATACTTTGAGATAGATTTTCACCATGATAACATTTGATTTTGGGAAAACTTAAAACATGAAAGTTGTAGATCTATGTCTTAGATTTCCAACGCATCTTAAATCACCTCAATTAAAGTTCATATATGAGATATATGATCAAAATATCAAAAGATATTGAAACTTTTCAGCATGAATAATTTGTAACATTTTAGCTACGAATGCTTCCAAATGAGCCTATAACGCCACAAAACACAAAAATATATAAAATCATGCTAAAATATATCAATGTAAACATATTTAGATACAATTTAGAGCTTAAATATGGGAATTTTATATGTATAAAATGGACACATCACTCTTGTCATTAGGCCTCCTATTCCTTAAAGAGGGTTTTTGGGTACATTGAACCTCCATAATTGAGAGTTCACTTGTTCTTTATCATTCCCTCCTTCCTTGAAGGGATTCATCTACAAATATACATCATCAAATAAGGATGATACGTTGAAAGTAGCACTAACATTGCCATAGGAACTAGGCACGTCAATCTTGTAAGCATTGTCATTGATCCTTTCTAGGACTTGAAAATGACCATCTCCTCTCAATTGCAGGTTAGATTTCCTTTGCTTTGGAAACCTTTCCTTTCTCAAGTGTACCCAAACCCAATCTCCAAGGTTGAATATAACTCACCTTAGGCCTTTGTTTGCTTACTGAGCATATTATTCATTCCTCCTTTCTATATTGGCTTAAACTTTAGCATGAAGTTCCTGTACAAACTTAGCTTTTTCCTTGCCATCAAGGTTAGTTCTTTCAAGCATAGGCAAAGGTAAAAGATCTAAGGGAGTTAAAGGATTAAATCTATACACAATCTTGAAGGGAGAATAAGATGTAGTGGAATGTACAACTCTATTGTATGCAAATTCAATATGAGACAAGCAACTCTCCTAGTTTTTCAAATTCTTTTGAATGATTGCACGCAATAAAGTAGCGAGTGTCCTACTTACTACTTCTGTTTGTCCATCAGTTTGTGGGTGTGCAGTTGTAGAAAACAAAAGTTTAGTTCCAAGTTTATTCTAAAGAATTCTCCAAAAATGACTAAGAAACTTTACATCCCTATCACTCACAATTGTTCTTGGTAAACCATGCAATTACACAATCTCTTTAGAGAATAAATTAGCAATATAACCAGCATCATTAGTCTTAGAAAATATAATAAAATATGTCATTTTACTAAATCTATCCATAACAACAAAGATGATAACCTTTCCACTTTAAGACCCAAGGAGCCTTAACACAAAATCTATAGATATATCAGCCCAAGGTTGGTTAGGAACCAGGAGTGGGGAATACAATCCATGTGGTTTAATCTTTGATTTAGCATGTCTGCATGTTATGCATTCATCACACAAAGCACCAACATCACGCCTCATAGAACACCAAAAGAAATGTTCATGCAACACACTTAAAGTTTTATCAATGTCAAAATGGTCCATTAAACCACCACCATGAGCTTCCTTCACAAGTAATTCATGCATTGAACAAGAAGGGATATAAAATTTATCCCTTTTGAAAAGAAAGCTTTCAAATATGAAATAATCTTGAAAACCATGTTTTTCACAGGAATTCCAAATTTTCCCAAAATCAGAATCAGATTCATACAATCCCTTAAGCATATCAAAACCAAGCAATCGAGTTTGTAAAGAAGTAAGAAGAGTATACCTGTGAGATAGAGCATCCGCTACCACATTCTTCTTATCTTGTTTGTGCTTGATTACATATGGAAAGGTCTCAATAAATTCCAACCATCGGGCATGTCTTTTATTCAACTTACCTTATGACTTTAGGTACTTTAAACTCTTATGATCAGAATGTATGATAAATTCCTTAGGCCAAAGATAATGTTGCTAAGTCTCTAAAGTTCTGTTTAAGGCATAAAGTTTTTTATCATAAGTGGAGCAGTTTAAAGTAGGACAACTAAGTTTTTTACTAAAGTAAGTAATTGGCCTATTATCTTGCGTTAAGACAGCTCCAATATCCAAACCAAATGCATCACACTCAACCAAAAAACCTTTACTAAAATCTGGTAAAACAAGTGGTGGTGCGTTGGTCAGTTTTTCTTTTAAAGTGTTAAAAGCTTTCTCTTGTGCCTCACCCCATTTAAATGTGACATGCTTTTTAACTAACTCATTCAATGGTACTACTATAGATGAAAAATCTTTACAAACCTCCTATAAAAGCTAGCTAAGCCATGGAAAGATCTCACCTCGTTAGCATTCTTTGGAGTAGGCCAATCTTGAATTGCTTTAACCTTTTCCTCATCTACTTAGATTCCTTGAGCACCTACACAAAACCAAGAAACATAACATAATCCAAGCAAAAAGAACACTTTCGAATGTTTGCATAAAGCTTATTTGCTCTAAGAGTATTAAAGACTTCACGCAAATGCACTATGTGGTCTTCTAAGTTCTTGCTATAGACTAAAATGTCATCAAAATAAACCACAATAAACTTTCCTATGAATGAACAGAAGATATGATTCATAAGACTCATGAATATGTTAGAAGCATTAGTTAAATCAAAAGGCATAACCAACCATTCATAAAGTCCAAATTTCGTCTTAAATGCAATTTTCCACTTATCTCCTTCTTTCATTTGAATTTGATGATAATCACTCCTAAGATCAATCTTAGAAAACAATGTAGAACCATGCAATTCATCAAGCATATCATCTAACCTAGGGATATGGTAGCGATACTTAACCGTTATTTTGTTGATAGCTCGACAATCCACACACATATGCCATGATCCATCTTTCTCAGGAACTAGGATGACCGGTACGACACAAGGGCTTAAACTTTCATGCACAAAGCCTTTTCTCATGAGCTCTTCCACTTGTCTTTGGATCTCCTTAGTTTCTTTAGGGTTGGCTCTATATGCTAGTTTCTTTGGAATGGTAGATCTGGGGATGAAATAAATTCTATGCTCTATGCCTCTTAGAGGAGGCAAACCATTTGGAATTTCTTTCGAAAAAAGTTCATCAAATTCTTGCAAAAGAGAAATAACACTAGAAGGCAAAGAAGTATCAAGCTCGTTAGTAGAAAAATAGGTGTCCTTATACAGAAGCACAAAGACTTCTTGCCTTGTCATTAGTGCACTCTTCACCTCTCCTTTTGTATGAACAAACTCAAGCTCTTGTTTTGTTCACTCTTTTTTTCTTTTTTTGCACTCTTTTTCTTTTCTCTTACATTCTTTCCACTCTTTTCATTTTTCTACATTTTTCCTTTCTCTTTCTATTCTTTTTCTTTCTCATGCCTCTCTCTTTTTCTTTTCTCTCTATAGTCACTTATAATTATGTATTGATCCTCATATGCTTGCATTGGCCTAAGATGCCTAAGCACAATATTACGCCCTTCAAACACAAAGGAGTAGAAATTTCTATAGCCATCATGAGTCACACCTCTGTCAAATTGCCATGGACAGCCAAAAAGTAGATGTCCTGCATACATAGGTGCTACATCACATAACACCTTGTCATGGTATTTACCAATAGTAAATGATACTTGAATTTGCTTGGTGACTTTCATCTCACTACAATCAGTTAGCCATTGCTAATTGTAAGGCTTTAGATGTTTTAGAGTAGGCAAGTTCAGTTTCTTCACAAGAAAAGTACTAGCAACATTGGTGCAACTACCACCATCAAGAACCAAGCTATATACCTTGTCTTGAATGAAGCATCTAGTATGGAAAATCTCTTCTTTTTTGCTCATCATCACGTTTCTCATCTTTTGGTTGAGCATTAAGAATTCTTTAAGTAACAAGTGCATTACATGTACATGATCAGTATATTCATTATCTGAATAAGATTCTATAGGAGGCATATCATCTAAAGCATGGTGATCATCATCAGAATCTTCACAAGAATCATCACTATCAACTCGCCCATTATCAAGGATAACCATGGTTCTTTTGTTTAGACTAGAGATATGTCCAAAGCCGTGATATTTAAAGCAACGTGAGGTACTAGATTTAGAAGAGGATTTTAATTCAGAAGTACCTTTAGATGCAGAAGCCTTCATCTTCACGTCTTCTTTATTCTTTTGGACTGATTTGGAGTTTTGATCTTTATCTCTTGTTCTTGACTCTTTTCGCTTGAAGAGAGGACTAGTTCTTCAATGAATAGAGTTAGTTTTCTTGCTTTTCAATTGTTTCTCTAAGTGGACAGCTTTATGAAGCAATTCTTCCATATCCAAGTAATGTTCTAGCTCAATTCTTTCTGGAATTTCAATTCTTAATCCACCAATAAAGCAGGCCATTATCTACTCTTCATCTTCATTAACATCAGCTTAGATCATAGCCATCTCCATCTCTTTATGACACTCTTCAACGCTAATAGATCCTTGTTCAAGTTTTTGCAATCTTGTATGCAAGTCATGATGGTAGTAGGAAGGGATATACCTCTTACACATGATGGTTCTTATGTCACGCCATATGTCGATGGGTTCTTCACCATTCCTCCATCTAATATGCTGTGATTTATCCCACCAAACACTAGCATAGCTAGTAAACTCAACAGCTGCGAGTTTCACTTTCTTTTCTTCTGAGTAGTTATGACATTCAAAAATAAGCTATACTTTCCTTTCCCATTCAAGGTATAAGTCAGGATCCATTTTGCCTTGGAATGAGGAAATTTTAAGCTTGATGCCTCCTAAATCATTATCTTTCTTGGAGGAAGATTTGATTTTTGAGTTGGAATCCATTTCAGATTCGTGTTCTTCTTCATCATTGGTTCTAGTTTTGGACTTTTTCCAACACATCTCAGATTTCATGTCAGCCATATCATTTTTTATGTTTTTGAGTTCATCATGGAATGCTTTGATCATGAATTTCAGATCAACTTCATCTTCACTTTCACTTCCTGTCATTGTTCCAAGAACTTGTATAAAGAATTAAAATAAAGAGAAATTGAAAGTTAGGAAGCTCACTCCCCTTTCTCACGTGTTTCACTCAATTCTTGTGTAATAATTCACTCGTGTTTGCACTATTTAATGGCTTTTTCTAATAATGATCTTATAAATCTCTCTTGCCTTTTTACCACTCTTACAAGGTGCTTATGGTGCTCTTAATCGAATTAGATAACCTATCAAGAGAATTAAGTTAGATTGAGTGGGAATCAAATGTTCAAGATAGCAAGGGAATTCAAAGGAGGCAAAACTCAGGGACTCTAGACACAAATAGGAGACTTAAGGAGGAGTTAAAAAAATATGGTGCAAGATTAATACCTTTCTTACCAAGATATGAAAATTAACACACCAAACATAAGATAAATTCAATTTATAGTGTGAGCCAAATTTCAAGATTGATTCTTGCTGGTCATGACCAAATCTTTTTCTTTTCCTTTTTTTTTTGTTGGCCTCTCTTTTTTCTCTCTCTCTCTGTTTTTTTTTTTGCCTTTCTTCTCTAGGCCTTTTTCTTTTTTTTTTCCAGCAATATTCCTTTCTTGCTTGCCTTTTTTTTAATCGATGATTAAGAACCTACAAATAGACCAACCGGCAATTTCTAGAATTTTATGCTATATATATCAAGAAAAGGACACAATCAAATGCACAAGATCTGAGCAAAATTCAAGCACAAGAAACTCTAAAATTTTGTGTATTACGATGTTGAGATTGAATGGAAAATTTGAGGGAGAGACAAGAAGAATGGAATGAATGACTAAGAGATAAAAATATAGATATAAGAAGATACACAAGAAGATAGCATCTGAGATAAGAGAAGGAGTCATTTTTACCAAAGAAACAAATTGTGGGTAGATTTGGAGATTTGAAGGAGAAGAATGAAACAGATATTGGTGACTTGGAGATGACGTCTTGGATCCAACGAAGTATAACTTTTCGCACAAAACTCGGATTGGGATGTCATTAAAACAAGGTGTAAGCACAAATTCTGAGCTTCAAGATAGACATGTAAATAGCCCCAAAACTCAAAGGATAGAGGACGGTTTGATGTGTTCAAACTTTTAGACGTTCAGAAGGCAAACAAGAGGATGGAACGCCTGAACTCAACCTTTGCTCTGATTGCCAATCTGATAAAAGATGGGATGAACCTCACAAGAACAAGTCTTAGGTAACTCAAGAACTCAGAGTAATAATAAAAGACAATGGAAGCAATCTAATGCAATTGAGAGACTGAATTGAACATCTAGAGAGAACTCTAGCAACTCCAAACACAAGACGCCACAAGAGTTGGTTAATTTTCTTGACAAGTTGAATCTGTATTCTAAGAAAAACACGAAGTACCCTAACAATCTCATACGAAATTGAAAAGAGAAATCACTTAAAATATTATTCAGATTTGATTTTCAAAGTGGCACTACATAGTCTTTAAATAAGAATATAAATTCCAAGCCTAATAGGATAAATGGTTCCTTATAGATAAGTTTTATCCTTTTTTCAAATTTCAAATTCAAATTTGAATTAAATCTTAAGTTGACCTCATAAATACAAGTGAGAAACAATCAAAGCTAATTTAATCTAATTTAGAAAAATTAAATAAAAATAAAACAAAAATTCAAAATAAATTAAAAAAAGAATAAATTTAATCCTAAAGTCACATGACTCATTAATGAAACACATGACTTCTTTTAATCAAGCTCTTCTATTTGAACTTAGGTTGGGCCTCTAAAATCTTCAAATTAGGCCTCCAAATAAATGATCATTCTTTCTGGACTAGAAGGTAGTTCCTTTTGCTCTAAGTCTTCCAAATAGATGGTTCTTTCTCCTTAAGCTCTTGGACCAATCCTTACAATGCCTCTTTCATGGCTTTTGTCCTACCCCTTGTCACTGGGTCTCCTATTCCTTGCAGAGGGTCTTTGAGCACATTGGACCTCCATGATTGAGAGTTCACTTGTTTTCTATCGGTATGGAACCTAATGAAGACATAGCTTAATCAAGTGTATTTATTAAAAGAAAGTCAATGACTAATATTTGTAATTAGCGTCTTAAGACATGGTTTTGAAACATGTATTACCCTTCAATCGAATGTGGAAAAATAATTCCACATTCCTTTTAAGCATAATTCAATGTAACGTACTTTAATTAATTCCACATTCCCTTTATTAAACAGGCCATAAATGTTACGTATTCCACATCACCTATGAATTAAATTAAAAAAAGAAGTTGCCAATTTTTCTTAATTGATTGTTATATTTTTTATTGCAAGTTAAGCATGACTGAGGATATAATCCTCAATTGTGTGAATAATTTGACTTCAGATCAAATATGAGATCTTAGAGTCCTTCATCTTAATTTCCCTATTTGTAAGTGTGAAAGTAGAAAAACCAGACAAATAATAAATGGGTGGAAATCTAGATATATGAAAAGATTACAAATACAATATGAAAACATGACTAAAAATTAAAAAACAAACAAATCAAAAGTACTAAAAGAACACAAACAGATCCTGGAGTTGGCTCTATAGGGACATCCAATAAATGTTGGAAAATGGAAACAAATCTTGAGTGTTTGTCGCCATAAACTAATGTTGAAAACTTGAGGCTTGAAAAAGATGATTATTTGACCACAATGATTAAACACTAATTTGACGCAAGAGTTTTGGCTTATATATTGTATTTTGGGATAAGTTTGTAGTATGTCTTTGAAAGAGGTGTTGCCTCTAGAGAGAATTTGTCAAGAGTCTATGACTTTGAGAGAGGCGTTGTCCCCAAATATGTATGTAGTTTTGACTAAGAGAGGTGTTGCCCATATCGTATAGTGAGATTATTAACATGGATTGTTGAAAATTTGATTCAAAAATCTATTTTATTTAGTGTATAGAGAAATTATTTTATGTCAACTAAGTTTTCTATGTAGTGTATAGAGGAAATTTTTACAATTTAGTGTGATAATGTTGTGTTATATTTACTAAGTGTTTTTGATTGTGAATAAATTTGTTGGCAATGATATTTTTTGTTATCCTATCAATTGATTGTATGAACCATGTATTAGTATTAGTACATGTATTTAAAAAACATTAATTATTTAATATATTATTGTATCAAAAGAACAATTATATGGATTATACATTAGTTCTATTTTGTTTAAAAGAAAATCATCTCATGCTATTCCCGCGCAATCCTCATTCATCAAATGGGTGTCATACTATTTGTTGTTATGTATCCGAGTCAAACTTTTCCAACATCAACCATGAAATAGCTTTTCAATATTACAGATCATCTAATCCATGTTTCTCATGTCAATAAACAACTTAAACAATAGATTTGGTCAAAATAATTAAATGAGGCTTTAAATTAATTATATCCTATTATACTTTTCCAAAAACTTAATATTTTAAGCAAGATAGTAGGTTTTCTAGAAGTTCAACAAAGTAATTAAAACACTATGTGAATGCATGAGAGATTCTTGATGAAAATGTAGCTACATAATAGTTGGACTAAAGAACGATGAATGTGTAAAGTGGGAAATATGCCAATTTTAGAAACAAGGATTCCTCCTACATGTCTAACAATTTTTGGAAATAAGGGGGGAAAAGGATTATGGGTTTCCACATTTTCTCCAATTTAATAGTATTACAAACATGTTGTGGTTACTTATTTACCTTAAGTGTTCTTTCTTTTTACATATGTATGACATACAAAATAATACACAAAGCCATATGTGTTTACAAGTGCAATGCTATGGAAACGACCTTTTATATACTACGAGTGTAACATTCCTAAGAGGCAAAATATCTAAATATTTATAAAAAATTTGCAAAAACAGCTAGATACTGTTTTGAGTGAAAAAGAGTAAAAATGTCATTTTTCTCGATCGAATGAAAAAAATAAGAAATTACATTTTTGCCTCTAAAAACTATAAAAATAACATCTACGTCCCTAAATTTACAAAATTGGTTGGGGAATGAGAATAGAAAAGTTCTTGAGAAAAATTACAGCTAATAACCTAGAATAATTAAAAATTATAATTTGGCTCCGGGCTAGGGGTAATTTTGTAAATATGAAAAATTACTATCAGAACAAAGCTCTCAATGAGGCGAGCCCAATGATATATGGCACTAAGGGTTAATATTTAAGAATAAAGAAACAATCAGTGTCGAGTGTCTAAAAAGTAACTTAATACCGATAAAGATCATTGTAAACCCCACAGACAATTAAATAGTGGCTGGGATAGGATTTGAGCCTTACACAAATATTGTTTGGGACAGAATAATTAATAAAACATAGATATAAATTTGAAATGGTCCTGTATCCTGAAAATACTATTTTACAGTAAAAATGACTTTATCGGTACCAGTAAAAAAAATTTGACATCGGGTATATCTGGACTAAGAAAAATATGCAATATTTTAGAGACATTTTAGTATGATTTGGCACCATTTTCAATAGCTCATGCACTGCAGATAAATATTTTATTATTTTTTAGAATACTTCTTGAATAAGTATTGAAAAAAAAGGTAATCAAGTTAGTCAACCATGATTAAGTCAAGTTTAATTGAGTTAATCCTCCTCTTTCCTCTCATACTTTGGTTGAAATTTTACTACAGCAAGGAGAGAGTGAGAGAACTCCAAAATTCCCAAGAAAGAAGAGAAAAAAAAAGGGAAGCAAGAAGGCAAATTGAAGACTCAAGTAGTTGGTAAGATTTCTACTATCTTGAGCTTGTGATCTTAAGTAGTTAAACTTAGTTTCTTGGAGTCTTTCTCTTCCCCTTTTCATGTTAGTTTTGGCCAGATTTAGTAGTAGAAGAGAAGTGAGTTTTCATGCAATAATCATGGTAGAAACCATGTATAAGTAAGGAAGTAAGGTTTTGAGAAGGATTGAAATAAGTTGCATGAAAAACCAATTCTCCTTCCTTTAAAGCTTATTTCAGCCAAAACATAGGGTTAGTTTAGAGTGGGATTTTCATGTTTTTGATTCCAAAAATGAGTTCCTCATAGTGGAAAATCTTAGAAACAAGTATTGATTTCATGAAAAAACTAAAGGAGAAGAAAATAAAATTTTAGGGTTTTAAGGTTCCTTATTAAACTACCCCTAGAATCAGTGGCTTAAGTAGCTATTTGATCATGTATTTAGGTTTGAGAAAGTCTAACAAAGCTTGTGAAAGTGTTAGAAAGAGGTGGAACCAAAGGAAAAGGCAAGAGGAATTCACAAAGATAACATACTTTCCTACTTGTACTATGTTATCATGCTTGTTTTCAATATCTTTGATGCTTTACCATATGATTTTATTGTTGCCTTGTGATGTTAGCTAAGTTGAATGAGGGGCTTTGAGACCCCAAGATGTCCATTTTTCAAAACAAAACTCTGCCAAAACATTTGTGAAATCATATGACTTAAATGTGCAAGTGTATTTGATCAATGATTCTTTAATATTTTTATGTAAATGTGATAATATGATTGCATGTATGGGTAATTGCTACTGAGATTCTTTGAATCTCACCCACCCCTCAATTACTTACCATGCTAGGGAAAAACAATGAAAAAGAGCTAAGGGAGGAGCTAGATGCATGAAGAAGATAATGCTAAATGGTTGATGATGCAAAGTCATTAATTATGTTATAATGTGATCATTTGTATCAATATATGTATAGATGAGTGATGCTGCCATTATTTTCTATCATATATTTCTAAGTTTCTCATTGCGTTATGTATAAAT
Source organism: Adenanthera pavonina (assembly GCA_026686845.1). Classification (NCBI taxonomy): domain Eukaryota; kingdom Viridiplantae; phylum Streptophyta; class Magnoliopsida; order Fabales; family Fabaceae; genus Adenanthera; species Adenanthera pavonina. Next base: position 35,595,171 of record JAIVEN010000015.1, read on the forward strand.
GTGGTGCAATGAATGATGATGTAAATATGATATGAAGCTCATTTTGGCAAGACATGAATGGAAATGTACAATCTGGACACCCTGACAGAAACATTGATATTGTTCATGCAAGATAGAGTAATTAGTTTAAGTAATATATATGCTCTTAAAGTACACAAATAGAGCTTTAACATGGCCTAGAGAGCACCCCATTAGGAGTTGGATATGAATTATAGTGATTTTTTAAATGTAGGGTTTAGAACACGGCAAGATTGAGAAAACTGGAAATTGAAAGTTAGGTATTGGAAAATTCAAAAGACAATATAAAATTGTACAAAGATCCAAAAATTTAGTTTTTTGTATATATAGAAAGGTCTTTTTTGACATTTCATATGCCACTGATTTTGAGGTAATTGAAGCTATATAATAGAAGATATGGAGTTTTTCCAAAACTGTTCCAGTAAAAGTTGAATTCTGACCCTTCACAATTTAAGTTAATCTCATGCCCTATGCAAGTGAAAAAAATGTATAAGAAGAGCTTTCAAATGACATAGAGTATGCACTATTTGGTCTATAATAGAATGAAGTATGATTTTTCAAATTTATTGTCTAAATTAGGAATTCTCAGAAATGATCAAATCTACAATAACTTTTAAATGAATAATCTATACTAACTGGTCTAGTATTTGCTCTATTTCTTATTTTTTCCATGTATAGAATCTTTTTATCTATTTTTAGAGACTAGAAACACTCTAATACGATTTTCATAGAATTAGTTATTTCAAAATTTGTTGGGAAAATTGGAAATGGTAATATGAACAGTACCCAAAAAAATTGAAAATTTTGTTTTTCAAAATTAAATTGATTCAAACTTCTTTTCAAGTATATTTGGAATCTAAAATGATCTAATACATGGAAAATAGGCTATAGTATAAGGTGTTACATCAAGATTGTAGTGTAACAAGAGAAATTTGGGAAAAAAATTTGTTAACCCTTTATTTTAGAATTTTTTTTTTTTGTCTCTTAATTTGTAGGGAAGGATCAACTGGAACTTCACACATGATAGGGGGAGAAGAAGAAACAGAAATCAACATTGGCATACAACTTTTGGATATGTGTGATGACATATTTGGAGACCAAATGCAATAGAGCTATGTTTGACACAACAATTGGAGAGGAGCAACTATACCACTATTGCTGCAGAATGATAATGAATGAGACAATGCTGAAGAGTTATGGTGATAGGATTATGTAGAAGACTACCCATTAAACCATGAATTGGACACCTCCACAACAAGACATACTTAGATTGGATGTGGATGCATTGGCAAATAATCTTCGGCATGGCAACAGGTGAAGGGATAATTAGAGATTCTCAAAATTCTTGGAGGTTGGGTTTCTTAGCAAAGTTAGGTTATCTTCTCGTTTTAACTACAAAATTGCAAGCTATCAGATTGGGATTTGAGTTTTGTAGACCACATGGCTTGGAAAAGAGTGGAACTATATTATGATTATACTGATGCTTTCAATCTTATTTGGAGAGAAGAAGTCAATACTCATCCCCTAGATGTGGAAATGTAGGGAGTATACAGGCTTCTAATGTCATATACAAAGTACTCTCTACTTCACAACTACCAAAAAACATTGCAATATGCGGATATGCATGCTAGGAATGCTCATGAGATTACAAATGATTTTAAGATACTTCAAGATGCTCCAGACTTTTGCTTTAAACTCATGGCAAAAGACCTTGTTAACTCTATGTAGTTTTCTCTAATCTATTTCTTTTGCTGCCTGCTTAGGCTACTTTTCTTTTCTTTCTTCAAGCCTTGCTTGCCTTTCCAATTAAAAAAAAAAAGTAACACACAAGTGCCAATTATGCTTCATTCTCATCTTATTCTTGAATTGGAAAAATAAAAATATACATTAATTTAGGGTGAAATATATTTTGAAAGTCAATTATTTTCTCTTAAAGCTAAAATATTTTCTAGAATAATATTGATTTGTTTTGTCAAAAATATAATTTATTAAAAATGATTTTAAAAATTGTATTTCAATATTATTTTATTTATATTAAAATCTATGTATTTAATTTAGTCTATAGTAGTAATAATTTTCATTGTGTATATTAATTCATGACTAAGCAATTAATGTTGCTGAATGTTGATATACACACCCACATGACATTGTGTATATTCTTGTTTCTGCTATGAAACTCGTAGAATCCATCTATTGACCCATGCAATTTATTTAATTACTTGCATGACAAAACAACTAAACTATATATTACATTAATAATATTATAATTTGAAAGATCCAGTCATACATATATAAACACAATCATATGAAAACAAATTAAGTAAACTTATTGCTTAATACCACTTGCAACTCCAATATAAGTAGAATAGATCACCACAACAATATAATTTTCCTCAGTCTCTTGCAGCTAAACAAACATCCTCTCCGCAACATCATCGTGAAAAGTGCATCTAATCCACCTCCCTTGGTAACAAAGTTCCATTTCAAAAATTAAAATATAAATACAGACAAATTTGCTTCACAAACCAATAATAACATCAACTAAAAATCGTATAAAAAAAAACATCAACTAAAAAAGTATTTAATCATATCAATCATTAGCAAGCCTAAACTCTATGTAAACAGTGTGCCTTGGATTATCCCTATAAGCCTTCAACTCAAATATCTTTTGAACAAAGCCATACACGTTTAACAAAGAAAAGATAAAAAAATTCTCCATATATTTCCCAAGAAAAATAGCTATAACAGTAAGTATTGAGACTTAATAGTCACCTATAGCAGTAGAAATGTCCGCTAGTAATTGATTTACTTGTGAAATTGGAAGCAAATCAAAAGAGTACAAAAGTGGGAAAAACTCAAAATCCTCTATCTGATAGAAGTCTGTAGAATGATTTAGGTATCTTCTATAGCAACTTCATATATACCATTTATCAGAGCATAACTCCTTCGAAGTCTGAAATTTTGAATATAATAAGAACATCCCTCAATCATATGTGAGCTCCACTAATACTGTGACATCCGGGCATTGACGAGGGCGGGGAGTGATCGCCGGTGCAAGAAAAATAGGGGTCAGATAAAGTAATGAGCCACTGACAAGGAGCAGCTCCTGGCAGGCTTCTAGCCGGGGGGGGATATGAATGAATCGAATACATACCAGAACGAGAGGGATCCAGAGATTGTATAGGTATGGAACTATACGGTTAAGGATAGCTTAAAGGAATTGATAGGTACTACCTATACTAACAAGGTGTACCTACCTTTTCGGTAGCCTATCCCTTAAGAACTCCTCAGTTAAGCGTGCTTGACTTGGAGCAATTTGGGGATGGGTGACCTCCTGAGAAGGAGGTGTGTGAGTGAGGACAAAGTATACCGAAAGGGTTTGTGTTAGTTTGTGGGGATAGTCGTCAATCCCAAATAGCGGTCGGACGTTACACATACGCTAGATTAACATCTTGGATTGTAGCTTACATTTTCATCTCCTACATAAATGAAACTCTTACTTCAATATTTATCGAAGAAACAACTAATAAAATGGTCCATAACAAATAATCCTCTATGCTTACCTTATCAATCAATCAATCATCATTATCTCAAGTGATGTATGTCGATCTGAAATAACTCTAGGAGGCATATACTAGTAAGCATGCATTACGCGTACATAGATAATCCATACCTTGTTTTCCACTATTAACTCAGATAGATAGCTATAAAATCTGTTGTCCATTGAAACTCTCAGACCTTCTCAACAAAAAGAAACATAAACCAAAAAAATAAACCGACTCTAACTACAATCCAAAACATCATATAACTCTTTGATATTTAATTGAGGACTATCAATTTAGTAATTAATTTCAATTTGTGCATTAAATTCGGTGGATGCATCTATTTTCAATATTTACTGCCATTCAACTAACACACTTCATGTCAATTTAATATACCTAACACCACCAAAATACATCGAAAATCTTTAGTGATTTTTACACATCTCTGTCTTTACATACTTATGAAAGAGTGTAACATCAAGTGCATGTCAGTATTTAATGCCATATATACAATTTATATGTCCACAAAAAATGAAACCACTACCCATTTTCATATTCTTGAGCAAGTTTAAGTTTAACCTTGTTGAATTTTTTCCAATAACATCCAACATCAAGAGGGCAAGTGTAACTCCAAAAGTCTGCACCCTTTAAGTACACCCCATATATCCATTTCACCCATAGGTTGTCTGCTTTGGATACTATGTCCCAAATTTGCTTCGCAATTGTTGTGTCATTCCAAACATCACATTTTTTTTATTCCAATGAGCTGTGTCACATACAGGAAAATATACTCTAAGCAATGGATACCAATGGTTTTGTGGCGAACATGAGAGATTCAAGTATGACACAATTACTTGGTCTAGATATACTATTCTCAAACATGCTTTCATTATGTGGCTAACAATCCAGAAAAGACTAATCACCAAGACCATATTATTGGATCTTCACATCCATGTGGTGGACTTAAACTACATTCTATGTGATGCTGAGGTTGAATCTATGGAACATCTTTATTTTCAACGCCCATGAGCAAGAGATTTGTTAGTAGATGTATGTAATTGGATGTGAATCACATGTGTTCCAAATCAATTTAATAGGTGGAGGGGATGGTTAATAATGTAATTTAGAAGGTACTCTTGCTTCAGGAATATACTATATGCAGGGTTTGCAGCAATGATTTATCATGTATGGAAGAAAAGAAATACACGCATACATAACAACAAAAGCTCCACAATCCAAACTATTTTAAGAGCTATAAAAACTGAATTACGAGGTAGATGCAACTATTGTACAAGGCAAAAACAATGAAGTTTTGAGAAGGATTTTTTGATGAAAATTGATGTTATCACTAACTAGTTCCTCTTGGCTTATATCTATTAGGGTAGTAATTAAGGGAACCCTTCCTAGAAGGTGGTTTCTAATTATATCTCTTTTGTTGTATAGCTACTTGTTGTCAAGCTTGTTTTTGGGAAGTAATGAAAGTTTATGCATTATTACCTAAAAAAATGAAACCACTATATCAACAATTTCACCAATAAAATAATTTTCACATGCTTTGAAGAGACCTCTAGCAGTGTTTTTTAAACCGGGTCAGATGGTCAAACCAGCCTAACCATTACCCAAAGAGATCAACGGCTTGTTCTAAAGCTTCAAGCCATTTTAGGAGTTAGACCGAATTGGATCACTTTGGACCAACTTTTGAGTTAGAAACTGAAGTGGTTTTTAAAGAACTGACTGGTTCTCTAAAATATATATAATTAGATTAAAAAAAAAGAAAAAAAGCAGAAGAAAGAAGGAGTAGACTGAAGAAGAAAGATGATGAAGAAAATTGAAGAAGATGAATAACAATGAAAAGGGAGATCAACTCCAATGCTTAGATCCATGCTATCTTTCATCTCTCTCTTTTTTATTCTGAGTTTTAACCTCCCTGCAAGTGGGAGAACTGTGACGATGGAATAAAGCAGATGACCTTCTTCCATGGCGAACATATACAAAATTGAAGAAGAAGGCATTTTGAAATCGTTTGGTGGGAAGAAATTAAAATGTTTGCTTTTCTCTCTTTTTCAAGGATAAGAAACTGCTTTGGGAGGCCTCAATACAAGTTCTTGGCCATTGCATCAGTACAAGTTTGAAAATTGAAAAGTTTTCTTATCTCTTTCTCTCTACTAATATATTTCGTATTGCTCTGGGAGAAAATGTTATTAATGAATGATAAAAAAATGTTTTATTAGTTTTTCTTGGCCAAAAAATATACTTCCTCTGATCTTTAATGTAAGACTCTTTTAACCGAATTACGTGGATTAAGGATAGGAGTTAAAGTTAATTAACTACTTCGATTTCTCTGAAAATCACATTTTTCCAAAATTACCCTTATTTAATTTCTTTCTCTCTCTCTTTGGTATATATTAAATAGGCGTATTTTTTGGAATTGCATAATAAATACTACCTCATATACTGAAAAGTGTCATATATTTAAAATCAAGATAAAATATCATATATTTAGGAACGGAGGGAGTATTTTATTGAGTTAATGAATTGATTTAAATTGCACATTGCACAATGCATATTAAAAGCGGACAACTAGCTACTGAATATTGATATGATCGAGATTGAACACAACACAATGGCTATTTTAAGGCGTAATTTTATTAAAAAAATTACTTAAAAGAATTAAAAAAATCAAAAAGTTAATTAAAAATTAAAAACTGATTTCAAATTAAAAAGATATTATATTTATATGGAGAGAATAAATAAAAAGCTAACACAAAGTATATTATTATGTATATAAAAAATTATTATATATTGTTATGATAATATATTTGATTATATTAAATATATATATATATATTTTTATATATAATTATGTGATATCTGACATCACTAGGTAAAATTTAAGTATTCTCCAACTTAAATGGGGTAGTCTACTAATGTGATTTTTTCCATTCATAAAGTTTGAATTTAAGATTTTGTTTAAAATGTATTGAGTATCTTGCTATTTAACCAAACTACCATTGATATATATATTTCTTATACATATAATATTATTTTTATTAAATTATTAAATTACTGGTTTGACCATTGATTTAACCGGTTGAACCATGAAAACCATGACCTAGTGGCATTTCCAATTCGACATCTAATTTGGCTTTTAAAACATTGACCTCTAGGCTTCCCATTATTAACTATCTTCCAAGAAATTTAATACACCTCAATGACTCTAAAAAACTTCAATTTCCATTGATCATTAAACTCAATATCATAATTCATACAAATCCTAAAGTTGACAATGATACAAACTAATTTTTTTAAGGCATATACAACAATAATAGGAATAAAATATATCTTTATTGATGGCAGTATATATTAACTTTAATAAAATTTTAAGTGAAATTTTATAATTTTAAATGCACAAAATTTTAAACATAAAGATAAATGAAAAAAGAAATGGCATAATAAATCATAAAACAAAAGAGGCACAAAAGTCTATGAAAAAAAATATTACTCCAAAAATTAAGTTTCCCTATAATTATTTATGAACACAAAAAAAATTAAGTTCTATTAAGTAAAACAATTCTTCTCTTCAATAATCAAATAAAATAGCACTTAAAGACTCTTAAATCTTTTTTCTTATACATATGTGAGCAACTGGTTATACATTTCTTAATTAAATGATATATAAAACAAACATTCAATATGATTTGTATAAAAGAAAAACATCTTGTGGATTACTGTGCATTACACAGGTGTTATACTAGTTGTTGTGTTGTTATGTAGTCAATTCAAACTTTTATTGATGTTAACCATGGAGCTCTTTTTTCACATTACACATCATCCAATCCAGACTCCTCATGTCATTATAGAGGATTTGATCAAAATAATTAAATGATGCCTTAAGTTAATTATGTCTAATTATATTTTTCTAAAAACTTATTCAAAGTAAGATAGTTGGGATTCTAGAAGTTCAATGAAGTAGTCAAAGCACTATGTGAATGTATAGGAGATTCTTGATGGCAATGCCGCTACATAATAGTTGGATTAGAGAACCATGAACAAGTAAAGTGGGAAATGTGTCAATTTCATAAATAAGAATTCCTCCTACATGTCTAGCTAGTTTTAGGAATAAGGGAAAAAAGGATAATTGGTAAATTTTTTAATTTTATTGTTTTATATGTATAAATAATAGTTATAAGCAAAATAATTATCAATTAAAAATTGGGGTTTACATCTAGCAAGAAGGCTTCCATACAATCAAGAGTGCTTGTCTGAATGCATCAAAAAGCAAAGGCCAAAACAAGATCAACGGTCATTTTCTTCAATCACATAGATGTGTGCCTATTTTTTGTTTACCAAGAGAAGAAGACTTTCATCAAGTCTAGGAAGTTTATGGAGGTTCCAACCACTGTCATTAATTGAAAGTAGTTAGTTTAAGTCAATTAGTGTGTTTCTATGATTCAATGTTATTGGGGAAAAAAGTTAGCATATCGTTTCCTTTGTAACTATGACATATAGAACATCAATCTCTTCATTATGGTGGTCAAAGATGAAGTTTGGCCACTGGTTTATGGCATTTCTTCTAGCATCACTAGTGAGGATGCAAGTAATTATCCCACCACTAAGATGATAAAAAAAAGTACACAATATAATTCATAGGATGCAAGTAACTATGCCACCACTAAGACAATTAAAAAAAAAGCACACAATATAATTTAGTCCCTGGTAATTTGTAATCAGTAATTCAAGCAAAAGGTGTATGACTTATTTTGAGCTAATTATGTCAAAGGTCAGTGCTAGGCTTTGAAGTGAGTCAAGTGACTACAAGTATATAAGCCTAGGTAGAGTAATGAAGCTAGTTATATCTGTTGAGATTGTAGGAAATTAGTGCATTATTGGTACAGTGAACGGATAATTATAATTAAGCTTATTACTTTTAGATTACAAATAAATTAATACTTGTGACTATGTCAAGAGGCAATGGTGCTTGGAGAATTTCTTGAATGTCAACAAACTCAGCTACATCACATGGCATTCTTGGATTAGCAAGGAGGAATTCAGTTCTATATTCGAATATGATCATGTAACACATTCTTGTCGGCCTATTTCAGTTTATGTTGGTGTGAACTATGAATTCTATACAGTATCTATGTAAATACATGATAAAGGATATAATATAAAATTACTTTTGCAGCATTTTGTTACTTTTTGGATACATGATTAAACTATGCTTGGATCTGTGTTTACTTTATTATATTGTCCCAAAAAATATCTATGTAAGGTCCACATACTTTTTTTTTCCTTCTTCAACTTTTATGGAGCTCACAGTACCTTTTTTGTACTATTACTTTTAAGATACCTGCCCATCAATTTTTCTTCAAATTGATTCCTTTAAATTCAATGCACTATTCCATTGGGTTTAGTATATCATAAACTTCAATCTTACATAAGTTTTAAATATTTATGAAATTACCCCTAAGCAACGCAAAAACGCAGATATTTACTTTTGACTCCTTTTTCATAATTTTCCCTGAGGATCAGACTACCATTAATTTTTCTTGTAGGGATTAACTTGTAAATTCATTTTAATCATTTCCTAGACTATGAAATTTCCATTTTACTTCTTTTTCCATTTTTTATACTCTTATACCATATCTTCATATCTTTGTACATATAGTAGCATTTTTTGGAATTTTGGGGATGTTACAAAAAGACAAGTTTTTTAACTACTTGTCTGAGTTAACAAGTGATTATAGGGTGTGGATTGTTTGTGTGCATGTAATACATGTCTATTGGTATAGAAGAACGGGGATTACTTTAACCACCAGGCTTCTCTTGAGTTGATACTGATTGAGGACTAACTAACTATGATAGAATTAATGTAAGGGTTTTATTAGATTTCTTATGGAACACAATTTTTTGTACAATGGAAGAATTGATTTGTTTTCTTGCAATGAATGAAGGTGGAAGCTACAATGGATGATGTTGAGTTAGTGCATGAGTTGAGTTCTGTTTTGATTAAAGGCTATTCATATTATGTCTGAAACTTTGAGGTTGCAAGGAATCATGTTGTGATTTGCACAATGGTGCCATGGATGATATTCATAAATGATGCTATAAACATGATTAAAATAAAGGACTTTGGATACTTCCTTCTTTTGTACACGTTTGATTTAGTAATTGTTTCACAAGTGAATAAGATGCCTACAAATGTTTCTACTATTGTTGGTGAGTTCAAAGTTGCATATGTTATTGCTAAGTGTACTTTTGTGTTGGTATTAATGTGAAGCATTTCATACTTATTCAGATGTATATGGGTATGTTCATAATGTATATACTTTGAAGTCCTATAGGGTTGGCCCAAGATGAATTGTTTATATAACTTTCAAGCTTGTTGATGAAAGGTTGGATTGCAAATTCTTATGTTATGGAGATACTTTGCAATGTGGACTTTGGCTGTAAATGTGTGTACCTAATATATTGCACTGAAAATTTTATACAGAGGGAGGTGGGTATCTTGTACTTTTTATGATGATGTTGCTAAAAGGATGTTCACTCAGCTGGCAGAAACAAAAGAGAAATACATTGTTGTGGTCATATATAGTGCTTATACTGGAATTGGTGGAGGTATTAATCTTAGTATTGCTGAAATGTAATATTATATTTGCTCTTCTACATATATATAAATTAGGTTATGGCTTGTTATATTCAGGATATGGAGAACACAATTGTCTACTATCAAATTACTCAAGGAAGACTAAGTTGTATATTGATTTCTATATTCATCAGGTCATATAGTCAAGGAGGCCACATATCTTAGTTTTCATGGTAGAATGTGAATGCTATTTGAAAGTTACAGTACTATGTGATATATGTATATATTTATTAGTATCTTAGGCTGTATTTTGTTGTGCATGGTGCTTTTGAGAGTATGAACTATAGTAATGTAAGAAATATGTTGGACTTGAATATGGTATAAGGAAAACTTCAATGTTTTTGGATGTATTTTAGACTTTTGGATTATTTTGGAATCAGTATTTTAAATTAGTTCTAGAAGAAAGTGTTGTGAAATATGCGTGTGTTTGTACATACCTATATAAGTTATGTTTATAAAATTAGAAGTTAGTATTTTGACTTAGTTATGGATTATTCATCTAACATATTTTATATATAAGGTGTTTCATAGCATTTTAAGTTACTTATAAATTATTTTATATAATATCTAGATATACAAGTGTGAAAGAGATTTGATTAACTTTGAATTCATATATATGCATAATGCATTGAACTTTATAAGCTTTGACTATAAAAGGACTACAAGCCAAAGAAAAGAAGAAAACAAGAAAAAGGCAAAGAACTTTCTGAAAAGGAAAAAAAGAGCGCGTTGGTATGGATTTTCAAATTGCGTTAGTGTTTTTTTCAACATGTTAAGGTGTGCGCTACATTGTTTGGATCCAAAAAAAGGGAAATGAAAAGGAAGTTTTCAAAAAGAAGAAAAGATTATATAAGAAACATATTATTTAATAAGTTGATGATATAAACAAAACTATCTTGACATGGATTTCCAAATCATGTTCTTGTTCTTTTATCTAGATAGGGAAAAAAAGGAATGGGAGAACCAAATAGAAGAGCTGGGATTTCTAGATAAAGTTCAATAATCAAAGTTAAGAAAAACAAAAAGCTAGGCTATTAGTTGTGTTCAATATACTTACAATAATAAGATTTTCTTTATCTTGTTTTGGATCCAATCATTACATGCCAAGAGAAACATAGTTGAATGCATAAAGGTATATGATCGCCATAGAAGAAGATGAAGTTATAATTCAATGTACATTTTCAAAATTTCAAACCATGAGTAAATATATTTTATTGGACATATTAAGTGTGCTGAGTGCTTGATGAAAGGCTTCAAATACTTGTAATAGAATGTAACAATTAAATCAATACTGAAGAGAAATATTTAGAATAGCAAGAAATAATTGGAGTTTTCCCCTGAATGTAAATAATGAAAATTGTGTTAAGAAAATAATATGATTGGGAAATGTATATGAAGTCGTCAATAAGAAGATTGAATTTGTTTCTGTAAATACCTTAAAGTGAAGTGATGTGGTGTTTGACATTGTTGACATATTGGTATATATATGAGTTTTTTTGTCAAACATATGCAAATATTTAGTAATTATGATTTCCACATCAAAATTTTCAAGGAGCTAAAAAAAAAAACTGCATCAAAATGTAGTTGGATTTTGTTGGAAAAGTAACAAAAAATAAGTCCAACTTAAATTGCTCAATATGAGAATGTTTCTTAAATATGAAAGATGCATTCCCTCAAACACATGTACCTTCTATAACTATATTTTTTAATAGGTCAAGTCTTGAAAACCTTCTGAGTAGACAACATTGGTTGTAGAACTCTTTGGTCTCTCATCTATGTCATGGATCAGTATCTTGAGCCCTGATATAGACTTTGTTCTAAAGAGAGTAACATATGTTAGATTTAATGTAATATAAGTTTTGATGATGACAAATATAGAGAAATAAGGAACAAAAATATCATATGTGTCTAATATATATAATGTTCTTTATAGAAGTAAAACGTGCACTAGTATGTGTTTAATTAAGTTTATAATGCTTATATCATGCTGTGTAAGCATATCCACTGTGCTTTTACAATGAATAATATATTTTGGATATATAAATTGGACTAACTATTTGGCTTTTAAGTGTAATACATTAAATGTAGGATTATCCAAGAAGGAAGAGTAAACATTGGAATAAAGAAAAGAAAATTAACATCATGACTCACTCAAAGAAGAAGAAGAAAAAAGATGCTCCATGATGTGAAGAATTCAAGTGTCAAAGAATTGAAAATTAGAAGGGAGCATGCTAAGAAGGAAATGACCAAGTGAAAGTGGAATTTATCATTTGAAGACTTAGTCACTAGGTATATTTTGTTTTTATTTAGGTCTTAAGGTGAGATTAATCTTTGAAAATTTACTTAATCTTATTACCATATGTTTTAAATGAGTTAGATTAAGTAAATATGATGTTAGCATATGTTAGAATTAAGAAATAATAGCTAACAAATGAATTTGGTGTTTGACTCATGTTTTCAAAATGGTTTTCATGAAAAAGTTTACCTTATGTGCATAACGCTTAAAGGTTATAAGGATAAAGTCTCAATCTTAAAGTTGTTTATAAGTGTTCTCACTTCGTTTTCATAAAAAGGTTTACCTTATGCGCATAATCTTTAGAAGTTATGGGGCCAAAATCTCAATCTCAATGCCTTTCTAAGTATTGTTTCTTCAATTTCATGAAAATGGTTGAGGTTATTCGCATATCGTAAGTGTGCATCATATCCTCAGCTTTGTCTAGGTCGTTATCCTGATAAAGTGACTACCTTATCGCATAAGGGAGTGAACAGTAAAGGCCAAGTGCACTGTGCAGCCTGTTATTAGCATAACCTAGGGAGGTTATCCACATAACCTATGTTTCAGTATACTTGGACTTTCTTCAGCTAAATTCATTATCAGCATAACCTTTGGAGGTTATCTTGATAAGCTATATTTTTCAGAAACTTAGTTTGTACTGATTGTTTTTTAGAAATTTAGTTTGTGCTGATTAAATGTTATCCAAATAAGGAATAACATCCTAAGAGGTTATTCTAATAATCCTCAAAGGTATCCAAGTTTGTGAGACGTTATTCAAACAACTTAGTAGGTTTTCATGAAAATATTCTTGAACTGAAACTTAGTCATTCTGAAATGAACGTTATTAGTATAACCTAACCAGGTTATCCATATAATGAAAGTTTAACATTAAAACTAAGAACCGATGGCCACCCGTTATTCACATAACCTAAGGAGGTTATCCATATAACCTCTGTCAGACACATTTAATACAGTAGTTCGACAGCTCTTTTTACAGAATAACCGCTAAAACTTGTCTCTAATGGATAGATCTTATGTCTAACATCTAGTTACACCACAAATCTATAAATAGAATATCATTTAAACTTATGGGTAATAATCTTAAGAGTTTATGTGAAAATGATGTTTATATACATAAAATCTTTCTGTGTCAGCATTCTCTGAAAAACCCACCTCAATAAAGTGAGCTTTTAATGTATCATTTACTCTAAGAGAGAGTTTTCATTCTATATTTATTCTTTCCAACATTTTTTGGGTAGATTCATAGTATGGAAATAACACTCAAGGAATTGCACATCTATGTAAGGGTGTGGCAAGAGTGGCTTCACAAGTACTTACTGAAACTTGTGAGATATACTGAAACTTCACAGGTGCCCAGATCAAACCTGTGGGATATAGTGAAAAATCCCAAATGGTGGCTTGTGGACTGAACGTAGGCCAAGTGGTTAGGCTGAACCAGTATAAATTGTTGTGTATTACTCTTCATCTTCTCTATTCAATTATTGCACTTATCTCTCTCTGTTCATCCCTATTTTGCTGCACATATGGTGATTTTGGATAAGGTTATCTCATATGATTATTTGGTACTTAATCTCATATAATCAATGTTTTGAAATTCGGGCAATTTGTTTAAGGATGTAATTAGAAAGAGAAATTAAGTTAATCAACATAGGGGTAAAATGGTCATTTTTGTAGAAAACTAATTTTCTTAGGGTTTTTGGTTCCTTTGTCTTCCAATAATTGAGGCCCATTATTCCCTCCATTTGTGCTTAATTTTCATGCCTCTATTAGTCTTAATTATAGCTTAATAAAATTAATTTATTTAATTAAGATTAATGTAACCTAATTATAATGATAACTATTTTTGCTACATAATCTATTTTGATTTCACATTTTTGTATATGGAAGGGTTAATTGGAGGACATTTTGGCCATGATAAAGAGGAGGGCAAAGTTTAGATTTCATGGGTGAAGATATGGCACTTATTAATCCACGTCATCAACCCTCTTAAATCCAATTGGATTATGTACGTCCTACCTATTCACATAACCCTCAACCTCACAAACCTTTGCCATGTAGCATCCAGTTCTCCTTCATTAATCCTCCTCACCTCTCACTTATTTTGTCATTGGTCCATCTCATCATATCTTCTTTCCTATTGGCCCATGTAATAATGCCCTTGCCACATCATCACTCAACCCTCTCAACCCCTAATTGTCCTTCAAATTTTTGGTCATCCCTCTCCCAATTTCAGCAACCATCACCCCCCTCTTCTCTCTTAACTTCTCTCATTTTCTCTCTTCTCCTTCATTGTCTCCTTCACCTTCTCTCCAAAACCCACCATTAAAGCTTGCTTCCTCCACCATTTCCACACCATTCCCTTTCTTTCTTCCACCTTTCCTACCTTCCTTAACCTTCATTTCATCATTTGCTTCCATCTTCTCCTACTTCTTGTTCTTGACCGTGGTTTGCTACTTCAAGGGGATGAAGAGAACTTCAAGCCATTGGGTTGTTGCACTTTCATCCACCTTCTCAAGTGTTTGAGCATCATTTTCACTATTTCCTTGCCATGGCCAAATCCTCCTTGTCTCCTTGTGGTGTGATTTTCATATAAATGCAAGGCTAATTTCTTGTTGAGTCATCTATGGAGCAAGGCAAGGGAGATGTGCAAGGAACCTATGGAGCAAGCTTGGATTGAATCAAATGTTTTATTCTGCTTTCCTCCTCTTAATTTTTACAAGTCTTTTGATTTTGGCCTAAGGTTTTAGCGTTGTGATTGATAGAATTTGTAATGATTATGATGTTGGATTGTTGGATATATTGGATTAGAATTGTAATTATCGTTTTGGATTAATTTCCTGTTGATTTGAGCTTATATTCTTGACTGTCCAGATCTGAAAATTTTGAATTCTTGACTTAATTTAATGTTATTTGATTGTAATCAATGGTACTTGATGTAATCTAGATGATATCTTATTAGGTGAAACATAATTTGTGTTTAAATTGGTATAATTAAGTAATTAATTCTGAATTTTCAGATTTAATTAAGATACTTAATCAACATGTTAATTAAGTTAATTCATTGGTTTAGGCATAATTAAAGAGGCACCTAGACTTGGACTTAATTGTTAATTGCATGATCTAGTTAATTAATATAGTTAATTACATCTCATTCATAATTAATCAATTAGATTAGGTTAGTAGAGACTCAATTTCCTTTGCTAAATACGTAGTTGACTTACCATTCCATTCACACATCTTCCCCATTCCCTTAGCTTTCTAGTGTTTAGTTGAGTAGAATTTCTTTTCCCTTAAAATTCAAATTCCTTCCTTCTTTTATTTTATTTTGTTTTATGGTTGAAAGTAAAATGAGAAAACAGGAGAGGCAAAACACAATTTAAAAAAAAAAGGAAGCTTCAAAAAGAAATATGAATGTATCAAAATATAAGATTAAAAAATGTGGCATTCAAATGTAATATATTCAAATCTTGGGTGAGTGTAGTGTATATTTTATAGTATATATTATACTTAATATATATTCTATTGAGTAGGAAAAAAAATAATGGGGGCAATTGCTCCAAAACCTTGAACATGGGTCCGCCCCTAGTGTTAACAGCGGCGGAAGATCAACAATGGAAGATTGTGTCACGACCTAAAATTCAAGACATGACCAGCACATAGACTAAGCTGGCACAAGCCTACTTAGTCTAGCAAGTCTAATAAAAAAACTTTTACAACCAATCAATTTAAATGAAAACCAAAATAAAATACCAAAATAATTCCAGTAATCAATTATAGTTTACGACTTATCTCAATCCTCATATACAAAAACAATTAAAAGTAAAGAATCAACATATAAATAAAGCTATCTAAGTCAACAGGATTCAAACATAAACTCTATTATAGTAGTCATGTCACCACGGGATCTGTGTTACCATCAACTAGAAATGTCCTACATAATGTCCAAGAAGTTCAATTTCCCTATAATGCTTTATTCAACTACCTATTGATCTGAAAATAAAGAAAATAGGAGGGGCGAGTCTATCATTGACTCAATGAGAACATAAACAACAAAGTGCACGAGAGGGAAGCAAAGGTTGCACAAGAGTTTTTCAAAAATAACTTTTTAAGTATATCTACACACATTAAATTAATCATCCACATACAAAATACTTTTATACCAACAACAAGAAATTAACACAAGATACCATTTCACTCATCCAACATAAAAGAAGATTCACTTGGAACACAAGATGCTATCACATTAAGCACATCACCAAAATCCATTTTTTTCCACATCCTATATCTAATGGTGGGGAATAACCATCCCACATAATATAATAATATAATATATCTTATATACCGCGTGGAGAAATAGTCATTTCACCCGATAATTTATATAATGATATATCTCATATAAGTAAAGGTGATGAATAACTGTTTCACCTGTTAAATACTCATATTATAAATCAATTAAGCTAGTAAACAAAATGAATGACATAGTAAAACAAAGAAAAAGAGAAAAGAAAGAGGAAAAAATGAAATTGAATTTAAAATATTTAAAGTTAAAATGTCAGAAATTAAGATTTTGTTTTTACAAGAAAATATGATAATTTGGAACTCATGTGCCCAGAAAAAAATGATTGGATGAAAGAGAAATATAGTAAAATTATGGCAACAAAGACATAATAATAAAAAAAATAATACAGTAACCATAAATAAGATAATATATATATATAATAGCAGTAGTAGCAACACCATGTCCATAATGCTAATTTTAGTACTAATGACAATAATTGCCATCACCAATGCTCATCTCATCAAAATCATCATAAGATTATTAAGATTGAGGAACTACAAATAAATTATAAAGAGAGGGAAATTTATTGCAACTAGAAATTAAATTCAGCTAGCCTTAAGATTTAGAAGTGTAAAAAGTAAAGGAAAGAAAACATGTTTTGGATTTACTTCCCAAATAAGGTAGAGTACCCAACAAGGGGAACAAGTAAAATTATTTGAGGATAAGAGAATTAGAGAAGGTACAAAATGAATAGTGACACATTACCATTTATACACTTACCAGTTGGGACCGAGAGTATAAATCTCATTTTCCTTCCACTAAGATTCAATCACAGTCGTGCAAGTTTCACCAATATCACCTAAAAGTATTATCACATAAAGACATTAATACATTTACCCAAATTTATTTTCTATCACCAATGGAATGCACCCTCATATATTAATCCTAATTCTCTTTATTCTAAGCTCCTACATATTTCACTAAAATTAAACCTATAAAATTCTTAATTGTTAAAAAGTGTAGAAATTATCTTATGGAGTTATGAGTAAAAATTGAAGAAGTTTTGAGATCTATTAAACTTATTTTTTTTATGGAAAGTATAAAGATTTAATTTTTGCAACACTCTTTAGGAATAATATTCAAGATAAGGAAGTATTTAGTAATATAACATAATTTAATAATCTGGGGGCCTTGGAACAAAAATCAGATTGTTTGAAAATATGAAACAAGGAAGAGTTCGCTGTTTTTCTTTCTTTTTCTTTTTTTTTTTTGTGGGAGTGGAATATATTCAAAAGAATCAAGTAACTATAGCAAATAGCCTTATAGGCAAGGACAAAAGGCACTCTAAAGGAAATTGACAAAGGATGATGTGTACCAAGAGATCATCTAATAAATATATATATATATATATATATAATAGGTGGGAGAGTGAGAAACAATAAGAGATCATCTAATGAATATGTATAATGTGTGGGAGAGTGAGAAACAATAAAGGGAGACATAAACTTACTACCATTTAGAGAGGACGAAGTCAGAATAATTAAGACATATTTGGCATGATATTTTACTTCAATATTATGATAGAGAGAATGAAACAATAAAGCAAGGGGTGTGCTTCTCTTACCTATCTGATTGACAGTGATGTGAGCACGTGGAGATAGGGGATAATTTTGCAAAGAAAATCTTGAGAAGAGACGCAGATATATGCTTATAGTTTGAGACGATTTTGACTAGAGCACCAAAAAGAGAAACCAAGAAAAGAAGATGGAAACTAGAGAAAAGAAAATGGGAACTATCGAGAATGGTTAAATAGTACACTCTAGCGGTTGACGAAAGAATAATAATTCTAGGACTCCTTACAATTGGGTTTAAATATAAAATCAGGATGAATATCTTGTATATTTGAAAAAGAATAAAAAAATTAAAATTTATCTAAAACATAAAATCAATTATGTTGGGAGGATTTTCTCTATTTTTTTCTTCCAATAAATATATATGAAAAAATCATATTAGATATCAAGATGACTCCATAAAATAACCCTTAAATCCTTAAATTTAACAAAAGTACCTAACTATATATATATATATATATGTTTATAACTAAATTTTTCTATTATACTGCCATGGTCATCATGTAATATCCATATTCTTATGAGATGTTATAAAATGAATAAAAGATGATAAATAAAGTGAGACGAAAAGGCTATATATAATTGAGCCTTAGAAAGAATTAATTTCTCATCTAATTTTTGAAAGAAGTTGTGTTTGATTCTTAATTGAAATTAATTTTTCATAAGGTTTTTAGCAAAAATTAATTCCAGAACTTACCATAAAAAATATGCAATATACCACTTGAATGAAAGCCTGCTCAAAGCTGAGCGCAACGATATAAGTATTGCATTCCCGGGAGGTCCAGATTAAGAGATAGACCAATTTGAAGTTATTGTGAATAGTGCAAAAAAGAAATAATAAAAAAATTGGTCTTTGGGTAAAATTACAAGAAAGTGTCTAAAAGAATGAATAATTATATTTTTGACCCAGTCTAGGGGCAAAACGGTCATTTCCCATATTAGAAGTAAAACATGAATAATGCATTTAAGGTCCAAAAATGAAAAAAGTTGAGATTGTAAAATGCACAAGGAATTGATGAAAACAGAGAGACACCATTAAATGTGAAAAAGGGTAAAAATGTTATTTTTTCTAGTTAAACGGAAAAATGAGAAATTTATGTTTTGGCTCAAGAAGTAAGAATACTTGTGATTTAGTCCTAAAGAAGAAATTCACCTGAAATTAAATGAAAATAAATTTGGGAAAAATTACAGTTAATAACCTGAAAGTTTTAAAAATTATAAATTTATCCCAGGTCAAGGGTATTTTTGAAAATATGAAAAATTATAGTTAAAATAAAGTTTTCAATGAGCTAAACCCAATGGAATATACCAAGGAATCTATTAAGATCAAAATAATAATTATTCTGTAATTAGGGTTTAATATTAATATTTTACTCGATAAAAGTCAGTTTAGACTGCAGGAAAAGACAGTATTGATTCAAGGACAGTGATTGAACCTTGCTAAAATATATTTTGGGTCAAGATAATGATTTTGGACTAAAAGTAAGTTTTGGATAATCCTGTACCAATTTAGTGACAATTTTGATAAAAATACTTAATCGGTACAAGTAAATTTAATCGGTAAAGGGTTTTTTGATCCATAAAAATTATTGGAGTAATTTTGGTCCATAAGGTGAGCCACATCTGGACATAGGTTTGGACACAAGTGGAATTTTTCAAAAGCTTTTTGAAGAAGAGAAAGTAATAAAGTCAATGAAAAAAGTTAATTAAATTGCTTTATTAGTTGAATACCTTATTAAGTCATAAAGCTTCATCTTTTTCAATCCATTTCACACTGAACCAGTGAGAAAGGAGATGGAGAAGTCGTGCAAACAAGAAGCAAAAAAGAGAAGAGAAAAACTATAAGTTTGGTCCCAAAACTTCAAGGTATTATCTTGCAACCATTTTCTTGTGTTCTCGAACAATTTTAAGGCATTTTAGTGGCTATTTTTTGTCTATCTCCTTGCTGAAATTTCTGACCTAGAGAGATAGTAGAGAGAGAAAGCTATGCCATGAAGAAACTAATCCATAAAAAGTAAAGTATATGTCACAAGATGCAAGATTATGGCATTGGTTTCAAAGATTGATGAGTTATTATTTTTCTACAATTTTCTCTATTTTTCTGCTATTTGGGATTTGTGAAAGGAAAGGAAATTTCATGATTTTGACCCCAAAATTGGTTTCCTTGGGTCTAAATTATATAAGAATAAGGGTGTTGTATAAGAAATTCCAAGTGATTTGCAAAATGAATTTTTATGGTTCAAGTGAGCACTTTGTGAAGTGAATCATGAAACCAGTGGCTAATGGCCTTGTTTTGTGATGTTATATGGTTCCAAGAAGTGTTATAAGTTTAAAGCAAATGTGTGCAAAGTTTGGAAAGGATTGGAAAGTTAAAAGATAGTTCACTAACCTAATCTTGCATTATATGGTTATATAGTTGCAATGGTTTTAATATCATACCAAATGTTTGCAATAATGTTATGTGATGATTTGTTGATATTAACTGAGTTATTTGAGGGGTTTTATGACCCTGTGATGTCCAAAATGTTAGGGAAAACTCTGTCCAATTTTCTATAAAATGTTTAAGCATAAATGATTCTAAATGTTTGAATGATGATTTGATGAAGTGTGCTTGCATTATATGATTATATATTTGCTTGATTAGTGGTAACTACTGAGATTCCATGAATCTCATCCCTTCCAAATTCTTACCATGTTTAGGCCAAGCAATGCAAAAAGTTCATGAAAAGCCAAAAGAGAGAAGGAAGAAATTGGTGGAAATTATGTTCTTGCAAGGATTGATGTTAATTTTTTATAATATGTATAAATTTGTATGCAAAGGATAAATCATGTATACTGATGCAAGTATGTTTCTTGAGATGCATTTTGATATTATTTATGAATATGGTACAATAAATGATGATGTATATATGATATGAAGCTTAATTTGGCAAGACATGAATGGAGATATACAATCTAGACACCCTGACAGATACATAGTTACTGTTTATGTAAGACATAGCAGCTAGTTTAAGTAATATATATGCTCTTAAAGTAGACAAGTAGAGCTTTAAAATGGTCTAAAGATCACTCCATTTGGAGTTATGTATAAATTATAGTGATTTTTCAAAGTTAGGGTTCAGAACAGGGAAAGATTGAGAAAACTCAAAACTGAAAGTTAGGTACTAGAAAACTAAAAAGATAATATAAAATCGTGCAGAGATCCAAAAATGCATTGATTTGTATTTATAGAAAGGCCTATGTTTTAAGTTTCATATGCCACTGATTTGGAAGTAATTGGAGCTATATGATAGGAGATATGGAGGTTTTCCCAAAACTGTTCCAGCAAAAGTGGAATTCTGACCCTTTATGATTTAAGTTAACACCATGCCCTATGTAAGTAAAATAAATGTACAAGAAAAATATGTCTAAAATTTTACATTCATGGATTTCATATGACATAAAGAATGTATGATTTGGCTCAGGATATAATGAGATATGAATTTTTAAATATAAGACCAAAATCCTGGGAAAGAGAAAATGACCAAATGTACAGTAAGTGTTTGAGAAATAAATTGTATGAATTGGTTAATATAATGCTCTGTTTCATATTTTTTTCCATGTATAAAACCTTTTTATCTATTTTTAGAGACTTGAATCACTTTGAGATAATTTTTCTATAATTATTTATGCATTTTCAAATTTCATCGGGTAAAATAGAAAATACACAATGAACAGTACCTGAAATAAAGAAAATTATGTTTTAATATTTTTATTCAATCAAGTCTCTAATCATGCAATAATAGACATAATTGAAGTCTAATACATGAAAAATGGATGTAAGTTTAAGGTGTTATACATCACAGATTGTGAAGGTGAAGAGACAATAATGACATTGAATATTAAGGTGGAGGATGATGAAGGTGATGGTGGAGGAAGGCTGGATTTGCAAATGACGAGGAAGGTATAAACTTGAATAGGAATAAGGTTTGGAATCATGGTAATATAACAATGGTAAAATGGTCCTAAAATGTGACTTTTCGGGAAAAATTGCCCTTTCTATCACAACCCCAATGGAACACATCTTCCCATGGATGGTTGGAATTTGCCTTTCCCAAGAAAGGCCCTTCACATGTACCAAACCCAGTATTTTGGGCTTCCCTTTCATTTTCCCTTTGGATCATGAGGATTCTAACGTACCAAACATGCCCTGATAGTTGAGTAACTCTTCTTGTTGTGTGATGGTTAGCAACTCTCTGCATCCTTAACAAACTCTTCTTAGCATGCAATTGAGGCAATCTCTTGATGTGAAGAACTTAAGGCACCAATGAGGGAGTTGGAATATGACATTGCAAATTTGGGGAGTTTGAACATAAATTAGAGTGAATTGCATCTGGCTTTAATATGGTATTTACGTAAATTCACTTTCAAATTCAAAGCAAAAAAAAAAAAAGGGCCTTTGGTCTTTTAATAGTATTTTTACAATTTTAGATATAATATTAGAATTAAATCATCATTTTGGTCTGCAATTGTCATTCTCCCACTTTTTTAATTTATGAGAATTACAAATATATTTTTCTTACTTATTACTTTTTTTCTATATTTTTTCTTGTATGTTTGACATACTAAGTAATACACACAATCAATTATGCTTCAATTTCATCTTATTCTTGAAAAGGAAAAAAATATTAGTATACATTAATTTATGATGAAATTTATTTTGGGAGCCAATTATTTCACTACAATAAAATGATTAGATTATTTTTATCTACACATTACAACAACAACAACAACAACATTAGTATTATCCCACTATGTGAGGTTGGCTACATAGATCATACGACACCAATAAACTCTATCAAGCACCATCTCTTAAGATAAATCATTTCTCAAAAGATCATTCCTTATAACTTTTCTTAGTGTCGTTTTTTGTCTTCCTCTACGCCTTTTGATAGGCATCCAAGCCATTTGATTAACTCTCATCACTGGCTCCTCTTACCCTCTTCTTTGTACGTGCCCAAACCACCTTAAACGATTTTCCACCATTTTCTCCTCGATAGGTGCTACTCCAACTTTTCTTTGTATACAGTCATTTCATATTTTATCCAATTTTGTATGACCACACATCCATCTCAATATTCTCATCTCTACTACTCTCATCTTATACTCTTATTGTCCTTTCAGAGCTCAACATTCACTACCATATAACATCGCTGGCCTTATAGTTGTTCAATAAAATTTTCCTTTAAGCTTAGTAGGTACCTTGCGGTCATAAATTACTCATGATACTTTTCTTCACTTTAACCACTCAACTTGTATCCTATACATAACATCCCCATCAATTTCACCATCACTCTGTAAAATTGACCCCAAATATTTGAACTTCGATATTTCTAGAATGGTTTACTCTCTAATTTTTACTTCTAAATCATTTCTAATTGGCCTCTTATTAAATTTGTAATGCAAATATTTTGTCTTGCTTCTACTCAAGCATAAATATTTTGATTCCAAAGTGTGTCTCTATAACTTAAGTTTAGAATTAACCTCTTCTTTTAAGTCTTCAATTAAAACTATATCATCAACAAATAGCATACACTTTGAAATTTCTTTCTGTATATGTCCTGTTAGAATATCCAAAACTAAATCAAACAGGTATGAACTCAAGGAAGATCCTTGATGTAAGTCTATTCTTATAGGAAAGTCATTTGTCTCACCTCCAGAGGTTCTTACACTTATTGTTATCCCTTCATACATATCATTTATGGCTCGAATATAAGCCACACAAACACATTTCTTCTCCATTACTTTCCACAATACATATCTTGGTACTTTATCATAGGTTTTTTCTAAATCAATGAAAACCATATGCAAGTCTCTCTCTTTACTCTAGTATCTTTCAATCAAACCCCTTAATAAATAAATAGCCTCTGTTGTAGACCGTCCTTACAAAAATTCAAATTGGTTTTCTGAAATACAACTCTTTTCTGAGTCTATGCTCAATTACTCTGATAATTTACACAATTCTAAATATCCCCCTTGTTCTTGTATATAGGCAATAGAGTGATTTTTCTCCATTCCTCTGGCATTTTCTTGGACCTTAAAATCTGGTTAAATAACTTAGTGAGCGACAAAACTCCCTTCTCTCCTAAGTACTTCCAAACTTCGATAGGAATACCATCAGGACCAATAGCTTTACCATTATCTATTCTCTCGAGAGCTTCTTTTATCTCTCCAACCTGAATCATATGATAGAAGTTCAAATTGATATCATCTTCATAAGTTGTTAATCATTCGGTATCAATAGTCATACACAATCCATTATTAAAAAGCTTATAATAGTATATCTCTCATCTTTCTTTAATATCATCATCTATAAATAAAATTTTTTCTTCCTCATCCTTAATATATCTTACTTGATCCAAATATCTTAACTTAATTTCTTTTCTCTTGGCAATTTTGTAAATCTCTTGAGTATCTATACATTATAATATAATATTAAAATCCTAACAAGTCTAATCTTCATAAATTATAAATATTGTAACTTACTTCTCATGCTCATTACAATACATGAAACTCACACAGTACAATAACATGCCTTTTTAAAATGGTCACTATTTTGTTTTTAGTTATAACATATTTTCGATAAAGATACAAACAGTACAATAACATGCAGGTAAGAAATAATCAACCAACGGTTTTTTTTTTGGGTATAGTCAATTCGCTCTTTTTTTAAAAAAAAAAAAAACTTACATCTAATTTATAACCTGGTTATCAATACTAAAAATCTAAGGCGCATAATTCCAAAAAGGATTGTTTATGGTGGTGCATGATTCCAAAACACAAGGAATCAACAATATTACAATAAAGAAACATTGTTTCTGGTTTTACTTTCATTCCAGAATAAAATAAAATAGAATAGAAAATAAAATAAAATAAAAAATGACTTTTTGAATGTAAAAGGTCATATGTGTTTTTCTGAATAGAAATAATAAAAAGAAATTATTTTTATAAAGTAATAAGTATAAGAATATAATAAAAATTTTACATTTTAATTTTTGTGCACTGAAAAGGAAATCAGATTCCATAGTTGAAACCAAATGGAGCCTGGTGTGCTCATTCCTCATTTTGGTTTTCCATATCACACGTATCACATTAGAAGTAAAATTCTTCATTTGATCCTCTACTTTCTCTGGGCTTGGATTAATGGGCCCTTTTATTGGAATTGGGCTTTTGTCAATGTCTCTATTGGTTAATTAATATCTTTATTTGTAAATTGAAAAAAAATAATTGATATTTTTATTTTAGTGTACGGTCAATTAGTCAACTTCTCCACTTTCTTCAGTTCAAAAAATCCCACCAAAATTTTCAAATCAAACATTATTTCTAGTTACAGAAAAATGGGTGCTAATTTTGCATTCACAAGTTTTTCAGAGGGAAAGAAAGCTACCACTGCGTGGAATTTGAGATGCAAACAATAAAAATAGGTGCATTAATAATTAAAAAGTTTGAAGCCGAATGAGTTCTCTTGCATGATTTGAAGTTGGATGAATAAATCAAATCATTTATAATTTGTGAATGACATATTGACATGTTTTACTATAAATTTTATCTTTGTATTAGATATGTTTCCCATATATGACACTGAAATTAAAATAAATCATGCTACTTATGATTCATGAATAGTGTAATCTATTATAAATTTTTTATTTTATCTTAAATAATGAATATTGATACTAATATCAATTAATGTCAATACGTCATATTAACAACAAACTATGGATAATGATCTAAATTTTAAAATTCAACGCTAGAGCAAATATGAAGCATATCGCTTTGAGAAGTACTGAGTATATATTTAACCATCTAAATGTAAAAAATGTTATAAAATAAAAACTAAATCCAATAACCACCTATGTCTAAAAATTTTGTTAAAAAATGTTAACAAATGAATAAAAAATTGTAAAACACGCATTTGGGGTGAATGTTAATTGGCTATGTATATATAACTTCAGGCCAAATAAATATATATATAACTTGATTAAAATTTTTATGTTAAATAATATGAATTATAAAATATAGGTTAATTTATTTTAAATCAGTAATAATTAGATCATATTCAAATAAATTTCTTATCATATATTGTATTCTAATTATGTAATTATATATTTTAATAGTTATTTATTATCAAAAAATAAAGTCTAACAAGTTTACATTATGATTTTACATTTCCATTATAAATTTATCTAAACTCGAGTCTGACAATCTTTTTTATGTTTATCTATTTTTTAACCAAAACTTCAATAAGCCAAAAGAGTTAAAGAGGAAAGAATAATTGGTTCGTTACTCATTAGGAAAACTATTCTTTTTATCTCTTTAATTTCATTTGATTTTTAATTTAATCTTTATACGTTAAACGTTTAAGATTGAATCCTTACAGTTTTCAAAATTTTTAATCCCTATGGTTAAAATTTTATCAATATTTGTTAAATTTTGTTGATATAATTAATTATATATTATCTCAACGGTATATCATATTTGTGATTAAAAAAGTGGTAAAAATATAGATATGAAATAAACTCAAGAAAAATTGAAAATCAAGATAAACTATAGTAATTTAATAATTAATTTTCTCAAAAATTAATTCACATGTATAGAAAATATTCATAGAAATATAAGAAAAAGAACTACATAAGATATTTTTAAAACTGTAAGGACTAAAAATATACTTTTCCCTCATTATATTGGTGATGACAACCTCTTCATGAGAATAATAATGGAATGCAATGCAATATATAAAGCTCCATTGGTGGTCCATCCTCTAACTGCCCCATGCCCTTCTTTTCCTCTGTGTGTTGTAATGAAAGTAAAAGAAGGCTAAGCTTCTTCCTGTTTTTTTTTTTTGTTTTTTGGCCAAAAGGCTAAGCTTCTTCTAAATGCTCAACACCTTCCCTTGCAATCATGTCTTTTTTAAACTTCTTTTTCTGGTGGTCCTCTCATGGATTGGATCTGCTCTCTCTCTCTCTCTCAATGATTTAACTGAGAAATTCGAATATATATATATATATATATATATAATCTAGTGGAATTATGGTTTTTAATTGAATAGCTAACATGACTTCTTTTGTTGAAACATTAATTACTTCATAGACAATACATATATAGAGAGATTCTTTCAAAATGTAGCCATTTATAAATATCTTTTCCAATAAATCAATATCAATATTATATATTAGATATATAATTTATGGTGAGGTGCATAATTCAAAAATAATGATTTATTTTTTTTAGACTCTGTACATATAACACGTGAAAATGTTTCTATTTTTATATTTACTTTTATATTTGTTTATGATAACATCTAAAAGACAAATTTATGGCTATGAAAAGAATTAATGTTCATTTTAAAATATCAATATCAACTTTAATATTTTTTTTACCAACATACCAACTTTAATATTTGAAAAACTTCATTTTTAAGAATGTTAAATATCATGATCATCAAATACGATGTTTTAAATATAATTTTTTGGGTGATGGACAATTAAAAACCAAAATGATAAATTAATTACAACTTCATTCCAAAATTCTAATAATAGACTTAAGGTCTTTAATTGATAAAAAAATGAAGTTAAAATTACTAAAATCTTAGAAGAGTAGTGTAAAATTTTCACAAATTAGTGTCGATTTTGGTAAGTGTAAAATTCTTGAAAATGATAAGTGAATTTTTTTTATTCATTTTCATTTTTTTCTTATAAAATTTTGTAAGGTCAATTAAAACTTTCACATTAATCTTCTAAGATTTTATATAAAACAATAAAAAAAATTCCACTTCTTATTTCTAAGAATTTTATACTGATCTTTCTAAATTTAATATTGAGTTTAGATCTATTATTAAATTTTTGAAATATTTTGATCTAAAATTGTAATTAATTGGTATTTTGATCTCCAACACTTTTTTCAAACATTAATTTGGAGATTGCATGGGGGGTTTGATTAGTTGGTTAGTCTCAATGTCTCATCATGCCAAAGTATGTTACTTCCGTTCTTCGTCAGAGCTAGCTGCTTTAAGTACTTTATTAATAAATAAATAAATAAATAAATAATAAGTACACATATATATAAATATAAATATATACACACACGTTAACAAGTCTGTCAAGTCAGTAGTAAGAAAGTTAGATAACTACAGCTCATCCGTCGCCGCTTATTAATGGCATAGCATGGCTAAAACATGCTATTAAATTTAACTAATATTATAATTGAAAATCACGTTCTCAAGCACATATAATTCAGCTCTGCATATTTTCAACAAGCAGAAAATTATGGACTAATTCACATCAGTATTCAGAAAAGCTAATGCAACCGAGTAATCCAGATATATGAACTGAAAGTTGTAAATTAAATATTCAAATAAATTTCGCCCGTTCAACTTTCCCCTCTCAAGAAAAAAAAAATCATATTACTATCCTCCTTTTATATTTTAAAAATTAGATATATGTTTGAATAATTTAATTCAGGTGGCCCGATTCAACTATGGCAATTGGCTCAAGTGATTCGGTGTTTATTTTCATTAAGCAAAATCTTGAATTTGAGTTTTGTGTACTAATAAAATTGTCACTGGAAAAGATTTAGATTCATGTGGTTTTAATCTGACTTAATATAGTCAAAGTCTTCTCTCAAAACCTTATAATTTACCACTGGATAGAGTGAAAAGGAATACAATGCAAAGGATTGTAATTATAATTAGGGGAAAAGGCCATGAGAAAATAAATCCCAAAATTTCTTATTGAACTCCACAACAATTCAAAGAATGGTTCTTCCTAGCCACTAAACCACGAGCAAAAAACTCCTATTAAATTAAAGATCTATTTAAACTATAATCCAAAATTACTTAGATTGATTTAACTCCAAAAAGAAAAGTAAAACTATGTAATAATATGAAATAGCGTAAACATCCAATGCTAAATGACGACAATAATATCAAGAAAAGAGAACAGATACAGCTGTTGCCGCATATGAATAACATAACAACCACATGCTCTAAGATCAAGGAAACTAAATATCATAATAGAAAATCACAGTCTCATACATAATATAATAATTCAATAATATCGCATATGTTCAACCAAAAACCAAAAAATATATGGATTCAAATCAAAGCAGCAAATTGCAACATGTAATCCAGATATACAAACATAAAATTGTTTAAATTAATTAAGGATTCGATGAATCCCTTCCCCATCATCACAAGAGCACCACCATCATCACCATAGAGGAAATTGCCAGCACAAAGTTGCCCAGACTGAAGATGATCCTGTGAGAAGCAGCCTTATCAGGTGAAGATGATGGAGAGGAAGCTTTAGCAGGCTTGGCATCTGCGGTTTTTGAATCAGGTGAATCTGCAGCAGGAGCTATTTCAGGAGCTGGCGAAGGAGCTGGAGTTGGGGGAATTTCAGTCCCAAAAATGGCCTCTGGAAGAAGGACCTTATCAACTTGGTATACAGCCACGGGGTCCGTGGCATGAACCGCACTGCTCACCTTCGTCTTGGACCATCCAGAGTCGACATGGACGGTCCCGGAGCTGTCGGTGAAGTTGAGATTGTAATCACCACCAGCAAATGTTGGGGTTGAACCAACTTGGCTAAGGTTCTTGAAGTCAGCTAGGGAATAGAAATGAGGCAAGGCATGGAAGAGGATGACTTGCTTGAGCTGCTCTGGTGTGAGTTTGGAAAGTGAAGGCTTCTTTAGGGATGAGAAGGCAGTGTCTTTAGGTACAAAGATGGTGATTCCTTCTTCTGTGTTGTTGGCTTGGTTTTGGAAGGTGTCAAGGACTTTGGTGGATTCTAGGTAGCCAAGGAAGGTGTGGAATGGACCGGCCACCGTGAGGAGGTCAGTGAGGTTTACAAAGTCTGGCGCAGGCGCCGGTGCCGGGGTCGGGCTCAGTGAAGGATGGTTAGCAGTTTTGCCAAATGCTGATGAGACGAGAAGCAGCAGAGTAGTGCTGAACGTGAAAATCATGGAAAACTCCATTTTAATAATTTGTCTCTCCAAATTCCTGCAAGACAAGAGGTCTAAAACGTTACCAGTATGGTAAATCAGAGCTGTCAATTGACTTAGCTAGGTTGTCAAATTTGATGTTACAATTGGATGAAAAGAAATAGTATGATTTGATTAAAGGGCTGAATTGAAAGAAAATGATGTGTGCAGAACCAAATTGAAAATTCACTTGACCCAAATTATGATTTTCTACAACATAACCTTAATGGAAAATGTTGAGAAATTCAAGAATTGACAGAAATCAACATCAATTTGAATACAATCTCCAAAATGCATTACAGAGTACAGATCCTCAATTTTTTTTCTCCGAGAGACTAGCAAAGTGGCTGGAACCAGATCTTACGGAAGTTACAGAGACAAAGAAACCCAAAGTTTGGAGCTGATTAAAAGAAGATCTGAGAGTATAAAGTGAACCTAAGCAAGGAAATCCAAATGCAGTGCTACTAAAATAGAAAAGTAAAAGGAAAAGTGATGCAAATGCAGATCCGATGAAGACGACGAAGATTTAAATGTGCTTCATTGTCTTAGCCCTATTAACGCACACACACACAGAGAGAAAGATAAGAATGAGCTTGTGAAATTCCGAAGAATGGAAAACCTCAGATCAGGAACCCAAAGGAACAACTGCTTGGTGCTTATTTTTAAATTCTCATCACACAAATCGAATCCGTTACGAGCTCATTTCCCCAGAAAGTTTCTGGGAAAACCCAAGTCAAATAAAGCAGTAAGTACCAAACAGTAAAAGCAGTCAAGCACAAAGTGACACAATGCACATGAAGCCGACATAAGCGACAGATCTAGACACGCAGATTCAGAAGCTCCAGGAAAAAAAAAATCATAGAAATAAAAAGCACAAACTCGGGAATGAGCCAAGAAAATCAATCCATGAATGGCACGGCAGTAATGGGGAGAAGAAGCAAGAGAGAAAGAAAGAGAAGCAGAGACTGACCTGAAGCAGAGGAATTTAGAGATAGAGAGAGAATAGGGAGTGTGGTGGAGGGAGAAGGAGGAGGAAGAGGGAGATATATAAGGATGAGGAGAAGGGGTATAAGAAAGTAGTGGGGAAGCTAACAGCTGGAGATGAAGAGAGAGAGGGAGTGTTGGTGGTGGTGTGGTGGATGATTCCTTGTGCTTATGAGAGACTCTGGAGGAGGAGGTCGCTTGGCTTTTTAACTTGGGCAGGGTGACAGGAATAAAATATACTTGGGTAAAATGTAAACTACCCATTTTTTAAATTTATACATTTTTTGAAAACTTTATTAAAATTATAAAATTTTATTTTCAAAAGAATATAACTTTTTTCTTTCAATTTCTTTGTCATGAAGAAGGGATATCTTCACAATAGTAGAATTAATGTTTTTCGGATACTAACGATAAATGATAGATCTTGCTTTATTAGGTTTGCTACTTACATAAAAGCTACAAATCAAATCATCAATAGCTTGTTTAAGGGATGAAAATCTTTATTACATACACCAATTTGAGTTTTTTTTTTATTTTTAAAGATACATAAACTTCTCATTTATTTTCAAAATTCATATAAAATTGAAAAGTATGGTAAGTTACACCATATGACTTATGATATGCTCCATGCAAATGTACTGATTTCATTCTACTTGTATAAATTTCCTTTAAAGTAAAGATTAAATTAAACAATTTTCTTCAGGTAAAAAAAATTACATTTTTTAAATTTTTTTTTAAAAAATACAAATTTTCTCTTTGTTTTTAAAATGAATACATACTTTTACTTAAAATATAAGAAATATATAAAATCAAATTTAAATAAATCGTGCTATTGGTTAATCATCAAACCCACTTGTAATTTGTATAATTTTAGAAAATAATTGGAGGAGGTTGATATTATTTATTCTTTGTTTTCAAAATAAGTTGACATAAATTTTATTAATAAAATGGATTTTTATAAGTTTTGAAAAAAAACTAATTAAATAGATATAAATAAAATTAAAAAAAACTGTATGATTTACTTAATATATTTCACAAAGACACTTCATCTCAAAACATATGCATTACAATTTCAAGTAATAGATACAATTTTATTTATATAATTTCATTTAATATATTTATTTATCGATACAAAATATAAAATTTAAAGTAAACCACTAGATTTATAATTTCGGTCAAATGATGAAGGTTGAAACACCTAACTTCAAGTCACAACACGAGATTTGGTAAAAAAAAAAAAAGTCGTACACACCAGAAAAATATGCATTGGTGTGACCATGTGAGTGTAAGTAGACATTCTAATTATTATAGTTTTAATTTTCAGTTTTTGATCTGAAAAATAATAATAAATTAACTAACAACAAATTGTTTCTCAAACATAATTCATTTGTTGAGAAATTTATCATCAAACTTTAAGGGTTAAAAAATTATTTATGCATGAATCCGAGATAGAAATTCAATGTATTGTGTCTGAAATTTTAAATAAAAATATATTTATTAAGTTGCTGTATTGTTAGTTTTTTTTGGGGGGTGGGGGGGGGGAATGTTAGTTATTGAGTTCATTTTCCATGATTATAATATAGTATTGAGCTAGAACAAAAAAAAAATATATATATATATATATATATAGTATTGAGCATTAATTATTACAATCATTCATATTGTAACATGTCATTCAATGTACTCATAGTTGAATTAATATTAAATTTTAAATAATAACTAATTATGTATTTATAGTAGTTGTATAGTAAATATTTGCTTAGTTATCAAGTTTTTAAATAACAATTCAATTCATTAAATAAATTTATTAAATTTAATAATGCTTTCTATTTCTTTTTTTCAACTGATTACTTCTTTGATCCTTTTATACCTTCCACTCTGCCTCACGTTATGGGTACCATAGTTGTCTTATTTCAAAAATTATAGTTCGTGTTTATATTAAAAACATTTATATTTAAATATTTTCAAGTGTAAAATTATTTTAATTTTTAATAATGAAAAAATTAAACTTGACATCTATAATTATAATTTTTCCAAGCAACTTAAATTTTTAAACTTAGGATCACTTAAAATAATTTCACCCTACCATAGTTTATTTAAGTGATTCGTTGTTGTTCTTTTTAAATAAGGTCTTGGATTTCAACCTTGCATATGGAGAAAATTGTTATTGGAATAGTTTTTTTACAATTTTATGATCCAACTTTGATTGATCCGAATTAGACAAACTCAATGTAACTTCCGATGAATCCAAAAAAGAAACATTTTTAAAATATAGAATAATTTTAAAATATTTGTAAAATGTAAAATCTTTTAATATAATTGCTATTAACTTGAGATTTAACAACAACAAAACAATTTTTCTATGGGTGCTTATTTAAAAAATTATATTCCGTTTGTTTTGTAAAAATTGTCACTTTAAAATTTTTAAATTTTTCACAATATTTATTATTTTAAAATTTTAATAAAATATTAATTATTTATTTTACTATTTTACCCTTCATTAATATCAAATGAATCATTTAAGAGAGTATTTAAATTACGAACATTTTGGTAAAATACTATAAAACTTTGCAATATTCTGAATTATTTAGTAATTTTCTTGATTTGTGTGAAAACCCTGAAATGATAATTTTTATCTACGACCAAAGTGAGTAGTTCATGTTATATATTAAAAATATTTATATTTAAATAGTTTCAAATGTAAAACTTTTTTAAATTGATTATAATAAAAAAATTCAACTTGATATATATAATTATAAAATTTTTAAGCAACTTAATTCTTAATAATCTGAGGGTCACTTAAAATAATTTTGACCTACTATAATTTATTTAAGTAATTCAATGCTTGTTTTTCTTAAGTAAAGTCTTAGGTTTTAATTTTATGTATAGCTTATTTTTCTTAAGTAAAATCATAGGTTTCAATCTTGTATATAGAGAAAATTGTTGCTCAAAGAGTCTTTTGCACTCTTATGATCTAACTCACTTTAATACGAATTAGCCAAAGTGTAGTGTGACTTCCAAAAATTGGTTATTAAATAATACTTATTGGTTAGTAAATAAAAAAGTATTTTTAAAATATAGAATAATTTTAAAATATTTGTAAAATGTAAAATCTATAAATGCTATTAACTTGACACCTAACAACAATTTTTCCTATCCTATTTCTCTAACTTGGGAAGCTATATAATCATGTTCCTTCCTCGCAATCTACATTTAATTAGCTTCAATTAAATTTTGTTATTTGAGTGCACCAAATTAATTTTCTATTTTTGAAGCTACACTATTTATTATAAATGAATTGATAATTCATATGATTATAAATTTTACATTTTGTATTTTTTCCTTTCTAATTTTTTTAATTTTTGGCCATTAGCCTTAGTCTTAATTTTTATGATTCAATGTGAGACTAATCGTAAGATTATACTCGAATGAATCGGTCCAACTTAACCACATCAAGTGAAGTCGAGTTGAATAATGCATACCAAACATATTACATAATGATTTTTCAATCCATCTTTCTTTCCTAAAATTCCTTGAAGATATTACCATGATTACCCATCCTACCAAGATTCACCTACGAGATCTACTATGGAAGATGATCTAACAATCAAACTAGTATGATGTCATACGATTAAAAATGCGTGTAACATAACAAACCACAAGACAGTAATATTATTTGTATGAAAATAAAACCGCGGTTGCTTCTAATTAACCTCCCAACAATTTCCTAATCATTAAAACACAATTAAGCCAACATTCACCAACTAATACATAGAATATGCACTTAAAATATTCTTGATTCCTTAAATACATGCTTAATTACCAGGCGCACTTTAAATGCCTAATTCCTTAAATTTTCCTTAAATATTTATAAATATTTTTTTTGCCAAACAAGATGAAATTATATTTAAAAAGTAAACAGCATAAGAGTGAAACCTAGACAACCAAAGCCTAAGATTAGCAACATAAAATACCAAGCCAAACAACATCAAAAGCCCTAAATTGCAAAGAAAAACATATAGACACCAATTGCCACAAAAAAATAAACAAAGAAAGAAAGGGAAAAAACGACACAAGTTAACAACACCAAGAACTAGAGCCGCCAACCACCACGACATCAGAGAACAACAAAACTACCAATGCCATCAATAGGAATTGGTGTAGGTATATTCAAAATTGAATTATAAAATTTTTTTTGTCATAAGTGAATTATAATTGAATTATTAGAATGTATAATTTGTAATGCACTACCTTTTGTCCGTTTTATAAGGAACAAATAACTGATTCATCATGATTAAGGAAAATAGTTAAATGTAATTAATATATCTAGGATTACCCATATTTAATTAAATCTCAATTAATTATAGTCTCAATTCTAAGTAATGATTTCTTCCACACAATAATTAAGGAGGAATGGTAAAATAGGAATTGCTCATATAATCCTTGGAACAATGGAAGTTGGGTTCTTATAAAAAGGAACAAAAAGCTTCTCCCAAAAGATTCTTATAAAAAGGATAGGAGGAAGTAATATACTATGCTTTTTGTCAATAAGTTCATTAGAGTTACATGTATATAATTTTTTTTCAAAAAAATTATTAGCTTTTATTGGTGTTTATTTAAATAAACATCACTAAAAGCCTTTTCTAAAAAAAGGAAGAAGAAGAAGAAAAGTTGGCTTTGCACAACAACGGCCAATTAAAGTTTTTTTACATTTATTGTACAAACGCTAACTTAAAAAACACCAATAAAAGTTACTAAAGGTGAAAAATAAATGCTCAGCATTTTGGAAATGTCAATAAAAATAAAAAATAAGTACCAAGTATTTCTTTTTTTTTTAGTGAATGAAGCACTTTTAGCTCCACAAACTTGAAAAACTCCTCTTTCCACCATTTTTGGCCACCAACACCCAAAAACTGCAAAATCCATCAAAACTTGGTAATAAAGATTAAAATCATCATAGATAAGGGGATTTCTACCATTAAAACATCAGGAAGCTTTTATTAGCTAGATTATAGCACGATCTTCCCAAAATATCCACTTCTAATCTTGGAGTTTTGTAACACCGCTCATGACTTTGTTTTGGCATTGTGTGTAGAACCGGAGGAAAGAGGACGGAGGAAGGTTCAAGTGGAGTCTAAAAGAACTTCACGCTGCAGCGAGAAGTAGGGTCGCTGCGATAAGAACGTGTTCTAGTGGCTCTTTCCTACTGAAATCATGGTGGCGCTGCAGTGAGTGCCCTGGAACCGCGAGAGTTGAGAATCTGGTTTAAAATAGAATCATTTCGAATGAAAAGAAAAGAAAGAAACGGAGGGAGCAACCGAAAATCAACAAGGAGCTCTGCTAGGATTTGCCATTTTTAGCCATTGAGAGTTATTTTCAGCCCTTGGAAGCTTGGACTCACGTTGGTAAGTGATCCCTACTCCTTCATCTTCATTTTCTTCATTTTAAACTTGGGGTTTTTTGGTTATGTGTTGGGATTTCGAGTTTGAGACGAAATCCACCAATTGAAATGGATGAAATGGAGTTAGAGAAGTGTGATTTGGTGTTCTTGTTGCTTGGGTTCGAGTTTTAAAGGGTTTATATATGATTTGAGTTTAACCCTAGGTTGTTTTTTATTAGGGCTCTTGGGAATCCTAAGTGTTTGGGATTGTTTGGTGTTTGAATGGTTTCTAGGAGTTTAATGATGCATAAAAGGGGTGTTGGAATCTTAGGTCAAGCTAAAGTAATTGAATTGTGATGTTTGGTTTAATGGTATATATGGTTAATTGAGGTATTGTGATATTGTGAAGGTTATTTGGTTGACTGAGAGGGATTCAAGTGTGTTAGACAACTCGTGTGGTATTAATAACCTGAGGTAACCGGGTGTTTGTGTATATTGTATTGTTTGTATGGTATGATAGTACGTATATTTATATATATATGCATGTTTCTTTCATACCACGATATAGATGTATTTGTGTGTACTGTTTTCTATATATCTTGGTATACACACAGCTAGATGATGATTATGATTAGGATGAGGATGATTAGAGATGATGATATTGATATGACATGATGCATACATGACATTGTGATATGAGGATGATGATTATATGATGATACATGAGCATTACCACATGACATTGTCAGATTGTGATATATGGTGGATTGAGTGGTGATGACGATATGATATATGATGATATATGTTAAGGAGGATAAGGATGAAATATATATATATATATATATATATGTTAGGGGGATCCATGCGACTAAATCACCTCCTATGATTAGGAGGTGAAAGGCACACAATGAACTACACATTCTCTAAATCGCTGCCAATTCGTGGTGGGAAAGGGGAAGGAGAACCACGATCCGAACATTAGTGTTACCTTTGGCCGGGTGCACTAATGAGAGGTGAGTTTGGTGATATCCCAGAATCAGTCTTCACCGACTGTTAGAAGGAAATTACCTATACGAAATGTCCTGTTATGACGACAGCTCATGGTTCTAGCTGTGTGGAGGGAGACATCCATTCCATTAATTTCACATTGCATTTATGAGTTGTATGAGATATATGTATATATATATATGTGTGTGTGGTTGTTCCTGATTATTGAGACATTGTCTCACACCCCTCTCTCATGAACTAACCTTTCAGGTGAAGGTTCTGGTACTAGTCCAGAGAAGACGTGGGATTAGTATCGGACGTGAGAATATTAAGTCTATATAGTTTGTGTGTAATTTGGATAATGTATCTTGTGCCAAGTAGGATAGAAGGTTTTGCAATGAATGTATAACATTGTAAGGATTGTTATGGATGGATGTATATATGATTATATATGTGGAAATGTATTGTATGTGCTATGTATAATGAAAGGTGGAATTGGGTCTAGTTGGTGTATTTTAGGGCCTGTAGCTCATTTTGTCAAATTGGAGTTCAAACAGGTCAAGTCTCAGAGGAGTGATTCCTTTGAGGTGAAACCTCTTTAGACAAGTTGTTTTAAGGATTTTGGATCTGTATGAATGGTCTTTGAATGACCATTTTCCTTTGGTGGCAATTGGAGATTGTCAGTGGTGAGTTTTGATCAACCAGTGGCCAAAACAGTATTAGGGGTCCAGAATCTCCATACGGAGTTGGTTTGAAGTGAAGTTGGTCTATGGATTGATTAGGACTAAATTGACTTGTAGGAGTTTGAATCAAGTCAATCGAAGGTCGAAACAAAAAGTTATGCGCATTGAAAGTTCACCCTGAAAGATTGAAATTTGCTAGTATGGAAACCAGCATGGGGCGCCGCAGCGTTAGAGAGTCCAGTAGCGTTGGTGAAGTAGCGGAGGCCTGGAGCTGCGACGATATTGTAACGACAGCAGCTCCAGCCCACTTTTTGGTGTTTTTGTGTTGTTTTTTTACTGCCTGGTGGTCTTGCAAGGTTCTTTTGATATGTTTGGGCTGTATTTAATTAAATTTTGAAGGCTTTGGTCAAGTCTAAAGGTATTTAGAAGTAGGTTGTTACAAGTTTCCTCTTACATCCATAAAATTTTAATATCATTGCATTTAAAAAAAAAATGAGTTTATCTTGTGATCAGTTCTAATTTGATGTAACTTGATTAATTTATCTTTTTCTTTTATACTTATTATATTGAGAGTCTTAACAAAATCAATTTCATAAGCTCAAAACAATCTAGTCTATCTTAGAAAGATCCATATATAATTAGAGAAACCTCATCATACAAATGTATTCATGGAGACAACTCACACAGTTCCTTTACTACGAAAGCAAAATAATCCAGACTTGTAAGAACGACTTATTCATCAACCCTAAAAGAACAACTTCTTTATTTTATTTTTATCATTCCTTCTCAATTTTAATAAATAATAGACACAAAATATGCAAGATTCGCTTAAATTATGAGTCTTAACTAAAATGTGAGACCAGCTTACCCCACACAATGTATATTCATCCCTCTCATATATATATATATATATATAATACTATCTTCATCCATTAAATATAAGAAACAAATAACTACTTTATCAATGTCAATAAAAAATAGTTTTATTAGTTAACTTCTTTAATTATATTATAATTTGATTTTTTATTTTTAAAAATATTCATATTAATAGTCTGAAGTGGAAGTTATAAATGTCTGCAACATAATTAACTACAAGTAATTAGTGAAGGGTATAAAAGAAAAACTACATTAATTATTTAATTTCTTAATATCTTTTATATTTTGGGATAAAAAAAGAGTTTCAAAATTTTTTTATACTTGGAGTAAAGGAGAGTATTGTTTACATGCAGTTTCATCTATACATTCATTTGTCGCATTATTTACGAGAATGCACTTTTCTTTGAATTTGTGCAAAACATTATTATACAATCATAGCTACAATCTTTTTCTTTTCCTTCTAAATGTATAGAGAAAAGCTCTTAAATTTTTTTCTGTTACACTACAGAATGAAACTAACAAATCAAAATCTATTAATCTGTATATAATAAACAATGGAACTATAAAATAATATGCATGTATTATTATTTAGTTATGAATATGATAAGATTTGCGACTTTATATGATTTACAATAATCATACACTTGGACAAAATTACTTCAAGATATATATTCCATCTTAATGTTCTGGATACAGTTATATTTATTCTTTTTTTTTTTTGTTATTTGTGTCCGGTATCTTAAGGTAACCTGGATTCATTGCCTAACCCAGACTAATCCGAATCCCGTGCTATGAGATCTTGCAATGGTGACGATACCGATGGGAGCTGCTGCACTACTCCTCATAAATCAAAACCTGGACCCAAAGAATGCTAATCAAGTCCTTTACCACTTGATGAGGTGCTCATTGGTTATATATATTCATTTAAATTCAGTCAAACATTCACCAACTGAATTGTTTCAATTTTAATTTATGGTTTGAATCAATGTAGTGCAGATATTTGTATATTAATCAATTATATATTTGTATAATAAGTATAACTATGTGAACCCCCTGTATTGTATGGATTCATCTATTTACTATGATTTGTGAACAGTTTGTGATTCTTTTTTTCTTAGATTGTTTTCTTATTATGCAAACGCTCTTCATATATTGGAGTGTCCCAAACGTATTTTTAGACTTTAGTGAGATGGATGATTAATATATATATATATATATATAATGATTTATATTGTAAGACGTATGCACATTATTATTAAATTTATACACTCAATCCAGTCTAAAAAGTTTAAGGAGTAAAATAAATAATAATTATGTAATATCGATCTATGATCTATTTTATTATAATATATTGATTGAAATATAATTAAATGTTTGTAAAATTTCAAAACTTTCCAATTTCTTTGTTTATCAACAACTGTTTTATATTAATTAATTTTAGGAAGATAAAAATATTAAGAATGTATGTTGGCAATGTTATTAAATCTAAGTGTGTATTTGGATTAGTCTATTCATATTTGATTATGAGGAGAAGTGATTACATATAATTGATTATGAGAATAAGTGATTTGTGTTTAGATGTTTTTACCTCATAAGTAATTTTAAGAAAAAAATGTAGTTGAATCTTGGAAGTTTGAGTGATTATTAGGTGAATAATGAAAAGAAAAAATGAAATAAGTGATTATAATAGGATAAGTAATTATTATAAGTAAAAAATTAGTTTTTTCTATAATAACTTATTTAAAGTATAAATACTTATTAAAAAATTGGTTGTGTTTGAAAATTTCTAATAATAATCACTTTTTTCCTCGTTTATTGTTGCAATTCAAGTAGGCTCCAAAGTAGCCTTGTTGGGCTTTAAACCTTCTCCATCTACCAAAAAAGAATTCTAAAGGTGCCAACATGACATTAGCTCATGCGGTTGGAGTAAAATGAAACGGGAATAGCAGTCGAAGATTCAAATTTTTTGGATATAATATAAAAGAAAATCAAAATGGTTATTTAACAACTAGAAATACTAATTTAAAATTTTACTGATCTAACCCAGGGAACTGTGATTGAATCTATCATAATTTAATTAATATATTTTTAATTTTTTATTGGTTTTAACTAGTTTTTAACTTTTTGTTGATCTTATCAATTTTTAGTTCAATAGATTGATTTTGAATAGTTTCAAATTGGACTAAAGTCGAACTCATCAATTTATCAATTAAATTGGATGATTTAATCCAATTATGAAAACAATGAATAGTGGGATGTATAAAACAATTCGTCAATTTAACTGACTGATTGAACTCAATTATGAGTGTACCATATATTAGTATTAGTAGTATGTATTAAGACATTAGTATTGAAGTGAGGTGGGTGGGTAACATCATGAGACGTATTGAGTGTCCCACACGAAGCCCCTTTGCCAACTGTGAATTGAATCATCCTTCTTTTTTACATTTGCCACCTCATAAGCCACAACATCTATTACATTCTTAAAATTTTGTATTTAAAAATATAAATTATTATTATTAAGTAAGATCTTTACCTCATATTGATAAACAAAGACATATGGTCAAAGAAACAATCAAACAACACAAAATTTTAAATAATTAAGCAAGAGTTGATACAAATTCCTAGATTTACTAAAAATAGCACTAAAATAGTGCGGTTTTTTACAGTAATAATGGAAGACTTCTATATAATTTGCAAGGGATTAAATTGAAAAAATATTTTTATATAAAAATAAAACTGGAACTAGATAATGTTATGGAGGATTGAGTTTAAAATATTTTATTTGTTAAAAATTTAATGAAAAGGCAATTCAAATTTTATAAAGAATCTATTATCAAAGACCATAATTTTTTTTTGGTACCAAATCAAAGACCATATTAAAATTTAAATTCTTCCATATATGTTTAATTCTCATTTTGGCCAAAGCCGACACTATTTAGTTGGTATGTTCATTTCCTTATTTATGTCTTATTTGTTTCAGTCTTATTGGTATCGTTATCAAAATTATAATTATGCATAGTATAATTGACATTTAAACAAACCATATATATATATATATATATATTTATGTGAATGGAGCTAGACGCAACTATAAAGTCCTAATAATTATTAATGATGATCTCTTTAATTTCAGTCGCGTCTAGCCGTATATATATATATATATATATGACGTAATAAAATAAGAACACATCAGTTTACAGTTTACAAACAATTTTGAAAATAAAAATTGAGAAAGTAAGAGAATAAGAGAATGAGGCATCCTTCCGCCTTCGAAAAAAAGTTTGACTGGAAATGAAACCGGCCTCAAATGTCAAATATAAGGATTGCTTGGGTAAGTAATGCCCCATTTGGTTTGTGAAAGTAAATTGGAAGAAAGTGGAAGTAGATGAGAGAGAAAATAGCAGTGGGGTTTAAAAATATGTTTAATATGATGATAGAAGTGTTATAAAATTTTGATTTAATATCTATATTTATAATATGAAAAGATCAAAATGTCCTTTTGATTTTTCTTTTTAAAAAAACTACACTGAATACACCTCCACCCTACACCACCATACACCTCCACCATAGGCAACTGGAGAGGTCATCGGAAAGATCATTGGAGAACACGAACACTATCAAAGAGGAACCTAGCAAATCCAACAATCAAATATCATATTGAAATTAAAAAATAAAAAAAGCCAAAGAGAGTGATTTGAGGCATAAAATTTTCAAAGAAGCAATAACTCGGAGGAGATAGAAGAACGAAGTCTGAAAAAAGACCCCATCCAGTTTAGATTATCGATCAATCTAGATCCTCCCCAAACAATTGTATAATCAATAAATAAGAGAAGAATAGACCTAAATTATCGATGATCGATTTCAGATAATGATAGGACAAAATTAATCCAAAACCTAGATTTATTGAATACCAATCTCCAGAAAAGAGACAACAAGAAGCCAGAATGTTAGGCATAGAGGATGATGGACAATGGCTTTGAAGGTTGGATGACATTGAACGACTACATTAATGGCTGCCCAATTTTTGGAAGAAGCAACGAAGAAGGAGGTTATACTCTTTCACCTTTATGAACCCACATCGAGAAGGGAGGAGAAATAGCATGGAGGAAGGCTTTTAGTCAAGCAGTCACTAGTGAAACCCATGCTGCCTTCATCGGTTGATGAACCCACATTGGACTAGGGTGGCTCGAACAAAAATGGTGGCCATAGGAGAGCTACATGAGAAGGGG
Source organism: Adenanthera pavonina (assembly GCA_026686845.1). NCBI lineage: Eukaryota > Viridiplantae > Streptophyta > Magnoliopsida > Fabales > Fabaceae > Adenanthera > Adenanthera pavonina. The sequence goes on from JAIVEN010000015.1 coordinate 35,638,740, forward strand.
TGGGGGGTGGGGGAAAAATACCTAGACCCAACCAACCTAATCTAACCCAAGATGACCCAATTCAGTATTAACCCGATCTTAGCAACCTAAGACCAAATACCCAGTCTAGACATTTGGTTGATAGATCGAGTTAGACCAAGTTACAGACTAACCCTTTAGACCAAATGGTCTGGTCTAGCCTGAAGGTCTATTATATATATATATATACACACATACATATAAAACGTTGCATTTTGAGTCATGGAGACAGATGAAAAGCAAACCCTAGACTCCAATTCATTTTGTTCAACTTCAATTCTGTCTTCCTCTCATCCTAATCTCATATCCTACTTCAATTCCGCCCTCCTCTCATTTTAGTCTCACATCCTTCTTTTGATTTGATCTCCATGAGTTCTTCATCACTATCGCTAGCTTCATCATTCATTGTTCGCTTGTTCGAGTTCGCAGCTTCACTTTCCTCTCATTTCCTTAGTCTTGCATCCTTTCTTGATCTCCATCAGTTCTTCGCCACCACCGATAGCTTCACCATTCGCTGTCAATGTCGTAAGACCGCTACTACTATGGTTGCTTGTTGTTTCTCCATCAATAGGTACCTCTTTCTTCATCTCTTTCTCACCGTCACTTGAGCCTTCTCCAAACATTGCTAGTGATTCAGTCCTTCAATGACAAAGACAAAGGCCCTATTTCTAAATCTGGTGCTATTGACCTGGTGCTGGTGATTTTACCGTTACCTAGTATTTGTCGTTGCTAGATCTTGGTGAGGAAATTGAGGAGACAAAGATCCAATTTACAAAGTTAGATTTTTTCCAGCATCTCTCTCTCTCTCTGTTTTTTTTTTTAGCATTTTGTTTAGCAATTTGTTGTGAAAGGATGCTTCTAATCTTGTTATTAACCAATTGAGTACCGCACACAAAAAATAACCTATTGAGTACTGGTTCTATTTTGTAATATGTTGCAATCTTTGAATAAATCTTTGATTTTTATTTTTAATTAAGGTTGATTCTTGATTACTCTTTCATATATGTTTGTTGATTTTTTTCATGTTCTTTATGGAATTGTTGTGCTTTCCTCTATATCTATTTTCTTCCTTAGTTTTTGTTAAAAAATATTAGTGGTCTCAAAACTTGGTCTAGCGCAAGCTGAACGGTCCAGCGCAAGCTAACCTACCAACTCGACTAGACCATGGGTTCCCTAAACTAAACCCGTCCTCTTATAAGACCAAACCACAGGTTACTAGAAAACATGATCCAACAGGATCTCCCCCCACCCTTAGAAGAGGCAAAAAAGTCCAAATTTCAAATTTCCATGGAAGTTTGAAGACTTCCATCGCCCATGGCAAAGTGGCTAGTTCCATTATTTTTTATGGAAGTGGCTTCCATTGTGAATCTTCCTCCAGCACACCAAATATCCCAAAATTGCACTTCTACCTTTGTTTCCATTTCTGTGAGCGCAGTTCTTTGGTATCAAACATAGCATGAGGGGGAAATTAAACTTTTTGAAAGGTAGACTAATTATGTTTGTTTTGTACAAAAAGAAAAATATAAAAACTTTCAAAAAGTTGAGCTTAACTTAGAAAGTAAAACTTTTGAAACAAAATCCAACAAAATTTTATTTATTTAGTATTTTATAATGTTTTGAGTGTTTTATAATACTTTTCATAAAAGACCCTTGATTATTTAAAAAAGTTATGAAATCCAACAGGCATTTATGTTTTTATCATTAAAACACAATATATTTATTTAAAAAATAATTTTAACTTCTTAGAAAATAAAACATTAAACAAGTAAATCATGCATGAATTTTATAAACTTACTTTCTAGAAATTATATCAAGCATCCCTAATTATATATTACGTGTTGAATTTTTTTTTCAACTATAAATTTTTAATTTTTCTCATTTAATCTTTGAAAGTCTCCAAGCTATACTTTAATTTATTCTTTAAAATTTTGTCCTTCATTTTTTTAGTTTTCTTATAACTTTTAAAATAAACAATTATTAATATAAAAATTTAAATTATTCGAATAAAATATGAATGATGTTGCTCTAGAACAAACAATAATGAAGGTAAATTCTATTTTGATTGCTTACTCTCTCGATCATTAATATATGCCATTTTACAAAATGTTTGAATCATTAATTATATTTTTCTAATAAAACTCTTGGTTTGTTTTATGTGCAATTAAGAGGTGCCATTCTAGTTGACCTATAGGGATTAGAAGGAATGTGAACGATAATTAATTTGATATTGGAATTTAATATACTTAATAAGGGTAATATTGAAAATTGTTGAGATTTTTTGATAAATTCATTGACTCCATTAACTTTATTTAATATACGTGAGGTAGTTAAAAGTGTTTTATTAAGGTAATGGAGGGAGTATATGGAAAAAATATATTCCCTCCAGTTTTTAATATAAAACCCTTTTAACCGAATTGTACTAACTAAGAATAAGAGTTAAAGTTAGTAAATTATCTCGATTTCTCTAAAAATTATAATATTTTTTTAAAATTATCATTATTTAATATCTTTCTTTCTCTCTTTGAGATTCATTAAATATAAGTTTTTTTTAATATGCATAATAAATATTATCTTATATATTGTAAATGATCATATATTTATGACCATGAGAAAATGCTATATATTTAGGACTTGAGGGAGTAATATGGGGAAAAACATTTATTTTTATGTTAAACTTTTAAGGGAAAAACTTTTTGCTTATAGCAGCAATAAGTAGCAATCAAGACCCACTAAACTTTCCTAATCATCTTGATTAGTGAAAATGAAGACTTTGACAAAGACTTTGTTAATGGAAGACAGTTAATTCTAATTCATGTAAGAAGCTAGTGAGGTCAAATCAAGGAAAACAATGTTTATATTAATTAATATAGCATTAATTACAACTTAATTAATTTAATTCATAATCTTTAATTAACACCTTCACACATAATTATAGTATTTGTCTTTAGCTAAACTAGGTGTATTGGCATTGCCATGTTGTAATATTTAAAGTTCTTAACAGATTGGTGCACTTTGAGCTTCACAAAATTAAATGAGTCCTTTTGCTTAAACCGACAGAAACATCACTTAATTTTTATAGGCTTAATTAATTTAGTATTAACAGCATTAATTAACTCAGCAGATAATTATTTATACATAAATCAAATTGTGAAAGTGGCATAAGCCCGGTCTAATGTTGACTGGTGAAGGTAGTTAGCAAGAAACCCCTAAGCCATCAAACGGTGAGGCCCATCATGAAAAAAGTTATGTCTTCCTTATTTGGTATTTTTATCAATTAATAAATTTTACTAAAAAAATAAGATAAGTTTATATCAATATCATGAATAAATTATATAGACAATTTTTAAATTTTATTGCCTCTGTTTTTATTTATGAGTTACTCTTAACTATCTTACACAAATTAAGAAAATTAATTGAAATTAGTTAAAATTATTAGAATTTTAAAAAATTAATAAAAATTTTCAATATTATCCTCACTAAATTGTAATACCATTATAATTATATTTATCTTAATCTCTCTCAATCATAAATGTTTTAGTAAAATTGGAAAAACAATTTGATGCTATCTGAATATTGTAAAATAACTTATATTTTTAATAATTAAAAAGCTTATACAATATATCCTATAAAGAGGAACAGAGAGTATATATTTTTTAAAGTAAAAAAATTATATCACATTTTAGTTTAATTTTAAAATTTTTACTAAAATATTCTTCATTAAGTTAAATATTCATGTTTTGAAATTAAAAATAACTTCGTAAATATTTTTTAGGGTAAAACATGAGGTGGGCTTATTTATTACTCTGAGTCTAAAGTGAGGTGTACTATTCATGGTTAATGAAGAATGGGGCTTCATGTATATATATATATTGATATACTTATCACTATAAACACCCTTTCAAAATCAATATAAACATTGTCTAAATTTCACTAAAAGTATAGAGACCTCTTCTTCATTTTCAAAATCTTTATAGATCTCCTATGGAACAAAAAGTAAATTATATTTTGTTGAAAATAGAGGAGATGTCAATACAATTTTTTTTTAAAAATAAGAATAGTTTATGTAATTTAATTTGTAAGAGAGATCTATGTAAGTTTTGAGAATAAAGGAAAGGTCCATGTAATTTCATCAAAACTAAAAAACATCTGAATAATTTACTATTTGTTATGGAAGGCACTTCAATGTATAAAAAGAAAAAGTTAAATTAAACCAAAAAATATATATACATTTTAAAATAGGTACAATATAGAGAGTTTCAACAAAATTTAAACAAAATCGGTGTATTGTTTAAAAAATAATTTGGCTGTACACAGGACAAAGTAAAAAAACAAAGAAAGTGGAGAGCATACTTTTGGAAAAAGTATGAAAAATGTTGGCTTAAGTGAAATTAAAGCAAAAGTAATGGTATTGAAATGAATAAGAAATGTGAAAGGCCTAGAAAGAGGGTTATTAAATTTTGAGGAAGGTAAAAGGGAAGAGAGTAATTGGAGAAAAGAGAGGTTGTGATATTGTTTTCAATGTGAGAGAGGAAGAGAAGAAGGTAGGATTTCTCTATCAAGCTGATTCTCTAAGTCCATTGGAATTGAATTGAATTGAATTGGTGGGTCTTTCTATCTTTTACGCGTCCTTTCTTTCAAGAATATGGCACTTCGATGCTGACCTTCAACTTCAACACACTAGCAATTTATTATTTATCACAAAAACCAATTATTAATATCAATACATGTAACATATTTTTATAAAAATATCAATATAACATATAACATATAAATTGACTATATTATTATTGTGAATATTTTTTAGAATTTAATATTTTAATTTTATTTAAAATTTTAAAGTAATTTCTTAATATTACGTAAAAATAATGCATGATTATTGGGTATCTATGAAGCATCGATACTTCAAAAAAGTAGACGCAATATCTGATACATGATACAATACGATATGTGTATAGTACTTATGCATACTTATTAATCAGTACCACTTCAAATTTTTACATTAAAATACGACTATTTGAAATTGTTATAAATATTTTATGGTTTATTTTAACATTTATTCTATACTTTTTAGAATATTTAATACTCATTTTTATCTTAATAAGTAAATTTATTAATTATACATATAAATAATTATATAAATAATATTATATATCTATAAATATCTCTTATACTCGTATCCTAAAATTTTAAAAATTATTGTATCTTTCGTAGCATGCCATATCGTATCCAATATACGTACCCGTATCAGTGCTATATAGTTGAGTATCTATAATTTTATAAATGTTACTTTTGATTATAATATTATTTTTTAAAGGAATATATTTTGGATGAATGCAATTATATTTTTATTAATAAGTCTACTGTCTTAAGCTTCCCCATTTTTTAGACCCATATTTTTTTTTTGATAATTTTTTTTAGACCCATATTGCTTCTCTAAGATTAGAAGAACATTAGAACGTTAGTGTTTTTCCACCAAACAATTAGCTAATAAATATTGCCTAATTTAAAAAAAAAAAGCAATAGATGTCATTGGAGGGACTAACGAATACATAAATATATAGATAGATCATATGGTGTGACAAAAGAAACAAAGATAATGAAACATTTCTTTGTGAAAATGTTGGGAATAATAAGTGAATCAGGATTTAGATATTATCAGAGTTAAATGTTTATATAATTTTAAACTTTTTGCAGAATAAAGATACAAATAGGTTACAAGTAACCCATCTGATTCTTGACAAGAGACTAGCATTTCGTCCTCTTTGTTTCAAGATGCAAAAAAGGGCGTTTAGTGTACTTCGTGATTGGTCTTCGTTCTTGTACAGTGTTACTTTCGGGCTTTAGTCATTCAAATTTGCTACAGGCCCAATTTTCAAAAAAGTTTTTTATAAAAAAAAGAAGTTAGGCCCACAGGGAGGTTCTGAATCAAGCATTACGTCCACATTGGCCCAGTCATAATATAGTATTTCATAGCCATATATGATATTACCTAGCTTATTATTGCAGAGTTTTGAGATTTTTTTTACAAAACAAATAATAATAATAATAATAATAAAAAACTTCCCTGTGTATTATTCCAATTTACATCACATAATTCAATATTGAAACGAATCACTTGAGGCTGGCAAAGCAAAATATAAAAGCCGCCAAGGTAAAATTGTTACAAATGTTTGTATTAAATAAAAAAAAAAATTTTGTTACAATTGTGTCAGGAATATGTGCACGATACACACACACATATATATAGATATAGATATATTGTTGAGTTGGAAGGGATTGATGCTTGGGTGTTATGTGATGTAAATGTCATTAATAGGATAAATGGCTTAAAGGTTTCAATTCAATCCGTAAGAATATTAAAATTACCTTAATATTGAGGATTTTATCATAATAAAAATATTAATTTTGTATTTATTTCATGAAGTATGATGTTATATTACCTCTACATTGAATATGCAATGCACTCCTAATTTAGTTTTATTTACTGATGTTCGACTTAATGGTTGGTTTGTTGTTGATAGGCTAATTAAGTGTAATAAAAGGAATGTCGTTGCTTCTATGTTTTAAAATAACTTGCCCGCATATTTAGAAATCCTACATCATCAAATTTAATGAATGAAGTGTAAAGATGAGTTTCTATAAAAAGATGTTATAGGAACTCTAATACGCAGCGTGAAGCTTTTTGAGTATTTTATATTTAGATATTCTCTCTTTCTTCTCATCCTTTGTGAGTTAGGGGCACTTATGGTGTCTATAACAATTGATTATGAAATGTTTATAATATTCCTTTCTTTCTCTTGTTAACATTTAAAATTTTAAAAAATATTTATAAATCAAAATTAAAAGATAATTAAAACATCTAATTTTCCTGACATCGAAGAATAATATTTTTCTAGAAGTAAATATAGTATAACACATTTAGATAAACATATATTTTATGTAAAGAGTAAATTTGCCAAAAGAAGACATTTTTATTATATTCAATTTTTTTTGACACATTATATTCAATGTTATATCGTATATTATTAAATTTAGAATATCATTATCTTATATTTTTTGGACAAAAATATTATTTTCTTACATGATGCAATATCTTATACAATATTACAAGGTAGTATTCAAAATTTATCAAACCTTATCTAATCACTATCTAGCCTTATAATATTATGCTTCATCTTATATGATATTCCAAACGACTTTTAAAATATTATATTTTCATTAATACAATAATCAATTAAGATAAAAAAGTTATTTACATCAGTGTTAACATATGAAGAAATTTACTTTTAAATTTTTAAATTTTGAAAATTGAAATTATTATTCTAGCATATTTATAGAAACTAATTTTTTAATAATTTATTGAATTGTATACCAAATTTATTATTAATATATAGTAGAGGTAGAATACATGATCAATCCGAAGCCAAAATCCCTAAATTTGTTTTCGGCTTCGCTGCTGTTAGGGGCTCAGTACTCACATTGCAAGTTGGCATCGCACCTGTTGCTCTAGCCTCCGCGGCTCCACCGCTCCCGCTCCGCGATCGCCTCGGACCGTCTCACGCTCGCGGCCGTCTCCGCATTCCTCCATCCGCACACCGCACCGGCTCTCCCTCCACGATTCCTTCTCTTTTTTCTTTTTCGGCAGAAATTTGTATCGTGACGAAGATTGCTGAGCAAGGTTTGCTTCCCACCATTTCACAAATGGCGATCTCCCAAGAGCTATATCCCTCCCAAGACGACCTTCTCTACGAAGAAGAGCTCCTGCGGAATCCCTTTAGCCTCAAGCTATGGTGGCGTTACCTTGTTGCTCGATCAGAAGCTCCGTTCAAAAAACGCTTCGTCATCTACGAGCGAGCCCTCAAAGCCCTCCCCGGAAGCTACAAGATTTGGCACGCGTACCTTCGCGAACGACTTGAGCTTGTTCGAAACTTACCCATCACTCACTCCCAGTACGACACCCTCAACAACACCTTCGAACGCGCTCTTGTCACAATGCACAAAATGCCCAGAATCTGGATAATGTATCTTCAAACTCTCACAGAACAGAAATTGATTACTCGGACGCGAAGAACGTTTGATAGGGCCCTTTGTGCGCTTCCAGTAACGCAGCATGATCGAATTTGGGAGCCATACCTTGTGTTCGTCAGCCAGAAGGGTATCCCAATCGAGACTTCTCTTCGGGTTTATCGGAGGTACCTAAAATATGACCCTACTCATATAGAAGATTTTATTGAATTCTTGGTTAATTCTAGTCTCTGGCAAGAGGCTGCAGAAAGGTTGGCTTCAGTGCTAAACGATGACCCCTTTTATTCATTAAAGGGAAAAACAAAGCACAGGCTATGGTTGGAGCTGTGTGATTTGCTCACAAGACATGCCAATGAGGTTTCTGGTTTAAATGTTGATGCAATAATAAGAGGTGGGATTAGGAAGTTTACAGATGAGGTGGGGAGACTCTGGACGTCGTTGGCAGAGTATTATATTAGAAGGGGTTTGCATGAGAAGGCAAGGGATATTTTTGAAGAGGGGATGTCAACTGTTGTCACAGTAAGGGATTTTAGTGTGATCTTTGATTCATACTCACAGTTTGAGGAAAGCATGCTTTCTTATAAGATGGAGGAGATGGGCTTAAGTGAAGACGAAGAAGAAGAAGATGATGATGAAGACAATGGTGTTGGGGATGAAGAGGATGTTCGATTCCTGGGAAGACTGTCTCAGGAGGACTTTGAGAAGAAGATTCTACATGGATTTTGGTTGAGTGATAAAAATGACACAGATTTGAGGTTGGCTAGATTGGAACATCTTATGAATAGGAGACCAGAATTGGCTAACAGTGTTCTTTTACGTCAAAATCCTCATAATGTAGAACAGTGGCACCGTAGGGTGAAGCTGTTTGAAGGTAATCCTACTAGGCAGATATTGACCTACACTGAAGCTGTGAGGACAGTTCATCCTATGAAGGCAGTGGGAAAGCCTCACACATTGTGGGTTGCTTTTGCAAAACTGTATGAGGATCACGAAGACCTTGCCAACGCCAGAGTTATATTTGACAAGGCAGTGCAAGTTAATTACAAGACTGTGGTTCATCTGGCAAGTGTCTGGTGTGAGTGGGCAGAAATGGAATTGAGGCATAAGAACTTCAAAGGAGCCCTTGAACTTATGAGGCGGGCCACAGCAGAGCCGTCAGTTGAGGTCAAGCGGAGAGGTAATCTTAATTTGATTTTCTTGACTTCTTTTTTTTTTTTGTTTTGCTTGTGTTAACATTCAAACATACTTTGAAGTTGAAATTGTCAACTGTTTTGAGTCTTTTGTTACTGGACTGTACAGAAAATATAACAGCTGTCAAATTTGTGCATGCGAATGGTTTGGATGATTTTGACCTGTCGAACATCTGTCAGTCTTAATTGGGCTTGGCTTGCCTTGTTGAACATGAACTGGCAAAATTTTTTAGGATGATTTTGGCATGCTTAATGTATTGTTTTAGTGGAGCATGGTTTTGGCATGCTTAATGATAATCTTTGTTACTTTGATTTTCTTGTCAGAATGATATTTCTCATGAACTGAAAACATTAAACGCTTATATGCTATTGTATACCCTAAGATGATGATCTCAGGGCTATTGAGAAGGAGTGAAGTCAAATTATAAAGATTAAAGATTTAGAAAGTATCATTGTGGTTGTGTGGGAAGTGAACTAACTTTCAGTTTCTGCTTTTTCTTTACTTTTAGTGGCTGCTGATGGAAATGAACCAGTTCAAATGATGTTGCATAAATCCCTGAGGTTATGGACGTTTTATGTTGACTTGGAGGAAAGTCTGGGTACTTTGGAGTCTACCTGGGCTGTTTATGAGAGAATATTGGATTTAAGGATAGCCACACCTCAGATTATAATAAATTATGCGTACCTTTTGGAGGTATGGAGCTATCCCTACATTTTAATGCGTCATATTTTTGAGTTTTTACTTGATCTGATTCTGATTGATTGACAAATCTTCTTCATCGAATATTGCAGGAGCATAAATACTTTGAAGATGCATTTAAGGTTTATGAAAGAGGTGTAAAGATATTCAAGTACCCACATGTTAAAGACATATGGATCACATATTTGTCGAAATTTGTGAAGAGATATGGAAAAACAAAATTGGAGAGAGCAAGAGAGCTCTTTGAGAATGCTGTTGAAACGGTATGCTCTTGTTTCCTAATGATCCTAGAAATTCATGGTATCTAAAAGATTTCAACTATCTCCCCAAAATGTATGTAATATATATTTCAATTATAGGCCAATCTTTGGCAATGATTCATTTTTGTTTTAGATCAATCTTAAGATTTGAATTTTAAGGCACTTGGGTGGTGTCCAAGGAAGATGTCAAGTGAAGGAAAGGTAAAGGGGTGGTTGAGGGTTTAGATGGCAGTCATGGTGCTAAAGAAATTCTGGTTTATATCTTTTAAATGTGGGATGGTCTAGTGTGTCAATCGCGTAAATGAAAGTTTGCATTATATTAATGGAAAAGACTTTCATTTATGTATGATGTGACTTTTGCTTTATATCTGTGTGTAAAGTTTTAGGGTATTATATATGTGAAGTTCCAAATGCACTGGAGTAAATTTTACCATCAGGTTGTGTCAAGGTTTTGAACTGTGTAAAATGTGTCTCATCTGTGAAGGTTCATGACAAGTGTTTTGTGGAATTAATTGTATAGATTTGGTGATACTCACACACACACGCACAACTACATGTGGGATGGAGCCATGGAGGCTTTGATGCCTTAGTCTGACAATATAAAAATAAAAGACTATAAAAGTGTTTATATTTTGTTATGTTATAAATTTTGTTATTACTAAAACAAATCAGCCACGTTCTGGGAATTTTTATGTGCCTGCATAAAGTCGCAAATCATGTTTTCTGGTCTTACAATGGATACCAAAGACACTAGTTCTGTGATGAACTGTTTGGTTTCTATTAAAACGTAACTTTCAATTGCTAATAATGTTTATGGTGCTAACCTTATCCTTCTTTTGGGTGCATGCTTTGCAAACAGGCTCCTGCTGATCAAGTAAAGCCTCTATACCTGCAATATGCAAAGCTGGAGGAGGACTATGGACTGGCAAAACGAGCTATGAAGGTTTATGATCAAGCAACAAAGGCTGTTCCTAATAATGAGAAGTTAAGCATGTACGAAATATATATTGCTCGTGCTGCTGAGATATTTGGTGTGCCCAAAACAAGGGAAATCTATGAGCAGGCAATTGAGTCTGGTCTTCCTGACAAGGATGTCAAAACCATGTGTTTGAAGTATGCTGAGTTGGAGAAGAGCTTGGGAGAAATTGATCGGGCCCGTGGAATATACGTTTTTGCCTCACAGTTTGCAGATCCACGATCAGACTCTGAATTTTGGAATAAGTGGCATGAGTTTGAGGTTTCGCACGGAAATGAAGATACCTTCCGAGAAATGCTTCGTATTAAGCGCAGTGTCTCTGCAAGCTACAGCCAGGTTGGTTTAGTTTAACCATTTCATTTTACTTTTCTCGGCTCTCCTGATGTAATTTTAGTTCTTACACATCATAAATCTTAACTGTAATGTTTAATTGTTTTTTCAGACCCATTTTATATTGCCTGAGTACCTGATGCAAAAGGACCAAAGTGTATCACTGGAAGAGGCCAAAGAAACATTGAAACAGGCTGGGGTCCCTGAGGACCAAATGGCTTCGCTAGAAAAGAAAGTTGGGTTTGTGAGTGCTGGAGTAGAGTCACAGACTGATGGAGGGATTAAAGCTAATGCAAATAACGAGGAAATTGAGTTACCCGAAGGGAGTGACTCTGAAGATGATGAAAAAATTGAGATTGCTCAAAAGGATGTGCCGTCAGCTGTTTTCGGTGGTTTAGTTCGGAAGAGGGAAGAGGTTGAAAAGAATGAAGAAGTAACAACACGTCTTGGTGCTTTAGAGAGAATAAAGAGGCAGAAGGGAAACTGAATTTTCTGTCATTAGATTGGATGTTTGTTCTTTGCTAACGAATTTTGTAGAGCTGTTGTAACTTATCTTTTTAATAGGAAAAGCTTCTCAGTTACAACAGTTGTAAGAGGCAGTATGCAATTTAGAAGTAGTTGTATGAAAACGATCCCTTGACAAGTACATTGATGGGACCGAAATTTATAAGAAAGTGAGTGCATTGAATATATAACAAGTACAACTGAGAGCATATTAAAATAACATAAAATCAATCTTAAGAAAGCTGGATGGGACCGACCCAAATTGATAGGGGTGTACACGAGTCGGGTTGGGTCTCACCCCCGCCTGATGTTCGGCCCGTGCACACTCGGGCCAAACCGGGTCCGGTACCGGGCTGGGGTCGGGCCGGCCCGGTACCAAACAATTTTTTAAAATATTAAAAATAAATTAAAAAATATCTTCATGGATTAATAAAAAAAATTTAATTATTAATGTAAAAGTAGATTTCTTTTACAAAATAATGTTATGGTAGAAATTAATTTTCTTAAAAGTTATAAATATTTATAACTATACATTATTTTCATATAATATTAAATTAAAAAATTAATTTAAAATTTTAAATAAAATAAAAATATCAAAATTTTAAAAAGATTTTCATAGTAATCAAATAATAAGTGTATTATATGAGATATACAGAAAAAAATCTTATAAAATTAATTAATATATATAAAATAATATATTTTTTGTAAAAAAAACATATATATATATATAGTACGGGCCGGGCCGGACAAAACAGAGTGTGTCCGAAGCCCAGCCCGACCCGGTTAATGGCCCGGCCCGGTTGGCCCGAAAGGACCGGGTTGGACCGAGCCAACCGGGCCTCAGGTTTTGATGCACACCCCTAAGTTGATGACATTCTATAGCATTTTTTTAAGAAGTTATTTCGTCAGTCAATATTTGCCTGAGTTTAATTTGGATACCTTTCTAGTAACGAGTAATAATTTTTTTTTTATTGTATAGTTCTATAATATTAGAAAATTAAATACTTTTGTCATTCATATTTTGATATATAAACTATTTTTACTTAAATTTTAATCCAAGTAGGATTTGAAGTAGATGGTAGAGTAAAGATCATTACACTAAATTTTAAAGAGAGAGATTACAACAAATAGGGGCCGCATACATTCACCTTGCACAATGTTGGACTGTGCTTTTGGATGGCATATCACACATGTTTGTACTAAATTTCCAGCGTAGACAAATTGGGAACTAGAATCATCTATATATATATAATGTAAATTATATTTGTTAAAATCAACATTTTTTTTTTGTTAACATTTGTTAAAATCAATATAATTGTAGAAAACCTCTTCCTCTTGCATAAGTCCATAGACCACAGACCAAGACCCTTCTTAGCTGAAGACATTTTTGCTTTGGTTTATTTTCTAAGGAAAGAGGGCCTAAGCCCAAGAAATCAAAATTCAATTGATAGACTTAGGGATTAAAACCCCATTAGACTCCTTTACAAAGCATATACTTTAAGTAAACTGGAGTAACTAAAGACTAATCTCTTTGAGGAGTAGAAATTATTAAAGTGGATTTTGTCTCTCTTAATAAAATCACAACATGTTTGAGAGACGTAACCATCTTACAATTGTGTCAGGATCTTATTATCATATGTATATATATCTATTATTTATTAGCAGAATGAACAAAATAATGGGCTCTGTATAATTGTGTATGATTCTGACCCCTTATCCGCTAAAAGGACAGAGGAGCACCCATCAGCTGCCTTCACAGGATTTATACAATTAACTGGTGTGGGGGGCTCAGCTAGGCCAAAGCCTTATAATTAAAGAGAAGGAAAAAAAAAGACGAAAAAAGCAATCCATAATAATATAGTTTATTTGGTATTGGACCAAAAGTATAATATCTGTGGAGACTAATATTTTTTAAAATATTAAAAATAAAGAATAGGTCATTTCTAATTAGATTTACTCCACATACAATAATTGAAAATTGAATTTTTAATTATTTATTTAAGAAATAAGAGTCCTCATTACTCGTGCTAATTTAAGTTGGTTAATATAGTTCAAACCAAGACACATGGTGGCAATCTGCAAAGCCTGAGAGCCTTTATATATATATATATATATATATATATATATATATATATTCAGAGTTTGATCCAACACTTATAGGATTGGCTATGATATCGCAGGCATTATGGAGCCTTTATATATAAGGAAGAATGAAATAAAAAATATATTTTATATTTTAGATACAAAAAATAAAAAGTTATTAATGAATAAATATAACATATATATATTTGTAAAAAAAATATAACATAAATAAAATAGATATATTACAATAATGGAAGCATTAGATTGACATAAATAGAGCTAGGGGATTGAATAAATGGACAAGTCAGAGGACTTCTCTAAGAACAAAAACCAAAGAATATATTTTATATTTTAGATAAAAATAATAAAAAATATTGATGAATAAATATAACATAATAAATATAATAGATATTATACATATATTTTAGTAAAAAAAATAACATAACTAAATTACAATAATGGATGAATAAATAACACACACACACATATTACAATAATGGAAGCATTAGCTAGATTGACCTAAATAGAGCTAGGAGACTGATTAAATGGACAAGCCAGAGAACTTCTCTAAGAACAAAAACCAAAGAATGTTTCTTCCTCTATTAATCAATATATCATATAACATTTATAAGAAGTTGCAACATTTATAAGCAATGAATAGTGCATCTAATTAATCTAAATCTAAGTTTAAGCCAACTAAATAGAATCTGATTGGAAAGTTCTGCATCTATGTTCATGCCCAGTTCTTGTGGATATCAAAAGTATAGTTTATCTCCAAATGGCACTTGTTATCATCATCAACAAACTGCAAAACACGCAGCACCACATGTTTGTGTCATTACTATATGTACAGATCAAAACAAAGCCCTTTCAAATCATACTGGCCTCGACAAATTGCAAGCATATATCCAAATGAATTATCTGCGTCTAATCTAATGGTTTTAAAATCCGATGGATTAATTATTGATTCAATAGATAAATTATTTCAAAATTTATTTGTAAGATTGGATTGAATTGGTTGCATTAAAAATTATACATTTTATATTTTTTATATAAAATGTGACTCAACACCTTATGCATGGTTAATTTATAGTTTAAGTCTTGTGGATAAAAGAAATTACGTACGTACATTGCCAATAGATGCATGCGAGAATTAAAGCGCGTAGATTTCTACAATCAATTCATTGTATAATTAACTTAATTAATCAGCCTTAACCTTACCCTTGATTTTGCTGAGTAAGTTCCTCTTGCAAATATCCCAGAGGGTGTAGTTTCTTCCGGCATTTCGTGCGTGTAAGGCTCTGGCTGAGGACTGAAAGTTCCTATCATTTCTTTCGTGCTATCCACTGAAAATTAACGAGACTCATTAATGTAAGAGTTTAATTTGATGGAGTTATTTATGCATGAACAAAAATTTGAAGGGATTAATGTAGGAAGATTCATTGTCATGCATGTTCATTAGAGAAATAACATACTCGGGTCGTCTGCTGTTATGAATAAATAGCAATGTATTGTTGTTGTTTCATATAGTAATAGATTTGGACCATTTAATTTTAATATAAACAACCTAGATGTCATATTTTAAATTCATTATTTTTTAATTTTTACAGCTTTTTTTGGATATCAAAGTTGAAACTTTGACCAACGTCAAAGACCCATTGGAATCAAGAGCTAGCTTTGTAAGGGTGTCCATTGCATGGTTCCACTCATAAGGAATTGGCTTAAGCTATTTTCCACTACTTGGATATAGATCACCTGCGTTAGGAATTTTTTCATTTAATTAATGTTGGTTTAAAAAAAAAAAAAGCTTGAGCTATATATCCGTTCCAGTCCCTCCTTAGCAAATATTGAATCTCTTCCAAGCTTAAGCTCTCATGCTTTAGACACATAAGTCTAAGGCAAGACTCTTCAACCCTAATAGAATGGCCTGCATAATTTTGTTAGGAATTGCGGACGCCACCAGGGAAAGCTTGTGTGCAAGGAAATTCAAAGTGGCTATAAATTTATTACACTATATGGCAGAGCTAATTCAATATAGGAAGTTGTATTATTTAAGACTCGTGAAGAGTACGATTTTCTATAAATTTATTAGATATATAGATATTCATTGTATCATCATATATATATATATATATGCTTATTTTGGTATTTAAGATGCCATAAAATGTGAGATCATAGTGAACCAAGCGACTCTTCAATTGAAACTGGGAAAGAATAGTAACATATATAAGATTCATATATACCCTTGAGCCCAGTCTTCCAGACTGTATTGGTGTACTTAAGGCCTGACACAATATTATTGCTCACTTGGAAGGTGAACTTTAAACGGTAACGGCATCCTTCTTTTAGAGTAAACCATAAGCCTTTTGGATTTCCATCTTCAGGGATAGGCAGCACAATGTCATCTCTCTCAGGAGAGATGATTGATAGACTAGTAATTTTCACTTCAGGATCAAGAGTTTCTAAATCCAAAAACTACCATCAAATTCATTCACAAATATATACAGGGATACATCAGAGAGAATGAAGTAGAAAAATATAAAAAAAACATTAACTCATATTTCCAATTCCAATTTATCTTAATTAGAACCAACACACCCCTGTGAATTAGCATGCAGTAAAGAGAGAGATGGAGATGGGTGAAACTTGTGTTGATGGGCTCTTCTCACTTTTCTTTTTTGTCACTCAAAAATATATATGTATATATATATTTGGGTTCAGGTCTTCAACTACTGCGTTAAAATAGATATAACATTAGTTCACCAAACTCTTTTCAACAAAAAATTAGGTTCACTATTGGCAGAATTTCTTGACTATGCCTGGGATGAGAAACAGGTCTTCCTAAAATTCCTCATGTCCTTCCTTTTAAGTAAAGAACAAAAAAGAAAAGGAATTGAAAAGAGAGTAAAGACAAATTGGAACAGTTATCGTTAGTTTACCAACTCACCTATAAATCTATTAGATTGGAAACAAGAACAAGAGAAACAAACCTCCAACGTTGTTCACATCCACACTCCCAAGAAGTTGTTCCTTCCATCTCCTGAGACTCTCATCGTCCTATATTTTCAACAGCCAATCAAAACAGAATGAACAGCCAGGAAAGGAATAAACACATTACATTATCAGAGAAAACTGTTGAAGCACAATATTATTTTAGACTTCGTCTGATATTTGGGAATGAAAGTAGACATAATTTTTTAAACAATATTTATTATATATTTGTTATCAATTTATCACTTTTTAAGTTAACTAGAGGTTTAACACATAAAATAGGTGGATACTGTGCATTACATGGAACGAAATCAGCCTCGTGATTTATTTACATTTTGTGGACACTCTGGCTTGTTATAGATTCAATATTTTATAATACTAATTTGATGTTTTATATGAATATTGATTAATATTAAATGATTTTTCATCTATAAAATTAATTTCTTTTATTTATTTACATTTTGTGTATTAAACGAAAATTCTCATGATACAACCTGACACAACACGAACAAAACAAGATATGGTGATTAAATATAAATTGAAGTGTCATTTGGTAGTTGGTATATGTAGTGCCCTTTGAATCTTTGAAGCAATTAATCGTATTTAGCGTCGACGAAAAAGAGAAAAATGGAGCATTATAATGATCAAATTCTTAGACTTTACATGTTTTTCTGACATTAAACTTGATTATTGATTTTGCCACAAAATGATACATTTAGGTAAGCAACTGAATTGAACCTATGTTAGATTAACAAATTAAATATATTGATGAGAGGAATATATATATAGCTGATTGATAAATTCGAGAAATCAATATCTATAATAAAATCTAAAATAAAGTAGACTATTTACAAGTTATAAACAATGCTATTCATTTATCTTATATAATTAATGAACGAGAAAACATGTTTGGCTTGTAATATTTCTCAAAGTTAATTAAATGCGAGGGGCAAACCTTATCTTTCTCAAGCTGGTCTTTAAGTGAGCATGGAGGTCCCAGCTCTAGTTTGGTTGTGGGGTCATCTTCATCTTCCTCCTGATCAGTTGCATACGCAGAAGACTCAATCGCTTTTCTGCTCAAATTAGTCTTAGCTTCACAGTTATCATGTTCTTCTTTTTGTCCTCCTGTTGTTGCTTCTTTCTCTGCATCAGATCCCATTATTTGGGAACTTGAGTCTCATCAACAACAGTGGCTAGAAGGACCTAAACTCAGAGATAGAAAATCATGTACAGTGTGAAACTAACGAAGGCAAGGATTCAAAAGACAAAAGGGGGAATCTGGGTGTTTGGAAAACACAGAAAAGGTGAAAGTGGAAGAGGAAGAAAACCTACAAAGCAAAAGACTGATGAGAAATGGGTTGTTTGTCTGCAAGCTTTTTGTGTGGTTACGATAGAGAAAAAAAGATGGGAAAAAGTCTTGTGGTGATCCGAAATAATGGTAGAGAGAGAATGTTAGGTCATTATCGTTGACGACCCAATACAATCTAGAGAAAATTGTTTTCTTGGCATTTGATTTTCTGGTAAAGGTTTGAAGTTGCAATTGCCAAATTACTATAAATGCAACATATCATTAAGACAGAAATTATGGCTAAATTGCTAAATGATATATATGCGTTGGGAAGTAGATATCGTCTTAACCTTTTCCCCTATGAAATTGAATGTGATTATAAAATATTCCAGACAGCTAATATATATTTTAGCATGCTCATGAAATTAATAAATAGCAAAAAAAAATATATATATAGGTACACATAATTTTAACGTGAAAAATTTTCTCTAGTAGTGTTACACAAGTTTCCTTCTCTCATGTGAGTTACCTTCTCTATGTGGAATAATTCTCTCCCTCCCATATATTATCATTTATTGACATATGAGGCTACCGCTATTTCCTAATTTTAGGATGACGTTTTTATGGAATAGGGAGGAAACTAATAACTTTAAACCTAGTAGAGGGGTCATACAAGGTGACCCCCTTTCTCCTTCCTTATTCATATTTTGTATGGAGCCGCTTGGACATTGCATTAATGAAGAGCAAGAGGGCAATCTTGGAAACCAATATAGGTGTGGACCCAAACTCTCATTTATTTTTTGTTGATGATTTGTTCTTATTTGCAGGAGCTTCTTTAGAGCAAGTATTGAGGCATAAATACAATTGTGGTAATCAAGAAATTCCTTCAGTACAGAAGAAGAAACATCAAATAAATGTCATCTACGCGGAAAAGTATAACCATGGTTTGGGACTCTTCAATTAAAGGATTAGGCCAACTGATTTGTAATGGTAGATGTGTTAAAGCTTGGACAGAGCTATGGTCTTCACTTGAGCAGCCATTAATTTACTACCTAAAGGCTGATGCTGAACCTCTAAACATTGATGATTATGTATATTAGATTGATTATCCCCATCAGGTGGTTGGAACTGGTCACTTTTAGCTAGATGGTTTGATAGAAATACTATAAACTTTATTCAAATGGTATGTCTGCCAAATGAACTCAGGGGTAATGATAAACCGTGTTAGAGGCCTTCTCATAAAGGGCAATTTTCTGTAAAGTCTGTTTATAGTTACTTGTGTATGAACGACAGGTTACAAATTTATAGATTATGGAGGAAAATATGGATGATGCAAATACCTGGAAAGATGAAACTCTACCTTTGATTAACAAGAAAGAACAGCTTGCCTACAAATATGATGTTGATGAGGAGAGGTTTTACAGAAAATGATGGCTGCACCTTTGGTCGCCAACCAGAGGAATCAGTGTTACATATTTTAAGAGATTGTCCAAGACCAAAGGAATGCTAGAGTTTAATAGTGGATCCAACACAGTGGGATAATTTCACTGACATGTCAATGGCAGATTGGTTAACACAGAATTTAACTGAACAATTGGGAAGGCCTCAATTGAATCAATGGAAGGGGGGAAGAATCTTTACTTACATTTGCTGTACATTGTTGAATCCATGTAAAGTGCAACATTTTTTATGCCCAAATCCCAGCACACTTGAATGGTCCTCAGAAAATTTACTTTATAGGTGGATTGTTGTTGAGGTCAGAAACTACATTGATAGAGATTGGAAAGTCTGTTTGAATCTCACTGATAGAGAGTCCATGAATTGTGCAGACTGGTTATCTCACCATGCTTACTAATGAGGAAATAATGCTGTATGTATATCTAGGCTGGATGTTTTGAACTTGATAGCTTGGATAGGCAAACTGCCCTTTAATAGATTTCCTTAGTGTCCATTTATAACCCTTTTGAACCTTGTACGTGGCATTTGAACCAAAGTTTGACAGGGACAATTATGGATTTAGTGGCCCAAAGATAATCCACTTAAAACCTGATGTCTAAGTGATTAGGCCTCCATGTGGAGATGGGCCCAAGTGGCATTTGTGTCACTTATGATAAATGGCTTGGTGATTAGGCCTCCCTCTGTCTTTTTTATTTAAAAATAAAACATTTTTACGAAGTAGGGGGTAAACGCCATTGTTTAAGAAAAAAAAAATATCACGACGGTGGTTTAGTTGAATAGGAGGGAACTTAATATTTAAACAAGATTTTGGGGATTGAGTCCTGTTGATAAAAAAAATTTCTTTGGGAGAGTTTTCTCTAAATTAAAGTCTAATTTGACTCAAATTCGAATTATCTTGTACTACAAAGACGGGATGATTTGCTTGTCAAAAAAAAAAAAGTCATTATAAGATTCAGTCAGATGGATGAGAAGTTATTATTATTATTGTTGTTGTTGTGGTCATCGTCGTCTTGATAAGAAGAAAACAAGTACAAACAGTTAAATAGTTTGTTTAATCATTATGCTTGAAGTAATAATATTCCAAAGTCAACAACCTTATTAATTTTTTTTTTTTGGGGCCAACAACAACCTTACTAATATTTAAACTTCCTTAGATCCTCTACGTTGGTGCATTGGCTAAATCTAGTGTTTATCAATATTCGTCATTTTCCTGTCCTTTATTATTCATGATCAAAAGAACCAAATCAACCTAGACATCCAGACAATCATCCACTCGCCGATTTTTTTGACTTTGACCGTTCCTTAGAACTACAATATTTAATAAGGTTATAACATCAACCACCATACTTATTACCCTTCCTTCATCAGAGAAAGACAAAGTAACCGTTCGACTTACTCACACATCTCACTGTATCCACATATACAAAATGCCGATTTAGATAATATTTTCGGCTGCATGATCAATTTTTAATATGTCATATTAACATATACGGATTTGAATGCTGTTCTTTCGTGTTTGTTAGAAATTTAATCTGTTGACTTCATCTAACGGCTGAGAGGAAACAAACTTAATTCATTACACAATCTTTAAATCAAGTCATTCTTCCAGCTGCAGTTTGATCAAGCTAATAGATCAAATTTCATATAAGAAAGGATAAATCAATTTGGAAAGAATCTTTTTTTGTTGTTGTTGCAATAGTCTTTTTGTTAAGTAAGATAAATGCAATGGCTCATGTTGTAATTGACATAAGAGTATTAAAACTTACCTCTCTGGCAATACAAGTCATTGAGTCACCTCTGTACCATCAAACCAAGGAGTTTCAATCTGGGTATTCGTATTTGGATCATAATTTTTTGCAGATTAATTTTGTTATTAGCGTTGGCACCATTTCTGGTTATGAATTTTTTTTAAAAGGGAACTCATGCATGCGTATGATAATATGTGCTACTGCAAGTGAGGCCAAGTATATATAGAGTGACAGATTTGAGTAAGCTGAATGGTTACCTTTTGTTTCTGAGATGAAGAAAGTGAAGTAATTATGATGGTTGGTGTTAAACTTAGATATGCTTTTTGGGAATGGATTGCCAATTACGTATTTAGAACAGGTCAAATATACTTTGTAATAGGGATTTTGAGTGTCGTTACCATTTGTTCTTTGTAATAAGACTTGCGCAATTAATAAGAGATGGCTTTATCTTGTACTTGGTTCCTTGCGATCTTTAGAGATTTTTTTTTCTTTTTTTTTTTGACAAATATCGATGGGCAAGGCCCAATATATTGAATTAAGAGCTCTCCAATGAGTTCTGGAGCAGTACCAGCCTAGACACTAAGGCCCTGTTTGGTGTAAGGGAGTGGGCCATTGGGAATGGGAATAGGTGAGGGAGTACTTGATTCTGTGAGTTTGGTGTGCGGGTATCATGATGCCATGGGATGTCCGATTCCTTTAAACATGGGAATGAGGAAACCTATGGGGGATGGTTGGAATGGGTGAGCACCGTGGGAATACAAATTTTTAGATAACAATACCCTCATTTACCGAAGCCTCTGTCGATGCCTCTCATTCATCTTCACGATGGAGTCGGTGGCTCAGACTATCTTCTCAGTGATGATGGCAGCGATGATCTGCAAAGCAAACACGAAGGCAAGTAGAAGGAGATTTGAGAAGGCTTTGCATTTGTTGACAATGAGAATGGTTGGAGAACTTGATCTGAGAACTTCGTGGTTGCCAGCAACAGATTTGAGAAGGCCACGATGGTGTCGGTAGCTCAGACAATCTTCGTGTTTGCCAGTAACGATTGGATCTAGCTCCTTCATGTTTCTGATGGGTCTAGGTTGTGTTGGAGACGGGATCTGGTTCATGGCAACGAACGATGGTGGTTTTGGCAGCAAGTAAGGGAGAATACGGTGATGGTGGTTTTGAAATGGATAGGAATGGTGATGGTGCCGTTAGTGGAGAGAAATAAAGGAGGAAGGAGCTCAGTTGTTCTTTTTTAAATTGGGGACATTTTAGTCATTTCATCATTTTTTGTCCCTATTTTTTTATTATTCTCAACTTTTTTTCTTAGTATACCAAATATATATTTAAAACTCATTCTTAGTCCCATTCTTATTTCCACCTCTATTCCCATTTCTATTTATATTCCTTTAAAAATTATTCTGGGTACCAAACGTGGCCTAACATCATTGCTTATAGCTTCAACAGGTAGAAACTGTCTCATACGGTTCAGATCCCATTGACCTTCAAAGTTAAGCCAATCAACAATTTTAATTTAGTGCACACAGTTCAATCGTAATCCATTTTCTGCCCAACATATCACAGAATAAAGTGGTAAGAGTTCCATCTCTAATCTGAATTTTAGTACCCTTGTTGATGACCTCTTCTTGTTGACATATATATTTTCATAGACCAGAATCAGACGCTTTAGCAATCAGAGCGCCTGACACTCTATATGGCATTACATATTTGACGCTTTAGCAATCTTAATGAGTTTTTCTCATTCTCCATACTTCCCCATATAAAGTCCCTCTATTTTTTCTATCTTATCATACTCGGCAATAGGGATGCTAGAGACTTGCTTGGGATGGATACACAGGCATGGCTCCAACAACAGATTTAGCTGATGTAAGAATTATTGACTTGATGTGATTTTGTTGAGCTTTTAGTAAAAAAAATTGATACTAGCTTAGGGGGAAAAAGAACTATCAAATAAAGTAGGTGATTAGATTTTTTTTTTCTTGAGCAATCGGTATCCTCTATCCTACTTTGACTAGATCATTTATTAAGATTTAAACTAATTTAAATCAAATCAAGCATGACCTCAAAGGGTAGCAAGCTTTACCACCAACTGGGGACCAAACTGAGAATTTTGATTAAGCTAGTACAATTTCTATCAATTGAACCAAGCATTTGATGGTAAATATTTAATGCGGTCCATTCTCAAGGCTTGGGACTTGAACTCAAGACATTTGGTTAATCTAATACAATCCTTCTTTGTAAGTTGAGCATTCAGTGGTAACAAGGTGATTAGATTACCCATGTGGATTGGATTTTTTCTTTTTTTAAAGCATGTTGAATTGAATAAAATTTTCACACTAATATGGCATTTTGTAATTGGTTTTTTTTTACTCAATATTATAGGGATCGTTCCACGGTTGACAAGTCAGATTTTTTTTTATTTTTTTATTTTCTTTTTGGCTTTATCTCCTTGTTGTTTTGTTATTTGTAGTTTTTGGCTGTAGTATTCTTTTTTAAATTCTTAGTTCAGTTTATTAGAAAAAAAAATCATCACTCTTAATCCAAAATATTAAAATATTGTTGAAAAAAATCCATTTAAAAAATAATTTTTTGAAAATGTAATATTTTGAAATTACATTTGTAGCAGTCGACACAAGGAAATTAATTATTAAAAAATTGGGCATTTTCATTTTTTAAAAAATATTCATATGGAAGTTAATGAAAGAAATAAATGAATTAATATATAGAAAATCATTTTCTTCACATTTGTGAGTCTCAGTCTTCTCTCCAATTTTTTTTTTTAAACTTGAAGTCAAATTAGCTAGGTTGGTGGCTCATACATTACACGAAATTTAAAAAATAATTCATATTGTTCATGATTTCCTATCAGTTTGTTTTACTATAAATTTTACATTTAATATTGATGATTAGCTTAAAAAATCTGTTTTTTTTTAACTACCAAGAGTATACACTAAACCCTTAAAAGACTCAACTATCTACTAACTATACTATAATTTTATTAGTTTAAAAATATGTTTTAATTGTTAAAATTATTGAAAAGCTTATTTCGGTTGCTACAACCATTGTATAATATTCGCAACAAAGTAAATAATTTTTTTTAAAAAAGTGATTTTTGAATTTCCAGAACCTGCTATATATATATTTGAAAAAAATTGTTCAACTTGTTTTGCAATTCGATTAAACAACTTGAGATTATGATAGATAAGGCTTGAGGCATGAACCACTTGGAGGCTTTGGACAAATTAAAGAGCTTGCAAAGGTGATTTCATGATATGGAAATCAAGCAATGAAGGGCTAAGTTCCATGTTGAAGCATATGTGGCCCAATTCCCATAACAAGAGTGATCCATGAACCATACAAAATTGGAGCCCATTTGTTTAAATCAAGTTGCAGCCCACAAGAAGCATAATGGTGTCTTCATCATGTTCTTCATATTAGATCTAGAGCAAAGCCCAAAAAAAATAAAAAGTCAAATTGGAAGAGATTATTTAAAGAATTATGTGCCAACAATGTGACTTTTCATTAGGCATCCTCTTTTTTTATAATTTATTAGGAATTTTCATTTTGATCATTTTTAATTTCAGAATAGGGCCTCTAGCCACTAGTTTACATAATTGTTGATCAAGTTTTGAATGCTCCTATTTTTAAATTAGACTCTAGAATTTTTTATTAGCTTCAATAAGAAATGTGTCACCTTTTGATTGATTAGCAGCAAATTTTATTTCCTTTTTCATTTAAATTGTGGCCACCTCTTTTAGGATTAGATCTGATTAATTTTATTTTTTATTTTAATTTTGTTTTTTTAAGACTAGGGTTTTGTCTTGCCTATATTTTTATAAATAGGCCTTTATATACTTTTGCAAGGTAGAGACTAATAATATGAAATTTTTAGACTTGTATTTTTATGAGTTTTCCTTTTGAATTCCTTTAAGTGTTCTTAAGAAACTGTTAGACTCATAGGTTAACCCTTTGTAGTGTCCATATTTAGAGCTTTAAGAAATAAATTTTCTTACGATCTTACTAATAGACCAACATATATCTTCTCCTATTCTTTGCTTTAACTTCTTCCAGTTTCTTGGTGTTTTTTCTAACATGTTTCTTTGTTGTTCTGTGATTCTAGCATGCATGATCCTTATTGCTTCCGACTTGTTGAAGATTTAGGATTCGTTTAATTTTCAGTTAGCCAAAAATGAGTATCGGTTTTGCAACATAATTATGATAAAAATTGATTTTGGACTAACATGTTTATGTTTGGATGACTTATTTGAAAATTGATTTTGACAAAACTCATAATTTTTCTTCAAATTGAGTTTAAACTCTATCCCATGATTAATTTAATTAACTTGAACTAAAATTTAATCTGCATTTATTTAATTGAGAACATAATATATCTGGTATAACATTTTCTTACAAGTTATAGTCCATGGGGATTAAAATTTTGAAGGCACATTTTAGTTATTAGACAGAAGAAATTTTATAGAAATTTTATTTTTTTTATTTTTTTAATTTTTTCTTTTTTTTATTTGTTCATTTTTATCTGACTTTAAAATAAATACAGATTAGAATGAAGAAGTAGAAAGGAGAAGCAACTCCACTGTTGCAACACCTTAGTTTACTAGGCTTTTAATCATATCTTATATATCTAACGGAAAGAATTAAAAACCTAGAACAATTAAACTTTTAAACTTTTCAAAATTAGGTTGCTCAAAAGACAATAACTTAACTGAAAGTTTACTTTAATTAATAATAATCAAGCCAACCATACTATAATTATCTGACTATTATTCCAAAACATCTAAAGTAAAGTTTGTAAGTAGAAATCATAACTAAAACATATCACCATAATTTAATTACATTTATTCTAATACAAAATAATATCTTCCAGTCTGCTCCCTCTTAGTTAACCACCTCCTTACCTTTGCCTTTACTTGTGCTTGACCTTAACATTGTTAATTATTGGGTGTGAGATTTGGGGAAATTTCAGTAGTATATATATTCATTCATACAAATCACGCTCATAATCAGATAGTTATACAAACAACCAAATAACTCATATTTCATGCATCTATACAAATCTCAACAGAGTTTCCTCTTAATACTAGACATTCATAGCATTTCAAAACATCTATATTAAAACAACTCATCCAATAATATCACATAACATCCATAATTAATTGACAGAAAATGCATGAAATAAATAATATACTACCTCCACCGAAAAGTATCCTGAACTAAGCAGCTTGCTTTCCTTCTTGAATTTTTTAAGTACCTTACTCGAAGCTAACCTTCATTTCTTTTCCTTCTCTTTCACTCACAGTCTCTTTCTCTCCCTCGGCTTTCTCTTTCTCTCACATACTCCTAACTCTCAATCTCAACTGGTGATGTGTTGAAATGAAGAAATGGGAGAGATATTTATAGTGTTGATGTCTTGGCCAGCAAGTGAGATCAATTCATTGTATACCTTCATTCAGTGTATACTCATCATAATTCAATGTAATTTATTGTATACCTTCATTCAATGTATGCTTATCATAATTCAATGTAACTTATTGAAAACACCATTCATTGTATACCTTTATTCAGTATATACTCATCATAATTCAATGTAACTTATTAAACCAATATTCATTGTATACCTCCATTCAGTATATGCTTATCAGAATTCAATGTAGCTTATTGAAACTATAATTCATTGTATACCTTTATTCAATGTATATCTTCATTCCTCATATTCTAAACATAAATCGTATTAAAAATCATATATGAAAATTTATGGATGTTACATTTCTAGCCCCCTTGAACAAAATTTCGTCCTCAAAATTTAAAACATAATCAAATAGCTTTGGGTATTTTTGTCTCATGTTGTCCTCCATTTCCCAAGTTGCTTCTTCTAACCTTAAACCCTACCAGACCACTTTAACCAAAGGAATACTTTCATTTCTTATTTATTTGACTTATCAGTCAATACTTTACTCTGATATCATTTATTCATTTATGACATTTGAAAGGTCTGGTTCATACTCTTTGAATAGGAAATTGTGAGGACATTATAAACTATCTTTACTTTAGGGGTATCAGAAATTTCTATTCATAACATCCTCATTCACTTCCATAATTTTCTCTTATCTTATTCATACTATACTCCCTTTATTGGCACCTGATATCATTCATTTCTCATCTTTCATAACTTTAGGCTTATTTACATGAATAATCTTTCTACTAAGGTATAAGCTTATTGTATCGACTTTGCTAAGATGACACTTACAAGTCATCTTATCTTTGCTTTTTATTCTACTTTCTATACCTCAAGTTCAACTTTTCTCTTATCTCGTAATTACCTGAGGATATTGTGATCTCAGACAATTTTATGGTAATACCATAGATATTGTAACTCATACTAGCTATAACAACTTTTAGTAACTATACTTCTTAAAAGTATTACTTACCTCTGCTATAAGTAGGAACAGGCTTTTTATAAAAATTATCATATAAAACTTTAGCTATTACCTACCACTCAACCATATTACATTACTTGTACCTTGATCCAACACTTACTTTCATCATTATAGATCCCCAAGGTCATTATTGAATCAAGATTAATTATCTCAGGGGAGGAGGTTTAACTTTTTTAACTCATAAAAACTCATTTCATAATCCATTTCCCACAAAAGCTTTCTCTTCTAACTAAGCGGCAAGACAACTTGAGAGAAAATTTTTAGAACTTCTTGCTAAACTCAGAGACTTCTCATCTCTACTACAGTGTTTGGTCTCTCCCATTTTCCCACTTTACTTGCTTTACTAGGATTTACTACTATCCATATGGAAGATTCTGTAACCTATTAACCGTACTTCTTAGAGTCTAGCTCCCATCTACTAAGTTCAGCAAGATTTTTCTTTAATTACATTTCAAAAATTCTCAATTGCCTTTCATGCTCCTCTAAATATTCAGAGTACTTTTAACACATCCAAGAGAATCACAATAAATTGCTCATACTTTTATTCATATAGCCTAACAGGTACCTTAGTATGACTAATTGGTATTATCCTAATTCATAGTGACCAATTTTTAACTATCAGCACATCTTTCTTACTTTTTAATACTTCCCAATAGGTTACTCATCACACAATTTCCCTCACCATGCTTAACTGTAAAGTGTTGAGGGGTTTTGCTGCACTTTTGCCATTCTTGGACATAGAGAATGCGACATTTGGGCTTCCTTTAAGCCATAACTCATCTATGTGACATCTGGATAACTTACTGCTTTTAACTCTAGAACATTCAATCCCAATATTTATACTACTTCTTTAGCCTTTACTAGCTTAAAGATTCATCTTACCACTATGTCTTTATGTATAAACATACCCCTGAACCTTGTACTCTACCCATCCAATCATGGCCTTTAAGATCGTTTGGTTCTTTGTGAGTCAGGATCTAAATAATATTAAGGAAATGGTTACTCACTCTTTGCTATTACTACTCTATCTGTTCTCATACATAAATTTTCTTAGCTATTCAGCCAAGGTCAATCAGTAGTCTAACAGCTTAAGGAAAACTTTTCTACCTTTCGAAAGTCTCTTGCTAGACCAGTTAGGATCTAGTCTCACCATTACTTATTCTTGCTTAATTGGGCATCACCCTAGGAGCCACTTTCCATTACTTTGCCTTAGCGACTAATCTGATAGAGGATTTCATCTCTTCACTCAATTGGGCTTCTCCCCAAGAGCTACCTCTCATCTACCTTGCCTCGGCTGCTTTTATCATATGGAGGATTTCATCTTTTTGCTCAATTGGGCTTCTTCCCAAGAGCTACCTCTCTTTTTCATCTCCTTGGCAACTAATAGAATATTTCATTCATTGTGAGATCTTTTGGCTAAAAACTTTCTTTTTGCTAGATTTCAAACTAAGCTCAGCAATCCACTATCTCAAGGTTTTATAGTTCTTTAACTGCTTGCCACTATTTTCACCTTAAACTAATACTTTATACCTTAGATTTATACTTCATGTCTTAAACATCACGAATCCATCACTAACTTTTCATTATAGAGACATTGAATTATCAAACTTTCATGTCTATTCTTTACATTCTCTTTCAAGTATTTCTCAGCTTGAGCTGTCCAAAATAATATTTAACTTAATCTCAATACATGGAACATCTTTAGGGGGTAGGCAATATCATCATCTTATTCTTACAATCTGGAAAGAGATTATCTATAAAAACCTAATTCATGCCAATGCTCACATTACAACTAGGAAAAGGCATACAACTTTTTTTTTCTATTGCTACAGTGCTTATTTAGACAGACAATGGAGATTATAGCCTTGTTTCT
The DNA here is from genome assembly GCA_026686845.1 of Adenanthera pavonina. Lineage (NCBI taxonomy): Eukaryota > Viridiplantae > Streptophyta > Magnoliopsida > Fabales > Fabaceae > Adenanthera > Adenanthera pavonina. The sequence goes on from JAIVEN010000015.1 coordinate 35,668,647, forward strand.
CGTCAAGACATGCTCATATAACTTATATAACAGTAGCTTCCAAACCCAACTTCTTTGCATAGCTATAGGATTCGGCTTGCACCTAAATCATACCTTTACTAAAGTCAAGTGACTTATAGGCCTTATACTAAGATTATCACAAAGACTTTATCCTGCATGTATGGTCTGGAGTTGGCCACCTCCATAGCACTGTCACAAGTATAATATCCTGACTTTTTACACTTGAAGTGCACATTTTTCATTACTAAGCGTAACCTTTTGCAATGAGCCTTTCCGCATTCTTAAAAACAAGAGCTGGCTTACTCAATTGTCTCCTCTGTGCTTATTGCCTTGCTTCTTGAATCCTATGTTATTCCATGACTTCTTATCATATTGATCAGAAGTACTGGAGTACATACTTGTGACTCAGACTATTTTTTAGTAATTCGGTTCACTTCAATTGCTGAACTAAAAGTCTAAAGCTGCATTGAGACAACTCTTATCTTATGGCTAGCTTCAAGCCCTTTTCCAGCTTCTCTATCCTCCATCACTTATCAACATACTATTGAAGGAAGATTGGGTATCAAGCTAATTAATTGTACCTTGCTACATATTCAATGACTGACGCATTCACATCTTAGCGAATCCTTATAATTCCGCTTTCTCTTACAGACTAGGGAAAATACTTGTCATAAATAACCACCTCCTTGCCTTTGCCTTTGCCTTTACTTGTGCTTGGTCCTAACATTGTTAATTATTAGGTATGAGATTTGGGGAAATCTCAGTAGTATATATATTTATTCATATATATCATGCTCATAATCAGGTAGTTATGCAAGCAACCAAATAACTCATATTTCATGCATCTATACAAATCTCAACAGAGTTTCCTCCTAATACTAAACATTCATAGCATTTCAAAACATTTATATTGAAACAATTCATCTAATAATATCACATAACATCCATGATTAATTCACAGAAAATACATGAAATAAATAATATACTATCTCCACCAAAAAGTATCCTGAACTAAGCAGCTTACCTTCCTTCTTGAATTTTTTAAGTACCTTACTTGAAGCTAACCTTCCTTTCTTTTCATTCTCTTTCACTCACACTCTCTTTCTCTCTCTCGGCTTTCTCTTTCTCTCACATACTCCTAACTCTCACTCTCAACTGGTGATGTGCTGAAATGAAGAAATGTGAGAGGTATTCATAGTGTTGATGTCTTGACCAGCAAGTGACATCAATTCATTGTATACCTTCATTAAGTGTATACTCATCATAATTCAATGTAATTTATTGTATACCTTCATTCAATGTATACTTATCATAATTCAATGTAACTTATTGAAAACACCATTCATTGTATATCTTCATTCAGTATATACTCATCATAATTCAATGTAACTTATTAAACCAATATTCATTATATACCTCCATTCAGTATATACTTATCAAAATTTAATGTAACTTATTGAAACCATAATTCAATGTATATCTTCATCTCTCATATTCTAAACATAAATCATATTAAAAATCATATATGGAAATTTATGGATATTACAACTGCTGCTTATCTATGAACCATGTTTTGGCTAGAAAATCATTTTTCAACGAAAACTGAAAAAATTACCAAACATCATGCAAAATAAATTAAACCAAGTTTTTTTTTTCCCAAAACTTGATTTTTATAGTGAAACCAAACCCAAGCTCATTTGGACAAGTTCCACATGAGTCTTTCATCTTATTCTTGTTGGCCACAAATGATAATTTAGAAAATGTAAATTGTAACACAAAAATATGAAGATCAATAGGATATAAATTATGAATATTTTCGGTTAAAAAAGAAGCATAAGGGGATGTTAGGGGAGAGAAAAGAGCATTATATGAATATATTCTAATACATTAATTCTGATCACAACTGGATTTTTTTAAGCAAAAAGAATTTAAATAAAGTCTTGTGTGAAAAAATGTTTGAAAATTACGGTTCTGATTAATTTTCCAATAATTTTTAAAAATTTAGTGGTAATATTTTAACCTTTTTGTAAACGTACGTAATAAAAATTTTGACCTTTAAAAATAAGTAGGAGCCCCACAAACAGTGTGGACTAATCTTCCTCGGGAACGATCACAATTTAAAAGATATTTAACCTGATAGATGATAACTGGCGGTGAGATTTTCTTTTGGGGGGATGTTTGGGATGAGAAATCTTCCAAAAAAAAAGAAAAGTATTTTTTGATATAATATTACATGAATACTAGTTTGGAATCTATTGCCTTCAGCGAAAAGGACATGAAAACGAAAAATTAATTTGGGTTAAAATATCTTGAGTTTGATAATTTGAAAATATTTCTATAAGCATTTTTTGAGTCCTAAGACTTGCTTATCTTCACCTTTGGTAAGTACTCAAGACCAACTCACCTAAACTTTTATTTATTAAAAAAAAAAAAAGTAATTTATTTAATGAGGATGAGATTATATATAAGACTAGACAATTTTTTTTCTTTAAATGAATTACATTTTCAAGTGGAAATATGGATGGCCTGCTGAATGCTTGATCAATTATCATTGACAACTACGATTAATTTTTTTTTATCAAGACAACCACAATTAATTCTATCCTATGAAAAATATAATTGAAATGATAATTATTCTCATGAATCTTCCACATAATTAAATTATTAGTTTATAACATAATCAAAGAGTTTACTAGGACGAAATTTCGTTGTCATATTATCAGTGAGGAATTCTCACGAATTGAATTCCAACTTCTCTATTTTTTTTTTAATTAAATGACATTTTGGTCAGCAGTGCATTACATCGAGAATGAAGGTGATAGACAAGGATGGATACGTTAAAAACATAAGTATTCGTATGAACAAAGCATTTATAAAATATATATAGTCTTTAAAATTAATCAAATGAAGATTTGTATTATTTTTTTAATACTTTTTATATTCCATATTATAAGGTAACATAAAAGATTTTTCTTGTCCTATAACATGTAGTGATTTATAATTTTTACCCATCATTTATTGTATTATCATTATTGTAACTTATCTTATATTTAATGATAGAAATTGAATTAATAAGGATAAAATTAAAAATTTTAGATTTTTTTATAAGTTTAATGATATAATAAATGTTCCTTAATATGCGTGAAATTTCTTCCATTACCTTATAATATTGGATAGAGGGAGTACCAACTAATTTCTAAAAGTTATGTTGAATCCTAATTAATTCAAATTGAGTTATCTTAACCCATATAAATGTAGAGCTCTTTTAATAAGTGTGAAATCACTTGAACCAATGATTGTTATTAGTTGAAACAAATGAACTTTAAAAAGTTTGCTAAACCATGGTATGATAGCAATGATTGGCGATATAATGAGAAAAATTAATTAGGTGGTTATATTAATTAGCATGTTGTCATATTTTATATAGCTGGACAAAATAGACTGTAAGTAGAATTAGGGCTAGCTATTTTTAAATGAAAATCAATTTTTCGTTTCTAAGACTTGCTATATGTGTGTATATATATATATATATATATATGTGCGTTACGTTATCGTTTGCCAACTATTTAAAAATTGATCGGTTGTAGGTTAGTGTTATACGCTCTGTTTGATTCTGTTTCGAAAAACAGTTTTTCTGTTTTTGAAAATAAAAAATTTAGAAAACTTGTTTGGTAAACCTGTTTTTTATAAACTATTCTAAAAAATAGAAAAATAAAATAACAGAAAACTTAGAATACCTTTAAGGTATTTTGTAGTTTTTATTCTGGAAAATATAAGAAAATGTGAGAAACATCCACCTCATTAATGGTAAAGTTATAAATTTTGAATAACTCATCTATCACTTACTAGTTATAATTTTGAGAACAATTATCCAAATAGATTTTTTGTTTTCTTATTTTCAAAACTTATTCTCAAAAACAGTTTTATAAACCTGTTCTCAGAATAATAAAATAGAAAATACTCTCAAACATACTCATAATTTTCCTGATTGATCATAAAAAAAATTGATTTTCTTGATTTGTTTTCGGTTGCCTTGCTGGGAAAAGAGATGGTCACCAACATGATGTTCCCGGAAAGTCATTGGAAGTAGAAGAAAGAGAAAGTAGGGGGGAAATATATATATATATATACATATTTAAATATATTCAAACTTTATTAACATCCCTAGTTTCAACCAAAATGCGTTAGTCAACGCCTTTCTCGCAATTTTTATTTTTACTTTTCTGAGGGAGAGAATAAAAAATTTTAAAAGTAAATTACACAAATTATTCTTAAATTTTATTAAAATCATATACATTTTTTATTTTCAAAATTTGTAATAAAGACCTCTCATGAAACTAGGATGAAATCATGCAAGCCTTTTAAAATATGTTTGAAATTACACAAATTATATATCAGTTTTTTGAGCAAATTATTTATCAATTTTTTCAACCGATCAATATGGAACTATAAAAGTATAGAATGGGCTGAAAAAAGGTTTAAAAGAAGTTTTCAGTATTTTTAGTTAATACTCCCTATATCCTATATTATAAGAAGTTTTACAAAAATCTCACATATTAAGAAATGTAATTAAAGTTAGCTGGGAATCTTAATTTTTACAAAAAAAATTACTGTAAATCCAAAAGAGAAGGAATATTTGTAAACTGAACTTATGAAGAGTATTTTTGGAAAAAAAAGCTTATAAATGTTATACTAAACCCTATAAATAGTCTTATATTATTGAACAAGAGAAAAGTTATAAAAAGTTTTATAATGAGACAAAGGGGGTAACATAAGAGAATGTTATATGCTAGCTTAACTAATATTATCAAATCTGAGTCCTGAATATGTAGCTTTATTAAATATTTGTCAGGAAATGTCTCCTTATTCTTTTTTCCATTGCTGAAAAAATGTCTCCTTTGGTGAAAAATGAAAAATCATTTAGAAATGTATTCTTCCCCTAACCATGACATCACCCAACAAGGTTAGAAATGGAGATATTCTAACCATATGAATATCATCAATATCTTTCACTCATTGTCAAATTGAGAAAAAAATAAAATAAAACCAAGAAATATCTCTTTTTTCTTTCCGGGAAAATGTCTCTCTTTTTCCTACCTATGACTAAGTCGACACCTAAACTTCATTTCTCTGGCGTCACTCAACATGCCGTTGTCAAGTATTAATTAAAATCATGAAATCTACCTCAAATACAGCTCACGTGAAAAGCTTGTTTTATATATAAATACCAAGTCAACTGTTCTTGTAAATTTTGTTAAGGTAGGAACGTATTATAGGTCACGCTCTCTCTTTCAGAGCAAGAAAGTAGAAACAATTAATACAGGAGTGATATATATAAAGAATTGGGAACTACCAACCCCAGCAAAACTCAACATTATTCAGTTTGTAATATTCGTTCCTAGAGGTGAGGGAGACATGAATCAGCTTGAAATTCCTGTGGAAGAGGATGAAATAGAAAGTTGGAAAGAGACATGCTTCGAAAGAATAGAAAATCTAAAAGCAATAGAGTTTCCAATTGGTCAGGATCAACCTTCAGAATCAAGGCGATTAATGCAACAAAAATCTTTCGAGAAGAAAAATGGTGTGATCCTTGAATTGCAAGAGGTGGTTCAACATGGAAATGAAGACCAATTCCTTGATGTCTTGGAGAATATATCTTCAACGAGGATGCTTCGTTTATCGGCTATATTTGATCAAGTCTCTCCCTCCGGCGACTCGTTGCTTCATGATGCTGCGTATTTTGGGAAAGAAAGGATTGCAGAAATCATCAGTCATCACTTTCCTGAGCTTCTCACCAAGAAAAATATATATGGTGATACTCCACTTCATGTTGCCGCAAGATCAAGGAGTTTTCTTGTAATGGAAGTCATCCTTTGGGAATACAGATCAACGTCTTTTGCAGAGAAAAATAACGATGAAAGGAGTATAACGAGAATAATAAATGAGTATGGGAATACAGCTTTGCATGAAGCAGTTTATAGTAATGATGTTGAAGGTGCAAATCTCCTCTTTAATGCTGATAAGCATGTGGCTCATTATTTGAATAATTCAAGCATGTCTCCATTGTACTTGGCAGTTCTGAATTCAAATGAGGAAATAGTTAATCATTGGTTTAAAGCAGATGATCTATTTTCTGACAATATGTCTCTCCCATGGAGCCATGGAATCTCTCCACTTCATGCTGCCATATCCACAAAAAACGCTGGTAAACTTTGGACTTTCAATTTTCATTAATTCACTTGTTTGAGTTGCTTTGAAAAATTAAATAAACTGTTATATTTGATGATCTATGTTCGTGAATACAATAATCTATATGCATGGCACATACTTTAATGTTGAACTATTGCACATTAATTAGTACATATCGTTCGCCACTAGGTCACTTCTCCAAGTACTCTCTCTCCCCATACACAATCTCTTTTATTTATTATGATCGAATGACAAAAAAATGATATAAATGGAGGACAAAATATTTGGTTTGTTTGTCTAACATTTATTATTATCAATGGAATGCTCTTGCAAACAATATTACAATTCTTATTTATAATGGTGACTAGATAAATGATATATTTAGTTTAATGTCATAGTTAATTAAAATCAAATGAACGGAGGAGTATGTTAATGGAGAGAGGTTTGGACAGAAAATATTGAGCAGATTCATTTCCCTTCTCCAACTGTCAACTTGTCTGAGTAGTCTTAATTTAATTACAGATTTATTGAAAATGATGGTGCGGAAAGAATCATATCTGATGCACCTAAGAGATGAACATGGAGGAACTCCGCTTCACTTTGCAGCATTAACTGGTTATGTCGAAGGCGTTCGTATACTCTTGGAGAAATCCACTCTTGCAGCACAAGAATTTGATACAAAGGGTCACCTTCCTATTCACCTAGCTTCTAAACGAGGTCATGTTGAGGTGGTGAAGGAATTGTTAGAACGAGAAAGGCTTCATTCGAGAGGTTTGCTTAATAGGAAAGGTCAAAACATTCTGCATGTTGCAGCAAAGCATGGACATGAAGACGTGGTGAAATTTCTTTTAAGAAACACACAGGTTGAGCAACTTGATGTAAACAAGAAAGACAAAAATGGAAACACTCCATTGCACTTGGCTGCAGAAAACTTGCATTATTCGACTGTACTGTGTCTCACACTGGATAAAAGGGCTGAGGTGAATCTAATGAATAATGAAGGTATAACAGCTCGAGATATTGTGTTGTTGAAAAGAGAAATCCAAACGGGAGTTTTACAGGTAACAATCTCTCTCTTTCTCTCTCTCTCTCTCACACACACACAAAGTAGCTTGTGGGAGGATGATTTATTCAAATTATATATGTGCAATTAGATGTGAGCCCTGTGCATTATGTTATATGAAGTTTGAGATAAGTAACAATATTTTTGGCAAATGAATAATGTAACTCCTTATTGATAATATATTGATTAACGATTTCTTAGATATGAAGTTGTTCATATTTTGAAATTCATGATTGATAATAAGGTCATAGTTACACTTAATATTAACACTAATAATTATTATAAGTTAAATATCTTTAAAAACATGTTAATAAGATTTGAAGTCATTGAAATGGGGGAAGAAAAAAATTTTTTAAGGGGGATAAACGTAAAAAATATGTATGTATATATGCAATTTTTTATACATGATATAAATCTGTAATTACTTGAAGTATCGTTCTTTCATTTCTGGTCTGTTTGTATAGGAGCTAACAAACTTGGTCTTGAAGTTTTCTGGTGGGAAAGAAAGTGATAAAGCAAAAGGTTTGCTTAAACGTCGAGAACCACTCAAAGCAGAGATGATGAAGAGCAAAATGGACACACTAATGATAGTGGCGATACTGATAGTAACAGTGACATTTATTGCTGGATTTACGGTGCCTGGTGGTGTATACAGCTCCGATGATCCAAATCCACATATGAGAGGGAGAGCAGTTTTGGCACATAGACCAATGTTTAAGATATTTGCTCTTTTCGACATGGTAGCTCTGTACAGCTCCATATTTGCATCGTTCTTTCTGTTATGGGCACAAATTGGAAAGTTTCATCCTTGGAATGCTTTCGTATCTGCGCTTTTGGCGGTGGGTATTGCGTTGTGGTCAATGACTCTGGGGTTCATGGCTGCTCTAAGTCTAGTTGTGACCCACGTCTCATGGCTCTCTTCGCTCACAATCTTCATCGGAATCAGTTCTTTTTGTGTTGTACTAATCTGGTCGAATGCGAGTTGGTGCATTTTACTCGTATCAATCGTGTCCAGGAATCGCTACGTGTCTTTTAAAATTTTCTTGTCTATTACGGCCACTCTTTCAATTGCTATCTTGGTTGCTATGGTAGTTTCTGGCCCCATTATGTTGTTGTTGCATCTTCTTCACGTGATAAACTAACCCTCCTCCGCTTGATTTGAGGGATTTAGAGAGGAGAAGAGGAAAAGAAAAATTTTCAATCTTATTTTGTTCTCTAACTAAATAAGAGAAGTTCAGGAAATTCCCATCTTTAAATAAGAGGAAGAGGAGGGAATGGGAGGGAAAATATTGCTCTCTTTTGTTTGGTTTAAAAAAGAAAAATAGGATAAAAAACTTTTCCTTCCATCCTCTTTCTTCCAAATCTCTCAAACTAGATAGAGGGTAAGTGAGTTGAAGTTTTTGGCATTTTTGGACTGCTATTTGGTTAAAGTTCTTTTTCTTAATTTTATGGTGTAATTATGGGTTTTCTCAGCAAAGGATATTGATGTGATATTGTAGCAATTCAGTTGATTTACTCATTCAAGATGTTGCTAATTTCCTTGTGTGTATGTATAGGGCATAATCTTCTTATAATTCCCATAATCATAGAAAATTAAGAAGACGTTGCACTACTCCCTTCCTTTTCAACAAGTGCTTTGGATTGATGTATATATATTGTGTGTTAAGAAGTATTGGAACTTGCTTTGTCATATGCCTTGCTTTGGATCTAGAGGGGACTGCAGAAGAATTGGAAATTAAAGAAATCGCGATGAAGAAAATGATTATTCATTTCAAAATTTTCTTTCTCTAACACATGCACACACATTTAATATTAATTAATTAATGCTAGACAATGCCCTTTCCATTTCTTTTTAACCGTGACTTTTGAAGAAACTTAAAATTGTCTTTATCTTGACATTTTAAAATGTCAAGATAACATTAATTACTAATTTTTCAAGTAAACCCTCATTTATATTTTTAAAAACATAACATTAATTATTACACTTTTCTATTTTCATCAATCTCTTTAATTAAGGACATATTATGGAATTCAAAAAGAATTCTGACATATTATTTATATATCTTATTCTATGTGCTAGAATGCATTTCAAGATGAAAGAAGTGATCATAGATAATGTGTGAAGATTGTGTATATATAGCCGAGCTATATGTTGATGGTGAGATATGTCATACCCTTTTAAATCATAAAATTCATAAAATGAGTTTAAGGGTGAAAAAATTAGGAATAAAAATGAAATTCAAATTTATATAATCTTCAACCTGAAGCTGAATAAGATGACACATAATTAAAAAGCGGGGTGGATAAATTGTACTTAAGATACTAAGCAAAGTATTATATACAAGCAAATTAACATTGAATAGTAATTTTCAGTACATGGTGATTCTTTGATCCACACATTTGTTGATTGCCATCCTTTCATACTCATTTGCTGATCGTTGTACTATCAATTGCAATAAACAATTGTGAAATACCAAATAAAAGGTGGTATATTCAGGGACGGAGTTAAGATAAATAGGGTGTTTTTTGTTGGGGGAACTTTTGAAAAAAATTGATTTTAAATAAATTTTTGGGGAAAATAAAAAATGTATTAAAAATTTATATTATAATATATTTTTATATATCATCATATATATATTGATATAAAATATGAACCCTAAGAAGTTATATATTTTCCTATATATGTTTGACACACTTAACTAAATAATTTTGGGGAGGCCAAACGTACATGATCTCCATATAATATATAAATTTTGGTAAAAATACATATAATGTAAAATGAAATTTAAAAACTTTTGGGACTATGGCTCTCCCATGTCCCCCTCCCTTTGTTTCTGTGTATATACGACATGCTATATATGTGCTCCATGATATGCTTGGTGTAATTCAATATCTATATTGTTATATATACATACATATATATATATATGAAGACTTTTCACCCAGAAGTTATAAGTAACTTGTTTTATACTTTTATTAGCAGCTCATTATTGAAAAAATATATATTTGATCTTTTAAATGATAGTTAAAACTCATTCATTTATATTATTTATATTTTTTATGTGTAAACTTGTTGAATAAACAAATAATTTTAAAAATTATTCTTACTGTATTGTATCACGCATTAGTATTTTTTTTATAAGTTTTTTTATAAGCTTTTGTTGAAGTGTTGGATTCAGAATTTTGTTTTGGCTTCCTCAACAACTTAGCTATTCAAAACCTAACATCAAAAGACAGCAAAAAATTGCTATTAATGTGTTGGGCAATGTTACGATTAAGTCCAATGAATCAAGCCCATCCATGATACATAACATTGAGGAGCAACAGAAGACACAATCAAAATTGGTCCAGCAACATGTGAGCACAAGAATTCATAAGCCCACTTGGAAGCTAAGGGAAAAGTAGGGCACTGTAGGATATATGATCCTAGCTAGCTGCCAGTGGGGGATCAGAGAAATAGGTGGAGTATCTTTCCCTGTGTGGTCTTTTCTTTCTCAGTGATATCTTTTCTTCCTTTATCTTTGAATGCTGTGCCATTTCTATTTGAAACTAGTTTTTAGTTTAAGAATTTACGTTTAGCAGAGTTAGCCTTTATTATATCAATTAAGTCATCTTGAGAGCTTTAGTCAAGTTTCGGTACTGTAAATTTTCTGTGTTAATCTGATATCATTACAGACTTGGTGCTTTCATTGACCAATGGCAGACAATACTCGTTTATCCATGCTGAATAATGAGGTGAAGGAGGTTAAAGACACTTTGTCTTCAACTACAGCTCGTTTAGACACCATTGAACAAACGCTCGAGAGGCTCACCAAATCCATTGATGCTCTTACTCGTTGTGATCTTGCCTCCCCTCCTCCTTCAACTACCATTGGTACTTCGAACTCCTCGATTATTAGTGGTTCTCCATTGGTTACGTATCAACCATTTCAGACTCGTTCAATTAAACTTGATTTTCCCCATTTTGAAGGATTTGAACCCCTTAACTGGATATTTTGAGCAGAACAATTTTTTTCTTATTATGACACACCAGATTCTCAACGCTTACTGGTGGCTGCCATCCATATGGAAGGTGCGGTAGTTCCATGGTTCCAAATGCTTCAAAAGGCAAATCAAATTCCTACTTGGAAAGATCTGGTATGTGCAATCGAATCCCATTATGGTCCTACTCAGTTTGATAATCCTTGACATCAGTTATTTAAGTTGAAACAAACTAATTATGTTGCCAAATTTATCATGATTTCTTGATTCTTACCAATCGCGTTGATGGATTATCGGAGGATGCACTACTTGACTGCTTTGTTAGTGGCCTAAAACTAGACATCAAGCGTGATGTGGTTTCTCAATTGCCATCCTCCCTATTTCGAGCTGCTACTTTGGCTCGCCTTTATGGTGTCCGTGACACTGTCATTACCCTACCACCAGAAAAACATCGTTTGGCCCTTCCCACTTTACCTTGGCATAAATCACCTAACCCACCAACACCACCACCTTCCAAGACATCTCTCCCACCCTTATTGCCGACCTCTCCCACCAAACCTATAGCTCCTATCAAAAAGCTTACCACTGCCAAACAACAAATACGTTGTGAAAAAGGCCTCTGTTTCACCTGTGATGAAAAATTTTCTTGGAATCACAAATGTCCTAACAAACATTATATGGTCCTTCAGGCTGAAAAAGATGACTCACTTGCACCACAACCCCCTGATTCGCCTACTTCTATGCTTCACTTATCCCTTAATGCCTTAAAGGGCACCGGAGGCAAATGCACCGTACGATTTCACGGCTTCATTCAAAGCCAAGTTGTTCAAGTGCTCCTTGATGGTGGCAGTTCAGACTCTTTCATCCACCCTAGAATTGCCCATCATTTAAGACTGCCTATTCAGCCATTACTGGGATTACGTGTTATTGATGGAAACGGCGAAAGGATGATAGGTGAGGGAATTGTCCATGATTTGGATATTTGCATTTGTGGGTACCATATTGTTGTTGATGCATATGTTTTGGGTGTGATTGGCTCTGATGTTGCACTGGGCTCTTCATGGTTGGCTACCTTGGGCCCGCACATAGCAGATTATAGCACGGCCATTCTCAAATTTTATCTCAACAATCAATTTGTCACTTTACAGGGCTATAATGATAATACACCAATGTCTGCTAGTTTTCATCATCTCAAACATCTTCATGATACTGATGCTATTGCCGAGTTATATACGCTCTCTTGTATCATTGAGGACCCCACCTTGACAACCTCTTTGGATGTTCCTTTAGATACTCCCGTGATATTTCTCCATTGCTTGAGAAATACAATTTGGTGTTCCAAGTTCCTAACATACTTCCTCTACCACGTGCTCATGACCATCCAATTCCTTTAATTGAAGGAACTCCTCCTATCAAGGTTCGACCATATCGCTACCCTTTTGCACACAAATCTATTATTGAGCAGATGTTTTCAAAAATGTTAGCAGTCGGCCTGATCAAACCTAGTACCAGTCCTTTTTCGGACCCTGTTCTCCTTTTCAAAAAGAAAGATGGTACTTGGCGTTTCTGTATAGATTATCATGCTCTTAATGCTATTACTATCAAAGACAGTTTTCCAATTCCCAATGTTGATGAATTGCTTGATGAATCATGTGGATCACAGTTTTCTTCCAAACTCGACCTTCATCCGGGTTACCATCAAATTCTAGTAAAGGAAGAAGATTTCCATAAGATAGCTTTTCATACTCATCAGGGTTACTATGAATGGGTTGTTATGTCCTTCAGTCTTATAAATGCATTGGCAAGCTTTCAATCTCTCATGAACACTGTCTTCCATGATTTCCTCTGACGGTTTGTCCTTGTTTTTTTTTATGACATTTTGATTTACAGCTCTACTTGGGCTTTTCATTTAGACCATTTGGAACAAGTTTTTGCTCGTTTGCAAGCACACTCTCTTTTTGCAAAGTTATCAAAATGTTCATTTGGCCAGAAGATTTTCTATTTGGGCCATTGATAGAAATTAGGGTGAACCTCCCAAGAACAAGTCTTAGACAACTCAAGAACCCAGAGTAATAACCAAAAACAATGAAAGCAACCCAATGCAATTGAGAGACCGAATGGAATCTCTAGAGAGAACTCTAGGAACCCTAAACACAAGACGCCACAAGAGTTGGTCAATTCTCTTGATAAGTCAAATCCGTATTCTAGGAAGAACATGAAGAACCCTAACAATCTCACACGAAATTGAAGAGAGAAATCACTCAAAATATTATTCAAATCTGATTTGCAAAGTGGCACCATATGGTCTTTAAATAATAATAGAAGTCTTAATCCTAATCCTAATAGGATAAGTGATTCCTTTTAGATACAGCTTATCCTTTTGGTTTTTTAATTTTAAATTCAAACTTGAATTAAATCTTAAGTTGGCCTCATAAATACAAGTGAGAACTAATCAAAACTGATCAAATCTAATCTGGAAAAAATCAAATCAAAAATAAAACAAAAATTCAAAAAAAATTAAAAAGGAATAAATCTAATCCTAAAGTCATATGACTCATTAATGAAGCACATGACTTCTTTTAATCAACCTCTTCTATTTGGACTTGGGTTGGGCCTTTAAGATCTTCAAATTTGGCCTCCAAATAAATGATCATTCTTTTTGGATTAGAAGGTGGGGCCATTTGCTCTAAGTCTTGCAAATAGATGGGCTCTTTCTCCTTAAGCTCTCGGACCAATCCTTGTAAGGCCTCTTTCATGGCTTTTGTCCTACCTCTTGTCATTGGGCCTCCTACTCCTTGAAGAGGGTCTTTGGGCACATTGGATCTCCATGATTGAAAGTTCACTTGTTCTCTATCAGCCATGTTGTGTCAATTGCTGGAGTTGAAATGGACCATGCCAAAGTTGCCTCTGTCGTAGATTGGCCCATTCCACAAACCATCTCCCAACTCCGTTCATTTTTGGGGCTTACCAGATATTAGAGGCGTTTTATTCGTAATTATGCTACACATACAAGTCTACTTACCCAACTGCTTAAGCATGACTCTTTTCAATGGAACCAAGAGGCACAACATGCTTTTGTTCGCTTGAAAGAAGCCCTTACTACATCACCCATCTTGGCGCTCCCTAATTTTTCAAAGCCCTTCGTACTAGAGACTGACGCTTCTAGGTCTGGTATAGGTGCTATTTTGAGTCAAGATGGCCGGCCCATGGCTTATTTTTCTCGTCAGCTCTCTTCTCACATGCAGACTAAATCTGCTTATGTTCGTGAACTATATGCCATTACAGAAGTTGTTTCCAAATTTCAAAACTATTTATTGGGGTACTTTTTCATTATCCGCACAAATCAACGTAGTCTAAAGCACTTGTCGGAGTAAACCATAGAAACCCCTAAACAAGAAGAGTGGCTTCCTAAATTACTCGGGTTTCCCTACACCATTGAATATAAGCCAGGTCATAGTAATCAAGCTATAGATGCTTTGTCCTGAATTACTCACATGAATATTACTATGCCATACTCTGCTTTTGAGGATATGATCAGGTCAGCTATCTCTCAATCACCTGCTATTGCTGATTTACATCACCAATTTAATACTGCTCCTACTACGTTACCTCATTTTCATCTCCTTAATGGCCTCTTATACTACGATAACCGTTTAGTTCTGCCCCATGATGATCCTACTTTGTTGAATACTCTTATTCATGAATTTCACTCTTCTCCTTTGGGTGGTCATGCTGGTGTGACTCGTACATTGGCACGCATTTCATCACAATTTTATTAGAAGGATATGAAAAAGCACATTTCTGACTACGTTAGAGCATGCTCTATTTGTCAACATGCAAAAGTTTCACAACTTCATCGAGCAGGGTTACTACGCCCTTTACCTATTCCTTCCCAAGTTTGGGAAGATATTGCTATGGACTTCATTACTGGGCTGCCACCTTCATGTGGGAATTCTATCATATTTGTTGTTGCGGATAGGCTCACCAAATATGGCCACTTTGCCCCCCTTCGAGCTACTTACACTACTTTACAGGTAGCTGAAACTTTCCTTCATACCATCGTCAAGTTGCATGGCATTCCCTCTCTATTGTTTCTGATTGAGACAAGGTCTTCACTAGTTCTTTTTGGCAACATCTATTTAAGCTATAGGGGACTACATTGAACATGAGCTTTGCTTATCACCCTGAAACCGATGGCCAAACTAAAGCACTTAACAAATGCCTTGAGCAATATCTTTGTTGCTTTGTCCATGACACTCCACAATCTTGGGTTCAGTTTTTACCATGGGCTGAATTTTGGTACAAATCTTCCTTCCAAACTTCAATTGGTATGACTCCCTTCAAGGCTCTCTATACCTACCATACTTAAATTCATCCTTGTTGATGGCATTCCATTTGATTTGGAACAACAATTGAGAGACATGGATGCTATTATTGCACTCTTGAAATGTAATTTATTGAATGGTCAGCTCCGCATGAAGCGTTATGCTAATACTCACAGACATGAACTGGAATTTCAAGTGGGTGATTATGTTTTTGTCAAGCTTCAACCATATAGGCAACATACTATTCATCATCGTCGTACCTCCCAAAAGCATACTTTGGACCCTTCCTCATCACTGAATGGGTAGGCCCTATTACCTATAGGTTCTTGCTTCCTGCACATGCCAAAATACATCCAATGTTTCACATTTCTATGCTCAAACAATGCCATGGTGATCACTCTGCATAGTATGTTCCCCTTCCTACAATGATTGAACCTGAAGGACCAATAATTTCTCCCATAGCTATTTTGGATGTTCGCCAGGTGAAAATCAAGGATCTTTGGGTTATTCAACTTCTTGTTCAATGGGATGGCTCTGATGTATGGACCTGGGAAAATCTCACAGACTTTCTCAAAAATTATCCTTCATTTGACCTTGGGGACAAGGTTCAATTTGATGGGGAGGGTAATGTTACAATTAAGCGCAATGAATCAAGCCCATCCATGATACATAACATTGAGGAGCAACAGAAGACAGTCAAAATTGGGCCAGCAACGTGTGAGCACAAGAATTCATAAGCCCACTTGGAAGCTAAGGGAAAAGTAGGGCAATGTAGGATATATGATCCTAGCTAGCTACCAGCGGGGGGTCAGAGAAATAGGTGGAGTATCTTTCCCTATGTGGTCTTTTCTTTCTCAATGATATCTTTTCTTCCTTTATCATCAAATGCTGTGCCATTTCCATTTGAAGCTAGTTTTTAGTTTAAGAATTTACGTGTAGCAGAGTTTAGCCTTTATTATATCAATTAAGTCATCTTGAGAGCTTTAATCAAGTCTTGGTACTTTAAATTTTCTGTGTTAATCTGATATCATTACATTGGGCTGCAACAACATTAACTCTAAAAGCATGACCATTATTTTCTCCTGCACAAAGCCCCAACATTGATCAAATTCACATTAGAAAATCAAGTGTGATCAACATCCTCAACTCCTACGTAGAAACCGTACAAATCCCTAGGTGATGAAAATACCAATGTAAAAAAAAAATTGTATATTAGAGCAATATATGAAAATTTATTAAAAAAATAATACATAAAATATTATAATAGCAGATGGAATCAACTACCCTGAAACAAACTTTCAAATATTAACCAAATATTTTTAATATTATATTTGAATCGAGGTATTATATAAATTTTAAGAAACAAACTTTATCTCTTAATTTTTTTTGAATCTTAACATTTAAATCTGCCTCATTTAGTACATTCTTAATCCATTGAAAATGTTTTGTTTTGTTGTGCTAAAATAATTTATTATCATTTTTATATTCCTGCCATTAACATATAACCCAGGTATAATTACACAATCTTCACGCATAAATTATGACTTCTTTCAGCTTGAAATGCTGAAACATGCCTATTATGACAAGTGGAACTTAAAAGTCTATGCAATGATAACATCAAGTTGATGGCATAATTCTGAAACCCAATAAATTAAAATTAGTATAAAGTATTAATTGGTCCAAATATAGCTTGTAGTCTTTCTGAAAAATGTTGGCCCAAATTATCAAAATCACATTTTTGGGCCCGAAATTAGATGAAGCCTGTGTTTGACCCCAATAACGTATATCAATACTTGGACTACGGTTTTATTTAGTTTCTTTAGTTATGACATAATTTTTTTCTTTTTCTCAGTACCAACCAATTTCTAAAATTTACATTAGGATTGAATTAGTTAAAATTAAGGTGGGTGGACCACAAAGGTGAAATATAAAATTATATATATAGTTTTAAAATTCTTCTCAACGTTAAATTTTAGATTATAAAAAATTACTTTGGGGCCAGTGATTTTAAATTTGGGCTTACTAAGTGTTCTCAGACTTCTTAAAAATTTAATTAATGTTTGAAAAAATAATTGGGCTTGATCTACTTTAAGCCGAACAACTAGGCTTTTCAATATAAATAATTTTATAAAATTTAATTTTTCCGAGAACATATTCCCAACAGCAGCTAATTTTGTAATCTCTAGTGAGTCGTTGACCCCCAAAAGGATTAATTAATTATCCGAAAAAAGGTATCACTGAAGATTCCCGTCAATCTATAAAATCTAATTATTTAATTAATTAAATTAATTATAACATATATGTGATCAGTTCATCTAAAATTTCCGATCTTCAGTAGATTCATTCCATTCCCACTACGTTTTGTTTATATGTTAAGCTTATATTAATAACATATTTTTATCTCCAAAGAAAAGGAGACAAATGTACTTTTATCAAATCAAGTCAAAATACATGGATTTTAAATTCAAAAATAAATTAACAATATATATGACAAAAATAGTTAAAAAATAAATAATATATGGAAAATCCACTTGTCTTGCTTAAATTACATTAAATATATAAGCTTAACCATTTAAATTTTTAACCTGTCTCTTATAGCCTCAATTAAAAAAAATGAGAATTGGAAAAAGTATTATCAATATTTTAAATTTAAATTATATAAGTACAAATAAAAGATCAAAGGAATTTGGATACTCAACTCATCCTAAAAAATGATAGAGAATGTTAATCTAATCTAAACTGTCTGAATTATTTAGATTTTAAATATTTTACGCTCTATTTTTATATTAAAATATTATCATTTTGTAATTAAATAGTTAGAAGTTTATTTTTTATATTATACTTCTATCGAAACAAACAACATATTGATATTATTAAAAAAAATAAAGTTAGCTAAGTCATCCAATTTTACTTTGGATGATTTGGGTTAAAAATTAGTACCCAGATGAGTAAATGATCCAAATTAGAGAGCACAGCAAGAGAGCATAATACTTTTTCATTCCTTTATATTATTTTATGTTTGAGGATTAGAAAAGATTTATAACAAGTTGTGTGAAATTCTCGAAAATCCAATCACTTTTAAAAGTTCAAGTACGCAGAATTATTTATATAATTTAAGATAGAAACTCTACATTTAACTTTATTATACCCAAAAAATGATGTCATTTAATTATTAAAGTCTTCCATTAACAAAAATCTATGAAGTACATTATATATCTCCATCTAGAACTTCTTCCCAAATCCCATTTCACTTTTGAAATGTTTGATCTACCAAAGTTCTAACATAAAAAAGAATTTCCTCATGAGAAAATAGGAGTATCTTTGGGAACTTCTGTAATTAAATATGGAGTAACTCTTGTAGTATTAGTGTACCTTATAAAGATATTCATACAAAGCTCATTGATATTACTGTTATAAGAGTATTAATGTAGAGCCTATCATTGAAAGAAAAGCGCCTTGTTTTGTATAACCGCATTATTTTCCTCTCATCTTACACTAAATACCTTAGTTCTTTTAATATACATACACAATCTTCACGTATAAATTATGACTTCTTTCATCACCCATTGTGACAAGTGGAAGCGAGAGGTCCATTGAAGATGTCATTCTTCTCCTCTGTTGTAAATACCCAATGAATAAAATTTAATGTGAAGTATAAACTCGTCCAAATATAGCTTATTGTCCTTATGATATATGTTGGCCCAAATGATCATAAGCAATTCTGGCCACATTCATATCTTTGGGCCCAAATAAAAAACCTAGATTAAGCTTTTTGTTTTTAAACATAAGTTTAACCCAAGTAACAATTCAATCAGATAAATGTGTGTTTGTATGTACATGTTTATATATATATATATTGCATGAAAATAATAAAAGAAATTATACGAATTATGACTCATAAATATTTTATTATATATTTTATTATTAATATGGATTAAATCATTTTTATTGTTATTTTACTGTCTTGTTGTTCTTAAAAAATTTTAGATAATCCATACAATAGCAACTAGTGTGAAACAAGTATTTCTTGAACTATTTTTATAATACCAATTGGTTTAAAGTTATATTACTTCAACTAGTTCATATTGAGTCTGGTCACATTACATGAGTGAAATATAAATTTTTTTGTTTATATATATATATATACATGTTTAAAATACAGGATATTTTCATTATAAATATTTTTATAAGGATTTAATTTTTCCAAGAACATATTCCATATCCACACAGCATAGCGGCTAAATTTGTAACACCAAAAAGGATAAATGCTGCCACTAAGAATTTACACTAAAAAACGAAATGTACCACAAAAGATTTGGATTTATTATATAAAATCGAATATAATTAATTATACCATATATGTAGTTGATTCTGTTCCCGGATTCTATTCCGTATAGGAATTAGTTACCATCTCTATCATTGTGGTGTCAAATTAAAAAACGAAAGAACTGGAATTAAAGTAGTATCAATATTTTAAATTTAAATTACATAATTACAAACAAGAGACCATATGTTATCCCAAAAAACAAAAGGAAACACTTTATTTTCTCTTAGGAAATTAGAAAAGATTTATAAAATGAAATTTTTGAAAATCCAAAATCCTAAAACTTTTAAAACCTCCAGTTTGCAAAAATATTTATGCAATCTAAATTAATAATACAATTCACATTTTTTATGGATTATTTATTATTTTAAAAAAAACTTTATAAGATGAAACTCTGCCTTCCGCTTTTATTCTTGGTTAACTTCTTAGTGTCGTGATTCTTTCCACTATGGCCTAGGTTCCCTATGGCTCCACTGCATAATAAAAAAAAAAAACAGTCATCACTTATAGTTTCCTCTTCTATTATTATTATATTATTATTAAACTCGATTTGGGATTTCTGCAATTGTAAGAATATATTTATCTATTTACTTCACTTAATCAAAGAGAACTTTTATATGACTAAATAAAAATTTAAATAATTTGAGTTAGATGTGGGGAAATATAGTGGCAAGCCCCAATAATTATGGATTATATTTATATTTTGATTAAAATTAACTCTTTATAGAAAAAAGAGAATATAACTGATGGCATTTTTTTTTATGCAGTGGAGGTGTGGAGCATATAGGCCACAATGGATAGAAACAAGAGTCCTGTCCAAGTTATCTCTTTTATATAGAGAAAATGATATTGTTCATAAAAGGGGGACTATCACATCCAAACACTTTAAAAACCTCAAGTATGCAAAAACATTTATAATCTAACATAATAATACAATTCACAGGATTTAAAAAATGAAAAAAAAATTTAATCTGAGTTCTGCTTACCATCAAACGATGTCGTTTATTCAAGGTGGGACGATTAGTGCCGTTAACGATGAGATTGACAAAAGAGAAACAACAAGCTTAACGACAGGTGGGACAATCACTGCCGTTCATGAGATTGATCGAGGTGAAACACCTTACTTACAAAACGATGCCGTTTTAGTGAGTTTAATCATGGCCGTTGATTCCACTTGAACTCACCGTCCATTCGATTACTCTCTTGATGTCGTTCTATTTTGAGGTTACTCAACCAACAGCTCTTGTCACTGTAATGTTATCCTCACCCGATTCCATCAACAATTCAATACTAGAAAAAATGAAGCTCAACCATAAACAACCATTCAGAAGAATGAATATAAAATTCAACGAAAATCTTGCAGCAAAAATTAACTTAAATAATGGCAAAAAAAAAAAAGCATTTAATTTATCTAGAATATCTAACATGTATGCAAAAGCATCTATCTAATCTAATAGCAAAACCTTCAAACAATTATTTAGCGAACTTGGTGTACTACTACAAGGGCACAACTCACATGATTTTAAGATCTATTATTATTAATCAGTGTATCAATCCAATTGAAGCTGCCTGCATGAACCACTTGAAACCACTTGGGTATGCCCTTGATTTTGATGTCCTTGAATTTCCTCTTGGTGGGTTCATAGGTAGCCATTGCCTTCCCTTTATACTCCAACAAAATCTCCCCATTGTTTAAAACACACACAACTCTAACCTCTTTAGCTCTTGATACAGTCTTCAGGAATGTCATGCCCCAAGAATCCAATTCATTCTCTTTTAGTCCCTTGGGAACATACCTTCCAATGCTGAATTCCTTGGTCCAAGATTCCTTGACCCCATAATGTTTCATTACCCATATCTTCAATCTTTCTTGTTTGCAGTAAAATGCTGCAGAAAGACAGCCCTTTATGACAAGCAAATGGTATTCATATTTCTTTAAGGCTTCGCTGCGAGGTTTGGGAACATGTTCAAATACCTCGTTTGTAAGATCAAATGAAACCAGGGCATTCGCAGGATTTCTTCCATGTTTTGGCGGCAGAGCCACCCAATGAAGTCTTCCATTAACATAAATCTGTGGTGTACACCGAACAAAATGATATGTCATTTCACCTATATTTCTCCACGAACTATTACCCAGATTCAAAATCAGGGCCTTCGAATGTGGTAAGTTTAAGTTTTCTCTAACAGTATCATCTTTATTGGAGTTTATTCTTACAATCTGGATGACCTTAAATTCCTGAGTCTTTTGAACAAAGCCAAATCCAATCACAGTTTCTTGGTGATTTTGGTGTATCAAAGATTTAGGCAGTTCGGGCAATTGTTTGAAGCAATTGGTAAAAGGGTTATATAGGTAAAGTTTGTCACAGAACAAGGAATCGAACAAGCACAAGACGCCATCCCATGAGGCTATTACATCAAATTCAGGCATCGAAGACGTGAAAGGTGGAAGGAAATTTGTGACATTTCGGATGTTACCTGGGGAAGAATTGAAGTCAACACAGCAAACTTCGCTTCGAATCGGAGTGTCACAGTGAAGAATCAGACATTGATTGTTGTTGGTGATGCTAGAGAGATGAGGAGCAATAGAAGGGTCTTGTGCCAACGATCGCCATGATCGGCAAACGTACATGAAATTGAGCAAAGACGCAACGGGTAGCTTCGAAAATATCTCTAAGACGATCTCGCGAGGGAGTCTCGTGAGAATATCGAGTGGTGCGTCGTCTTCGAGCTTGGTTCTCTTGCTTCTTCGGTTCTGTTCTGCAGAGTCCAAATCCATCGACGTGGGTGGTGGATGAGATTGCGGAAAGCAATGGTGATTTGAAAGAAGGGAGGATAATTTCAGGGAATCACAGGGGATGGAAACAACGAAGAAATTTCTTTGACAAAGACAAACCAAGAATCGAGCATCGGATTTTCTGGAAGAAAATTGGATTTGCTTTTTTATTTTTTTGGGTTCTTTTCCGCCAATGAATTTGGATTTGCTTTTTGACTCTGCTTGTATGTATGTCCGGAAAGTGAGTAGGAAGGTTCCTCAAGTTTCATAATTTACATTTCAATAAACAAATTTATTGATACCATGTGTGTTGCTTTTATTTGGCAATAAATAAATTTATATTTCAATTATTTTTTAAATTTCTTGTAATACATAATTAGTACTTTTTTGTTAAGTGTAGTTATTAATAATAATTTTTTATTGCAATAAATGTAATTTAAAAAAATTAATTAAATTTATTTAACTTCAGATATTTTGAAAAATATTTTGGTAATAAAATTTCCCTCTAATCAATACTAATACTAATAGTAGGGTTGTTCACTCATCCTGATAGCTAGGGGTGTTCATGGGCCAAGACGGGCTGACCATCACCTCGGCCCGGTGTCCAGCCCGTAACACTCCCCGGGCCAACAAAATGGCGGCCCGGCTCGGCCCGATATATCCCGGTCCTTCACCGGGCCGGGATCGGGTCAATACTAGGCCAGGTTTGACTCGGTATAAAAAAATTAAAAATAAATAAAAAAAAGTTAATTTAATTTTTTAATAAAAATATAACTAGTTTCATTTAAAATATATTCTTATAGGAAATAATATTAGGTTAAAAAATAACATTTATCAAAATTATAAATACTTAATAATTATACATTATTTATTTTATATAATATTAAGTTATGAAATAAATTTGAAATAAAATTAAAAATTGAAATAATAAAATGTATCTATTATAATTAAAAAAATTAATTTATTATATGAGGCATATGAAGGAAAAACAATTATATAAAATTATTCAATATTTTTAACAAATAAAGAAAAATGAGAAAATTTAAAAATATATATATATATACCGGGCCGGGACGGGCATGTGACTTGCTCGTGGCCTGGCTCGGCCCGATCCTTTATTTGGCCTGGTTCTATTCAAATTTGTGAATTTTTCTTTTTGACCCGACCCGCCCCGCCCCGCCCCGAAATGACCGTGCCAACCGGGCCTCCGGGCCCATTAAATACCTCTACTGATAGCTAGAAAACCTGACCTAACCTAGTGAAAATTAAGTTGCCTAAGAAAGATCAAACAAGGTTGGGCTAGGTTTGGATCTATTGTTGTACTAGGCTTCAGGTTAATCACTATGACTAGTTAGCCCAACCACACCAAACAAAAGTAAAGTTGTTTGCAGACAAGGGGAAGTCTTCAATTTTTCGACACTAACCCTAGCCAAACTAGACATAGCCACCCCTACTCATCGATTCTCTTTCCTTCTCTCTCACCTATTGGCTTCATGACTTCGTCCACTCACCCCATAACAACATCCTAAAATATATCCACATACAACATCGATAGAGGAAAGGATGATTATATTGTTTGAAAATAAGGGAAAAAAAAAGAAAATAAGGCAGGAGAAGATGGAGATTGGATGAAGGAAGCCAATCAATAGACCTGAGATGGTAACATTCCTATTTTTTATATATGCATATTATGACTAGATAATTTTATAAATGATATTAAATTGTTTTGAATTAATTTATGATTGAGGAAGTCTCGATATTTAATTAAGTAGAACTAAGGCCCAAAATATTATAAAAATATAAAAAAGGGGCTTGGAAGGGCAAAACGGTCATTGTGCCAAAAGGTAAGGGTAAAATAGTCATTTTACAATAGAAAAGAGAGAAAATAATATTATAATACTCCGATATAAGTTAAAAGTACAAATGCTACTAGTTATGTGAGTTCGGAGAAGAAAAGTACGAGCCCGATAAAAGGTGAGTCCCACGTGAATAGAAACTGTTAGGGGAGATAAATAGTAAAAAGTCAGATAGGTGGAGCCCACTATAGAAGTACTAAACCGGGTAAGAGTTAAAGATCATTATACTTTTACTATAGTGAAAAATGGACTAGTAAAGATTATTTACTAAATATGGTAAAAGATCTAGTAAAAAGGTAACTACTTAAAAATTTACTAAATTAGGTAAAAGTAAAAAGTAAAAGTATTTCACCCACTTAGTTAGACAAAAATGCCCTTGCCCATTCCTCTCACAAAGCCAAAAATATCTTGGGGCAAAATGGTAAAGTAACATAAAATACTGAATGAAAAACTTGAGCTCTTAGATCAAGAAGCAATCAAAGAGCTCACATTCACCAACTTTTCCTATAAATAGGCCCTTTCCCCCCTTGTTATTTGCTCATTTGGTTGAAGGCTTGGGAGGTTTTAGAGAGAGAGAGGGAGAAGGTGTACTAGACAGAAGGAAGGAAGGAGTAGCAGGGCAAGGAGTCTTTAAGGTAAGTCTCTTCTCCTAACCTCTTCTAATATTTTTCTTCTTTCATTTAACATGATTTAGTCTAAGGTTTGAAGAAATTTCTTTTCCCTCCATGGCCTTAAAGGTTTCAGCCAAAGCATAAAAGAAAGGAAGGGTTTGTGTTTCATGATAGCTAAAGGATGGAGTGAGTTTATGATAATGCATACTGAGTTTCCATTAAGTAAGCAAGTTATTTAGTGAAGTTAAATGATGTTCTTTGTCTTCAAACAAATTTGAAAGACAAGTCTAAGCTAGTTCAAAGTAAGATTTAAAGTAAAAGAAGTAAAGCCTTAAGGTAATAACTCTTTCTCTAAATTTTTACATTGATACATTGTGTTTTATGTTTTAAATTATGTTGCTATGATGTTTGGTTGTATTTTATAACTGGCCTGGTTGTTTTTATGTCAAGGGCTAAGCCCAAGATACTCATTTACTAAATCATTATACTGCCGAAATTTTTACTTACAACATAGTATTTTAATTGTTTTCCAAAAATATGTTATGAAAGCATGATAATTGTACAATATTTTTGCAATATTTAAGCTAATGTGATGATGTGATATGCTTGAGTTAAGTTGCTATTGAGATGTCCTCCATCTCACCTCATATTTCCCAATGATAGGGTCAAGTAATGTTAAAGGAAAGAATTTGGCAAAGAGGATGGATTGAAATTATGCTCTTTCAACACATTTTCCTTGAGTTTTATATGCTTTTAGTGAATATTTTGTAAATATTTGATACTTAATTAGGAAAATGTTCATTTTGAATATTAAGGCTTTATACTTGCATTTTATTATCAATTGTGCATATTATGGCCTTACTTTTGGACTATTGGCAGCTCTCAATATTTTACTCTTTTCTTAGGAAATCTTTTGGGAGGATGATCATGTTGAAAATGCCATTTGGAATGCATGAAAAGAACTTAAAGATGAAGATCTTAGATTTCTTGGTCATGGCTAGTCATGCCACAACTTTGAGAGATAGAGCACAAATTTGGACAGAGCTTTATTGCCACAACCTAAAATTTATAATCATGGCGTTAAGAATTAACTAGAAGCAAGAATTTTGATAGAGATTTGGATAGATAGCAACTTCATCATGATGGCACTATTTCATGTCATAATGATATTTGTTGCAATTTTTACAAAACTGTGCATTTTGGCTTCAGCAAACTTGTGGCTTTTAAGTTAAAAACACCTATATTCTTCATTTTTAAGCATTCTGGACATTTGGAGGCTCAAGAGGGTAACTATGGAGGCTTGGGGAGCTAGGGCATGCCTTGGGATGGAGATTTGGTGATTTCCTTCCTAGTTTATCCTCTTGTTTTGCTTCACTTGGGTGGTTGTTTAATTAGTTTATATTATTGATTTTCTTTGTTAAACTCTCAATATGTAGCTAAACTTTTGTTTTTGGGATTATTGTAGCTTTATTTATGAATTAGTTTGTGTTTCCTACTCTTTATTACTATTTAATGGTATTTATATTTACCCATTTGTGGTTTTCAAGCTTTCTTATTGATTGGCCATCAATTTGGATTGATTTGAGTTTTCTAATGGAGCCTCGAGATAGGAAAATTGGAATAGACCTTCAATTGGGTTGTGTGAGAACTTGAAACTAGCATGGTTGAATGGATGATTTTGCTAATTAGATAGAGATACACTCCTTGGTCTCACATAGTCAAATTAGATTTACTATTAATATTGTTAATTAATTAATCTTACAAGAGATTGTGGATAAATTAATTAGGAAGCTTCTTTGACAATGAGAGATGCTTTGAGATAAAATTAAATCGTAGACTAGTATTGAAGACCATTAATTGCAATTAAGGGTAGGTAATTTATATACTATGACATAAGTTTAGCAACAATAACCCTAGGTTGTCTCCCATGTCTAGAATCACCATTAATTTCAAAACTTAGTGTATGTTTATTTTATATTTCATTTTGCTCTTTGGTTATTTGTGTTGCTCAAATTAAGCGAAAGTATAATAATTGATATTTAATCAGGTTTTGGAACTAAATCCTCATGGGAATGATACTCTATTCATCATTATAGTACTTGTTACGGTCCATGCACTTGCAGTATACACTAGGTGGCGAACAAGTTCTTGGCGTCATTACCAAGGATTTGAGTGCCAAGACCGTCTTTGGTTGATCTTGATTAAAACACTGTCACACTCGAAAAAGCGATTCGAATGATGTGGAGAATGAAGAAAAAGAGAGAAAATCGGCTTTCACTGTAATATCCCTATTTTTATAGGATGTTATAACATGAATAAAAGATGAGAAACGAAGTGAGACAAAAAGACTATATAGAATTGGGCTTTAGAAGGAATTACTTTATCATCTAATTTTCTGAAGAAGTTATGTTTAGTCCATAATTGAAATTAATTTTTTATAAGGTCCTTAACAGAAATTAATTCCAGAACTTACCCCAAAAAATATACAATATATCACTTGAATGAAAGTTCGCTTTAAGCTGAGCGCAATAGTATAAGTATTGCGAATATTGTAAAAAAGAAATAATAAAAAATTAGTCTTTCGGCAAAATTACAAGAAAGTGCCCAAAAGAATGAATAATTACATTTTGGACCCGATTTAGGGGCAAAACGGTCATTTTCCAAATTAGAAGCAAAATGTGAATAATGCAATTAAGGTCCAAAAATAAAAAATTTAACATCATAAAATACAAAAGAAATTGAGAAAAATGAAGAGATACCGTTACGCGTAAAGAAAACTAAATATGTCATTTTTCCTAGTTAAACAGAAAAATAAGAAAATTATATTTGGGTCCCAAGAATCAAGAATTTTTGCAATTTGGTCCCATCAGAATGATCTAAATGTGCAAGGGGAAAGAGAAAGAAGTTTAGAGAAAATTACACCTAATGACCTGAAAGTTTCAAGAATTATATATTAGCTCCAGGTCAAGGGCATTTCTGTAAATATGAAAAATTATAGTCAAAATGAAGTGTTTAATGAGTTAAGCCCAATGATATAATATTAATATTTTACTAGATAATTATGATATAATATAATATTTAGCAAGGAATCTATTAAGATCCAAATAATATTTATTAGATAATTATGATATAATATTAATATTTTACTCGATAAATGTCAGTTTAAATTGCAGAGAAAGGTAGTATTGATTTAAGAATAATGATTGGACCTTAATAAAATATATTTTGGGTCTAGATAATGATTTTGGACCAAAAATAATTGTTGGATAATCCCGTAACAATTTAATGATAATTTTGGTAAAAATATTCAATCGGTACGGGTAAATTTAATCGGTAAAGGGTATTTTGGTCCATAAAAATTATTAAAACAATTTTTGGCCAAAAATGAGCTCAAGCCATGTCTGACCAACTGTGGGACATCATGGGAATTGTTTGAAAAGCTTTAACTTCAAAAAGGTAATTAAAGGTTAAAGATAAAATTAATTAATTAGCTTTATTGTATATTTATTCCATTAAGTCATTAACCATCATCTTCCTCACTCATTCACGATGTGAACAGCAGCTGAAAGGGGGGGATAACTCGTGAAACTAAGGAAGGAAAAAGAGAAGACAAGAGGCAAAGTTTGGATCTCAAATTGCTAAGGTAACATATTATGGCTATCATCTTGTGTTCTCTTGAGTTTGGGAAAGTTTTCATGGCCTATTTTCTCAAATATTCCCACTGAAATTTCTAACCTAGAGAGAGAGTAGAGAGAGAAAATTGTGCCATGAAGAAATCAATCCATAAAAAGTGAAGCATGTGTCACAAGATGCAAGATTATGGTATTAGTTTCAAAGATTGATGAATTATTGTTTTTCTACAATTTTCTCTATTTTTCTGCTATTTAAGGTTTGTGAAAGGAAAGAGAATTTCATGATTTTGACCCCAAAAATGGATTCCTTGGGTCCCAAATAGGTTAGAACAATTATGTTGCACAAGAAAATGCAAAAGGAAAGCAAAGTGAAAAATTAGAGTTAAAGTGAGCTCTTTATGAAGGAAGTCATGCAATCAATGATTTAAGACATTGTTTTGTGATGTAATAGGGTTTAAGGAAGTGTTTTAAGATCAATGGAATTGTCCACAAAGTTTGGAGATCATTGGAAAGCAAGAAGGTAGTTATTTTCCCATTTATGCTTAATGTTATCATGCTTGATTTTTATGATTTTATAACTATGCCATATATTTGTTTGGATACTTTGTGATGAATTTGTATTATTGGCTGGTTGTTTGAAGGGTTTTATGACCCTAGGATGTCCATTTTCTAAGGTGTTACTATACCAAAAATTTTATGGAATTGTATGGCATAATATGAAGTTATGATTTTCATTGATAATTTTATGAAATGATATGATGATGTGAATGTATAATTGGATATAACTACTGAGATTCTTTGAATCTCATCCTTCCAAATGATCATTATGTCTAGGCCCAAGCTATGGTAAGAAGGGGTCAAGAGTGCCAAGGAGAAAGAAGAAAGAGGATGAAGTATAATATTGTTTTCAAGTTATGATCTAGTTGTTTAAAATGATATGTAAAGTTACGAGCATGTTACTAAATATGTATCTCCATGCTATTATGATCATTAAAGCATTATGAAATGTTATGTATGAGTTTAGTACAATGAATGATGATGTATTATGTCTATGAAACTTACTTTGTAAAGTTATGATTGAAAATGCTCAAGTAGAATACTTTGAGGATAATGTAGGTACTATTTATGTAAGACAGAGCAACTAGTTTAAGTAATATATATGCTCTTAAAGTACACAAGTAGAGCTTAAAAATGGTCCAAAGAGCACTCCATTTGGAGATATGCATAAATTATAGTGATTTTTTAAAATTAGGGTTCATAACAGAGAAAGATTGGGAAAATTGGAAACTAAAAGTTAGGTATTGGAAAATTAAAAAGATGATATAAATCGTGAAGAACTCCAAAAATTCAGTGGTTTATATTTATGGAAAGTTCTATGTTTTAAGTTTCATGTGCCACTGATTTGGAGGTAATTGGAGCTATATGATAGAAGATATGGAGGTTTTCCCAAAACTGTTTCAGTAAAAGTAGAATTCTGACCCTTTATGATTTAAGTTAATACCATATCCTGTTCAAGTTGAATAAATGTACAAAAAAAATATTTATAGAAATTAGACTCATATGGTTTTCCAATGACATCAGGAATACACAAATTGACTTAGGGTAGAGTGAGATATAAATTTTCAAAGATAAGGACAAAATCTTGAGAAAGAGAAAATGACCAAATGTACAGTAAATGTTTGAGAAATAAATTGTATATATTGGTCAAGATAATGCCATGTTTAATATTTTTTCCATATATATAAGGTTTTTATCTATTTTTAGAGACTTGAATCACTATAAAATAATTTTTTTTATAATTATTTATGAATTTTTAAAGTTCAGTTGATAATGTGAAAACTATCATATGAACAGTAATTGAAAATTTTAGAAATTCTGAGTTTCATTCTTATGTGATTCAAGATTAGGATCAAGTATAATTAAACTTAAAAGGAGTCTAATTCATGGAAAATGAGTCTAAAAGTAAAGTGTTACATTCACGATGGAGGTCGATTTTGAAGGAGTCACCAGCAAAATTTTAAGGGAAATTTTGAAAAACCAAATAAAAAGGAAAATGATAGTTTTCGAAGTTGGGTTTGAGAGTATGATTGTGAATGAGAAAAGCGTTAAGCACGCTCATAACAAATGTTCCTAAGAACGATTACCTTATGTTGATCATGTAATTTTTATGACTTTTAAAAAATTGTTTCAATTGCCTTTTAACAATTCACATGCAAAAATAAATATAAAAATAAGAAAAAATGTAAAAATAAAAATAAAGAATAAAATGAAAATATGAAAAGTTGGGAAAAATAAAATAAGAGGAAAATATTATTTATTTACAGGGGCAGACTTGACCCAGAATCAGAGTTTAGAGCCTACGTACCCTACAATAGGGATCAAAGTCGATATAGTTTGAGATATAAATGCGTGTAACTGAATTTATATTTTTTTATTATATATATTTTTTGAAAAGAGAAGTTTATAAAAAAAAATTTATCTTTCCACAAAGAAAACAGTTTTCAAAATTAGTTGGTGTGTTTTAATTTCAAAATTGGTTGGTGTGTTCTAATTTATAAAAGATAGATTACTTTCAATTATTTTCTCATATTATTCATTTTTTTCATTTTCTTATTCATTTTTTTCAATCAATTCCTAAAAAGAAAATATATATTTTTCCTCAATTTAGAAGATATGATTATATGTGATTTTGAGTATTTTTATTTTTAAGAAAATTTGAAAAGAACTTTAGTTTTATAAAATAAAATTAACTAACTCATGTGATGACTTTTCACTCATAACCCGCTTATTGATACCTAAATACTTACAGTGATGCCACTCGAGATAGATAGGCATAAAGAATTAAAAAGTTTGAAGAAAAATAAATAATTTTGTATAAATTTATTTTTACTTTTTTTTATTATGAAATAAATAGGATCCTCTCAACACATATTTATTTATTTAAAAAAAAGTATTAAAAAGAATTTAAAATATGATTATTATATCAATTTCCAAAGAAAAATAACTAGCATATGTTGTGATTTTATCACTCACAAGTTACTAATCACTACTTAAATACCCATGATGTTACCACTTGAGGTAGATAAGTAAAAAAGATAAAAGTTTGGAGGAAAAATGAATAATTTTTCTTTATCTCCTTATTTTAAATTATGAGATAAAAAATGCAATTAGAGAATCTTCTCTTTTTTTTAGACGAATAATTTTTGTTTAAAATTTTTTTTATTTCCTTATTTCAAATTACGAAATGATAAAAGCAATCAAAAAATCCTCCTTTTATTATTATTGTTATCTTATTTTTTTTATTTTTACTTTTATTTTTTTAAAAATTTAAGATAAAATTGCTACATTCAATATTTTTTCTTTTTATTTTATTCTTTTTTATTTATAAATTATTTGTATTTTCTTATTTTAGATTGTGAAAATGGAAAAAAAGTAATTAAATTATTTCTTTTAAACTTGAAATAGTATTAAAAAAAATTTAAAGGAGAATGACTACATATAATTTTATTTTTCAAATCAACTTCAAAATAACATTATATATGGTGACTTTATCACTCATAATTTACTAATTGATATCTAAACATTCACGGCATCACTACTTGGAGCATAAACAAAAAGAAAAATTTGAAATAGAGAGCTTTTATTTTAATTATGTATTTATATTGTTTTCCTTTTAATAATGAAAAGGCCATTGGCACCCAAAAATGTTAAAAATCAAAACATAGCCAATATAGGCACCATGACAACTTTTCATTTATGGTATAATTAACACTCTATGCTCACACAGAAATATAATCCCTCGCTGTAAATTCTAAAGTAGATAGATTAATTAAAAGGATAAAAAATTAACCACCAATTAATACTTAAAGGAACCTAAATAATTTTATTTATCAACTCCAATATCCAATAGAGTATGCATAAGAACAAATGATCATTTTGCTAATTACTTTAGTGGACAAATGAAGTGGTTGCCGTGACCCAATTTCAATACTATGAACTGAAATTTTCTCGAGCTTCTAACCATAGATAATGCTATAAAACCATGAGCAATCTTATAATCCAATTGCTTGGCAACAAGGATGAACAGTAATGCATGCCAGATCACAAGTATGGGACTTGAAATTAAGAGAAAACTCAAAGAATTCACATGTTAGACCCATTCTCAAGTCCTCAAATATATCGTCCATACTTTATTGCCAAGGGATTAACAAGGACTTTGCTAGGGAGAATCTTAAAAAAAAACCATAACCATAACGATTTGCCACATAATTAGCAGAATAGTAACTAAAAGATTTTTATTTTATTATTATTATATATATATTTTAGCTACTAACCATGAGGTATAAAACAAGAACAGAGCCCACTAAGAGACAAAATAATACATATGGGCAGGTTCCTTTATATTATCATTTAATCAAAGGAAAGTCTCTAGCCCAAGGGAAAAAGTGAAACCAAGATGCTTATACATCTACTGGACTAGCCCCACGAAAACATACCTGTTCAGAACTTAGCATTCAACCTTTCACTACTCATTTTATTATTCATATATTCACTCTTTACCTCTGTGTTAATACTCATGTGCACAATCATAGTAGCATCCCATCACCGTTTGCACACATACACCTTTCATGCCATCTGTCCCTAAGACCAAATCTTTTTTTTTTTTTTTAAGCAGAATGATAATGCCAAACCTTTGTTGCTACCCAAACCGATGCTCAACCCGACATCAACCGAGCTATATTTCAAATGCGAGAGCCACAATTCAACACCAACATCATTCATGCATGTAGATGGACAGTTTCACATAACAAACAAATTAATGACTATTCTTTTCAGCTTATCGTAAAATTTATGAACAGAATACAGTTAGTTGCAAAGTCCATCAAAATCACAGATTGAACTGATAACTGGCAAGAGGTTTATCCAAGTCTACTGTAGCTTGCAACCATACAAGAATACATTCCAGACTCCGAAATAAATTAAGTATAGAATGAATTCAATCCTACTGAGGAGAATTTTCAGTAGCGATGATAGTGAAGAATTCCTTAGCTTCTCTCCTTTCGCTTCCGCAGCAGCTCTTTTCCTTCAACTTTGCTCCCTCTGCCTCCTCCCTTTTCTTCTTTCAAAGACTCTTATATAGACCAGAATCACATACCGTGGCAGGGATGACTTTTCGGTGAGTCAAAATGGGTTTTCCTCTTTCATGCAACCAGTCGCAGACTTGGGGCTTGTAAATTGTCAACTGCTTCTTCATTCTCATGTGTCTAGTCCTCTGAATCACTGCTTCCTTTGCTGCAATTTTGCCCCTTGAGCCTTGGGCCTTTGATTTCTTCTCTGCTTATGCATCCCTAGGGTCCTCTGTACCACTGCGTTCTTCTGTGTCTTCCTTTGCCACGATTGATGTGAAGAAATTGACAAGAGATGCGCCTTGCCCATTGAGAAAGACACCCGATACCTCAGATAGCGATGGAAGAAGGGCTTGTATCGTCTCTGCACATGAATCCTTGCCTCCTCTGCGTCTTCGGCTTTCTACCGTGAGAGAGGAAAGATCTCTGGACTGGCTCAAATAAATAAATAAATAAAATAAAATAAAAATTCTATTTAAACATGATCACCTTTTCTCTTTGTTGTCTCTGTTTTTTTTATAAAGATATATTTATCATTAAAAAAAAAAGGTTGTTGCTCTCTCTCTCTTTTATTTTTTTAAATCCTACAAGAAAATAATTAAATTTGGATAAGAATCCTAAAAAAGAAATTCTTTTTTTCTTTTTGAGGGTAAAAGGTAGGATTTTTATCTTTAGGAATCCTAAAAGAAAATTTTTTTTTTGCTTTTTTGTTTTTTGTTTTTTTGAAAATGCTAAAGAAAAGGGATTAGATTTGGATTAGAATTTTAAAATAAACGAATGAGATTTTTCTTAAGATTAAAATGTAGGATTTTTATTTTTAAGAATTCTAAAGGAAAGGAAATTAATTTTTAATTTTTTTGTTTTTTTTAAATTCCTAAAGAAGAGGGATTGGACTTGGAGAATTTTTTGGATTTTTCTTTAATTTCAAAAAATTTGTATTCAAATTAAAATTAAGAGGAAAATTTGCATCCTCTTTTTTCTAATTTTTGGTAAATGTTCGGACAAATTATGGTGTTCACTAGCACCATTAGCTTAATCTTGAGTATTGTATATATTTGTGCTTGTGTAGTTGTGTTTCTTTGTTGTTTTCTTGTGTTTTTGTGTATTTATTTTTATGTGCTTTTCTGTTTGCTTGTTATTTTTCTTCTTGTTGTTGTTAGTATTTTTTTGTTTTCATCTTTATTTATGGCTCATAACTCTTGATTGACAAATGGGGCAAGTGGTAGATTTGAGCTTGATAATTATGATGGAAACACTTGTTATACTACTTATGTTAGTAAATCTCAATATGATTTCTTGTGTTGTAATTATTATGGAGAGGATCATTATTGTGAGCAATTCCCCTTTGTTCCAACTTCAGATTATGTGGAGGATAATTTCACTAGGATTCAAACCAATTTGTATGATAACACTTACATTCTTAGATGAAATCATGAACAAACCTTGTCTTGGGATCATGATCATTTTATGCCTTCAT
The DNA here is from genome assembly GCA_026686845.1 of Adenanthera pavonina. Taxonomy (NCBI): domain Eukaryota; kingdom Viridiplantae; phylum Streptophyta; class Magnoliopsida; order Fabales; family Fabaceae; genus Adenanthera; species Adenanthera pavonina. Next base: position 35,704,004 of record JAIVEN010000015.1, read on the forward strand.
ATGCATCACGTCGTTATCTCTCTCCCAATCCCTGTGAAGAGGAAACCATCCCCATTCATGAAGAGAAGGCTACCATAAAAGGATATACTCCAACATATCCTAGATAATGAAACTGAAATGAGAGTTAATAATAAAAAGAAATTTGATGAGCATGCATCAGCCTTCAAAAAATTAGCTTCTCAATTAGGTCAAATGGCTTCTACTCTTGAGTCATTGAGGCATGAGGAATTTTCCACTAATATAGCAACCAATGCCCCTCTAGAAGATGAAGAAACTTGTGGGTAATTGACTATGGGAAGTGAAAATGAGTTGCTTGTGGCTTTTGATAAGTTTGGGGGAGCCTGTGCAATTGAAAGTAGTGGAGGGAAAAGTATTGAATTAGTAGAGGCTTTAGCTAAGGAGTTTAAACCATATTGTATCATGGAAGAGTTTTGTGATAAGATCCCAAGTGAACATTTAAAAAATCCTCCTATTGAAATCTTGACTCTTACTGAAGGGAGACAAGTTGACTTTATTGGGTGTTCAAAATAATTGGATGCTCCAAATTTTATTTGTGATAAATTGCATTTATAGTTTCCTTTTCATGTGTTTAATGCTTGTGGTCTGATGATACTACTGGTGAAGAAGCCACATATTTTTAATTTGATTGGGCAACCATTAATTTTGAAGTCACCACACATTAGGAAGAAAGGAAGTGTGACCATTATAGTGTTTGATACCTTCAACTAGGCATACATTTGAAGAGTTTGGTTGAAGATTATAAATCAATCGCTTCTTGGGAGACAACCCAAATTTCTTTCCTTTAGCTTTTGCTTTTATGTTTATTAATCTTTTTTTATTTAGTCAGTTTTATTTTGGCACTTGTGTTTTGCTAGGGAAATCAGTGTGACTTTATAGAAGATAAGGGAGCAAGAAGTTTGGAGCTGGAGGATTGAGGAATGCAAGAGAATATGCAACACCTAAGGAAGTTTCTTATACTCATTATAATTGACTAAATGCACAACCAATCCACCAAATTTCCCATATAGAGTTCTACCATCTTAGATCAAAGCCAACACATCAATAACAAAGAACTCATTCCAAAATTCAATCCAAACATAAGTTTCATGATACACTCAATTCAAATATTATCAAATCATCTCACATCCATGAATTGCTGATTGAGATACATGGATGGAATTCATTAAAAGCTTGCCTTTTGGAAAAATGGACTTGTGTGATGTAATTAGTGTTAAATTTGACATACATTTGTATTAATTTGTGATTGAAATTAAGTGCATTTGGGGGAATGTCTATGAATGAAATTAGAATGCAAGCTAGGTCATTTTTGTGTGAAAAATAGGATTTTAACGCCATGACGCGGTTTCTCTTGTAATGATGTACTGATATATTCTATGTAATTTTGTTGTCTGAATTTGTTGAAATTTTAGCAGCAAATCATGGCTAAAATTTTCCTAGTCATGGTGTTAGTTTGTAACTACTAAAATAGAGAGCTTTAAAGTATGACCTGCGGTGACCCAAGTAATGCCTTTAAAAAAACATAAAAAAGGGGTTTAATAAAATCCTGAGTTTTACGGTCTGTGAGGAGAGCAGCGAACCAATATTTTGATTTTCTAATAATTTAAAAAATTGTTGAAACTCCACTTAAAATCCATGGCTTTTGTTTATTTGCAAATATACCCCCACCACCCCACCAACCCAATGCTATGCGTTTTGCCCACATAACTTAATTCCTAGTTTCATGGCCGTTTTGCATGTTTTCTTATTCTTAAAATAGTTTTATAAAACTATTTTTAAAAATAAGTTTTAAAAATAAGAAAATAAAAAAATCTGTTTGAATAGTTGTTCTCAAAATTATAACTAATGAGTGATAAATGAGTTATTCAAAATTTATAACTTTACCATTAGTGAGGTGGATGTTTTTCACATTTTTTTATATTTTTCAGAATAAAAACTACAAAATACCTTAAAGTTGTTATGAGTTTTTTGTTTTTCTATTTTTCAAAATAATTTATAAAAAATAGATTTATCAAACAAGTTTTTTTATTTTTTTATTTTCAAAAATAGAAAAACTGATTCGAAAATTTTTCTGTTTTCAAAATAGAAAAGCTGTTTCAGAAACACGAATCAAACAACCCTTACTTTCTCATTTCCCTTTTCGATTTAGGGTATGTTTGGGAACAGTTCTCAAACCTTGGTTAGGGATCAAAACCAAGGTTAAAGAAGATTTGAGTGTATTTGGCAATTTTTTCATTTCCCGTTTGAGAATGATTTTTGTTGCAGAACATGGTTTCCAAAGAAGTAGCTGCTTTTCTGTATTGCTTCTTCATTTTTATTTGTATTTATTTTAAAGTCAGATAAAAATAGACCAATAAAAATGAAAAAAAATAGAAAAATTATGAAAATAAAATTTCCACAAAATTTATCCTATTCATTGACTAAAATGTCTCTTCAAAATTTTAATTTTTATAGATCATGACCTGTAAGAAAATAGTATATTAGATATATTATGTTCTTAATTAAATAAATACAGATTAAATTTTAGTCCAAGTAAATTAAATTAATCATGGAATAGAGTTTAAACTCAATTTAGAGAAAAATTATGAGTTTTGTTAAAACCAATTTTCAAATAAACCATCCAAACATAAATAGGTTAGTTCAAAACTAATTTTTATCATAACTACATTATAAAACTAATTCTACTAAAATTTATTTTTAATCAACTAAAAATCAAACGGACCCTTACTTGATGAGGCCCTAGCCCCACATTCTCCTTTCTTTGAATTTACAGCACCCAGTAACAAATTTTAACCATTTACAGTGACTGAACCTCAACTTCTTCATGCTGTACGTCCTTCACCATCAACGTCAATGAATTTCACAATGACCCACGCCTTTCCTTTCACTTCGCCGTCGATTTTTTCAGACCTCTGTTAGCTTTTGGGTCTCGCTACTACGGCCTTCATTCTTCAGCTAATTATCGTCTCGCTTCATCTTCAGTTTCTGTGTTCATTCAAGCTCACCATTCTCACTCTATTCATTCATTTAATCGTACTTCAGCATCGTTCTTGCTCTGTTCTTCTTCGTCATGCTCTGTGCTGTGTGTTTTTGGTGAGCCGCTGTGTCTCTTTTGGGCTGCACTTCCTCTCTTCTAGCTCTGTTACTCTGTTCGCGCATTATCTCTTCTGTTTTGCTGCTGCAATTTTTTTTATCCGTAAGTTATTTCCTCCCATTGCTTCATTGTTCTGTTTAGTTAATTAGAGGTTGAACAAGGGTTATCTTAAGGTTAACTTAGAAAAGGGGAAGTCTGAAAATGATGCTGTGGGACTGATTTTGCTAGTTTAATTATGTATTTAGTTCAATGTTAGCTTGAGATTGAAATGACATGGACATTGATGATGAAAGTCTAATTTTCTGATTTTATTAGTTGCTAACTTGAGAGTGAGTTTGGGGCTAAAATACTATTGTTGTTGGAATTATTTTTGGCTTAAATATATGGGTTTGATTTTCTGGATTATAAAATGATTAAGTGCTGGGCCATTTTTGTGACTTCAAATAGGCAAGTTTGAGGTTTAGCTAATGGGGTTTGGTTTTGATTTTTAATTTAGTTTCTTTTTGTCCTTTCTTTATTTTCGTTTAGTCTTTGTTCTAGTTTTGTTTCTCTTTTAGGATTAAGTTAGTTTAGTGTAGTTTTTAGACTTGGGTTAGTTCTGATAATGGCATTGCTCTATGGCTCCCTAGACTAGCTGATGATTTGTGATCCTCTATCGTGAAAATGTGCCCACTGATTTACCTTCATGTTCTTGTTCTATTTTGTTTCTTTCTAGGCTATCTTGTAGGTTGTTTTTATTGTTGGCTGTGGAATTCTAATTCTATGTTGCATACATGTTGGATGAAATTTGTCTATATTTTCATGAACTTTAATGTGTTACTTTGCAATCGGAATTGGATTCTACTGGGTTTGCTTCTCTTTTGTTACTTGCTTTCTAGTATCTCTTTTGCTGTTTGTTTGCTTTTGATTTGAGATATTTTGGATCACTCTCATCTCTTCCCATGGTTGATTTGTTGTGACGTTAAGGACAATGTCAGTTTTAAGTTTGGGGGTGGGGATATATTTTTGGCTGAATTGGCATAATTTTAAAAAAATTGAAACTTGGATTATTGCTTATTCTATGTGCTTTGAAATTAGTATTATTGGATTGTTTAGTTATCCACTAAACTAAATGCATGAATCCAAGGATTGAGAGTTGCTTAAATGATATATCTTCCAGGAAATTGTAGTGATGTTTATGAGTGCAAGATTTGTCTTTTAATGTCTAATTTTCCGATGATTTTGAAGTAAAATTCTTCTTAAGCACAAGAGTTGGAAACTAGTTTGAATGTTTTGTTAGGAGAAATTTCAGCAAATTAATATGTATGTTCTATCTCATTTGTAATACTCTAAAACTTATCTTGGACTCTCTTGAGACAATGTAGTAGTTTCAGACAATTTTGAAAAATGATTTGTGCATTCTTTAAAATGCATTTGAGCCTTTCAAGCCTCCCTTTATGAATATTTATTCAATTAAACCCCTTTTGAATCTTATATTGAAAAACCATATAATATTTTCTTCATGGAACCTATATCTATATCTATACTATATAAAAAGCTGAAGGCCTCGGCAGTGTTCTTTCTACTGTTCATTGCCCATTTGCAAGGATCGGGTGTGTGGGTGCAAGGATCACGCTTTCTTCCTTTTCCTTTATTCAAGAGTCTTCTGTCTCCTTCGTCCTTTCTTCTTTTTTTTTTTTTTTCTGCTGTCTATTTCCCCTTTCCTCTTCGGCCTTTCTTTTTTCTAGATTTTCTTCTAGAGGTGCACCTTTTCTCAGAGTTCTCTTTTCTCTTTGCTGTCTCTTTCATCCTATTTGTTCTGGATTTTCCCTTTTTGCATGTTGAGGTTTTCAAAATCTATGCCTCACTGGAATAACAGATCGAAAGGGAGCACATGCAGGGGTTTGGATGCGGAGGTACAAAATTTTGAGACTGGTTTGGAGCTTTTTGTAAGTATTTCTTTCCTCTTCACCCTTTCTTTCGTTCTCTTTGTTCTAGATTTTTGTGTTCTTTCTACACTATTCTGTTTTCTTTCTCCTCTACCGCTGGAAGGTTCTGGTACTAGATTTCAACAAATTGAAATGACTGCATGTGGAGGTTGGGTAAGTCTGTTAATATTTCATTCGCCTTCTATCCAACTCTGCTTCCTTTCAATTTATTATTCCAGTCGCGTAAAGAGATCAGTTGGTTTTGTCATATTTTTCATATTCCATTTTTTTTCTTATACTATTTTGTTTTGATTGTGTTGAAATCGAAAACTTTGAGCCTCCTATATATCGTGCGACGTCCTTCTCCTTTCCTTCGTTTCTCATTTGAATGTGATGACTATGGAGAAAATTTTCAAGTCTAGGAGGTTGCCGATACCATATGAAGGTCGTTGGCCTTCTCCTTGAAAGTGAGTTCGGAGGATGGCCGCTGGTGAAAAAGAGAGGTTTCAGTTCGTTGTCTAATCTAGAAACCTTATTCGTTGTCATTTGTTTGCCACGCCACCACCATTGTTCAGCTTGCCGTCCCAAGATCGGCTGGTTTACCAAAGCTCATCTCGGTGCCCTCGTTATGCGTCATCATGTGTCGGCCAACTTTGCTACGGTTGGCTTCACGCACTTCAAGCTCTGCACTCCAGTGATCGGTTTAAACCTTAGTTAGCCTTGCAAGAATCCCTCTATTTCTTTTTTGGATTGATTCATCCATCAAGTCTTTTTAATTTTGTAAAAGACATCTGATTTTTTTTTGTTGTAATATTCTCTTATTTCTTTTGGTTTGTTTTTTTATGAAGATTGCACCTGGAGGATAGTTGCTGTCGTTGAGATAAAGCATAACTCCAGTTGATTGTAAGTCATGAGCATCTTTTGTTTCTTTATTTCAGTTCTTTTTTTTTTTTTGCCAGACTTCATTTTTAGATCCAATATGGGTTTCCATGTGGTGAATGATCATTCAGTTTTTTTTTTTAATTTCCCCTTCCTTTGGCGCATTTTTTATTGCTTTTTGGAATTTCGCTTGTGGCTGTTTTCCACCTTCTCAATTGTAGCGTAATTAAAATGAATAGATGACCATGTAAAGAATGATACGAATTCATGGTTTGTGCATTCTTTGTACTATTAGATCCTTTATATTCATATACTTGTGGATTATTTGTTGTTAATTGAATTACACTTTCTTTTTTTGGCTCCATCTTTTACAACAGTTGCAATTTTGGTGTCTGATTTTTTTCCCTTCATGCTCTTACATATATATATATTTATACACATATATATATGCTATAACAAAAATGCTGGTTAAAAGTTCAAATAGTATTGTTTAGCGCTTATATGGACATATTCATCTCTTTGTGGAAAATAAAATTCAATGAAAAATGTTGATTTGTTGTGATCAACTATTATATTGATTTGCAGTGATTGCAAATAGTCTTGGTAAACAGCTATGCTATGAACGGAACAAAAATGGAGCGAAGAAACCTGAAGATGTTGGATCTAGCTATTATATGGAATGGCAAGCTCTGGAGAATGACCGTAGAGTCTTTGCTTTTTTAGCTAGAGACTCCATGTTATTTGCTATTGCGGATTGTATTGGAGAGACCGTTGGTGCCTCTAGCATGGATAATTATCATGAGGAAAGTAATGATAATACATTGGAGCCAAGAGACAATCTTGGAGGGAGAGCGTAAGGTGCTAACATACAAGTTGGTCTCCCTAATTTGTGTTATTACGGAAATTAGTGTTCCTTCTTTCCAAGTTACACCTTGAAATCAACACAAACTATGTTCTAGCTACATTTAATTTGCTTTCGTGTGTTTTTTATTTGATAATATTGTTTTTCATGTTCAGCTTTCTTTCAGCCAGGGTTTCCTATATACTCAGCAAAATCTATTTGAATCAAAATGGGTCATCCTTATATTTCTTTAGATGCTTCTTCCGATGAAAAGTATGTACGAACTTACATTTCTCCAGGGTTTCCAATGGCTCGGGTAAGCAATTTTGCTTCTTAAATTGTAGCTACTTTCCATGCTCTTTTAAGTTACTTCATTTTATATCATAGAATTTGATGCTTGACTTCAAAATACTATTAAAATTTTGCTAATGAAGTTTTCCTCATCGCATCACTTTTGTTTTTCATGAATGTGTGATGGAGCCTGTGCTAAATAGTAAAAATTTTCTCATTGTAATAGCCAGTGTTTAGAATAGAGACATTGTTGGAATTTGGAAATAGTGGAGACATTGTTGGACAAACATCTATATTTTCATAAATGTTTGATATTTCTGCTGACATGGAGAGTTTACAATATCCATTGTTATTAGATTACCTTAAAATTCTCTCACACACACACACACACACACACGCACACAAAATAAGAACGGAGATCTCACCCAAATCCAACAACCCGATATTTAGCCTTTTCACAACCCAAGAAAAGTGGAGTAATTTGATTCCCTGAGATTGTTGTAGTTATCCTATATAAGGTGAGGATAAACGTCACAAAAATATCACATTAGAAAACAGCAACATCAAATAGCCAAAAAAAAAATATTTTTTAGGAATAATAAGTTTATGTGAATTAGATTCCAAGCATTCACCAAGGCCAAGACAGGCTTTATAACAAGAGACTTATAAATTACCTATCAACAAAATCATTATAAATCACATTCTTACCCATTAAATCAACCTGCCTTGGCAAAATCTCACTTATGGCTACATGTGCAGCTGGTTCATAGGCATAATTCTTTCCTTCCATATAAATATATTCCATATCTGTGCTGCATAAATATTGTCCAACAGCAAGCAATAGATCGTTCTCTTTTTCAGTGAAAAGTAAGTTGTAGATCTTGTGAAGGGAGTTGCATCAAGACAAAAACTGTTGCAAGGAAGAAACACTACGCCAGATTTAGGATTTATTGGCGCTGAATAGTTAGCGTTTATTTATAAAAACGCCAATAAAAATCAAACCAAGCGTATTAGTTCGCGTTTACAAAATAAACACCAACTAAAGTCTAATTTTAGATGGCGTCTATAAAATAAACGCCATCTAACTTAGACATTTTAGATGGCGTTTAAAAATAAACGCCATCTAAAGTCATAATGTAATACTAAAGTTGGCGTTTTATGATAAATGCTAACTAAGTTCAGACTTTATATGGCGTTTGTAAAAAAAAAACGCCATCTAAAATAATAAAATAATATAAACTTTAGATGTCGTTTGTTTAATAAACGCCAACTAAGGTCCACCGAAATTTTTTTTAATTTATTTTTAAAATTTTAGTTGGCGTTTAATATTTAAACGCCATCTAAGTTAAAAATATTAGATGGCGTTTATCATGTAAACGCCATCTATGTTATATTTAGTTAGCGTTTAATATTTAAATGCTAACTAAGTTATTTAAAATCACTTATCAGAACCCTAAATCGCGTGTTCTTAGAATTGTGCCGTCTTTATTCCCATCGTGCTCTGAATCTGTTCCTCTGCCATAGCTTTGTTCTGGCACAGCTCTTCGGCCACCACGAGTCAAAAGTTTACACACTTTCCTCCTCCGCCACGGCTTTGCTCCTCTGAAATCCCCTTCAACCTGAAATCGCTTGATCTCGTAGCGTCTCTCCCTGTCAACGGTCACGGTGAATGGAGTGAAAGAGGCCCAGTTCCATTCTCTCAAAGGAGCTCAAAATCCCTCCCAGACCCAACGGCGAATGGCGGCCAGCTTTGAGGTAACCCCATATTGTCCCACTGACGTTTTCCTATTCGTGGCTGTTTCTGTCAAATTCATATATGAGTCATTGCCCATATTGTAATTTGTTTTAGTTATCCATGTGTCCTTTCTCCCCCAGAAATATTTATACATATATATATGGATCTATTATTGAGTGACATTCCACTTGAATCTGATCAACATTCATTCATATATATATACCAATATATTTGCATCTGTATATGGATAGAAGGGATCAAAATCAAAGTCTCTGTACGTGTGTCCATAACAGCGTATTGCTCCGCTGATTGCCTTGTGATTAGTAGCTGTCAATTGATTTTATTTTGTGATGTGATATGTAATTTGGTCCCTACCTTCGCATTTGGGAAAAAGACAAGTTCGGACCTTGTAAGAAAAATATTTTCCAACCATTACACCATTTGGAGATTCCTAAGTGAAATGAACTAAATTTCCAAATTCCAAATGAGATAAACTGAATTTCCAAGTGAGGATCTTGGTTGGGATGTAACTTATCTTTTCACCCTTCCCAGTTCCCAAACTACTTTGTGGTTGACCTTCATTTAACTTGTTGCTTCACTTGTATGAAGGTGTCATTGGTGTGCTTGTTTCATATTGACAGAATTTGCAGTGCTAGCCCTTCAGATTATCTACTTTGTCTGAGGTATGCTTCCTCATTATGTTTATGTAAAATATTTGTATTAGTTAGCTAAGTTAGGTGATTTTTGCTAAGTGGTTAATGCTATGGTTCTTTAGTTGTTATGTTGTCGGTTTGTCTTGGAAAGTTATAATTTAGTAAATGAAAAGCTATGGATAGTTGATTTGGATGGTTGGCAACATATAATTGGAATTCTTCTTTTGTCTATGTTGTTGAATATTTTTGCTAGTTAAGGACTTGAAAAGTAACATATGCTTTAATAAATCAGAAAGTAAAGCTAGGAAAAACAAAGAATTGTAGTACAATTAATGAATCTAGTTTTTTTTATGTTGCAAGAATATTAATGTATTAATCATGGGGTTATGGTATTTAATCCATATGAAATAACGTGGCTTGTAAGTTGGTGTTGTAGAATTATTGGGAGGCTCAACTTGGGAAGAACACTGCCAAAATTTATACAGAAGTTATAAAAGGTTACACAACTTAATAAAAGTATGGATCGGAAATAGATGTCTGCGAATCGTTTGACTCAGGAATATTGGGATGGAGTGAAAGAGTTTGTTAGATTTGCAGTTGAGCATGCTGATAACCCCGAAAAAATTATATGCCCTTACTTGAAGTGTTGCTATGGGAGGCTAGTTAGTGCAACTGACTTGGAATCACATTTAATTTGTAATAGAATTGATCGAAGTTACACACGATGGATAAGGCATGGTGAGACGAATAATGATTATAGCAGTAATAGGTATAGTAGGAGCTGTAGATCGAAAAATTTCGACACAAGCACACTTGAGGCCGATCGTCTTGAAGAGATGACCAATGTAATTGAGGATGAACTTAAGGATTGTCCGGAGATGTTTGATAGGTTGAAGAGGGATGCAGAAAAACCATTATACTCTGGATGCATTAAGTTCACGATATTGTCAGCTGTGTTAAAGCTATACAACTTGAAAGCAGGCAATGGATAGACTGATAAGAGCTTCATAGAATTTCTTGCACTTTTCAAGGATATGCTGCCAGAGGATAATGAGCTTCCTAGCCGAACATATGAGGCTAAATGAATGTTAAGCTCTATTGGGATGAGCTATGAGAGGATACATGCTTGTCCTAATGATTGCATTTTATTTCGGAAGGAATTTGCATTATTAGAAAAGTGTCCTAAATGCAATGCCCCACGTTATAAGAAGAAAGAATCGAGTCCAGTGAAGGTAGTTTGGTATTTTCCCATCATACCTAGATTTAGACGCATATACAACAGTGTGGAGAATGCGAAGCTCTTGACATGACATGCAGATGATAGAATTAAAGATGGGAAGCTTAGACATCCTGTAGATTCTCCGTAATGGAAATTAATTGATCATAACTATGAAGATTTCGAGGCAGAAGATAGAAACCTACGTCTTGCATTATCTACTGATGGAATGAACCCGCATGGTATGCAAAGTAGTACACACAGTACATGGCCCGTGATTTTAGTGATTTATAACTTGCCTCCGTGGCTATGCATGAAGCGAAAATTCATGATGTTGTCTTTGTTAATTTCTGGACCTAAACAACCCGGAAATGATATAGATGTATACTTGGCTCCACTAATTGATGACTTGAGGCTATTATGGGAGAGTGGTGTAGAGGTGTATGATGGGTATAGGAAGGAACCATTCAATTTTAGAGCTATGCTGTTTGGTACAATTAATGATTTTCTAGCGTATGGGAATTTGTCTGGATATAGTATCAAAGGAGAATTTGGTTGCCCTATATGTGAAGAAGGCACACAATCAATTCGGTTGGAACATGGTGGGAAATTTGTCTTTCTTGGGCATTGGAGATTTTTGCATCAGGGACATCGTTATAGAGGGTGGAGAAAAGCATTTGATGGGAATATAGAAGACGGAAGAGAACCTGTGCCGTTAAGCAGTGAGGACCTATTTGGAAAGGCACAACATTTGACTAACAACTTTAGGAAACCTTTTACCAAACACCTTGGGACAAGTGGGTGGAAGAAAATGTCAATTTTCTTTGATTTTCCATATTGGAAGTCCTTGTATGTGAGGCACTTCCTTGATGTGATGCACATAGAAAAAAATGTATGTGATAGCATTATTGGTACGTTACTCAATGTGAAGGAAAAGACCAAAGATGGTAAGAAGGCGAGACTGGATTTGGTTGCTATGGGAATTAGAGGAGAATTGGCACCGATCAAGGACAAACAACGTACTTATCTTCCACCAGCTGCTTATACTTTATCTAGAAAAGAAAAAATTGCTCTTTGTGAATTCCTTGATGGAGTTAAAGTTCCGGAGGGATACTCATCAAATATCAGGAACCTTGTATCTATGAAAGACTTGAAGTTGAAGGGTCTAAAGTCTCATGATTGTCATGTTTTGATGGAGCATATGATGCCGGTGGGTATATGATCCATTTTGCTGAAAAAGGTGCGAGGGACAATCACGAAACTATGTTTCTTTTTCAAGGCTATTTGCAGCAAAGTCATTGACCCTAGGAAGTTGCCCACATTTCAAAGACAAATTGTTGTCACTTTGTGTGAGCTTGAGATGTATTTCTCGCCTTCATTCTTTGACATGATGGTTCACTTAACAGTACATCTAGTTAGGGAAATACAAATGTGTGGCCCAGCGTATATGAGATGGATGTACCCAATTGAGCGTTACATGAAGATATTGAAAGGGTATGTGAAAAATCGAAGTAGACCAGAGGGATGTATTGTTGAAAGGTACATAGCCGAAGAAGCTGTTGAATTTTGTACTAAATACTTATTGAGTGTTGATAACATTGGGCTTCCGAGGTCCCGGCACTTGGGTAGAACAAGTGGTGAAGGGATTCGGGGAAGTGAAATAGTTAGTATCTCTAGGATACAGTGGGAGCAAGCTCACCTGTATGTCTTGCACAACTTGGATGAGGTTGATGAATATGTGGAAATGCACAAGGAGAGATGATCGGTAAATCCTGCAAGTGTACAGGGTCGATCGCAGTAATAAAAATATCTCCGGAGTATTCCAGAGGTCGAACCCAAGGGAGGTAGTAAATTTATAGTTCAAACTTTTAATCCCAAAAATTAATTGATAATCAAATTGATAATTCAAATTTAAAAAGAAAAAAATAGAAAACAAAATGAAGTCTGAGTTTTAATTCAGTTCTAGAAACGTCAAGGGATCAGAATTCACCTTATGAGATAATAAAATTTTATTTCTTAGTTAGACTCTATATAATTATAGTGACTGTTGTTTCTAAAGCGTCCAAATTACCTCTTGGTCAATTGGTCCTAATTTAAGTAGGATTCAATTCGCTCTCGCGCAACTAAATTTTCTAATTAAACCTTGAAAACTACAATATATATCACCATGAATTCCTAATTCTATCTCTAAATTAGTTATTCATGTTTATCTCTCTAAATCTAGGTTCACTCTTCACCTCTCAGTCCATCAAGTTTACCTATTAATTAGATTCTATGGTGATCAAGCATAAAATCCACATGAATGAACAAAAGAGATAAATATAATAAAAAGATAAATTAAATATAACTTGAAGAACAAATCAAAGAGTCTTAACTAGAGAAACAAATCCAATTCATCCCAATCAGGCTACATCCCTACCCCTGACTGGGAAATTTAGCTACTCATAGAAATAGAAATTAAATCATAACTAAAATCCCAAATCATAGTGAAAATAATAAGAAAATAGAGTTATATTAGAGAAGAATGAATCTAGCACTAATACTCCCCAAATCTCCTTGCTCTTGCTCCTAGATGCATTTAGAACCGTGTTTTCTGACTTCTGAGTGCGTTTCTGAATCTCCCCTTATGTTTCAATCGTGTATCTTTATATAGGAAAAATTTAAAAGCTCATAAAAGCCTCAAATCTCCCCAAAACGCGTTAAAAATGAGTTTTTGTGGGCTTTTCGTGCTTGACCTGGCGCCGGGTGGCCATATATTCATCCCATACGGTGCCAGGTGGCTCCAGAATGCAGAAACGCTCAAAATTCGTGTTGACCCGGCGTCGGGTGGGTACTGTTTGTACGGACATGAAAGTTTCAGCTTCATAACGTCATCAGCTCGTGTTGACACTTTGAGTTCTATTTTCTCCATGATAAAGTTGGAATTGGGGAAAACTCAAAACATGAAAATTGTAGCTCTATGTCTTAATTTTCCAAAGCATTTTAAATCACCTCAATCGGAGTTCATATGTGAGAGTTATGATCAAAATACTGAAGGGTGTCACAACTTTTTAGCATGAACAATTTGTAACATTTTTGCTCCGAATGTTTCCAACTGAACCAATAACGTCATGAAACACAAAAGTATGTAAAATCATGGTAAAATATATCAATGTAAACATATTTAAATACAATTTAAAGCTTAAATGTGGGTATTTTATATGTATAAAATGGACACATCAAGAGAATTAGAACCTTGAACCCTAATAAGAATGAGAGTTGGATTTCAAAAGAACATAATTGACTTTTTATACATTGGTTGCGTGATCACATTATCTTGGAGTTGGAGAGGACTTCTAGTTCAGTTTCGGACAGGTTGAAACAGTTAGCTATGGGTCCAAGCATGTATGTACGATCTTACACTGGTTATCTTATCAATGGGTACACGTTCTATACAAAAGAGCAAGATGATAAGAGTATAATGCAAAATAGTGGCATAACTCTTATAGCTCAATCAATGCATATATCTAGTGTTAAAGACAAAAACCCTATTTTTGCACCCATGTCATACTTTGGGGTAATTAAGCACATATGAGAATTGGACTACATCTCATTCCGGGTACCTGTCTTCAGTTGTAAATGGGTTGACAACAACAACGGCCTCCAAGTTGATGATTCAAGGTTCATTCAAGTAGATCTTAATAGGGTGGGGTATAAAGATGAACCTTTTATTTTAGCATCTCAAGCCCAACAAGTGTTTTTTGTCACTGATCCTGCTAATAAGAAGTGGTCAATTATTATGCTAATGAACAAAATAATTGACAACTTAGATGATGGTCAAGACTATCAAGGTACGTCCATTGAGGATGATCCTTTCCATGGGACATCACTTGATACTGATCCTGGTGGAGATGATACTCTTTATGTGAGAGATTACCATCAAGAAGGTACTTGGATTTGGAAGAGGGGACGGATTAGTGAACATCTGAAAAGAAAGAGGAAAAGGTTTGAATTATCGAATATTTTTTATTGTTTGCCTTAGTTTGAATTTTATTTCCTTCTACATGTATAATTTTGAGATGTTTTATTATTTTTTTTATGTGTTGTATTTGCTTTAAATTTTTTTTCCTTCTTTGATATCTTACATGTTTGTTGGAATTTTATTGTAGGTAAATGACATCCCCTTCTGCTCATGATCATGATCGTGGTGGTGATGATGGTCAAGAAGAGCTACAGAAATATATCAAACAGCACCAGCGTGGCTTGACTGTGTTAAAAGAGGTGATACACGCCCAAGACACTTGCCAAAAGATTAATGTCGAATGGAATCACAAAGGCAATCCAATGCAAAAGGGTGGACAAAAATTGAGTAGTTATATTGGGGTAGCTGCGAAGTTGAAGGTTCCAATCTCCCATCCTCACAGGGATTGGAGGAAAGTCCTTGATCCTATGAAGAATAGTATATTTGAAGATATAGAGGTAATAATATAGTATGTCATTTGATTATAATGTGTGTACATATATACAAATAATAATTCTTTTCGGTGATGCATGTTGCAGTCTGCTTTTGACATCAATAATAGTCACAGGCGTCACATATATATGAAGGCTGGTGTGGCACTCCAAAATTTTCGGTCCATTCTCACTAGATTCTTCTTGAGAGATGAAGCTGGCAACTTTGCTGTTCATCCGCCTCGGTTGTTTGAGTTGTACATTACACAGGAACATTGGAATGCTTTTGTTGCTAGGCGTCATGAAGAATCTTTTCAAGTAAACCATTTCTCTCATTGTTGTTCTTAAATTAATTTTAATACATATATTTAGTCATTGAATAAAAATCTGCTTTGGTGTGTGCATTATTAACATAGTATATCATTTCATTATATTCTTATTGCGACTTTTTTGGTGGACTAAACCTAATCATATGTACCTTATCTTAGTTTTTGTTACACTAAAACTAATATTGTGCATTACTTTACAGAAATTAAGTAAAACCAATAGTGACAGAGCCAAGAAGCAGCAATACCCATATAGAGGGGGTCGTCAAGGATACCATGGTATAGAGGTTACGATGGTACGTGGTTTGATAGCTGATTTTTCTATGAATGACACTTATGTTCAAATACTTACACATTTGCTTATTTGTGATCAAACATAGCAATCAAAGGAGGGGTCAGAAGGGAGGGAAATCGAACGCCATGAGCTATGGATAGAATCTCGCAAGAACAAGGATGGGATAATTGACAACGACAATGTTCGGAAAGTTGTCGAGTCAATAGTTAGTATTATTGTATTATATATTTTATTTACATATATATATATATTTTCAAATACTTATTATTTAGTTGCAAAATTTATATTTTGTTTCTCTTCCTTCCACAGAATGAACTCTCTAATTCCATGCCTCAAGCTAGTGAGGAGGAAAGCATTAGGCAGGATATACTTGGTAAGGCACTGGGGGTCCTTGAGTATCCTAATCATGTTAGGGGTACAGGGTTTGGTGTGACACACAAAGCCTTTTTTGGGCCTCGATCATCATCAGATGCTGCAAAGGTTGCCCGATTGGAGGCAATTATTTAGGAACAACATCAGACTCAATCTCAGATGTAGCTCTGATTAGCTGAATTGACGAACATGGTGCTTCAACTACAGGGAACACAAGGGACATCACTAGTGTCGGCTAGTGCCAAAGATAGTTGCACTGTTACCCCTCACCATCTCCCTCAGGTAATTGCTATCATTAACAAGTTAAAAGATAACTTTTTGTTACCCCTAATAAATGGTTGATTTCTAATGCATTGATTGGAATAGGGTCAATCATATTGCCAGTTATGGTTAGAAACACCTAATCGACGTGTGGTTGTGGAGGGCATATGCATAATAGCCCTAAAGAGATGGTTCACAATGCACCCGTACCTGCAAATCATCTAAAAGTGTTGATTGAGGTAGTTAGGGAGGAGGGTACTAGGTTGCCTGTTCCTGCGGGGGATATGGAAACAATAGGAATGTCATTGGGCAGCTTCGTAGCATGGCCCGCACCTCATCACTGCTGCTCTATTAGTAAAGGTATGTTAGTTGACAGTATACTAACTTGATACTAGATGTCTTGAATGAGCCACTATATTCAGAGGTTCAGTTTAGAGGACCTATAGACATATACTATTGTTATGTGTATATTAAGGTGGTTAATCTCAAAATTTCCCACTTTGTTGCTTAGTTGAAGGGGAAGAGTAAGGTCTGAGAGTCAGGACATTCGAAGGAATCAGTAGCTCCACCACTCATGCAGCCGTCCAGGCATCCAGTTCCAGACACCTTTCGAAGGATGATTGTCAAGTTTCTACCACATTCGCTTAAGGGCAAAGTCAAAAAACATATGAAATTTGCCAAGAACATTTATAATAAGGTAGTATTTGAAAGTATCAACACTGAAATTGTTGATTACATCATCCATCGGAAGTGGATCGGGGTTGCGAATGTTAACTTGTACATAAGGTACTTGATATTAATCTATTTGTTTTAATTTTTTTCAATTTAGGCCTTCATATTAACCTATGTTGCTTTTTATTTTGTTTCTATTCAAGATACCTCTACGGGACATTTTTGGTGCCTTGCAATCTTACAAACAAATTTATATTCATCCATCCTGAAGAGGTTGCTGCTTATGTTTCAAAATTGCCGGACAGTAAGATTACTGAACAGTAGCAGTTAATTGCGGATGCATTCACTGCAAGGGCTGACAAAGATGTCTTATTCTTGGTTCCATATCATAATGTGTAAGTAAATTCTCAAGATTTAATGTATTTGACTTCATCTGCTGAATTATAGTTTCCTAATGACACTAGTTATTTTTTCATAGTGG
Source organism: Adenanthera pavonina (assembly GCA_026686845.1). Lineage (NCBI taxonomy): Eukaryota > Viridiplantae > Streptophyta > Magnoliopsida > Fabales > Fabaceae > Adenanthera > Adenanthera pavonina. The sequence goes on from JAIVEN010000015.1 coordinate 35,721,476, forward strand.
ACACTGGATGTTAATTGCAATCAATCCATTGGAGCCAACTATCTATTTTTTGGATCCTTTGAATTATGATCCGGAACTTCGCGAACAAATGATGGGGATCATTAATAAGTAAGAAACCTAGATTTATTTTTCATGTATTTAATGATTCACACTTATATGTAATAATTCAAATTAGGTTTTGCTCATTCTAACATTTTTTATATTTTATGGTTAAACAGTGCTGTGTCAATATTTCAAGTGGGCCGGGGTTGTAGAGATAATCATAAGGGCGAAATGGTAAAACCCTTTAGCTTCCTCGTTATATAAGTGGCAGAAGATACGGGTATGTATAAATTTATATTTAATCAACAATTGTTGAGATTAATATTTCTGTATTGTATAATTAATATAATTTTCCTCTTTAGTGTCCAAAACAACCAAATGATAATGACTGTGGATACTATGTGATGTTATTCATGAAGGATATCATCACACATGGTCATAGCATAATCCCAGACACGGTATGTCATTTTATATTTACATTAAGGCTCATAAAATTTTGCCATTTTCACTTATGTATAATTTTTTAATTTACAGTACTTCCCTGACACCTCTTATTCCGAGTACTCCGATACGCAAATAGAGGAACTCATCAAAGAGTGGTGTAACTTCGTCCTTGATAAGTGCCTATTAATAGAGAGGTAAATTTAACCATGCTGCAATTTAAACTTCTTGATTCATTTTGTGTGATTATGTTTATATATTTGACTGAACTTGCTCTTCTTAAGGTGGAGGAGTACTGAGAAGTTTCATGGAATGGTGTCGGGCTGGAAACTGTGGTCCTTTTGTACTGATATAAATATATATATATAGCATGTATCATACTTCTGTATGTCGATCTGTATAATATTGTAACTTGCGCTCATTTATTCTTTTATTGGATTGCTGATTGATGGAGTTGTGGATTGCAGGAAAGGCCCTATACTTAAAATTGTACTTGTTGCCGTAATCTCCTTTTTGACCTCTTGTTGTTCATATGGCCTTCCTTGGCTATCAAAGTGCAATCCTTGTCCTCCTAACTTTGGGGACCAGTGAACGACTGTTGGTCGTTCTGGCCACTACAAGAATTACTAGTGTTTGAATTGTCTATTGTTCATTTCCAAAGTTGGAGGAAGCGGATAAATGAATTGGCAATGAGAATGAGGTTTCCTGGAGTTGATGATGAATTGCAGAAGATTCTGGATGCTAACATGGAGGAAGTTCCCACCAAAAGGCTCGCTTGTGACGCCTTCAAGCATTTTTAGCTTGGGATTGACCATGTACTGTTTAAGGTTTGGTGTTAGATCAGTTGATAGTAACTTGTTCTGGATTGAAGGATACAGTATCTCTCACCTAAAGGATTAATAATATTTTATTTTTTCTATGTGAAATTGATGCATCACATCATCAGTTTTGTTATTTCTCCTTGTGATTGTGTGTGTGTGTTGGATTTTCAAATTTGTTTTCATTTTCCTTGCTACATGCTATCAATTTCTGGGTAGACTGGATCTAGTTAAGAATGAATCATTGTTCTTGACTGTAGGTTGTGTAACGTAATCAGAGAAGTAGTAAAATATAAAAAATATTAATGATAAAAAACGTTGGCGTTTAATCGTAAACGCCAACTAAGATCATAAAAGATATTAGTGTTTAATAGATAAACGCCAACTAAAGTCTGAAAAAACATTGGCGTTTAATGGTAAACGCCAACTAATATAAAAAAACATTGGGGTTTATCAATTAAACGCCAACGAAAGACTAAAAAAATGTTGGCATTTATCAGTTAAACGCCAACTAAAGTCAGGTCTGACTTTAGTTGGCGTTTTTTAAACGCCATTGTTTTTAACGATTTTTATCAGCGCATTATTAAATGGAATTTTTAAAACGCCAATAAAGGTGAAAAACAAACGCTAACTATTCCCAAATTTGGTGTAGTGAAATGACATGAAATGCCATATGAGACTAGTGGGGTGGTAAGAGCAGGGTGGGATGTGGGAAGAGAGGTCTGAGGTTCAAAGCCTCCTAATGTAACAAAAAATAAAACCAATTTTTTTTAGAAGTTATACAGCTTCTTGATCCAAGCAAAGAAGATAAGCAATTAAGCCAAACATAGGGACAAGCCTAAGATACTTAACTTCAAAAACCTTGGTTTCCTGGACATTCTGGAGGTTATCACCAATCAACCATGGCTGGAAGATCATGTAAAGGCATATATCCCATATGAAGGCATACACAAGCCTTTCGGATCCCAGATAATCCACTGAGAACTCCCATCTCTCTGCTATGCCTCCAAAATTTGCATCCATTCTACCAAATAGAGCCCACCATATAGATAGAAGACATGCAACCCCACCAATGATTCCCACAATTGGAGGACCATTTGTCATTATAATGCCTAACTATGAGCATTTGCTTTGAATATAGTCATCATCAGCATCATTCAACCAGATGGCCATATATGGTATCAAAAATGCTGGTATAGGAAAAAATAGCTATAATATGTCATGTGAACATAAAGCAATATAGCTAGTGTACTCCCTGTATAAAACTATATCTTTTTACATGAGAGAATGACAAATGTCAGTAAAGACACTATTGACTTAAGAGGGCAGGAGAATGACAAATGTCAGTAAATATGATACACGTTACATATAATTCCATTGCATGAGTGCATCCCATTTAAATATGACTAGCAAAATCTGGTGTTGAACTGAAGGAGCTATATATCCTTGCAATGGATGCTCTAGGAAAACCCAAATGATCCTTATATATGTGGAAGGAAATCTATTGGAGGACAGCTATAGTAGGTTGTTTAAGTGACTCATTAATATGAATGCATTTTGACTCTTGGTTTGGGTTTTCTGTTGTTTAGCAAGTGAGCATATTTTGTATATTGTATAGATATGGGGATGTTAGATAAACCTACTTTTTGTTTTTCTTTAAAGATGTTTGGTGGCTAAATACTACTCTTGTATCTAATTTCCTTGTACATGTCCAATCTACCACTAACTTTCCTATGTCCAAAATCTTGTGTTGGCGAGAAAGATTAAATCACTATGGCCGAAATGTCTTTGTCTTCTCTCTCAGCGCATGATAAGGCCGGCTTCTAACGTGCACCGCGACCATGGCTAGGAAGAAGTAAGCGACTAGGAATGATTAGACCGATTGTCTGGACTCACAGAAGAGAGGCGATCTGACTCAAAGTGACTCGGTAGCCTTTGATGAAGGCGATAACGAGAGCTCGGTCATTGAGAATAGGTCAACCGCAAATGAAGGATTAGGGCAAATGATCAAATCACTCTTGAAGGCTGAATCAGAGGTGGAAAAAATGTAGATCAACTTGGCTGTAAAGGAGAAGCTGCTAGAGGTGGTGAAATTCCTGAAACAAAATGAAGATTGTGAAGCTAAATTGCAGATGCAGAGTACATTGAAGGTAGCTGAAAACCCAGTCTCTATTTGGGAAAAATTCGATCTCTCAAAGCTTCAAGGTGCTGGAAGCAAACTCCAATATGTTGCTCCTCAAATAATTTCTGGTAAGCCGGCTGTTGAAATTGAACTGGAGGACATGAAACTTGAAATAGATTACTGGAGAAATGTTGTAATATGTTATATTTTGGGAGCTAACCCCCCTTCATGTTGTCAATGGCTTCTTTAGAAGAATTTGGGGGAAGTTTGGAATAGATAAGTTGCTGTTAGTGAAGAATGGTATTGTCATTATTAGATTTACATTTGAAAGCTCCAAAGAGGAAGTGCTCCAAGCAGGGGTGACTCATTTTGACAGCAAACCAGTGTTTGTAACACTTGGGATGGTAACACCTACTTAGCTAAAGGCAAAGTGAATAGAGTTCCAGTTTGGATCCAACTTCCTGGTCTTCATCTAAAGTATTGGGGACAGAGTACATTGGGGAAAATAGCTAGTATCATTGGAATGCCTATTATGACTGATAAACAAACTATGAATAGAGAAAGGGGCAGCTTTCCTCGTATACTTGTTGCAGCTTTCCTTGTATACTTGTTGAGGTTGAAGTAAATGGAAACTTCCCTAATTCTATTTTTTTTGAGAATGAGCTGGGGGAAAGTTGTTGAGCAAGATATTCTGTTTGAATGGAAACCTGTCTTGTGTCATGCTTGTAAGGGGTTTGGCCATAGTAGTAATATTTGCTAAAAAAAGAAGAGAGAAAGGTCTGGGTCCCCAAGCAGACAAGAACCATGGAGAATGATGACTCACAGCACATAAATAAATCAGATTCTGCCCAAGCTGATACACATACACCCATGACAACAAATCAAACTGAGCAACAATGACAACTGGTGAGGAAAGCAAGAAGTAAGAGAAGTGTGCCAAGTCATACATCAGAACACCAAGTGAAGGAAAATGAAGAGCTCAATAGAGAATGGGAAGATGATGTGAGAAACTTGGAAGACACTACACCTGCCCTTGTTAACCTAGTTAGACCCAATGGTTAACTTTGCTATATGGAACATTAGAGGGCTTAATAGCCCTAGCAAACAAAGGGAAATTAAACACCTTTGTTCTAAAGAAAATATAGCTCTCTTTGGTATTGCTGAAACTAAAGTTAGCCCCAATAACTTTGCTAAAGTCTTTGATGTTTTTGGACTCAAATGGAAGTATCTCACCAACATGGAACATTGCTCTAGAGGTAGATTGTGGATTATATGGAAAAAATATTCTTTTGATGTTCAAGTGATTAGGAAAAGTGAGCAACTAATACATTGTTCTGTTAAGGATCTTATAGCTAGAAAATCATACTTTCTCACTGCTGTGCATGCTCATAACCTGGCTAATGATCGTATTTCTCTTTGGGACAATCTAATGAATATAGCTGATACATTGAATGATCCTTGGGTGGTATTAGGGGATTTTAACTGTGTGCTTAATTATGATGAAAGAATAGCGGGCTCACTAGTGCCACATCATGACATTAAAGATCTTATGACTTGTGTGGAAACTTGTGGCCTTGTGGATATGAAATAGCAAGGGTGTAAATACACATGGAACAATAGACAATTGGATGGGCAGCGAATCTTTAGTAAGCTAGATAGGGTACTCATAAATGAACATTGGCTCAATTCCTTCCCAAACCAGGTTGCTATATTCCTGGTTGAAGGCATCTCTAATCATAGTCCTATGCTTATCAAGGATATGCAACAAGGTAATAGGAGAGGAAAAGCTTTTAAATACTTCAATATGTGGGATACGCATCCATCTTTCAAGGCTATTGTTACTAAAGCTTGGAGAACTTATAATCCAGGGTCTAAACTCTACCAAGTGATATCTAAACTAAAAGCTATCAAATGTGAATTGAAGAAACTGAATCGAGAGGAATTCTGTGACATTATGAATGGGGCTAGAGAAGCAAAAGAAACACTAACAAGAGCACAGGAAAGCCTGGACTCTGACCCTACAAATATAACACTTCAATTGGAAGAAAGAGAGGCTCAAGAAGTTTACTTGGTATTGGAGAAAGTTGCTGAAAGTTTCTTGGCTTAAAAAGCCAAGGAGAGATGGATTTAGTTAGGGGATCAAAATTCAACGTATTTTTTCTAGGTTTTAAAGTTCCAAAACTACAAGAATAGAATCACTAGTATCACCACGGAGATGGGAGAAACGTTGACGGATTACGATAAGGTGATTGATCATATGATAAGATATCATCAGACTATCCTAGGAGAGAGGATGCATAATAGAAGATCTATTGATAGGAATATCATCAAGGAAGGTAAAGTCCTTAACGCAAAACAATAACTTTCACTCATTCATCTAGTCACAGAGGAGGAAATCAATTTGGCTTTATTTAGTATCCACCCCTCAAAAAGTCCTGGACTGGATGGCTTTGGGAGTGGATTTTTTCAGGATGCTTGGGATATTGTAAGGAAAGACATCATTGATGCTGTTCAGGAATTTTTCATAATAGCAAAATGCTTAAACAAGTCAATGTAACTACTCTTTGTATGGTCCCGAAGATTGAAAACCCAAGATTGGTGAGTGAATTCAGACCTATTGCATGTTGCAATACTATCTATAAATGCATATCAACAGTTTTGTGCAGCAGGTTGATGAAAGTTCTCCCTGACCTGGTAAGTGAGAATCAAGGTGCCTTTGTCAAGGGTAGATCATTGTCCATAACATTATGATCATTCAGGAACTATTAAGATTGTATAAGAGGAAAAATGTGTCCCCTAGATGCCTAATGAAGGTAGATCTAAGAAAAGCATATGATATGGTTGAATGGGACTTTATCCAAGAACTTTTAGCTGGGCTCAGGTTTCCCCCAAAGTTCATTAAATGGGTTACAAGTTGTATCAGCACCACTAGTTTCTCATTGACTATCAATGATGAAATCCATGGTTACTTCCAGGGTGCTCATGGGCTTAGACAAGGAGACCCAATCTCACCTCTTTTGTTTGTCTTAGTGATGGAGTACCTCTTTAGAATCTTTGTGGTAAGTGCTAAACATCTTGACTTTGAATACCACCCATTATGCAAAAAATTTGGACTGGTTAACCTTTGCTTTGTGGATGACCTCATAATGTTTTGTAAAGCTACCCCAAAGTTTGTTGAAATTATGATGAATGGATTCAAGACCTTTTCCCAAACCACTGGCCTTAATGCTAATCCTAGCAAGTCTAGCTTATTTATAAATGGAGTCAAGGAAGACATCAAGGAACAAATCCTCAATATGATTGTTTTTCCTATAGGGACCTTCCCAGCAAAATACTTGGGCGTGCCTCTATCTCCGACTAAGTGGAACAAAGGGGATTGTCAGCTTATTATTGAAAAGATTACTGTGAGACTTCAAAGATGGGCAACAAGGCACCTTTCCTTTGCTAGTAGATGTCAACTAATTAACTCAGTGCTGTTTTCTATACAAGCCTACTGGGAAAATATTTTTATTCTCCCTAGTAGCATCATCAGAGGTGTTGAAGCCATATGTAGAGCTTTCTTGTGGGGACAAAAAGCTAATGGCGGAATTATGGCACATGTTAATTGGGAACAAGTTTGATTACCTAAAAAGTATGGAGGCATTAGAATAAAAAAAATGCGATGTTTGGAATGAGGCAGCAATTACTAAGCAAATCTGGGACATAGCATCCAAAGCGGACAACCTATGGGTGAAATGGATAGATGGAGTGTATTTAAAAGGTATAGATTTATGGAGCTACACATGCCCCCTTGATGTTGGATGGTATTAGAAAAAACTCAACAAGATTAAAATCAAACTTGCTCAAGAGTATGCAAATGGACAATGGACTGCCTCACATACAGGAAAATATACTATAAGCCAGGGATACCAGTGGCTTCGAGGTGAACACGAGAGATTTAGGTTTGACGTAATCACTTGGTCTACATATAATGTTCCTAAACATGGTTTTATTATGTGGCTGACAATCCAGAAAAGATTAATCACTAAGACTAGATTGCTGGATCTTCCCATACCTATGGTGGACTTAACATGCATTCTATGTGGTGATAAGGTTGAGTCTGTGGAACATCTTTATTTTCAATGCCCACGGGCAAGAGATTTGTTAGTTGAGATATGTACATGGATGGGTTTTGTAACACCCCTCATGATATCTTTATCGGTTTTGTGTTCAGGACCGGAGGAAGCAGGACAGAGATAGGTTCAAGAGGAACCAGAAAAGGCTCCGCGCCGCGGCTAGGAGCAGAGCCGCCGCGGCGAGAGACCTTCCAGTGGCATTGTTCCGGATTAATTGGTGGCGCCGCGGCGAGGAGCAGGGCCGCCGCGGCGAGAGTCGTAAAAATTGTTTAAATCCGGATCAGTCGGACGCGAAAGAAAGAAAGAAAACAAAGGGAGCGACGCAGAGAGACGAGGAGCAGTGCTAGGGTTCGGCATTTTCGGTGTCCCAGAATGATTCTCGTCCATTGGGAGCTTGGATTCAAGTTGGTAAGTGCTCTCTACTCCTCTCTCCCCATTTTCTTCGGTTAGAATTTGGGATTTCCGATTGTGAGGTTGGATTTCCGGTTTGGGGCGAAATCCACCGATTGAAATGGATGATTTATGGTTAATGGAGTGTGTTTTGGTATCATTGTTGCTTGAATGTGAGTTTTGAAGGGTGTATGTGTGATTTGAGCTTAACCCTAGGTTATTCTTGGTTAGGGCTCTTGGGAATCCGAAGGGTATGAGGTTGTGTAGTGCTTGAGTGATCCCTAAGAGCTTATTGATGCATGAAAAGGGTGTTGGAACCTTGGGTTAGGTTAATGTAGTTATACTGTGATGTTTGGTATATTGTGTTAATGGAAGAATTGTGGTATTGTAAAGGTTGTTGGCTAAGCGAGAGGGGTTCACGCGTACTGGACAGTTCAAGGAAGCTTGTGGAACTCGTGTGTGTGTGGTAACGACAGTTAAGGTAACCGGGTGTGTGTTTGTATTGTATTGGTTATATGACATTGATTGTGTATATGTATGGTTTTCTTATATAATGTGGTACACACGGCTAGTTGATGTATGATGGTTGCGTAATTGCATTGTGATGTGTAGCAGCCCCATACCATTGCATGCTGGCATGTCCATATGATGATTGTGATGATAATGATATATATACATATGTGTGTGTGTAGAGGCATGTTGGCATGACATTAGCATCATCACCATATGATTGCATAGTGAGAGATTGATGATGAGGTGATGATGATGTGATGTGATATGAGATGATGATATGGTAAAGATCCCTGTCGCTAAATCCTCTCCATGGGAGAGCCAGGCGGCAGAGGATAATATGATATGATGAAATGTCCCTGTCACTAAATCCTCTCTCCGGGAGAGCCAGGTGGCAGTGGATTTGGGAGATGCACCTTCTCTAAATCACCATTAATTCGTGATGGTCCAGGGGAAGGAGAGCCACGGTCCGAGCTTTAGTGTAATCATTGGCCGGGTTGCACTAGAGTAAGGTGAGCTTGGTGATGTCCCAGAATCGGTCTTCACCGACTGTTGGAAGGGAATCATCTATTGAAATGTCTTGTGATGACGACAGCTCGTGGTTCTAGCCGTGTATGAGGAAGAACATGCATACCATTCATTTACATTGCATTGCACGATTGTGTGGATCAGTATATATATATAGATATTGTATGTGGTTGTTCCCGGTTACTGAGACATTGTCTCACACCCTCTCCCATAACTAACCTTTCAGGTGACGGTTCTGGCATTAGTCCGGAGAAGACGCGGGAGTAGCTGTGTACGTGGGAATACTAGGTCTATGTAGTGTGTGTAATTTGGACGCTGTGCCTCGTGCCAAGTAGGGTAGTATATTTGTAATGGATAGCTGAAAGGAATTGATAAAGGATTTGTACGGATTGATGTATGTATATTTATATAGGTTGTATGCATGGTTTTGGATGTTGTAAAGTCTGTATGGTAGTGTTGGTGAATTCAGAGTGGTGTTGGGCATTGTCGGTTTGTTTGAGGGCCTGTAGCCTAGATTGTCGAATTGGGTTCAAAGGGGTCAAATCTCAGAGGAGTGATTCCTTTAAGGTGAAACCTCTTTGGCAAGTTGTTTTAGGGGTTTTGGACATGTATGGTTGGTCTTGGAGTGTCCATTTGCATTTGGTGGCAATTGGAGGTTGTTAGTGGCGAGTTCTGGTTAATAAGTGGCCAAAATGGTGTCAATGGTCCAGAATCTCCATACGGAGTTGGTTTGAGGTGAAAGTGGTGTCTATGGATAGATGGGGACTAGATTGACTTGTAGGAGTTGGAATCGAGTCAATCGGAGGTCGGAGCATAAAGTTATGCGCGTCGGAAGTTCGCCCCAGAACGCTGAATTTGCTGATATGGTATATCAGCTGGGGGCGCCGCGGCTCAAGTGTCCAGGCCGTGGCGCCAGTGATGGCAGTAGCGAGGGAGAAACAGAGCAGGCCGGAGCAGCGGCGATCCTGTAGCGGCCGCGGCCCCAGCCTAAAATTTGGTATTTCTGGGATTAGTTTCCGATGGTTTGAGGCTGGGTGATGTTGTTTGGGTTGTGTTTGGTTGTATTTCGTGAGATTTGGTAATAGTGGAGGTAGGATGTTACAGGTTTTACCTATGTTCCAAGTCATAGGTAGAGGGGATGATTAACAATGTGATTTAGTAGGAACTTTTGCTTCAGGAATATGTTATACGCAAGGTTTGCAGCAGTGATTTATCATGTACGGAGGGAAAGGAACACATGCATACATGCCAACAAAAGTTCCACAATCCAAACTATCTTGAGAGCTATAAAGATTGAATTATGAGCTAGATGCAACTATTGTATAGGGAAAAAACCACCACTACAGAATTGGCCATTAGGAATGCTGATTCTGGAACGTTTATAGATAAAACGTGCTGCAAAATCATTTTGGGAACGCTTTTCTAACAAACGTGCTAAAATTATGACCTTCGGGAACCTTTTTCAAAGAAAGCGTTCCGAAAAGTTCGGAATACGACACCTAGTAAGGAGAAAATTGTCTTTTGTGAGTTTCTTCATGGAGTTAAAGTTCCAGAGGGGTACTCATCAAATATCAAAAATCTTGTGTCAATGAAAGACCTGAAGCTAAAAGGTCTTAAGTCTCATGACTGTCATGTTCTCATGGAGCATTTGATGCCCATTGGTATACACTCCATTTTGCCTAAAAAGGTGCGAGGTACCATCACTAAACTATGTTTTTTCTTTAAATCAATTTGTAGCAAAGTTATTGACCCAACAAAGTTGCCGGCATTGTAAAGAGAAATTGTTGTTACTCTGCGTGAGCTTGAGATGTATTTTCCACCCTCATTTTTTGACATAATAGTTCACCTAACTATACACTTGGTTCAAGAGTCACTAATGTGTGACCCGGCTTATTTAAGATGGATGTACCCAATTGAAAGTTATATGAAGATATTGAAAGGGTATGTGAAAAATCGAAGTCGGCCAGAGGGTTGTATTGTTGAACGATATATAGTGGAAGAAGCAGTTGAATTATGTACTGAATATATCTCTAATATTGATAGCATAGGGCTTCCAAAGTCTCGTCACGTAGAAAGAACAATAGGGGAAGGAATTATTGGAAAGTCAATAATTAGCATATCAATGACAGAATGGGAACAAGCACACCTATATGTTCTACACAATAGTGATGAGGTTGAGCCTTATGTTGAAAAACACAAGGACATACTTAGGAGCTTGAACCCAAATAGGAGTGAAAGTTGGATAACAAAAGAACACAATCAACTATTTATAGGTTGGCTGAAAGATCACATTTTTTCAGACTCGGATGACAGTCCCACTTCAGTTTCAAAAAGATTAAGATGGTTAGCAAAAGGTCCAAGTGTAGATGTCTTTTCTTACACTGGTTACCTAATCAATGGCTACACATTCTATACAAAAGAGCAAGATGATCGAAGTACAATGCAAAATAGTGGTGTAACACTTATAGCTCAAACTATGCATATCTCTAGTGCCAAAGATAGGAACCTAATATATGCTAATATGTCATACTTTGGGGTCATTGAGTGCATATGGGAGTTGGATTACATCATGTTTCATGTTCCAGTCTTCGGTTGTGGGTGGGTTGACAATAAGAATGGCCTTAAGATCGATGAGTTAGGTTTCATTCAAGTTGACTTTAATAAAGTGGGGTATAAAGATGAGCCTTTTATTTTAGCTTCACAAGCGCAACAAGTGTTCTATGTCACCAGTCCTGCTAATAAGAAGTGGTCCATTGTTTTTTTAACTAACAAAATGAACGACGAGATCAAGGATGATGCTCCTGACCATCAAGATATCGATTTAGAGGATGATCCTTTTTTTGGAACAACACAATCACTTACTAGTGACTTCACCAATGATGATGCATTGTATTTAAGAGATGATCATAAAGAAGGGATTTGGGTTAATCCATTAATTCGTGCTAGGAGGGGAAACACAAGTATAAATCCAACAAGAAAATGTAAAAGATTGACTTAAAACATGTAAATTTTGTTTCCTTTTTTCTTAACACTCTTTAACTTGTATATTTTTGTTTTCATATTCTATATTGATGTCTTACTTATATGTTTTGATTTTCTTGTAGGTAAATGGATTCTCCACCAAATGATGGCAATGTTCCTTCACATAGTACTAAGAAAGTGAAAAAGAGAGGGAGGACCATGTTGAAAGAGGTGACTCGTGTAAGAAGCACCGGTCGTAAATTAGATGTTGGATGGAATAAGAAGAATCAACCAGTTAACCCCAACGCATCTACATTTTCTAATTATATTGGGGTTGTCACATGAAGAACAGTGCCGATTATTTATACTAAATGGAAAGATGTCCTAAGCAAAATGAAGGATGACATTTGGGATGAAATAGCAGTAACTTACTACTGTATTTGTTTTTGTTATGTTGTTTATTATGTATCTATATCATCCCACTAGTTTTAACTATATTTTGGTTATATTACTTGCAGGCTTCTTTTAATATTGATATTAGTTGAAGGAGATATGTGCCTCATGCAGCTACTTATCGTCATAGAAAGTGGCGTTCACGCCTTACAAGGACAAATTTAAAAGGTGATGATGGGAATATTAATGAGAAGCCTCCTGAAATACATTCTAATATCATCTCTCAAGAATAGTGGGATGCTTTTGCTAATACATATCAAGACCCATATTTTCAGGTCTATCTTATTGTATCGGTCTAATTTTTCCTCTTTCTTTGCAACCAATATGTATTGATACAAATGCTTTGTATTAAAACAGAAAATAAGCGAGGAAAATCGTGAAAGAGCATCCAATCAACCATATCCTTACCGAAAAGGATGCATGACATATGCATTAATTGAACAACAGAATGTAAGTACAAAGATATACTGAGTGACTTTTAGTTGTTACTAATCATTTGGATTAATTGATTTTAATATATAGATCCAGGAGGAGGGATCTAATGCATCCATTATATCTCGTCATGATCTGTGAAAAAAGGGCAGGGAGAACAAGGATGGTAATATTGATGATGAACATGTTCAGAGAGTTTGGGATGAATGTGTAAGTATAAAATATATGCATCGATGAATTATTTTACTTTAAATGATAATCCTTACCATTTACTTTTAAATTTGTCTGATAGGAGCAATTGTCCCAGATAGTAACACAAGATGAGGTCCAAAACTGTGGACATAATGATATACTGGGTAGGGTGTTACAAGTCCCTGAGGTCCCCAGTCGTGTTAGGGGTGTTGGATTTAAGGTTTGTCAAAGAGATTACTTTGGGACTCAAAAGCATTCAAAGTCCCAAACTAATAACGAGGTTGCACAACTAAAAGGAAAGGTAGCCAACCTAGAAGATCGTTTACAAAAATATGATGAGATGTTTGAACAACTCAAGCAGATGCAGGGGATAGGGAGGCTAGTAGCACAAGGTAGCCCCAGCATGAAGGATAGTTGCACACCTACATCTCAATTCCCTCAGGTAATTTCTTTCCCTACTGAGTTCATTGTAATTTCTTATTTCTTAATTTATTATTTTATGCTTGGTGTAGGGTGAATCAAAGTGCCAACTATGGTTGGAATCCCCTAAGCGTCGTTTGGTTGCAAAGGGTAGTGTGTATAATAATAATGATACATTTCTGCACAATTCACCGCTACCTAATGGTTACCTAAGAGTTAGAATTGAAAAAGCTGAGGAGCATGGAACTAAGCTGCCGGTGCCAGTTGATGAAGTAACAATAGTTGGTGAGGCAATAGGTTATTTTGTTGCATGGCCTAGTAGCCTCACCGAGCTAGTTGAGATGGTATGTCATTGGCATATCATTATAATGTGTTATACCTATAATCATTGTTGAAATGATATGTCACTTCATCTCATAATTTTTGTTGCCTACACAGTCCAAAAGGAAGGGAAAACAAATCCAAGGGATGGGCCATTCAAAGGGATCGATCATTTCTCCCGTGAAGCAAAGGCCCGCCCCTAAAGTTAACAAAAAAGCATCACCATATTGCAATGCTCTTAGAATTGTTGTGAATGCTCTTGAGGAGGAAGAATCAAAATCCATAAACTTTGATTTTCAAATTTACTATAAGGATATAGTTGATCATATTTCTAAAGAACAAATTATTGAAATCCTTGATCATGAATGGATAGGTGCCACTGTCATTAACCTACACATCAGGTACTTGTACCATAACTTGTGAATGAAATCCTTTACTTTCCTTTTTTCATTTTTGTGAATGATATTAATAATGTATTTTTGTTTAAGATACTTGTATCATTATCTCTTGGTGCCAAATGGGTTAATGGGAAGGTTCTCTTTCATCAATCCCCATGAAATTGGAGCACATAAAGGATGTAAGTATATGGAACAAGCACGTGTTGTATCAGATTTGTTTGAAGCTAGAGCAGCAGATGATATGTTATTCTTGGCACCATGTAATGTTGGGTAAGTCATTTATTAAATTTCCAATTATGAATACTTTCAATGTGAAATATGTTTAGAATTTGTTAATGCAAGATTTAAATTTTTTAGGGAGCACTAGATATTAGTTGCTATGAATCCTTTAAGTGCAACAATATATTATATGGATTCCAAGCATGCAGAGCCAGAAGCCCACAAAGACATTCAAAAGTTATTTAATCTGTATGCATATATATGCTTTATTTATTTCTTATTATGTGTCTTTATTTTCTCATGTCATTATATTTTAATTAGTTTTTTTACTATTTATTCTTATTAGAGCATTGAACACCTTTCGAGGAAGCCGTGGATTGTGGATACAAACTAAAGGGAGATCCTATAAATGGACAACAATACAAGTATTGATATATTTAAATTTAAGCAATTATTGTGAATATTTTTATTGCATACATAAATTGATATGATCTTATTTTTCTTTTAGTGCCCATACCAACCCGATGAAATTTATTGTGGATATTATGTTATGAAATTTATGAGAGATGTCATTACACACAGTCAATCCATCATCCCTGGCACTGTGTGTACTTCAACTCTATCTTATATTACATAAGTTTTTAAATTGTGTCAAATTCATTTAACTTATTATATGTGATGTTTCATTTTGTAGTATTTTTTTGACACATATCATGCTTCATACTCCAAAGAAGACATACAAGAAGTCGTAGAATAATGGGTGAAATATGTATTAAAAAAATGTAACTCATAGAATATTTATAATATTTGAGATATTGTTTAGAGCTATTTTGTGGCTTAGAAATATTTTTTAGTGACAATTAGACATTTGTATGTTAATATTGATAGATAAGTAATGGATATCAACTTTTTCTTTTTGGAAAAAGCATGTACTTTTTAATTTCTATACATATCTAATGAAATTTTCAGAATGGTTGGATTATTATTTACTTTTTTATTTTCATATTGTTGGAATGGTTGTTGAAATAGGGACTGCAAGAAAAAAACAAAATTTAAAAAATATATATATACAATCGGGAATGCTTACTTCTAGAAAGCGTGAACAAATACTAATATTTGGATACGTTTCCCTTATAGAAACGTTCCCGAAAAGCAGTGTTTGGGCTCCTTTACAACTAATAAGCGTGCCACAAAACTGGTATCCGGGAACCTTTTCTACTTGGAAGGGTGCCTGAAGACAGATATTTGGGAACGATTCCATTAAAAAGTAAAGCGTTCCCTAATTTTTCCGGAACGGTCACATATGGAACGCTTCAAAAACGTTCCGAAAGCCCATTTCTGTAGTAATGAATAGAGAAGTCCCAAGAAAGATTTTTTGATAAAAATTGGTGTTATAACTAACTAGTTTCTGTAGGGTAGTAATTAGGGGAACCCTTCCTAGAAGGTGACTCCTAATTATATCTCTTTTTCTGTTGTATAACTACTTGTTGTAAAATTTGTGCTTGGGAGGTAATGAAAGTTTATGCATTAGTACCAAAAAAAAATAATCTTGTGTTGGCTGGCACCCATTTGTACATTGGTTGGATTAACCTATTCGACTGAATTTGCATTGTGTTGAGCTTTCTTTAGATATTATGATGGATATGTTTAGGAAAGATGATGACCAATAATGAGGTTGGAAAAGTTCCTAAAAAGCTACTGTATCTTTTGATTGTGACTAACTTTTCTATTTATGTTAGATGGTACATTTTTTGCTCAAATTCACTATAGGTAGTTGAGTTAATGGATTTCATTTGAGATTATAGCATTTCCACTTTTTTTGGGGCTTGAAACATTTTCCCATGTTGGATTTGCTATTCTTCTATAGAAAAATGAATGTGCTATTATAAAGAGGGAAAAAAAATTCTCCATCTATTAGCATATGATGCATGATGGAGTAATTAAATCACTTTGGCCATATTTTTTTTAATGTTCCTATACCCCCTAATATCCCCCTTCATCATTTACAAGTGCATTATGGCATTACTGTTCCTTATTGTGATTGAAATGATAGCCATCATTGAAGTAAGAGTTAGTCTTCTTCTCATGATATGAACCACTTTCCTTTTTAATGGTTTTTCAACTTTTTTTGGTCTTTCAAGGTGAATAAATAATATGCAGTCTTACTTGTGCTTCTTTGAATTGCTCATCTTTTGGGAGAAGTCTTCATCATTTATTTGTATCAGGAATATTATGGCTTCATTTCATTAGTAATAAAATTTGAGTATAGCACTATAAACTTGGATCAATAATGTTGTAATTTCCTTTCTAGGCATTTTTCCCGAGATGGTAGAGACAGCAAAGCAAAGTTGTGAAAACAAAAGGTGAAGAAGCTTGTCAACTCAGCTCAGCTGGAATTCATGTAATTATCTTCTACCTTATTTCTATTGTCAGTGGCTATTGATTATCATGCCAATAAGATGAGTTCCACAATCTCTTCCTAGAATGTAAACTTTCTTCGATTATTCATGGGTTGATGGCTGATACTAGGCTTGCTTTCTACCTTTCATTTGTTTGGTTGGCTTTTTTAGAAATTGGGGTGTGTGTATGCATGATAAGGCCCCCTTACATTATACTGATCTAATGGATCAGGCAACTTTGGGCCAACAATTCATCAAAGAGTAATTTAATTGATAATATTCCAAGAGTTTTCTGGCAAATTGATCCTTTTGGCCATTCTAAAGTTCTGGCTTATATGCTTGGTGCAAAGGTGTGTCTTTGTTAACCATATAGAATATATTTGTACTGATTTTCATCATATTCAACATTTCCTAGAACTATTCATTTAATTAAATGAATGTATTGTGGTGGGGAATTATGATACTTTTCTTAAATGACTTCCATGTTGCATTGTCTCTATTGTGTAGAATCTTTGAATCATATGTGACTGCTTCTGCTACAGCTAGGATTTGGTTCACTTTTTTTTTTTTTGCAAGTATTGATTACCAAGATAGAGCCAAGTGATTGAAGGAGAAGACTCTTGAGGTTTGGCTCTTTCTTTTGACCTATGAATATTGTGCTTCTTTGGGGCATGCTCTTAGGATGGGCGTGTCAATGCATAATATTCATTGCTATCTATCAATACTAATGCAAAATATGCAGCAAATGAGCAACTTCCTCTAAAATTGGATGATTTCTTCCCTCGGTTTCTCTTAGGTTTTTTATTGTTAGATTTAGACTTTAGTGAGCTCAATTTTAGATATGACACAAAATTTCAGGTATGCTGATCATCCAAATGCATATGAATCGGCTATTTTACAAGTAGGCTAGGTTTAAAGGGTTATGTCAGAGCGATGAGTAGTTACTATTAGGTAAAGTTTCGGGCTTCTTTTACTTTCTTGGGTGATTTGTTATGCACTTATGAACTCTCAATCAATTTTTGTCCTCTGGGGAATATCTATTGCTTTCTATATTGACTTCTAGGCAGCGAGACAACTCGAAGTTTTTAAAGGAGGAGTAAATCGAGCCAAATACTGATGCATTAACAGATGCTTTGGCAATTGCTCAGCATCATGATGCAGTTAGTGGTACAGAAAGACAGCATGTTGCTGCTAATTATGCAAAGCAAATCTCAATAATGAGCTATTTAGAGATACGTTATTAATTATTTTTTAATTTGAATTTTCACATCATAAACTTAAGTGATTTAAATTTTTTAATTTGCAGGTAGAAAAGTTGGTTGCACCTGCTCTTAGTTTTCTGGTAAACCAAAGATTAAGTTTGCAGGGATGGAATCAAGTGACAGACTTACATCAGGCAATACAGTATGCTTGTAGCAGAATTTCTTTTCTGTTTAAATGTGATGTATTTTATTGCATCTTTCGTGATTATCTACTAAATGCTTTATAGTGGATCTGTTGGCAGTGTCCTCTTCTTAATAGAAGTTACTGTCCTCCCTTGGGAGCTAACTTGTCTGACAGGAAAAGCTTTCTAAGTTTATGATTATGTGATATTTCAGTAATGGCCAACCATTAAAAGAAAAAACCCTCTGAACTTTGATGAGATATGACTCTCGGAAATATTTCTCTCAATATATGGGGTTTCTTGAAGGTGGCTGTTGTCCGTAATCCTCTAGCGTGGAAGAGGAAGTAATACGAATTCCTGTATATTCTCTTAATGATTTTTGAATGGGTTACAGATCTTGTGTTTTATTCCCATGACTGCAAACTTTTATTTCATTTATATATAGCTATCCTTTTGAATTGATAGTTTTTGCTGCTAGCTCAACTTATCACTTCTGGTGAAATCGCGTTCTTCTCCAATATTCGGGGGCAGGATTTTGATTTTGAAAGTTAACAAGAAAACATTTTGTTCCCTGCTGTCCACTTTGCTACAATTTGCAAGAGTTTGATAAAATGACATCTTGGCCCTTACATGGAACAGAATAGGAAAAGGCATTATGTTTTTCTCTTTTTGATGTAGTTTGGGAAGACTATAGATACAGTCTTCCACCAAATTATGGCCGCTCTTGACAGCATTGACCCAAATGACTTCATTCTACAATACATTCACACGTGCGCGATCGCGCGCACACATTTAAACTGTATCTATGCGATAGTTGACAGATATTTCGTTTTTTGCTTATGTAGGGAAGTAACCTGCTCATTTAGGTTGTGCTCTTTACCTTTTTTGAATGTATTTTGGATATGCTTTTTTGATTAAGTGATAAGTGGCTTGTAATTGTATCATTTTTAGAGTTGAATCCATTGCTTATTCTTCCAAAATCCATGAGTTCTTTTTTAAAACTATTAATCATTGTTCCTTTTTTTTCGGAGAAAAAACTACCAATTTGAGATCAAATGCAAGAGTTAAAATTATCTCACAATTCTTTTATAATGCATGATTTAAAATTAATATATGGCAAGTGCGTCTATTATTTTGAGTCAGTCCACTTAAAAATTGACAAAAAAGAAAAAAAATAATGCACTACTTGCAGCTGAAATCACTTATATTTTGTGATGCTTACTTTTGAATAAGGGTGAGGACTTTTTCTCTATTCCCTCCCTACATTTTCTTCAATTCTCAACCATAGGTCACTAGATTTTTCCCCGAAGTGACAAAATCATCCTAACAACTCATCAAAGAATTAACTTTTCAACAACAGGTTTTTTTTTTCTTTCCACAACCCCCCCCCCCCCCAAAAAAAAGAAAAAAGAAAAACTGGTCTTCCTGAGTTGGCTCCTTGCTAGTTAGACCTTAACCCATGTAACCTGAAAAACCATGAACTACCTTTGATCTTGGGATAAATGGTAAATCAATTGTCCTGGAAGTAATGGTGTGGGATAGGTATATAGAAATGTATTGTTGAATTTGAGTATTTGGGTATGGGCAATATAAAGTGAGCATTGTGTGACTTATTTGCACCCAGAAATAAAAAAAAGAGAAAAAAGATTAAAAAAAGGATAAAAAGTGTGCAAATATGACATTATGAGATAAGTTTGGGGAGGGGGGTTACTTGGCTTCATGTATTAAACATCAAAGTTAAAAGTAATGAAGAGATATGATTTGTAATGTATCATTTATTTCATGATTTTTGAATTCTTTCTTTCCCTTTCTTTTAATTAGCCATAAACTCTAGTTACGTTACAAGCCTATAAAGTCCTATTAATTTTGGAATTGCTTGAGGTCTAATAGATAGTGGAGAGAAAGGAATGGGTTTGGTATATAAAGTGCTTGGTTGATGTTGTTTTATACAAGTTGGGGTGTTGTTTTTAATCTTGACTCTTCAGGATGACTATTTTCTGACTCCATATACACACACTTTAGAGTTGTTGGAAAGTTTGTTATTAATTCATGAACCTTGCACTTACATACATGCTACTTCTTTCCTATTTGATATATCATCAGTAGTAACTAATGAGGAACACATCATACACATATAGTTGATGGATAATTAAACAATCTAGCTAATGTTGTTACTACATTTTACTCAAGGAAGAGTAATTGTCCAAGTTTAGAGGTGTGGTAATCTCTTAAAATTATGCCCTTTCAACACATTTTCCTTGAGTTTTATATGCTTTTAGTGAATATTTTGTAAATATTTGATACTTAATTAGGAAAATATGCATTTTGAACATTAAGGCTCTATACTTGCATTTTATTATCAATTGTGCATATTATAGCCTTACTTTTGGACTATTGGCAGCTCTCAATATTTTGCTCTTTTCTTAGGAAATTTTTGGGAGGATGATTATGTTGAAAATGCTATTTGGAATTCATGAAAAGTGTAACATCTAAATTTTTATGATTTTGTTTGAATTCTAGTTCAGAGAATTACTGCATAATTAGAATTAAAGGAGCTTAAATATCTTATGTAGATTAAAGTAGGGACTAAATTGCAAAGGATGATCAGGGACCAAATTGCAAAGAAAGTTGGATGGCATAATTGAAAATATTAATTATTAGCAAAAAGACAAAAAAGGGGACATAGATGTCATTTTCTCAAACAAATTATCTATTCAGTATTTGCTAAGACTGGTTATAGGAGGTGATTCAAGAAAATTCTCGTAAGAAGTTATACTCTAATAAGCAAAACCAGAAAATAGATATATTGGGTAGAAAATTGATCCGAAGTTTCATAATCTATAAATTAATAAGAATTAGAAAATAAGTCTGGATCAGGAAACTCAGATATATTAGGGTATAAAAAGAGATACTAGATTTTTCTATAAGGTTTAAATAGCCATAGAATTGGTCTAGTGGCTATTGGGTCAAAATCGGAGTCTGGGCCCAGTAAGACTGCACCGGTTTCTTAATGGGCCAAAAGTACTATTCATGGAGGCCCAACAAAGGTGTAGAAAACCCTAATAGGCTAGGGATGATTTTTGGGAAACCCAGAAGTATTATTAACAAGAATAGCTCAAATAATGTCAAGAAAGGATAAAGAGCCCAATGAGCCAATTCACCCAATTTCCAGGCTAATTAAATTATAGGTGACCCAGTAGATTATGAAATAATCAAGAATAAGTTCAAAATAATATTAGAAGGTTTATAATAATCCTCTATGCAGAGAAGTTACAGGAAAAACTAATCAGCACTAATTTTATCGGTGTTTTCAGTTAGAGCCCAATAAGGTAAAATATCTTCTAAAATAAACTATATGGGCTTAGAAATGATTAATTAAGGTCATAATGAGTTTGAAATTCATGTTTTAAATATATTTATGCATGAAAAATTTTACCAGACAAAATTTACATAATTAGAGCCCAAAAACCCAGTATATGTTGAAATTGAGCCTAGAATTAAATGGTTTAAGCCCAAATAATTAAAGGCATCATATTGGGCTGAATATGGACTCAAAATTTCGTGCAAAAGGAGTGGAGAAGAGTTAACCACCATGCATGACACTATTTCAAAGATTAGGTGTCAAAATTGGAAGTTTGGATGAAGTACGCTTATGTAAGCATAATGATGCAATATTTACCTTATTTGGAGATAAAAGTGGCATCCAAATTAATGACAAGAGAGGGAAAATTAATTAGATAACAATTATGTGAAGAAATTAGGTGTATGGTGGAGAAAAGAGATGATGTAGTGCAATTTTGACCCTTGGATCAAAAGTTAATCAAATGGATGGAGTTGCTTCTTGTTGTCTATAAATAGGCTCTTCCTCCCCTCCATTATTCACACCAAAAACGAAAATCCACCATATAGTAGTGAGAGAGTGAGTTATAGAGAGAAGGAGGAGAAGAGGAAAGGAAAATTTGCAAGTTTAAGGTAACATCTTTTCCCTTTCTTGCATTTTATTTCTAAATGGTTGTTTAGATCTTGTATTTCTATGATTGGTAGGTAGAAAACATGTTATGTTATGAATATGATGATGATGTTGGATCAAAATGGTGAAAGAATGGTGAATATGCTATGAATTTTGCATGAACAAGCATGAACATATGAAGAACATGATGAACATGCTAAAAGATGCCTTTTGATCCTAAATGTTACCATGCCAAAATGAAATCATGTTTCTTGCAATTATTTTTAAATATTATGCTAAGAATGGGATTATGATGTTATTGGGATTTTCTTAAATCTCACCCCACCAAATATCTAACCATGATTAGGTTCAAATCATGTGAAAGGCAAGGAGATAAAGGAGGATCTATGAAGAAATGTTTAGAAATAGGAAGGGTATTTTGGATACTTATGTAATATCAAGTATAATGACATTTTATGTCACAATTATGTAAATTATGTGTGACTCCTAGATGATGAATAAAAGTATGTTTTGGATCAATTTTATATGTGTTATGTGAATACCATTGAAAGTATGGTATTATGGAATTTTAGGGAATGAAATTTGGAAAAATTAGGGTAAAATTGCAAGTAAATTCACGAAATTTACTGTAGCAATATGCCTAATAAAAGTACAAATTAATATTTTTTCCTTATAGAGTATTTTAAGAGATGAATATAGCAATTTGAACCACCCTTAAATGATTTTTCTAGAATTAGTTATGATTTTTCAAAGTTCTGCCAAATTTTTATATTTACCAAATGAATAGTGACTTTTGGTAAATTTTTGGAATTTTTGAATTTGCCCCAAATTTGTTTCCAAATACATCTAATTGGAACCTAAACTATGAAGGATGAATAGTAAATGGTTCCTAAGGTTAAGGTGTGACAAAAAGAACTTAAAGATGAAGATCTTAGATTTCTTGGCCATGGTAAGTCATGCCACAACTTTAAGACACAAATTTGGACAGAGAGCTCTATCACCACGACCTAAAATTTATAGTCATGTTGTTAATTCTTAATTGGAAGCAAGAATTTGGATAGAGAGCAACTTTGTCATGATGACACTGTTTCACATCATGACGTCTGTTGTGATTTTTACAAAATTGTGCGTTTTGGCTTTAGCAAACTCATGACTTTAGCTTAAAAGCACATTTTTTCATCATTTTTAAGAATTTTGGACATTTGGAGACTCAAGAGGGCAGCTATCGAGGCTTGGGGAGCTAGGATTTGACTTGGGATAGATATTTGGTGATTTCCTACTTAGTTTCTCCTCTTCCTTTACTTCCTTTTTACTTGGGTGGTTGTTTAGTCAGTTTTTATTGTTGATTTTCTTTGTTAAACTTTCAATGTGTAGCTAAACTTTTCTTCTTGGGATTATTGTAGCTTTATTTACAAATTAGTGTGTTTCCTACTCTTTATTACTATTTAATGGTATTTATGTTTAGCCATTTGTGCTTTTCATGCTTTTTTATTGATTGACCATCAATTTGAATTGATTTGGGTTTTCTAATGGAGCATAGAGATAGGAAAATTGGAATAAATCTTCAATTGGGTTGTGTGGGAACTTGAAACTAGCATGGTTGAGTGGATGGTTTTGCTAATGAGTTAAAGATATACTCCTTGGCCTCACATAGTCAAATTAGATTTGCCATTAATGTTGCTAATTAATTGATCTTGCAAGAGATTGTTGATAAATTAATTAGGATGCTTCTTTGATATTGAGTGATGCTTTGAGGTAAAATTGAATCCTAGACTAGTATTGAAGAGCATTAATTGCAATTAAGGGTAGTAATTCATATACTATGACATAAGTTTAGCAACTATAATTCTAGGTTATCTTCCTTGTCTAGAATTAGCACTAACTTCTAATTTTAGTGTATATTTATTTTATATTTGATTTTGCTCTTTGGTTATTTGTGCTATTCAAATTAAGCGAAAGTGTAATAATTGATACTCAATTAGGTTTTGGAATCAAATCCTCATGGGACGATACTCTATTCATCATTATATTACTTGTTACAACTCGTGCGCTTATGATATACACTAGGCGGTGAACAAGGAAGAAGATTGAAGTATTGAAATTGAATTGTTCTATTTTTGGCTGTCTATTTTGATGCACTGTATAAATTCAAATATGTATCCATAAATTTTGTAGTTTATATCTATGGATAGATCTATGTCTCAGGAACAGAATGACACTGGTTTGGTTGTATTTGGATTTGTATAATGGTAGTTATGCATAATTTTTTAGGATTGCTCTAGTGCTAGTCATATCTGACCTTTGATGGTTTATTTTGATGCTTTGGCCAGTACAATTAGAATAAATGTATAAGAAAAATATAGTTAGAAAGTAAACATTAAAGATTTCCAATAATGCTTAGTATGCACTAAATGCCTCTGTATGTTAAGAGAAATAAATTTCTAAAGTTAAAGTTCAGTTTTTGGACAGAAATAGAGATGTGAAAATGAACAGTAACGTTCACTTAATAAATTGTATGAATCTGGGTGTTCATTTTCTAGTTTTATTTTTCTATTAAAATTAAAGATGTAGACAATTTTTAAAGGCTTGGACTATTGAGAAATGATTTTTCTATATTTAGTTATGATTTTTGAAAAATCACTGCACAATGTGCTGTAAACTAGCAAAAACAATTTTATACAGTTTTAAGTTTTTAATTGGCTCAATCTTACAAAGACTATTTTTATGAATTAAAAGTAAGTAGTTTTCATGGGAAATACTTTAAAATGTAATATGTAACAAGCGATAAGGGAAGGGAAGAGGAGGTTGAAGATAAATGACTTTGGTAGATGTACCGACAAGAGTAGATCTAGAATGACTTCAATGGGGAAGGGAAGGGAAAGCATGAGCCAATGAAGTAGGAGGGTTTTGAGAAGATAAAGTAGGAACGGAAGAATGCGTGAAAGTGGATTTGGTCAATTGGAGGTTGTGAGGAGCTGTATTTGGAAGAAAAATTCTCGGGCTGCATTTAGGTTGCAATGTGTGAATAAGAGAGGTCGATAGTGAATCAAGCGACACGTTGGATATTTTTTTTATAATGATATAGATTGTGTTTTTTATTCTTTTGATTCAGAATTATTTTACGAAAAAAATGTCGCTGGACCTAACTCCTTGGTCTAACCAGTATTATTCACTTCACAATCCCTTGATACGGCACACGCAGTTGCGGTTTAACATTTTGTATAACAATGCACAAGTAAAATCTCCTTCAAATTAAATCTCTTTGATCAAGAAGAAACTTTGCATTATGGTTTTATGCCGAGATGTAAAAAATTCTACCAATATAAACTCATCATCCCTTAATATGTGTGAGGATGAATTATACAATCTAGGAAACTAAATGAAAGAATGTCTAAAGAAGAGCCCCAATTTGGCAGTTTAGGACATTCAAGCTTTTGCTGTTGCTGCTGGTGCTGTTGTTGCTGCTCCCGGTGTTGCTACTGCTCCTGTA
Organism: Adenanthera pavonina; assembly: GCA_026686845.1. Lineage (NCBI taxonomy): Eukaryota > Viridiplantae > Streptophyta > Magnoliopsida > Fabales > Fabaceae > Adenanthera > Adenanthera pavonina. Next base: position 35,747,081 of record JAIVEN010000015.1, read on the forward strand.
CAAGAAGGAGCTTTTCCTGCAACTGTGGGCTTGGCATTAGAACATTTAGCCGTTACTTCTGCTCCATTGAATGTGAGGTTAATGTCACTGAGCTCCACATTCTCACAAGGTACAGCAGCACTACAGATTAGAACTACTCCGTCTTGAGTTCCAGATGTGCCCCTAATGTTCTTGAAACTGACATTACTTATCTTTACCTTGGATGGGATCTAAGCCATTGGAAGAACAAAGCAAAAAAGGAATAAGAAACATCACAATTTGGGGAATTAAATAATTAAGAATAAGGAGAAATGAAGTTAAAAGTGTGGCTTTTAATAATTAAAAAAAAAACCTTTTTGTTACATTGATTCCAGGGACAGTATTCTTGATCAATGATGATGGGGTTGGAGACATTATTCATTATAATATCCTCATAATGCATATTGGTGATTGTAATAGTTCCAGGGGCTGCTGGCCACGTTTTGATCCTTACGCCATTCATTGTGCTAGTAAGCGTGCAGTTCTTGACTGTGAAAACATCTATAGGAGTTTCCGCTGGAAATTTTCCAACGCTTCCAACGCTAATGCCATGGCCAGGTCCGCAAGTGACACCCTCCACAGTTACATTTACGCTTCCATCGCCTATTGAGATACAATCATCTCCAGTACGTATTCGAGTGTTTTTTACACTTACTCTATTTGATCTTCCGATGTGGATTCCATCAGTGTTGGGACTCTCTTCAGGAGCAATGATGTTGAAGTTATTAAATTCAATGTTGTTGCATCCTAGAACATTGACATGAAAGTTCTTACTGTCCTTTGACGTCACATCCTTGATAAGGGAATTGTTGATGAAATTGAAGCCAAAATTCTGCAGTTCATTTCACAACAAACTCTAAGTTAATGCATGTCTGTATTTATCTAGAACTTTGAAATGGACGTAAGATCAATAATAGGATGCTAGGAGAGCATGCCTCTCATTTTTTAGGCTCCGTACAATTCACAAAGATTGACCAAATCATACATATATTTACCATGGTAAGCATTTTGCAGGTGTGGACATTTTTGCCACATGTATTTTGGCTCCATGCTTTTGGACCTCGGCCATCAAAAATCCCATTGCCGGATAAAGTGAAGGCATTCACATAATTGACTCTAATCCATTGCTGAACCCCATGCAACTGAGACATGTCTCCAGGAGCTTCAATTGTCCCTTCATTATTTAATTCAATCGAAGGAGCCTCGCATGGCCCTTTCAATTCCACATCGCCCATCTTATAATTTCCACTTTTCACGGTAATTCTGGCCGGCTCAGTGCTTGCACAAGCGTCTGCCCATGCTTTTGTCATAGCCTAAAATTATTGAAAGGAAAAAGTTGATAAAGTTTGCCAATGATTAAGCTATCAATCTTAAGCATCAAGACTCATCCTTGTGCAGAACCACTTTAATTTGTGTCTTTAGTGAAGAACAACATAATTAGTGGTACCTGAGTGATATCTCCATTAGGTTGTCCCCCGTAAGTTGCTATGTCGAACACCTTTTGTTTAGCTGTGACATATGATGCCAGAAATATAAACAAGGCACCTGTGACAATACTCATTTTCTTTCCTTTTGTTTTTTAGTTATAGATGACAAATTTGTCAACATATGAGATGGAAACCCCTACGACACTGGGCTACTTATAGAGGCAAACGATAGGACCATAGAGAGAGAACATCGAAATAGACTCAAGCGACTCGCTAAAACATGTGAAAGCCATCCATTTGGTCTGAATAAGCGGAGACAAGAAAACTCAATTTTTTAAAGTGAGAGCGCAATTTTTGTCAAGTCTTTATTCTATTACCAATTCTCATTCTAAATATGTAGTTCCTTTAAATGGAAAATATATTATTATGACAATTACATCCTGTTAGTTATTTAGACAATCAGGTTAGTCATTTTTGTTACATTATCTTCCTAATCGGTTGGATTTTAATTTTACGAGCTCCCCGCATGTTGCCATATTAGGAGCTCCCTAAAGAATTGTCCTATTCACCTATATTGTTAGAAGCACATATACTACTAGAGTTTGTAGCTGAATTATTAGTTACTTGGTAACAAGTAAAAGCAACTAGTAGGTACGAGGATCAATATATAATTAAAAATAAGGTGTAGCCATATTATGTATTAACCAAATAGTGCGACTCTAGCCCTGGGTTCCATGTCTTTCTTTTTTCTTTTTCTGTTTTTTCATCTTTTCTATATAAGTGAGTCTTATTTTTTTCTTATTCATTCATTCATTCTTTCTTTTGTGAGTGGGGTCCATTTATTCCAATTTTTTTAGATGGCTCCTTGTTCTTTTTTTTTTTATTTTGACTAAATTCAATCTTTTTTAATTCTAAATTCTTTTTTATCTTTTTTCACTAATTAATTAGCTTTGATTTCATTTTTTAAATCTATATTAATTTTAATTAATATCATTTGATATCAATTTTTTTAGATAGGAAGAGTTAGTAATGAGATTCTTTTCAAATTTAATATATTTTATAACTAAATAAAATATTCTTTGTGCAGGGAGAAAATTCTAGTTTTCACTTAAAAAATAGTATGAGCAAAAGATCACTGCCGTAGTGATGAAAATTTGTATTTATTTGCTTATGTACTTCTTAGTACTATACTTTTACATATACATTGTTGTAAATTCAGCAATTTAACTTGGTAAACTCGCTGAATGTACATTCTTAGCAAAGAAAAATGAGTCAACTCAATCACAAACGCAGTTACTCTCTTAACTCGGTCAATGTCATTTATAACTCGGATGAACTTGGTTGACTTGTCACTTTTTAACCGAGTTAGGTGAGTTGAACAAACTCATACTAAACTTAGCCAAAAAAAAAAAACAAGAAAAGAAATACAACCCATGCTAATGTAAAATAAAAAATAAATACACTTAATGGCTTGCCTTAGAAGAATATTATGAAGCTTTGTTATCTCTATCCAACGCCTTCTCTGTTGAACTATTAGTCTGGTTCTCCATGAATATGGGCATATGGCTTGAGGAAAAAAGAAAAAAAAGCCTAGAGACAAGAAGAAAGTTGAGAGAAAGAGGGAGAAAAAAGGATCCAAATGGAGAATAAAGGGGTCGTGGTTTCCTTTATAAAAAATATTTATTTATAATTATTTTTTATAAAAAATATCTTTGTTTTGTAATGTTATATGTATACATTTGTGGAGGATGGACTTAACAATTGATCAAATAATTATAATAAGATGTAGAATATGAAGAAATGCTGCCCGTCTACAGCCAAGAAGATGGAACTTGGGAAGTGTGCAACTACCTTGGAAAACAAGGAAAATTAGATCTGATCAATGGCATAAGTTATTTTTTCTTCTCTCCAACATTTTGAATTTTAACTAACCAATGAAGTTTAAAGCATTGCAAAAGACGAAAAAGTTGCGGAATGCTGATACACTTTGCTTTTTGACAAAATGAGTTATATATATACATTTTATATTTTATAATGTTCAATGATTATACATATCTATATTGTATGATTTTAATTGAAATTTTACACCAATTACAATAAATATGAATTATGGAATGTATACGAATTTATTTTTAATTTGTATGATTTATATTTAAATAAATTGGTTGTTTTATATTATCTTTTAATTATGTAATTAATATTTTATAAATAATTAGTGAAAGAGGTAAACTTTGTTAATAAAATTGAATTGCCCAATTGGGGGGGGGGTGAATTAAGCCTTCAAAAATTTCTTCAACAAAAGAAGCAATAAAACAGTACAAAGTATACCAAAAATAGAGCAAACACTAAAAGATAAATAGAGAATGAATAGAGAGAATCAAACGCAATGATTATTCTAATTTAACCCTTTCACTTGTTCTATGTCTAGTATAACATCTTAGATTTAACCTCATTTCCTATATTTTAGACCTTATTAGAGCCCATTTATATATGATTAGAAGCTTGAATCACATTAGTAGCCAAAATAGAGTTTTCAAAATTTTCTGGTATTGTTCATTTGGTAATTTCCACTTTACTGACTGAACTTTGAAAATTTATAACTAAATCTACAAAAATCGTATGAAGGTGATTCAGTCTCTAAAAATAGATAAAACCGTTATCTACATGGGAAAAATATAAATTAGGTCATTTACTGGTCCAATTTATATATTTTATTGCTTAAAATTTACTGTATATTTGGTCATTTTTTACTTTCCTAGGATTTTGACCTTAACATTAAAAAATTCATATCTCATTAGTTCCTAAGCCATATCATGCATTCTTTATGTCATAAGAAAGCCCTAAATGTCTACATTTTAGAAATATTTTTTGTACATTTATTCTATTTAAACCGGGTACGACATCAACTTGAACTATTAAGGGTCAAAACTTAACTCTAACTAGAATAGTTTTAGGAGAATTTACATATCTCTTTCTCTATAGCTCTAAATGATTTCAAACTAGTGGCATTTATTTCCTAAGACATAGGGCTTTCTGTCCATGCAAACCACTGAATTTTTGGAGCTTCACATGATTTTATATTGCCTTTTAAATTTTTAGTATTCATAGTAGAAGTTTTAGTTTCTCAAATATTCTCTAGTTATGACCCTCAACTTTAGAAATTCATTATAAACCACTCACTTATCCAATTTAATTGTTCTTTGACTCTATGGAAAGCTTATTCCATCTACTTAAACTAATTGCCCTGTTTCATATGAACAACACCTATGTCCGATTAGAGTATTCAGAATGAGCCTTTTCATTCATAACTTAGCAAGATAAGCTTCATAACCTTTTCAGATCATCATTCATTGATCTAACTTCATACATAACACCATGTACGACTCATAGTAGCATAACCATTCTAAAATACATGTTCATAACATATTAGATGATTTTATGCAAATTGTCAAATTAATACATCATAATTGCCACAACGTGCTCAATAAATATACTCCTCCTTAATCCCCTTAGCCTTGCTTGGATCTTTGACATGTCTTAGCTCTATCAAGGTCAGTCATTTGGAAGAGTGAGATTTAAAAATTCTCATTAGCAATTACCCATATATGCAATCATATTATCACATTTACATAAAAATATTAAAGAATCATTGATCAAACACACTTGCACATTTAAATCATATGATTTCACAAAAATTTCAGTTTTATTTTGAAAATGGACATCCTAGGGTCTCAAAGCCCCTCATTCAACTCAACCAACATCATAAAAACATTACAAGGCAGCAATACAATCATATGACAAATCATCAAACATATTGAAAGCAATCATGATAACATAGTGCAAGTAAAAAAGTAATGCTATCTTTATCCTTTCTCTTGCTTTTCCACCGGATTCCAATGCTTACATTAGCTGGGCTTCTTCAAGTCCTAATGCATCACCAAATACTAACTTCGGCCACTATTTCATAGAGCCATATGACAAAGTCCCACTCTGAACCTTAAATTTCATTTTAACTCTCTCTTGGTTTTTCTTTACACCAATACATGTTCTTAAGGTTTTGGACCATGGGGAATCCGTTTTTGGCATAAAAAACATGAAATTCCAACTTTAGAGTGATGCCCTGTTTTGGCAAAAAATAACAAGAAAAGGGGAGAAAACAAGTTCTTTTGAAAATCACCCAACTACTTCCAAAATCATGTTCCAAGTGGTTAGTTCATGGTTTCCCCTATATTTTATTCATGAAAACTCATCTTCCCCATGTCCTAGGGTTTGACTGAAATCAATACTTAAAAAGAGGGAGGAGGAAACTCCATGAAACTTACTCTAACTTCTTAAAACTACAAGCTAAGAATCATAGAAACTTACCTTGATGGTTGATCCTCCAAGCTTTCTTCCTTGTCTTTCCTTTCCTCTTCTCTTCTCTCTTCTTTCTTGGGTTCTCTCTTGTGTAGTTTGGAGCAGTTCTCTCTCTATTTTCAGACCACTTGGTTGGCCAAATAAGGAAGAGAAAATGAGAAGTTTATTTTGTCAATTAATCATGGTAAACTTTGCCTTGATTTTGGTTACCAAAAACAACTACTTCTTTATGAAGTATTACTAAAAACCAATTAAATATTCCAATTTCCTCACATGGCAGCAGCGGACCACGTCTGAATTGAGAGGAGAAAATGAGATTAACTTGCCTAATCATGGTTTACTTCAACTAATCAACCTTTGTTACTTTTTGGCCAAAATATAAAGCCTTCCTCAAGAAGTAATTTGGGACAAAAAATACATGCCTAATGGTCTGAAAACTTCACTTTACTTTTCTAAAGTTTTTGGCCAAAAATTGCTTCATACATTTTATTAGTTCAAAATAATCTTTACTGATTAATTTTACCCATACCGATTAAATATTTTTTGTTATAATTGTTATTAAATTGGTATAAGATTATCCAAAAATTACTTTTGCGCTAAATTATTATCTTGACCCAAAATATATTTTATCAAGGTTCATCCACTGTCTTTAGATCGGTACTACCTTTTTCTGCAGTCTAAAACAACATTTATCGGGTAAAAATATTAAAAAGAAAACTTCGATACCCAATAAATATTATATTGATCTTATTAAATTCCGAACATTATTCTATTGGGCTAGGCTCATAAAGAGCTTCATTTTGACTATAATTTTTTATATTTACAAAAATGACATTAACAGGGTTAATCTATAGTTTTCAAAATTTTTGAGTCATTAGCTGTAGTTTTCCCTAAGGTTTATTTGATTAACTCCGGGGACTTTTCTTGAGGGACTAACTTGCAAAATATTTTCTTTTGGAAAAAAATGTAATTTTATCATTTTTGGGTTTAACATGGGAAAATAACTTCTTTACCCTTTTTTAGCTTAACGGTGTCTCTCTATTTTTCTTGATTCCTTTTATATTTTACGGTATCAAAATTTTTTCCTTTAGGCTTAAATGTAATATTCACATTTAACTTCTTATCTAGGAAATAACCATTTCACCTCTAAGTTGAGTTAAAAACATAATTATTCATTCTTCTGGACACTTTTTTGTAATTTTTCCCCAAGACTAATTTTTTATTATTTCTTTTGATCTATTCGTATTAACTTTCAAATTAGTTTATCTCTCAATTTATACATCATAACTACATAATACTTATACCATTGCACTTAGCTCAGGATGGGTTTCCATTCAAGTAATATATTGTATACCTTTCGGGGCAAGTTTTGGACTTAAATTTTGCTATAAACCTTATAAAAAATTAATTCTAATTAAGGATTATGCATAATTTCTTCCAAAAATTATATGGGAATTAATTCTATATGGGGATCAAGCATATAGCCTTACCATTTTGCTTTGTTTCTTATCTTTTCATACATTTTATTGCATCCCATAGAAGTAGAAATATTATATCTAGTCCCAAAGCTTCCACTTAAGATTTATCTATTATACGTGCAAGATTCAAATGTGTTCTTGCAAAAACTATCATTCATAACCTAGCTTAAACTAGAGTTGGAAATATCTCTTCTCACACCTTACAAGTGTGTTTACTAATTAGAATAATAATGAAGTAACATATATGCAGTAGAAAAAATTCTCACCCACTTGCAAGAATCTATGAGGAGTAATAAAACAAATGAATGGTAAAAATTAAACACCACAAATAAGTCAAGAGACACTAAGATTTTTAATGTGGAAAATCCTCCAAGGTAAAGGTAAAATCTACGGGTCATACAAACCAATAAAAACAACTCCACTATGATCAAAATATGAGTATAAGAAAGTCTCAATCAAGTGCACAAATTAGTACTAACAAGCCTCCTAACAATTGAAGTACAAGTTTATAATAAAGAATAAATAAGATGAAAAATCCCTAAAAATATAGATTTAGTACATACTAAATAACTCTCACACTAGGCAACTAAATGACGATCCAACCATTGCAAAATGAAGAACCTAATGTCTCAAACTTGCTAATAAAATTTCACCCCAATCCAACAATTAATGAATCTACAAGTAAATTTTTCTTGTGACTGCTATGTGAATGTGCAAAAATAATGTTTTTCTCTTTTCCTCTCAAAGATGGCTGATCTAACTTGAATATGACCTCACTCTCATACCCTAATATGACTTCTCTCCACTTAAATAAATGAGACACATAATGAGTATTTAGGTTTAGAACTTTCTCCATATAGGAAATGAGCCCATATCCAACATATCTCCTACTCATGATTTTGTGATGATGACCACCAATTTGCCGATCTCACAACAAGCTTTAAACTTTTATCTTGGTAGTGCCTTAGTCATCATATAAGCACCATTATCATTATTATGAATTTTTCCCAACTTTAACATCTTAGTGTAACACCTTACTTTTAGTCTTTTTTATCATGTATTAGATCATATTAAAGTTTAATTATACATGATTAGAAGCTTGAATGATGTAATAAGTCAAAACAGAATTTTTCATAATTCGGTACTATTTATTTGGTAATTTTCCATTTTATCGACTAAAATTTGAAAATTCATAATTAACTCCACAAAAATTGAATGTAAATGATTCAAGTACATAAAAATATCTAAAAATATTGATTACATGAGAAAAATAAGCAACAAAGTATTAGTTGGACTAATCAGTACAATAAATTTCATGAAGTTTCATTATTCATTTGGTCTATTTCTAGAAATCCAGTTTTCTAGGCCTAAATTTGAAAAATCATAATAAATCATAGACATATCCAAATTGAGTGCTTTTTAGACCATTTTAAAGCTCTATTTGTATAGTTTCCAACCATATAAAATCCATATGTTCAACTACAAAATGTCCAAACAATGGTTGATATATAGTCCAGAGGTCATTATGATTATTTACATCCACTAACTTTCCAAAATAAGGGTCATATCTTAATTACATAACCATAACTTATTCTTATATTATACCATACATCACATAAGACCTAAGCGGACATTATCACGTCCATGTACACATTTACCATCACATAAGTGAATTTACATAAAAACTTGAAATAAAGGATCATGGCAAGTAATGTCATATTAATCATCAACTTGTTTCTTCTTACCTTTTTCTTCTTTGGTAGCCTTGTCATAACTTGATCATAGACATATTTGACATTTGGAAGAATGAGATTCAAAGAATCTTAATAGCAATTACCATTCAAGCATACATGTCATCACATTTAACATAATAATTTCGTAAAAACAATCATCAAACATTTATACATAATATGCCATATAATTATATAAAAATTTTGATAAAGTTTCATTTTAGAAATTGGATATCTAGAGCTCATAATCCTCTTCATTCAACTCATCCAATCATTTCAAATCATCAAAACAATCACAAGGCAAGTCATGAAACTAATAGAAATCATCTATGATACATAATATAGGAAAAGTTACTGCTTTAATGTCTTCTTGTGCTTTCCAACCTTTGTTCATCTTTTCCCTGGCCTTCCACGACTATCTTGAACTTATTTACAACATAATACAAGTTCATGAGCCACTAGTTTCATGTCTTTCTTCACAAAGTGCTTACTAGCCCTAAAAATTCCAAATTGTTTTTTTTTGTGGTTTTTCTTAAAACCAACACTTGTTCTTTGCTGATTTGGACCCAAGAATTGCATTTTTGGGGTTAAAATTATGAAATTTCAACTTTAAGAGGAACCCTAATTTGGCCAAAATGTATGAGAAAAGAGGAGAAATTGATTTGTTTCATAATACTTCAATCAACCTTGAAAATCATGCTTTAGGTTACTATTTTAGCATTTCTCCTAAGTTTGGTGCATGTAAACTCATCATCTTCCTATCCTAAATTATGGCCAAAAATTATATATAGAGAGAGAGAGAGAGAGAAAAATACTCCATGAAACCACTTTAAACACTTGAAACATTAAGCTAGACAGCTTAGAAACTCACCTTGCAACTTAAATCCTCAAGTTTTCTTCTTGGTCTTCTCTTTTCTCTTCTCTTTTTATCTCTTTTCTATTAGGTTTTGGAGCTTCTCTCTCTTGTTTCAGATGCTGGAAGTCACGTATAATGAGAGGAAAAAGAGGGATTAATTCACTTGATACTCAACTAATCATGATTAATTCCCAAGCCTTCTCCAAGAAGTATCTAGCCAAAAATCACATGCTTCTTGTGCTGAAAAGTGATGCCAATGGGAGGGGAAAAAGGGTCTAAATACTGCTTATTTTTCTCAAGGCAGATATATCATGTACCAGTAAAAATTTAAATGTGCTGATAAAGTTACTTTGATAATAAGAGGAAAAATTTAAACACTTTAGGGACATAGGGTCATTCTAAATTTGTAACTATGTAAAATTAATTATCATGTCCTAAATAGTATCTATGTGGGGTCCACACACTAATCTTGTTGCCTTTTTACTGTTTATGGGGCCCACAAACTCCTTTTACAGTATAAAATTACTTTTTGAACACTAAACACTAATTATTTCTTTATTTTTATTTAGTTAACCTCATGTTATATACCATTGGACTCAACTCATTGTGAGTTTTGTTTCGATAATAATTTTTAGTACTAACAAACTTACCCTTGACCCGAAGTTAAATTATGATTTTTAATTCTTTTGAGTCCTTTCTTGTAGTTTTTTCAATGACTAAATTGCATAAAATTCTTCTCTTTCAAGGACTAACATGCAAAAAAAATTTCTAACTAGGGATAAAATATAATTTCCTCATTTTCTGTTTTAACCTAGGAAAATGACATATTTGTCCTTTACTATAATTATTCATGTATATCAGATTTTGCTAATTCCTTATGCGTTTTATGATATATAGTAAAATAGGGATATTACACTTAGCATCTAAAACATCACATATATAATGATATCTCATATCAATATGTTTAGACTTTGAATGAAAAGTTGGATTTTTACTAAAATGAATTGCACTTTGACTATCACAAAATAATAGATATTTGTCTTGAGCAAAACCAATCTCTTGCAAGAATTTCTGTAACCATAACAACTCCTTGCATACTTCAGTAATGGCAATAAACTTTGCCTCTAATGTTGACAAAGCTACATATTTTTGTAACTTAGATTACCAAGCCACAACTCCTCATGCAAATCTAATTAAATTACCTAAAGTGGACTTTTTGGTATCAATATCTCCATCCATATTTGAGTTTGTGTACCCCTACATTTGTCACCTCTAAAACAAAGTCTCATATAAATATTACTCCAAAGATACTTCAAAATTCATTTTACAACATTCCAATGCTCTCTATGTTTTTGCTAAAATCTACTAATTGTACCAGCAACATGTGTTATATCTGGCATTGTGTACACCATTGCATATATTAAATTACCTACTGCAAATACATAAGGACCCTTTCCATATCTAATTTCTCAATTTCACTTTAAGGACTTTGTTTAGCACTCAATTTAAAATGAGTAGTAAGAGAATTGCTTATCGCCTTAACATTTTTCATTTGAAATCTTTGCAACACTCTTTCAATGTAATGTTCTTGAGATAGACAAAAACTTCATTTTCTTTCTGTCATGCAATATTCTTATGACAAGATTATGCTTAGCAGCTTGATGAGTGTTAATTGTCGGCCTCAATTAATTAAGGTTCAATTATGAATGTAGTATGGTGATGCAACCCTAGATCATTCACGCCAGAGCATAATTAATTAATCCCAAATAGCTTCTCTAATGATAAAACTATACACAATTAAGTATGGGATTTTTTTTTACAAAAATTTAAAGTTGAAGTTAAATGAAAATTAACTAAGACAAAGTTAGAAATGCAAATTAAACACTAGCTAATTACTAAAACTAACAACTAACAATGGGAGCAATCTAGGTGCACATGGATTAGGTATGTAATTAGGGATTATCTTAGCTCAATTTAGGATCAACTAGGAATGGGATATGAATTGGATTAAATTGATTAATTGAATTAACCACTTAATGAGATTAAGTATCAAATCCATGCAATTTTCTTACACTAGATATCTCTAAATGCATTCCAATTTACATAAACTTGTTTAATTACAATTAAAAAATTTAATCCAATGTTAATTAGGCTAATAAGTTGCTTAAAATTTAGGTCAAATTATCCAATTAACCAATTGAACAATTAAACTCCATAGTTAGGCAACTAAACACAAGTTACCATCAAAATTAAGCATGAACCAATATATAAAATCAAAATGACACCTTAAGGAGTATAGGACAAAAATTTCCAGCCGTGAGACCAAGAGAAATTGCAAGTCAAATTAACGTTAAACACACTCAAAATTCATTATAAATCAAGTTCCAAACAAAACCCAATCATCAATATTAATATCCAACAATTCAACTCTAATAACCTATCTCCATGTAGCATAGTTGAGCTCCAATCCCATGGTTTCTTGGCCTATTTCCATGAGCAACCCACCAAAGCCTCTAGCCCTCCATGAAAATGTCCTTCAAAGCTTAGGAAAGAAGTGAGTGTTCGATCATGAAGCTAGGGAGTGAAATTATGATGATGAACGAAGTAGATAATGGTAAAGATGAGGACGAGGCCACAATTTGCTAGGATTTTGGTGGGAGGAAGAAGAAAACACAAAAGAAGAAGATGGAAATTGTGAGAAAGAGAGGAGGGAAGGTATGGTAGAGATGATGAAGAATTGAAATAATGATGATGATAGAAAATGGTTGTGGGGTGAGAGGAATTAATGGAGGATTCAAGAGAAATTAAAGAAGAAGAAGTGAGTAGGAAGATGAGTGGAAGGTAAGGATGAAAGAAAAGAAAAGAGAGAGATGGGGGTGTTGGGTTGGACTTGGAGAAAAAGGGGGTGTATGAAAAGAAGAAAATAAATGAACCTAGGGTGCATTTGGTTGAGGGAAATTGATGCAAGGGAGTGTTATGTGGACCAATTCAAATAAAGCCACATATAAATGGATGAAAAAAAGAGGAAAAAAGAGAAAATTTAGAAAATAAAATTGCCATAAAATTTCTTCTATCTAATGACTAAAATGCCTCTTCAAAATTTCAATATCCATGTACTATGTTCTACAAGAAATTGTTACATTAGATAAACTATGTTG